>CM066032.1:276688935-277288935 GCA_033557465.1 Ichthyophis bannanicus | reverse complement strand
TCAGCAAGGAAAAGATGTGCACAGGGTGCAATATTCACTGGGACCAGCTAGAGGGAGCAAGAGTGCAGTCAGGAAGACTGAAGGGCCACGCCTAGCTGGTCAGAAGCACATGACAAACATTTCACAAGCCTCAAAGAGAGGAGTCCTTTTATAAGGAAGCACTGCCTCAAGTTAAACAGAAAGGAACATACTCCGGCCGTGGCATGAACGGTTGGTTTTGCTAGCGTCTACAAAATGCATATCCAACCCTAAGACTTTGCAAGCAGATGACAGCAGACTGAAGTGTAAAGCGAGACAGCTGCAGTGTCGGACGAATGTGATGTTGAAGATTACGTGCTGCGCGGAAGAGGCTTCCCCAGCCCGTAATATTTTAAGAAGGGGGATGTGTGATGCAGCAGAGGCTGATGAGAGCCCTGATGAGAGAAGTGAACCTGTTTGTCAGCAAGGAAAAGATGTGCACAGGGTGCAATATTCACTGGGACCAGCTAGAGGGAGCAGGAGTGCAGTCAGGAAGACTGAAGGGCCACGCCTAGCTGGTCAGAAGCACATGACAAACATTTCACAAGCCTCAAAGAGAGGAGTCCTTTATAAGGAAGCACTGCCTCAAGTTAAACAGAAAGGAGGAGGTCCGGCTCAGACACGGAGAGAGACAGAGAAAAAGACACAGACACAGAAAGAGCGAGGACTGGGGCAGAAGGAGAAAGAGAAAGAGAAAGCTGTGCAGAGGAGGAAGACTTATACGGATTGCAAGCAAGAAGCAAGTAGGAATCAGCCAGGAAGGAAAAGCCAGGTTGAGCAAGGAAGCCAGGATTTGGGCTATTGCAAGAGCAGGCATTTACCAGCAGAACTGTTCCCACGGGTGAGAGAGGAACCAAACTCTCAGAGAAAAGCTTGGCACGAAGCTTCTGAAGGGAGGAAGCAAGTCCAAGGAGAGGACCTTTCCTCAGCGTGCTGCTGCAATAAGAGGTATGAGAATTATATTCCTACAAAGAAACCTTTGCCCTGCAAAAGTTCTTGTGAAGGAAGTGTGGAATCTCTAAGAAGAGAAAGCCCAGTTAATACTAAGGGGACACGTGGCCAGCGCTCCAGGCTAGGCTCGAGGCACTGGAAAGTATTAAGGGAAATATATAAAGCTCCAGAATACAATATTCCAGAGACTGTTAACACAGAATTAGACATACCAATTCCTGAGCCGATGCAAGTGGAACTGGTGGAACAGTTGCCAGACCCAGAGGAGATGGATTGCTCTCTCTGCATTTCCCATAGCACAGAGTCTTTGGAGGACGTATGAATGGCTTGTGGTATCAGCAGAGTGTCTATTATGTGCTGAGCAGAAGAATTGTACAAATGTGCTTTAAACTGGAAGTTATGTTTGTGCCCTGCTACAACTGTGAAGTTAACAGTTTTCCTTAAACCTTGTGTTTTCTTTTGTGCCTGAAGTTAAGGACATCATTTTCAGTTGTGACCAATTTATGACCCAATGCGTAAAGGGAATAAAAGCCTTTTTTCATCCCTACCACTCTGCTTTAATTGTTTGCTTTAAAGGATTGGAGTTTAAAACCACTAATCCTTGGTTCTTAAAATTGACTCTCCTATCTAATAATAATAATTTTTATGTCACTGTGTGACAAGAGAAAGAAAACACAAAACCATAGAAGTGCTATACACCACAATAGTAAAACCAGACAGCAAAAAGTGGTGATAAAAACAGCAGAATCAAAATACAAAACACATAAATACAATTTTAATAACTCTTGTACATTAAAAACATAAATACAGTGACACTTGAATGCACATAAATTCATACAAATTTTAAAAAAGCTAACATGTTTTGGGTCGAAGTCAGGGGCATATTACAAAAAACATGAAAGCAAAGGTGTGAGGTACAACCTGCAACAAGGATAAGAACAGAAAAAGAACCATAAACCATTAATAGCATATAAAAGAATAAATGCAACAAATTAAATAAAACAAAATACAAACATACTGACCTCCTGGAGGTGGCACAAACTACTATCACCTTCCTACAAAATAAAGTGAAATCTTTAAAAATGACCCAAATACTATATCCAAAAGCAAACCAGTAGAGAGAATGATAAAAAACACAACTTACTGGAATCCAATCCAAGGCACTCACGCCAGATGAAAAACTGCCCTTGGATATGAAGGAGGTTGCAACCACTCACACCTCGGCCACAAAAAACTTTAACGGGGAGAACTCAGCAAACAACAAAATTGACTCCATGCAAGGAGGCAAAATAAAAGAAGCCCCACAAACAAACAGCTATGTGTGCACAACCTATGTACATTAATATGTAATCCATAGGAGCTAAAGGAACAGTGGAAAATTGCCCAAAGTCTAAAGTGCACTCAATGAAGAAATCATCAATACCATAAAATACCATGGTTAAGAAATCTTCATAGTCAAAAAATCTTAAAACACAAACACATCAGGCTAACAGTGACGAGCTCCATCGCGGGAAACAAGCCAGGTTCCCTGTGCTGAAGGGTAGACAGCCCTAATGTACAGGTAAAGAAAATCCAAACCGGAGAAAAAATACAAAAAAACCACATAAAGAATAGATACATCACTATCAAAATAGCTGCAAGTACTGCCAGAAAACATACCCGATTGTACTCAGATCATCAAATCACTGAAAAGAACTGCAGTCAGGCTGCAGGCTGCTTTAAACAGCCTTCCCGCTGAAGAACAGCTTGAATGACAGCATACAGAGATCGAGGCTTGCACAACTTGGAATGCTGACAAAAATTAAAAAGCATCCAAATCACCTAAAAAAGCCATTATTTTTTTTAAAAAAAGGGGGATGCCAAAGAAGGCACAACCACCCCCAGGAGGGGTAAAAACCATCAAGCACAAACACAAAAGTAAAAGGGATAAAAATAAATAATAAAAAAGGAAAAACAAATAAAGCAGCCCTTAAAAAAGACACACCGTGAAAAACTGATAACAAGGTGGTATCCCCAGGGAACAAAAATTTGTATAGTCTTGTTCCGGGTTTAAAAAAAGTTTCCAGATGAAAAATCAACCTCTGTTCTCCTCTCAACAGAAATAGATCGATATCGCCTGCCCTTCCAGGAGAGGGATACCACCTTCAAAATATAAAATTTAAGACACTCAATCCATGTTGTAGCTGGACACAATGTTCAACCAAGGGTGCCATAAGAATCAGTCTCTTAATACAACGCTTGTGTTCTGCCAAACGAGTCCTAAATTTCCTTTTCGTTTTTCCGATATATAACAAATCACATGGGCATTGAATCACATAGATAACACTACAATATATGCAGAATATATGCAGACAATATCATATTATTCACCCCCATAAACATCAAACATCCGCACTACTTTCTCCTACTGTTAACAGCTGACTGGTCCTCCCCAACCTGTTTTGTACTTTTCTTTTTTTTTTTAATTCTCTCTCTGTCTCTTTCTCCTTTGCTATCCCTTTTTGTAAATGAATTGGCGTTCTTTTCTGTTTCCGTCAGTAGTCTCCTTTATTTTATTGTACACCGCTGCATGCCTCTTGGTTTAGGCGGTATAATAAGTTTTAAATAAAGATAAAGATAAAGACTACACACAAATCACAGCATGCCTTGAATCAACGTCAGAGTGACTCAACAGTCAAAGCCTATTCATAAACTACAAAAAATCTGAACTGATGCACATTACCAGGAATACTATATTCTCCCCACCGGACTCAATAAAGATCTTCGACCACACGATAAACAATAAACAGGAAGTCAAATACCTCGGAGTCACCTTCGACCAGCAACTCAGCTTCCAGCCTCACAATAAAAAAATAACCAGATCAGCCTACCATAAGCTCAGAATGCTACACAAACTCAAACCACTACTCACTGACAATGACTTCCGAACAGTATGCCAGGCTATAATAACGCCCATAATAGATTTCTGTAATGCAATTTACCATGGCCTTCCAAAGAAAACAACTCTCCCCCTACAATTGGTACAAAGCACTGCGGCAAGAATCACTACTGGAACAGCAAAATACAACCACATAACCCTGACACTCCACCAGCTATACTGGCTCCCTGTCACTGTACACACTAAATACAAGAACATAATAATAATCTTCAAAATATTAAAGAACCTCTCTCCAGTAATTCTCCAACCATTGATCAGGAAGACACCCCCAACCAGAACAAGAAGAGGAGCAGACGGCAACATCCTAGAGACCCTGACAAACTTTAGATCAGCAAACCAAACCACCTGCAATAAAGCCTTCTCCCTGTATGCACCCCAGCTGTGGAACGATCTCCCTGCCTCAACACATGCAATCAAAGACCTAGTGGACTTTAGGAAAGGCATAAAAACTCATCTTTTCCTAGAATATTATGGCCCTACCCAAGAAGATCATGATCTATAATGAAATGGACATCAACACACTGCAACAGTTTCCTTGTACATAGTTAGCAATTGTTAATTGCCTGTTATACCCCAAACTAACCTCCAAGTTGTTTTCCCTGTTCTGTGTAAAGCTGGTTGCTGTAACTGTTCTATGTAAGCCGCCTTGAATGTATGATAAGGCGATAATTAAAAGACCTGTTAAATAAATAAAATAAATAAATAAATACAATAGTTGCAGTTAGAGAACGCCCATAATTCGAACATACATCCAGTGTGTGGGCACAGAATGGAGTTGGTCTGCATCATCTGACTACAAAAGGAACAGCTGCCACAACGAAAATGCCCAATGGACAACACAGACATATTCCTTGAGGGCAAGGCCGAGGGAATAAGGGGTATGTTTACTAAAGTTTCTTAACGTGCGCGCCGCGTTAGTCTGCAGGATGCCATATAAGGAGTGGGCGGTCCAGTCAAAAATAGCAAAACGGGATTAGCGAGCACGCTCTTGTTCGCCGCACACGAGTAACGCGCGCGGGAAGCATAAGCAGGCGCGCTGATGTGCAAACAGAGGAACAGGGCTGCAGTATAATGGTGAAGACACTGACAGATGGTGCAGGGGTCATGGATTCAATGCCCCACTGTGCCCAATGAATAAGGCTGGTTGAGGCACTACCATTTATGTGTAATATTGCATTATGAGGCTTTTTAATTTTATTTTAATTACTGCTGCTAGCAAACACACTCTCTCAAAGCGCTGTAACATAAGGCACCCCAGAGGGCACATTTTAAAGTGCACTGTCCGCCACGGCACCCTACAATGTTGCTGAAAGGGTGGCCTATAGGGCGCCATATAGGGTGCCCTATGAGGCACAGCAAGGTCATAGCACTGTTTTTGATGGCAGCACTGTGCATTTAAACGCATGGAAATCTTAAGTAGGTGCGCTGACATGCAAGGAGGAACAGCAGTGTAGCACAACGGTTAAGGCACTGACTGATGATACAGGGGTCATGAGTTCGATCCCCAGTGTGCCTAATATGTAAAGCTGGCTGAGGCATCAGCTTTGACATGTAAGTACTGTTTCCTGCGGCACTTTATTTGTATTTTATTAATTGCTGCCATCAAACACACCCTCATGTGCCGTAACCTAAGGTGCCGCATAAGGCACCCTATAAGGCACTCCATAGGGCACATTATAAAGTGCACTATCCGCCACGGCACCCTATAATGTCCCCTATAGCGCACCCTATCAGTTGCTCCATAGAATACTGTATAGTGCACCTTATATGGATGGTAACCATAAGGTGCCCTATAGGGCGCCCTATAAAGCGCCCTCTGAGGCACCTTATGGGTACAGTACACTGAGGGTGTTTTTGCTGGCAGCACTAATGTACATTAAAAATAGATAATGCTTTGGACAGCCCTATCAAATAACCCCACTGTGGGTTTGAACCCATGACCTCTGGCTCCACTGGCAGTGAAGTAACCAGTGGGCTACAGCTCTACAGCTGCTAGCAAACCCCTGGCTGGCTGCAGAAGGACTGCAAGTCACCACACAAACAGTCTGCTGTGGTCACCAGGATAGGGTTAGCCCACCCATACCCATGATGCACTGCACATGCAAATCAGCAGTCTACAGATGATCACAAGATGGGGTATGCACCCCCACAGCACCTCGGCCTGTTAGGGGGAACTGACCGTGTGTGGTACTGGCACAGAGTAGCTACACACTGTCACATTGTGCAGGTACTGCACTCACCCTGAGGGTGAGGTTGGGTGCCCAGCACCAGGTCCACAGCAGAGAGAGGCCATGCTGCAGGTCCCAGCAGTGCTAATGTGTGACATAGGTAGTTTCTGCAGACACACCTTGGATATATCTGTATGTCTCAGTCAGGTGTAGCCCCTATGGACCCCTAGGAAGGATTATGTACCACCACCCTCCTCCAGGGCTGAGGGTGGTAAACAGGGTCTCCCACCAACAGATCCACATTCTACCTCCCTGCAATTGTGGCAGTAGAGGGGACCATCAACCCCAGTCCTGCTGGGGAACAGACACCCTACAGGGCAGTCAATGCAGCTCTGTACACATCCATAACGCAATAGCAGACAGACATTAGGCCTGGATACGCTAAGCTGCACCCCACCACTATTTGATATTCTCCTGCAGCAAGCCTTCAGCCGCTGCACCCTGCAAGGCGCTCCATCAAGACACATACCAGCTGCAGACAGTCTGCTAGCTAGTCCATAGTGCATGTTCCTGGTGGAAATGCGTGCACCCAGAACTGGGATGTCAGCATACACAACAAGCAGATAAGTCAGTGAATGGGCCCCAAAAGGAAACCCATAAATATCACATGAGAGAAATACTATATAGCACTATGGGGGTGCCTAGCCATGTTGTGGTCACTGCACAGTCAGGGTGAGAGTGATCTCCCAGCAGGACATGCTGTGGCCACCCTGTCTGTGCAGGTGGTGGCCGGGCACTACAATGTCCCAGCCAGTGCCCTATGCCCTGTGCAGATGCATCCTGGCCAGGCCACCCTGTCCGGGCTATAACCATGGTACCTTGCTCCTCATTATGCACATTGGCAGGCCAATACTGGCAACAGTGCTGGCAGTGTGGACTGTGGAGGGTGTTTTCAGCCACCACACACTGGATAGACAGACACACACTCCCACACCTATGCCAGCATTGTGCTACTATAGAGGAGTTTAGCAGCCCTGGCCACCACACCAGTCCTGGGCACAGTGCAGGCATGGATATGGTACGCAATACTGTTGGGGGTCACTCCCCAGGGTGGTAAACACTGTCAGAGACCAGACCTGCAGCACACTCCACAGACATCAGAAAGGTTGCTATGATGGAGCTCAATCAGCAAACTGTGCTTAACGTAGGAATTGCTATCTGCCAGTAATCATAGCAAACCTTTGATAGCTGTGTACCGTATTCCCAGGTGTAGGGTGGCATTGCTAAGGTATGCAAGTGCTAGTATTGGGAGATGCACGCAGGGCCCAATGTCCTGCCTCTCCAGGAGGCATTGGCTAATGGAGCCTGTGGGTGTGGGTGTGTCTGCCCCTGTTGGCTGCTGCTTTATGGCAGAGGTTCCCAACACCAGTCCTGGTGTGCCAAACACTGTTCGGGCTTTCATGCTGTCCCTCATGAATATGCATGAGATACACCTGCATACCATGGGGGTGGTGCATAGATATGCAGCACAGGCATCTTTATTAGAGGCAGCATATAACCTGAATGGTGTTTGGCCCTCCAGGACTGTATTTGGGAGACTCTGCTCTAGGTAATGCGCCTGTTTATGGTGTCTTTGCTCTGTAGGGTAAAATGTAGGTGTTTTGGGCATGTTTACGTCATCTGCAATAAACGTTCTGTCTGTAGTAGCACGTTTCAGTTGTGGGTAAAATATGGGGACTGGGTTGGCAGGCACCATAGCTGGGACTTGAACCTGTGACCTTCTGCCTCCAAACACACTGGTTGTGTGCACTGCATCACCGTGTTGCCACAGAGACAGTGCATTCCCTGATGATACCATGACGGTTTGTCCGGCAGGGCCTGTCTGTTGCAGTGCATGGCACCCACCTACACAGGGCTAGGCCATGGTCTGCTCTGGGCAGCTGCCACTGCCCCCTCCACCACCAGTACCCCTCCACCACCATGCGGACATGGCCTTATATTGGAGACAGCATAAACCTGAATAATTTGTGGCCCTCCAGGACTGCATTTGGGGGACTCTGCTCTAGGTAATGCGCATGTTTCTGGTGTCTGTGCTCGGTGGGGTAAAATATAGGCGTTTGAACCATGCGTATGTTCTCTGCAATAAAGGCTTGTCCATACTATCACGGTTTAGTAGCAGGTAACATATGGGGACTGGATTGGCAGTAGCCCCAGCTGGGACTTGAACTTGTGACCTTCTGCTCCTGAACACACTGGCTGTGTTCACCGCACCACACTGTGCTCACAGAGACAGTGCAGTCCCTGGAGATACCATGGTTGTTTGTCAGACAGAGCCTGTCTGTTGCAGTGCATGGCACCCACCTACACAGGGCTAGGACATGGTCGGCTCTGGGCAGCTGCCACTGCCCCCCTCCACCACCAGTACCCCTCTGCCACCATGCTGACATGCCCTTCTGCTGGTGGTGCTGGTGGTGTGCAGTCGCAAGCCATGCAGTGTGCAGGTAGGCGGCTGCCTATGGTGCATGTTCTGGGGTAGGGGGGCCTGCATAGGCGTCCACGCTTCCCCCCAACACCGCCTGCCAATGTTCTTTGCCCTTGGGGGTACCTGCTGGGTACTATCCCCTGTGACACTGTGATAAACACTCTCGTGCCCATGTTGGGCCCTCATCAGTTGCTGTCTGGCTGCTGTTCAGTTTCAGCATTCCTAAGTGCCATCTAGGCATCTGCCTAGTCCACACTGTGCCCCATCTGCACCACAGCATGTGCCGCCTGCAGCCCTCTGTATCCCCTTTCCCAGCATCTGTCCAGTTGCCCATTCCGACATGCCCGCCCTGCTGTTGTGAAACATGTGCATGCCATAGGTAACCTGTCCAATGGAGAGGGAAACCCTGATCAGTGCTATTTCACTGTGGGATCATTCACCTTGTATGGGGACGGAGCGTAGACCCTTCCAAAATTCATATTTATTTTTTGGGGCTTTCTTGGGAGTGTTTTTTGATGTTTCCCATTACTATCACTATTGCCCAGCTTGATTATGATTTTTTTTATTTTGTTGGGGTCCTTTTCAATGTTTATTTGTACTTTTGTTCTGTGCACATGTATCACACTTATCACTTTTTTGTAGGTTTCCCTGGTTTTGCTGTACATTGCTGACAGAAATGGTTTCTCTTCCCTTTAAATCGACTCTAACGCGAGGTTTTCACTTGCGTTATTTTTGGCCTCGAATTTCACCTCATTAGTGTGTGGGGAGCCTCTCCCCTCCCACTCTCCACCCATTGACCCCTTCTCTCCGCCCCTGGGGAGCCTTCCTCTGCCCTCCGGGAGCCTTTCCCCGCCTTCAGCGCTCGTGTGCGCCGCTGCGCGCATGAGCGCGCACTAAAGCACATTTTTGCCCTGTAAAGCGTCATTAGCGCGCGCTAAGGTACCTTAGCATGCACTAATTGCGCGGCGCGCACGTTAAGAAAGTTTAGTAAACATACCCCTAAGTGTGTCACAAAGGTTCCATCCATGGGTGTGAGCAACCAAAAGATCTTTATGTTTAAAACACCCAAGTGATTGAAAAATATGGCAGTGTCATCTTAAAATTTTCCTAATACCTTAGGCTGAGTACAAGAAATGCAAGGTGCAGACCATGCGGTTAGGAACAGTCTTTTTGGTCTGTGAGAGCAGCTAGGTTTGATCAGATCCTTATACTCTATAATATGTACGTTGCACACACCTCATGGGGTAACCCGTCTCCTTGAACCTTGCCTTTATATCAAAAGCTTGTGTTTTTATATTTTTAATGTACAAGAATTATTAAAATTGTATTTATTTGTTTTGTACTTTGCTTCTGCTGTTTTATCACCACTTTTTGCTGTCTGATAGAGAAAGAAATGACAGGTTTTAGACATAGAAATATGACAACAGAAAAGTACCACATAGCCTATCTAGTCTGTCCTTCCATATCAACAACTACAACAGTACCCTTTTTTCCTTTAGAGATCCTCTGTGTTGGTCCCATGCTTTTTTGAATTCAGATACTGCCCTCATCTCTACCACCTCCACTGGTAGACTATTCCACGGATCCACCACTCTTTCCGTAAAGAAATATTTCTACATATCACTCTTGAATCTATCTCCCTTCACCCTCATCCCATGTCCCCTCATAGCAGAATTTGCTTTCAATTGAAAGAGGCTCTCCCCCTGTATATTTATGGCATGGAGGTATTTAAACATCTCAATCATATCACCTCTATCCCACCTTTCCTCCAAGGTGTACATATTAAGAGCCTTAAGTCTGTCCTCATATGCTTTATATCAGTTGGATGTGTGTGGAGGAGTGGGAGGAGTCAAAGACGATCCCAAAGAGAGGAGGAGTAGAGCATTATTTGATCACAAAGGGAGGAGTAGAGCATTATTCGCAGTGATGGAGGAAGGAGGGGAGTTTAGGGGGAAAAATAAGCAGCTCCGTTTTGGTCATGTTCAATTTCAAATGGCATTGAGACATCCAGGCAGCAATGTCAAATAGGCAGGCAGAAATCTGGGCCTGGATTGTTGGAGAGATGTAGAGAGGTAGATCTGACAGTCATCAGTGTAACGATGGCACTGAAAACCATAGGGGGAGACGAGTGCACCAAGGGACTGGGTATAGAGAGAGAAAAGGAGTGGCCCCAAGACAGATCCTTGGGGTACACCAACTGAGAGCAGGATAATAGGAGAGGAGGATCCACCAGAGCAAATACTGAAAGTGTGGTGGGAGAGATACGAAGAGAGCCAGGATAGCACAAAGTCCTTAAAACCAAGCGAGGACAAGGTATCAAGGAGAAGGTGGTGGTCAACAGTGTCAAAAGCAACAGAAAGGTCAAGAAGGATGAGGATCGAGTAAAGGTCCTTGGATTTTGCTAGGAACAGGTCACTGGAGACTTTAGCAAGATCCATTTCAGTAGAATATAAAGGATGAAAGCCAGATTGCAATGGATCCAAAAGGGCTTGAGCCTAGAGAAAATCCCGTCATACCTGTCCTTATTCCATTTACAACAGCCAAATCATACACCACTTATCATATACACCTTTGCTCCTTTTAAACATACACCCCCACAATCACTCTCAACATCCATACTCAACAAACCTTTGGAGAAAAATCAATATCTGTCTCTCAATAAGGGAGAGAAGAAGGAAGTGCTAAGTCCATATTAGACCATCATTCCTCCAGTACTCAGTCCTCCTGCTCTTGTTAGTCTGATGTCTCCTCTGTCTTTGAGAGCCATTGAAGACATTTACCCTTAAGCAGTACATCATGCTGATATATAAGGTGACTCCTAGAGTTCTCTTTAAGTACATGTCCAGGTCCTTTCTGACTGATAGATTAGGATCCCCTTTTCCCTCAACTGTATCCAAGCCTCTTCAGCACTTCAAACCCTTTAAGACACACTTTTAATAGTAAAGAAACCAAAAGTAAAGAACCATTTATAACAAATATGCTCTTTGTTCTGATATCCAGTCACCTCTTTCAGGGCCCTGAGGTACTGCAAAGTAACTGGTGCCAGATCATTAAAAATCACAATCTCGCAATTATCCCACTTAAACTGTCCTTTCTTGCTAGCAGCTCACATAATTTCCTCCTTATCAGCAAAGCCAGACAAGCATGTGATTATATCCCTTGGCTTATTTCCTAGTTGAATCCCAGAGCACGATGGGGACATTCCAACTCTACCTTTTGACTCACCTCTCTAGCTCTCTCTCTCTCCACACAGCAGGATGTGGCAGATCTCCAGAACAACTTGTACACTGTTATGATACTTTTCAATGCCAGTAAAACCACATGCCATGATATTACATCTACATGATCTGTTCTCCAGATCTTTGAGTTTGTCTTTCATTAATTCATTCTCCTGAAGTAAACCCATGAAATCTTTCCGGAGCTCCAACACTGCTTCTGCATAGCAATCCACATGCTCTTCAACTGCTTCCACTTGCCTCCTTCAGTCTCTGCACAAAGACACCCTAGCATCTCTTAACTCAGTCTTAACAGAAGCCATGTCTTTCTGAAAGTTGTCAAACCAGCGCCACATATCCCTGGGGGGTACATGGCTCATCAAGTCGCTCCACCTCCAACTCCGAATTGGACCTAGACACTATATTGTCTCCACAACTGCAGGCTCCATCCTTCTCTTACCCAGGCATAAGGTAACTTGAATTTAGCTAAATTTCCTCCATACAGATATCAGGGACAGGTACACAATATAAACCCCTCAATACACCAAGAATTGGGCCTGCAAACTCAGCATTTTTTCTCATTTACCAGCACTCCTTTTGGAGTCTCAGCTTCAGGTGTCCATCAGCTACCCACGATGTCACTTCCTCCCTGCATTCGATTTTTCAAAGGGAACAGCAGAATTTAGTTAGTTTCTCAATACTGGAATTTTTTACAAAACTGAGAGATAGGATAAGGATATTTCAGACTATACTCATTTTTATGGATCACTGTAATGATCACATCCTCTCATGTGTGGTGTCCCGTAAGGATCTGTGTTTGTCCCCTTCCTCTTTAATATCTTCCTGACCCCCTTGCCCTCATAATCCAACAGTCTGACATCTCTTCCTATTTTTATGCAGATTATATTATCCTTCTACATCACATCAGCTCTCACTCACCTGATTTGTCTCTCCTGAACTCCTGCCTATCAGATGTCTCTTCCTGGCTTACCATGAATCGTCTGCACTTCGACCCCCTCCAAGAGTGCTGCAATTTGGTTCACTTTTAATCTCCCATGTCCTGCTATTGCTCCCCTCCTGGTCCATTCCCCATACCATTAGTGCAATCGCTTCAGTATCTCAGAGTCATTATTGACTCCTCATTATCATTCCACAATCACTTGGCCTCCTTAGTTCAATGTTCCTTTTTTGCCCTCCGCCAGATCCGTACAATACGCCCCTTTCTCAACACCAATTCCTTCACAACCCTTCTTCTGTCACTGGTAATATCTAGACTTGATTATTGCAACTCCATACTTCTTGGCCTCCCTCACCTCCAGTTTCACCATCTCCAACCCCTGCAAAACACAACCGTGCAGTTACTTACCTCCTCTCCTGACATGACCATATCACACCCCTTCTCATCAACCTCCATTGGCTACCCCTTAATTATTGCATAGACTATAAAATTCTTACTGTGGTTCACCGAGCTCTTTACACTGACACACCCCGATATCTGGCTGACCTCATTCAGTTCCACACTCTCCCCCGTCTCCTTAAGTCATTTCATGTCCATCGCCTGGCACTTCCCTCAGTATCTCGGGCACACATTTATTTTATTTTATTTAACGTTTCTTATATACCGCACTATTCAGCATCAGCGCGGTTTACATTGAACAATACACTCTCAGTACATTTGAAACACGTATGAGTTACAGATAACAGGGCAAAAAACTTGGGTAACAGGGGTAACTATTTACAATACATAACAATTGACTATTTACATAAACTTAGAACAAACACGGAATTCTGCCTTTTTTTTTTCTAGATCCTGCTTTATGGAATTCACTGCCACTCACCTTGTGCTCCGAGCTTTCATTCTTCAGATTCAAATCCATGCTAAAGACCCACCTATTCCAACTTACCTTTGACCTCCCTCCCTCCAGCTCTGACTGGCCTGTGTCCTGCTTTGCCTACGTTCCTCTGCATCTCTCCTCATTCTGTCCCTGTCTGATTATGGCATTCTCTTCTATTTTCTATACAGCCTTTTTTAGAAATTGTAAACCGCTCTGATACCCTAAAGTCTAGGGCGGTATATCAAGTATTGATAAAGATAAGGATGACAGATCACTGCATATTGCATTTGGTTCTTTCAGATTACTTAACTGTTTTAACTGAGAGGGCAAGGATAGCTAGATGTCTACAAGAAATTTCTATGTGAAATCTACTGGTCCAGAAGCCTTAACAGACAGGAGAGACTGGCAGCCTTACATATCTTGATATAAGAAAGAGGAACTGCCAAGCATTCCAGTGAACTTCTGTGAAATTTAACTTTTTCCTCCGTATCAGGAGCTCCTAGAGAGATGGGAAATCCTGAGAAAGATCATGTTCATATCATAGAGGTATGCTTTTTAAGATTCAGGTGCTGTTTTTTGATCTCACTAATGAAAGATTATGAAAGGTCACACCTTAACAGTTCTTGCCAGTAATAAGCTAGATGTATTACTATGTGGTAATTACAGATATTTTTGTTTTGAGCTACCTGTAAAATCTTATGTATACCTCTGAACAGGTCAGGGGCCCTAAGTGTAATAGGGAAAGTCTTTTTTAATCTAGATCTTGCACTTCCTGTTTTAAATGGCTTCCATAAGCAATGATCTTCCCACATAAAGGCTGCTTCTGAGGGCCTTCCACTGGAATATAGGTAGGAAATCCATAGCAGTGCGGGTATGAATAAATTCAGAAATAGTTTGTTCCAGTAACCTAAAAGTCACCCTTTCAAGAAAAGATAAGTATGATAGTCCGTAATGCTAGGAAGAGGGTCTTTTACTATGTTCCATAGGCATACTGTACTTTGTTTACTTTGATTGGCACTGAGATACTTTAAAAAGCCCTGAAAGATGAGGCATATCAGGCACTTATCGAATGTAATGTTGGATGAGATAGATTTAGGAATGGGGCGGATAGTAGATTGTTTGAGGGCTTTTGGCATGTAGCCCTGGGTGAGAGAGGTGCTCACTATCTTTTGGATGAATGTCCTGAGTTCTTCTTTGGTGGATTTAATCTAAGTTACCGGGCAGGGGTCAGATGGAGAGGTGGTGGTGTTTAGTGCAGTGATGGTTTGTTCTATTTGTTTTTTTGATGGAATGCTGAAGTTCTTCCATTGATTGGTAGTTGCAGAGTTATCTGTTGCTGGTGTGTCCATAAGGGGGATGTACTTATGCTGTGTGTTGGTGCTGTTCTTGACTGTTAGGTGTATTTTACTTTCATCTTTCATTGTTGGGTCATTCATTAGGGTACGAACAATGTTGAAGAGTTCTTTAGGTTTATTACAGGCTTTTAGTACAAGGTTTGTGTGGTATTGTTGTTTATGTTTGTTTATTAGGTTATTGTAATCTTTTTGCATCTCCTGGTATTGTTTCAGTATAGTTTATGATTTGTAGCGTCTCTAGCGACGTTCCAGTTGTCTTAGTTTTCTTTTGGATTGTCTTATTGTGTTAGAGTACCATGGTGTAGATCTGGACCTGTTTTTGTTGTGGTGTGAGTTCATACAAGGTGTTAGTTGAGATGCAGCAGATATGGTGGTATTCCATGAGTTGATGGCTTTGTCCAGGTCGGTGAAATCTTGGGGTAGGGACTGCACAGTATCATTGAGGAATTGCTCTTTGTTGAAGGTTTTGAAGTGTCTTGTTGGCTGTTCCATTTTCCGGGCTGCCTGACCGGTATTGAGGTGGAGTTCAAATGATTTGGCATGGTGATCTGACCATGGTATTGGTGTAGTTTTAGGTGGTGTTATGAGATCTTTATCTAGGGTGTTGGTTGGAACGAATATTCGGTCTGGTGTGGAGCCAGAGCGATGTGATGGGCCTGATAAGATTTGCTTGAGCTGAATGGATTCCATTGCTTTGTTAAATGCGAGTTCAGTTGTTGTTGAGGCAGATATGAGGTTTAGGTCTCCTAGCACAATGAGAGTCTTGTGTGGTGAGTTAGCTGCATATATCATGTCCAGGATGTTGGATGTGTCCTCTGATGGGGCATTGGGGGGTTGGTATATTAAGCAGATGGATAGGTATTTGTTTTCTGTGTTGATGAATTCAGTGTTCGGAGCTTTTGGAGGATGAAGTCTTGAGCCTTAATTCTGATCGGGCAAGGATTAATATTCCGCCTCCTCGTTTGTGGGTTCTGGGGCAGTTGTAAGCTGTGAATGCTGGTGTTGTTATTTGGTTCAGTATTACCTGGTTTGTACTCTTGAGCCATGATTCAGTAATGCATAGGATGTCAATGTTGTTTTCATAGATGTAGTCGGTGATAGTGTTTGTTTTGTTGCATATTGATCTTGCATTTATCAGGCCTTTGGTTAAGCGGGTAGTATGTGGAGAGTGTGATTGAGGTATGTATGTTTGTGCTGACGGTTTAGTTTGAGTATATTTGGTAGGTCTCTTGCTGTGAGGTATGTAGTGTGCAGATGTGTATAAAGGTCGGTATATGGTAGGGATATATGATATATATGTAGGAGGAGCTTGTAAGGTTCTAAAGTAGTTGGTGTAGTAAAATGCATCTGTTTGATAAGATGATAGAGTGAGAATTAGTATGCAAGCATACATTTTTAGGACGAGTGTTCTTTTGTGTTTCTGCTGTCCATATAGGAGTTTGCAGCTTTTGTGTGTAGGAATAGTGTGATGGGGTTGATGTTCCATGCTATTGTCCTCTATGTGAGGTGAGCTCTTCACTGCAGGATTGTGTTCTTGGTTGTTAATCTGGAGGGTATCTATTCTGAGGTGGGTTGGCTTATCAGAGCTTGGCTATATTATCAATATATAGACATGTAGCAAATATATAGCAATACAATATAGCAAATATATAGCAGTATATAGCAATATATAGACATGTATCAAAGTTATACCGGTGGACTACTAATCAACATAGTATACACCTGTAATATTATAGAGTCCCCTGTTGAATTCCTCCAGGCTGGGGAGTAGGGTGGCAAACTCCTTTCCTATGATATGGTGGTGTCTCTGGACCAAGTCATATGGTCTCTCCTAAGTGGTATTCTCATTTCCATTGACATGTGACCTGCTCAGTTTTGACTTTACAACTGAAGCTCTTAAGCAAAATCTGCCTAGTTACTGAATGAGCCCGATCTCAAAAGCTAAGCAGGGTTGGACCTTGTTAATACTTAGATAGGAGATCACCTAGGAATACCAGGTGCTGTAGGCTTACTACATAGAAGAAAGGCCCGGCAATCTACTTCCAGTCGCATCTTGACACAAAAATCCAGGGGATGGGTTGCCAGGACTCGGCATCAACTCAACAGCACACAGCAACTGCTTTTATATTCCTCCAGGAGCCAAAATAGTTTAGGTGATTTGATTCCTAGAAATTTTGTTTAGAAAAATATTAGAGCTATATTGCACAGTTTATTTTTTAATGATATATAACCACATAGAAGGGAAGTTTGGGTGTGTAATGGGTTACCCTTAACTGCTTTTAATTAGCCCTCCCAATCCCACATTCATTATGTCCCTTGGTTCTCAAATCACATCCAAATTGTAAGATTTAAAGTAAAGATTCAGGAGAGAAGAATATAAATAATGTAAGACTCTGCTTTTGCTCATCTTCAATAGCGTAGTTTTTAATTAATGTTTACCAGACTAAATTACAAGATGCTAGATGCAAAAAGGAAGTTGGCATCGAGCGGTCCAAGAGGGCGGAAGCAAACAACCCTGTGGCACCAAAGTTTTAAGGGACTGTTTGTGGCCATTGCTGCCACTGCAGGTCCCAAGTAGGGGAGCAGTGGGTGCCCCTAGAGGTCCCAAGTAGGGCTGCAGTGGGTGCCCCTGGAGGTCTAGTGGTCTAGGCGACCACCTAGTTCGCCTAATGGTAGCATCGGATCTGGTCCTGACAGCCCCACTAATCAAAGAACTGCAGAACATTAATTTACCTGCAGGGAGAGCGGGCACACACACATATGCATAATAACATAGTATATGATGGCAGATAAAAACCAGTGTGGTCCATCTAGTCTGCCCAGCAAGGTGGCAAGAGTAGGTGCGCCCGCTGCTCTGTGCAGGTCACATACATTTTAAAGTATGATGCCCCATTATGCATTTTTATAAGATTGTGGGAGGGCTGGTGTTTAGATGATCATTGTTGTTGAGTTTATCAAAATTTGGGAGGAGGGGGTGGCATATAAGGCTGAAGGTTCATCTAGGGCATCCAAAACCCTTGTACCAGCCCTGATGGTCATTACATTTTGAACACCTTGCATTGTGCAATATTCTACATCACAGGGAGTTGCCTTCCATTTGGGTCCTTCTCAGATATTCTTATAGATGGGTTCTCAACTTTTAAATGCCTTACTTAATTTGTTACAGACTGAGGGGGAGGGCTTTATGAAATTCTGGAAGGGATTAAAGGTCATCTTGTTCTCAGAGGCTTTTGAATGAGCATGTCATGATGCAGTTGACTTTCTATTTTATTTTGCTGTAGTCTTGTGTGCCTATTTAACATTATTAGTTTTCTAATGTTTGATAACCCAAATACAATTATAAGGTAGTTGGGATATAAAGGCTTTAAATAAATACCTTTTTGAGTACATGTATACACAGCTTCCAATTTCCTGCAGTAGCTCAGGTATAGATTCTGCTGCAAGAGCTGTAAACCTCTGCAGCAAAGTTTCTGGAATTCATAAGAAACTCAGTGACACACTTTCATGTATTTAATGATTTCACTTTATAAAAAAAATGTTTTCCAATATTTCCTGTATGTTTGAGTAATCTATTTTATTCCTTATGTATTTTTGGGCAAGGGAAAGGGATTGGCATGGGGCTGGAGAAACAGTGAGAAAAGGAGAGTAGATCTTGAGATGGGGGAAAAGTGGAGGGAAAGATTAAATATGAAAGAAAGAGAAAAATCTGGGCCAAGGGAGGGAAAATGCCTTCTTCCCCACCTCTGTCAGTCCCCCTTACTAAGACACACACCCTACATACCTAGTGTCAATCCTCTCTCTTTTATATACATAGACACATCACTGCCCATCTCCTTTCTTAAACACACCACTTCTCCCCTTTCCCCTCTCTTGCCCTCCTCCTCACCACCAGGCTGACTCTCCTTTATCCTTTACTGATCATTCAGCTGTACGATGGAAGAGCAACTATGTCCTGACCTAGACCATGTCCTCCTCTGTCACTGTTACTGGTTTGAACCAGCCAGGACACCATAGGGTTTCAAGCATTAGGAGAAAGACATAGCCCAATAAAACCACTCATGCCAGCCAGTCAGCCAATGCCTTAATGTGTAGAGGTATGGAAGAGGAAGTGAGATGCACAGTAAGCTTTCCAGCTTTACACCTCGCCCTGATCTATTTATGCTCTACCATGATACCATAGACAACCACACAGTTCTGCAGCAAGGGCTAAGCCATAGATATGCAAGAGACTAGGAACCTTGTATGTTTATACAGTGTTTAGAAAATGTTTCTTAACCTCAAGTTTAATTATGATTACTTTTGGGATATTTCTGTAATTGTTCTTTCACATTGAAAGTAAAGTATGTTGTGTGCATTTTTAAGAGATCAAGGCACTGTACTTAATTCAAGTGCCTGCTTTATTCCACTGTTGGGCTAGATGCTATTAAAAAGCTCTTTAAACAGCAGAGAATAAGATATGAGCTATCAGTCAGCTTGTAAGATCTTGAAAAATTGAATGTCAGAACAAGAAAATGCCTCCTTACCCACCAGCTAATTTATGAGTGTATGCTGAGATTGTATAGTTCAAGAGATGAAAGTGGTAGGGGCCTTATATAAATGAATATACATATAGAGCCACTATTATAAGCCTTCATGCATACCTAACAGCAGTAACAGATCTAAATACTCAAGTACAAAAGCAAATGACTAGCATCCATTTTCATTCTTAAACCTGGACAAGCATTCTAATGAACATAATGAGTGAGTCCACCAGCACATGCAAAGCAAGAGAAAATTCCTTAAAGCATTAGAGCAGCAAAAATATACTGGCTAAAGCACAAATACAATGGGAAAAAGAGTTACTTCAGAAACCACAAGTCCATCAAAACTTGAGACAAGAATTAAAACTAAAGATGAGAGATTTGGTAACTGCAGCACGGAATATAGACAAGATAATTCACATCCAGTATAAGAAAACAATGTTAAAACAGACAAATGCATATTTTTTAGCATTGAACTAAAACCAGTTACATATCATTGGATGTGAAATACTGATGTCAGAATTTATTTATTTATTTACATTCTCTTATATACCGCGCTATTCTGCATCAGTGCGGTTTACATTGAACAAACTGAAATTACATTGAACAGGGCATTAAAACTTGGAGATAACTATTGTACAGGGAACATGGGCTATGAATGCCTGTATAGAGAGGCACAATGAGGTAGCACATCTCATTCACTGGAAACTATGTAAACACTTTAATAGCGCTATGCCATAGAATATTTTTAATATCTTTGTTAGCGATATTGCAGAAGGGCTGTTAGGTAAGGTTTGCCTCTTTGTGGATGATACCAAAATCTGCAACAGAGTAGACATCCAGAAAGGAGTAGATGACATGAGGAGGGATCTAGTTAAGCTTAAAGAATGGTCGAGAATTTGGCAGCTGAGATTTAATGCTAAAAAATGCAGGTTCATACATTTGGGCAGCAAAAATCCAAGGGAGCGGTACACTGTAGGGGGTGAAGTACTTCTGTCCATGAAAGAGAGTGGGACCTGGGTGTGATTGTTTCTGATGATCTTAAAGTGATTAAACAGGTAGAAAAGACGAAGGCGAAAGTCAGAAGGATGCTTGGGTGCGTAGGGAGAGGAATTGCCAACAGAAAAGAGGAGGTAATAGTGCCTCTGATTGAATAAGTCTCTGGTGCGACCTCATTTGGAGTATTGTGTGCAAGTCTGGAGACCACATCTTCAAAAGGATATAAACAGGATGGAATTGGTGCAAAGGGTGGCTACTAAAATGGTCAGTGGTCTTCATTATAAAGCATATGAGGACAGACTTAAAGATCTTAATATGTATATGTTAGAGGAAAGCCAGGATAGGGGAGATATGATAAAGATGTTTAAATACCTCTGTGGCATAAATGCACAATTGGAGAGCATCTTTCAATTGAAAGTAAGCTCTGCAATGAGCGGGCATGGAATGAGGGTGAAAGGTACTAGATTCAGGAGTAATATGCAGAAATATTTCTTTACGGAAAAAATGGTAGATGCATGGAATAGTGTCCCAGTGGAGGTAGATGAGATGAGGACAGTATTTGAATTCAAGAAAACATGGGACAAACCAGAAGATCTCTAAAGGAAAAAAAAGGGACTATAGTATTTAATATGAAAGGGTAGACTAGATAGGCCATATGGTCTTTTTCTGCTGGCATGTTTCTATGTTTCTAACATTTGACCATGATACTGAAAGAACATTGCTATTCCTACTGCTAAAAAGCTTGATGCAAGTGAACATTGTGGTAAAGAAGTACCTAAACAGCATTATTAATAAAAGTATCAGAGCCAAGTGCCTGTACTGTGTATAGAAAAAGAAAATCTACATTTTTTAACACATTTATACAGTTATGGTCAATATTATTGGCACCCTTGCATTTTAGGTATGTTGTGTATAATATCTTGAGAAATAATTGGAAATATTCCAACTGTAAGTCATCATAATCTTTTAAAAGTATGTTCAAGGAAAAGATGTATGTGCAACTTAGATGTAATAATTTATGAAAACAAAATATGACCTGGACAGGATTAATGGCACCCTTCACTAATATTTGGTTGCACAATCCTTGGTAGTGATGACAGCCTCCAAACGATTCTTGTAGCCATCTATAAGATTTGTACATCTGCTGGTAGTTTCTCCCACTCTTCAACTGCAATTTGTTACAGCTCATGAGTGTTTCCAGGATTCCTATTTAAAACAGTCCATTTTTTCCCTTTAAAATCATTCTTTTATATTTTTGGATGTATGTTTTGGGTCATTGTCCTGCTGGAGGACCCATGACCTTCGACCCAGACCTAGCTTTCTTACACTAGGTCACCATCCAATCTTAGGTCATTGAAGAAACAACTACCAGTAGTTATCACTGGCACGGAATTCAAAATACACACAAACCTTTTGTTGGAAACAATCAGCTGGAGAGGGAGGGATGATACCTCCCCCTCATTAACGAAAGTACCCTTTTACTCAAATGGGCCACAGCACGCCCATTTCCTCCTTTTTTTATATATATATGTTTCAACGTAATCCAAAGTTCATCAAACACTTATCTTAAAAAAAGAGACCAAACCGGTCTACCACAGGCGAAGATGGTCCTCCACAATCAGCCACTGCCACGACATGACATGCATGTTTTGGGCCCCTCCGGGTCCTGTATCAAGTGGAATTTCGCCCGACTCTTTCACCCAAAAAACGCCATGGGCCAACCGTTCTTTTATGTAGCTAAGATGATTGCTGATTGGCTATACGCCCGATGTCATCACCAGAGGCGTGGCCTTTAGGGAATCCCTTTCCCTACATCATTATCCCTACTGATATTCAGAAAACCACCACCAGTAACTCCAGTCCGCCCGGCCCTTCATAAGAGACTCCACCAATCCTGCTCCATATTCAAACCCAGAGGGATCACCGATCGTAATTTAAAAATCCGACGTTGTTCTCTCCACTGCAGATGTTGTTCACGATCCTCTCTCCAAGGGTTGGCCGGGACCCAATCAATCACCCTCCACCGTAGATCAGCAAAACTATGATCCAAAAGTACACAATGCTCCACAAGCGGGGCCGCCAAAATCTTCAACCGAATACGGCTGGCATGTTCCCCCAATCTAATCTGTACCGGGCGAATAGTGCGTCCTACATAATATAAGTCACAAGGACACTTTAAAATGTACACCACAAAGGACAATTGGCAAGTGGAAAACCCATAAAAAGAATAGGATCTCCCAAAGTGGAATGGTGCCACTGAACTCCCTCCAAAGTAGTGGAACAAAATTTGCAATTAGCACAAGCCCAATGTCCTTGTACCCCATTCAGACCTCCTCATCCCAGAGCATCTGAAGACCTGGGAACAGCCCCAACCAAACGGTCCCGTAAATTGGAACCCCTAGTATATGCAAACCGCACAGATTTCTGAAAACAACCCTGTGCCTGCAGAACGTTTCAATGCCTCCTAAGCAATCGGGAGACCTCCACTGAGTGACTCATGAAAGGAAGAACCCCAGTGATCACATCATCAGGGTCCGTACCAGACGTCAAAGGTTCCAAGGGCTGCAAAAGCCACTCGCGATGCGAGAAACGAACCCGAATATAAGCTCTCCTGATGACTTTACTGGGATATCCCCGATCCAGCAGATGGCCCTTTAAATCCCGTGCTTGCTTTTTAAAGTCCACCAAGGAAGAGCAGATCCTGCAAAGTTGAAGAAACTGACCCAGAGGCAGGTTATTTCGCAGTGACTATAAATCAGTTGGCCGAGAATGAAGAGATTGTCATCAGGGGAGCAGACAAGGGGGGAGCGGTAGTTGTCCAGTCTTGGACTCAATATCATAGTGAGGTTTTATCTCAGTTGAATGATACTGCTTATTATTCCCCTTTGAGGGCTGACCCTACCCCTCAGTTACAAATTCGGATCCGGTCGCTCATTAATGATGTGTGAGATAAAGGGTGGATTACAGTAAAGGAGGCTCTTTTTCTTTTTAGGAAACATCCCAGTATTCCGTGTTTTTATACAGTTCCAAAGATACACAAATCTATGACTTCACCTCCGGGATGCCCTATAGTTTCTTGTAGGGGGTCTGTACTGGAGCCTTTATCTCAGTTTATTGACATATTTCTTTAAACAGGAGGCTAAGTTGGTAAAGTCATTTTTGCGGGATACATCTCATTTTTTGAGTTTGTTGGCTTCTCTTGCGGAACCATTGGAATCGGTGTGGCTGGTGACTTTGGGCGTGGCGGCACTGTACACAAACATCTGTCAAGAAGAAGCTCTCTTGTTGCTGGAATCAGCATTTGTGACGGCTCCAGCTCGAATACCACAGCCCTTTTTGTTGGAGCTTGCGAGGTTAGTTCTCACAAAGAACTATTTTCAATATCGGGATCATTTTTACTTACAATGTCAAGGGATTTACATGGGAGCCACAGTTGCCCCCTCCATTGCCACTTTATATCTGGCGGCGATAGAGGAACAGTTCATTTATCCGTCTACAGCTTTTTAGCATACCCGGTTGTGGTTGAGGTTTTTGGACGATATCTTTTTTGTTTGGACTTCCACGAAAGAAGAATTGTTGGACTTTGTCCTTTGGTTAAATTCACTTAAGGAAAATATTAAATTTACGGCACATATGGATGATCACAGTATAGAATTTTTGGATGTGCTAGTGAAGATTCAAGATGGGGTGTTTGGCACAACTTTATTTAGGAAACAAAGTGTGATACAGTAGCCGGTGTAGAGCCCATGATAATAGGTGAAAAAGAGGAATTTACCTTGGAGTCTGATAGGCAGCAAACACACTCAGCTCACAGGAGGCAAAAGAGCAATAGAATAAGTTTACCACACACTAGTCCTGACGTAGCAGGAAGGTTAAAAGCTAATCAGGATCACCTGTCCATGAAAGCACAGGCAGCGTGCAAAGGACATGAGGATAAAAGCTGCTGGGTAAATCCAGGAGAGGCCAGTGGGGGCAGCGACCTGGGAGGAGTGAGCAACCAGCCTGAGAGCAAACGTCACACAGAAGGAAGCCTGCTGAATCAAGGAAGCAGTAGGTGTGGCACGGTAGCAGGAAGCAGCCGGGGAAAAACTTCTCAGGAACGTGGCCATAGCACTGCTCAGACTGCTGGTAGCTGGAGGTCCCGGGAAGGAGCTGTCCGTAGCCCAGAGAGAGGAACCAGGACAACAGAGAGAAGGTGGGAACCTAGCTTTAAGAGAGAAAAAGCTAAGAACTCTGTTTTGTCTGGAGGTCCAGGGCATGGCATAAGAAGTAAAGTAAATGCTGGGAGTTATGACGTAATTCCACATTACTGGGGAGAAAAGGAAAGCCAGAGGAAAACTGCCACAATACCAGGTATTCAAAACCCTGCTTGCCTAGAGCAGTTTCCTGATAAGCTGACCAGTGCCTCACAGAGAGGGTTTTACAATGAAAACAGCAATGAGAATTTTAACCCAGCTGCAGCCCCGGAGGATTGTGAACTAATGCAGTGGGAAAATAATAGCTGTAACCTTGAACCCACACCAATGTACTGTACGTTATGTTTCTCTGATGATATTGAATCATTGTGCTAAACAAGTGGGCAGAAGCTCTGTAAAAATGCCAAAGGAAAAGAATATATTTTTCTTTGAAGAAGCTGTTTTTGTTCCTGGTTTTTGTTGTATAAAAGGAGATCCATAGGGGAGGGGAAATAAAGCCCTATTCTTATTTTGCCTTAATTACTCGACTGCAGACTGTTATTGTGCTAGAAGGCAACTTGATCCTCAAGGCCCTAGGCGGATGCCTAATAGGGACTGGGAGAGGAGTTACAAAAGTCAGCGAAATAGTTTGCTCTGTTATCATAGTCATCATCCCTTTCCACTGCGAAATAACCTGCCTCTGGGTCTGGTACGGACCCTGATGATGTGATCACTGGGGTTCTCCCTTTCATGAGTCATTCAGTGGAGGTCTCCCGATTGCTTAGGAGGCATTAGAACATTCTGCAGGCACAGGGTTGTTTTCGGAAATCTGTGCGGTTTGCATATACTAGGGGTTCCAATTTACGGGACCGTTTGGTTCGGGCTGTTCCCAGGTCTTCAGATGCTCTGGGACGAGGAGGTCCGAATGGGGTACAAGGATATTGGGCTTGTGCTAATTGCAAATTTTGTTCCACTACTTTGGAGGGAGTTCAGTGGCACCATTCCACTTCGGGAGATCCTATTCTTTTTTGGGGTTTTCCACTTGCCAAACGTCCTTTGTGGTGTACATTTTAAAGTGTCCTTGCGACTTATATTATGTAGGACGCACTATTCGCCCGGTACAGATTAGATTGGGGGAACATGCCAGCCGTATTCGGTTGAAGATTTTGGCGGCCCCCCTTGTGGAGCATTGTGTACTTTTGGATCATAGTTTTGCTGATCTACGGTGGAGGGTGATTGATTGGGTCCTGGCAAACCTTCGGGGAGGGGATCGTGAACAACGTCTGCAGTGGAGAGAACAACGTTGGATTTTTAAATTACGATCGGTGATCCCACTGGGTTTGAATATGGAGCAGGACTGGTGGAGTCTCTTATGAAGGGCCGGGCGGGTTGGAGTTACTGGTGGTGGTTTTCTGAATAACATCATTAGGGATAATGATGCAGGGAAAGGGATTCCCTACAGGCCACGCCTCTGGTGATGACATCAGGCGTATAGCCAATCAGCAATCATCTTATCTACAAAAAAAATGGTTGACCCATGGCGTTTTTTGGGTGAAAGAGTCGGGCGAAATTCCACTTGATACAGGACCCGGAGGGGCCCGAAACATGCATGTCATGTCATGGCAGTGGCTGATTGTGGAGGACCATCTTCGCCTGTGGTAGACCGGTTTGGTCTCTTTTTTTAAGATATGCGTTTGATGAACTTTGGATTACGTTGAAACATATATATATATGAAAAAAGGAGGAAATGGGCGTGCTGTGGCCCGTTTGAGTAAAAGGGTACTTTCGGTAATGAGGGGGAGGTATCATCCCTCCCTCTCCAGCTGATTGTTCCCGACAAAAAGTTTGTGTGTATTTTGAATTCCGTGCCAGTGATAGCTACTGGTAGTTGTTTCTTCAATGACTTAAGATTGGATGGTGTACAAGTTTGTCATTGAAATCTAGAGGGGGTTTCTTTTGTGTTCTTACACTAGGTAGCACATTTCGCTCCAAAATACCCCTGAGTTCATAATTCCGTTAATATGTTCCAGCCCCCACAACATTATGGAACCTCTACCATATTTTACTGTATGAAGGGTGTTTTCTTCCTTAAAAGCTTCATTTCTTCACCTGTAAATGTATCGCTGGGCTGCATTGCCAAAGAGCTCAGGTTTGGTTTCATCTGTCCACTGAACATTTTCCCAGAAGGATTGTGGTTTCTCAAGGCGGGGTTGGGCAAAGATCAGGTGTGTCTTTTCATGTTTGTTTTTGAGCAGTGGGGTCCTCCTTGTCCTTCCCCGATGAAGTCTTTCTTTGTTCAGTGCGCAGCATATGGTGCAGGTGAAACCATCATTCCAGATCGCTCCAGCCTTAAGCTCTTTGGATTTTGTACGGGGTGTTTTTCCAACAGTTTGCAAAAACCTTCGAAGACTTCTTGGATTAATTTTCCTCTTCCCACCACATCCTGGGAGGTTCTTCACAGTTCTATGAGCAGAAAACTTCTTTTTTTTGGAACTTTGAGATCCACAAACATACATTCCATTTCAAAGCTATCTTTAGCCATACAACAAGATGTCCCAACGTTGCCATGTTTTGGCATCATTACAGAGTTGTGGCTGTAGTCTAATAGAATTACTACAACAATAACGTAAACTTACAAGGCACTGCAGAACTCTCATGCTATCCAGATTGTTCACTCAGCACCCCCTCCCCCCTTAGGAAAATGTATGTGGAAGCATGCATCCAGCTTCTTATACTGTATCCACTGGGGCATGTTGTGATTGCAATAGACATAAAGCTTGGCTTGCAGCAGCGCATGCATGCTGATCACCCACTGATTGAGCATTGGCGGTTCATCCCCCACCCAATGTTGCAGAATGGTATGTTTGACCCCCCAGATACCCGACCTAAGAGTGTCAGTAGTTGCACCAGTCCCTCAGCTGAGTAAAGGATGCTAATTTGCATATCATCAGCAAAAAGGCTGATTTTACATTCCTGAGATCCCACTTGGATCCCTGGGACCTCCGCCGCGCCTCGCAGCTTAATGGCAAATGGCTCCAGGGAAAGTACAAATAAAAGTGGGGAAAGAGGGCATCCCTGCCGAATACCCCTGCACCTTGCAAATTCCTCTGTTAAGCCCCCATTCACTATCACTTGAGCATACACATCCATGGACGAAACGATCCCCCAAGCCTTTGCATGGCAATACCCAAAAAAGATAATCCCACGACACCCGGTCAAAGGCTTTCTCCACTTCAAGGCCAATCACTGCCACCTCTGCTCCCCTTGACTGGTTTCCCGAAACATCAGCAGCATTCTCGTGACATGGCTCATCCCCCCACGTCCTTTCACAAACCTCACCTGATCCCCCAGTCACCAAGTCAGTGCCCCCGCTAGGACCTTGAGGTCCTGATTAAGCAGTGAGATGGGTCAATAGGCTTCCACCCGCTCCAGATTCTAGCCAGACTTGGGGATGAGCACAACCGTTGCCCTATTCATGTCCTGGTCAAATGCTCCCTGCACACAAGCTGCATCTCCCATTACACTCGGTGTCGGAGCGACTGCCTTCCCCAAGATCTGATAGAATTTTGGTCCCAAGCCATCAGGCCAAGAATTTTTGCAGGTTGCAGTCTCTTGATATGCGCCAGGATATCTCTTGTCATCAACGGCATCTCCAATCTGGAGCTGTCAGCTCCACTGAGCTGTGGTAGTGCAAGGTCCTGAAAAAACTACTCTCTGACCTTGTTGTTCGGGGGTCAGCTTGATATAAAGTTTGAAAGTATTGCATGAAGTTTTCCCCAATGGCCTTACTCCCCAGGGTTAAGTTACCATCTTGATTGCATAGTTGAGTCACTGCACACCTGGCTTTAGTAGTTTGGATGAGGTTGGTTAACAGCTTGCTGGCCCTGTCACCCCACTGATGGAGCTTATATTTATAAATGCGTATACTTTGCATGGTGCATTGCTGCAGGAGGGCAATGACCTTGTTACACTGCTCCTGGAGTTGTTTCTGGTGCTCCACCCTGTGAGTGGCCACATACTGGGCCCTAAATTGACGTAGTTTATCCATCTCCTGCAGGAGCCACTTCCCCTGCTGCTTCCATTTATGGTGGATAAAGCCTATGATACATCCCCACAGTACTGCCTTCGCCGCGGCCCAGAATGTTATGGGCCCTACCTTTATCAGACTGTTCCTAGCCTCATATTCCCGCCAACACTGGTGAAGGAAACTGCAGAACTCTGGGTCTTGGCTCCACACAGGATTCATATGCCAAATCCGCTCGTTTGGGGCTGTTGCATCCCATAAGTTGACCTGTATGGCTGCATGTTCCGAGATCAGTTTCAGTTGAATATCACTGCCTTGCAGCTTTCCGAATAGTCGCTCTGAAAGGAGCATGCAATCTAGGTGTGCTTGTGACTTATGTGGGCCCAAATAAGTATATTCTAGATCGGTAGGCTCCCTACAAAGTAAATTCACCACTCTGGTCTTTTGCCCCTTCGGCATCGCCCTTGGGGGCTGATTGTCCACCGTAGGGTCAGTTACTATGTTAAAATCACCCCCAATGATCAGAGAATAATCTTATTGGTCCACCAGCCATGCCACCAACTCAGTAATGAAGGACTGCTTATATATATTTGGGGCATATACACTGCATAACACTACCTTCATTCTCTGTAAGATCCCCCACACCAGCACATATCGACCCTCTGGGTCTTGTATTACTCGATGAGTTTCAAAGTGATGCGCTTGCCTACCAATATAGCCACCCCCCTCTGTTTGGTGGGATAAGCTGCACAATGTACCTCTCGCACCCAGCCCCATTTTAATTTGTCATGCTCTCGCTCAGTAAGATGGGTCTCCTGCAACAGTGCCACATCTGTCCCCAGTTTTCTCAAATATACCAATGTTTTTTCTCGCTTCACTGGTGAGTTGAAACCACTGACGATCAGAGTCACCACCCAGATCTCACCCAGTGTCCAGCATATTTAGCTCAGTTGTCCAGCTGCTTATATATGTATTCCAGCCCCTAGGATTCCCAGCTGAACCCCATGGGAGCTGTCTCTGAATCCAAGCAGTAATAGTTGGCACGTTTCCTTTTTACAGTGTTCCCTGCCCACTCCTTCTCTCGATTGGTGTCCTTTTCACTTACCCCGATGTCCCTTCTTCCCACCGGTCTCCTTCTTCTCCATGCATAACCTCCACATTAATATCCACACACACCATACCCTCATCATCCATTCTTCTATCACACCTTCATCCCCCTCCTGCCCACAGTTCTTCTCCCTCCCTGTCACCATCCCTAAGGCCCCCAAAATTTCGCTACCCACTTCACCTTTCCCTCAACTGTCCAGCCACCCTCCCCCCCACCCCGTTCTCCTGGCATCATTATCATATCACACAGTCTACATTTGCCTCCTTATTAGTATTTATAATGTCCCTTTACCAGCTATATAATGGTTGTGTGGCAGTCCGGTTCATCTGGCTTGAGTGAGGCACAAATGCAAGTCATGGTACCCATTAGTCTCAATCCCAGGGGGGCTCTTGCCCTCAGCTGATGTGCCGCTCTGCAGTCCTTCGCTCAAACCTCCCAGTGCAGCTCTGTCCTGTAAGCATTTAAATCACAGGCTCCTCAGTGTCAGCTCTATACAATTTCTTTTTTCCCCATGCTGTTTGCCTATGTTGCTATTCATCTCAAGGTCCCCATCAGCACACTGTGGGGTCTCCTCCTCCTCCGATTCTCTCTAAGAAGCGCTGGCTCTCCTCCATGCTATTGAAGTGCAGCATCACCCCTTCATGCTGCACCCGGTGGGAAAAGTAGGACGAATATGATGACCAATTGATACAAGACACCGGATATCGGAGTAAATTCCTTCCATCGCGCCGTTACATGAATGGGATAATCATTGAAAAGCATAATCTTTCTGTTGTCGTATTCAAGGATTTTCTACTGGCGACAGGCATGCATTATTTTCTCTTTGTCCACCCATATTAAATAGCTGGCTATTGCCAGTTGTGGCCTAACTCTGTCATCCTTTTTCAGTCCCACAAGGTGGGCATGCTCGCAGTGCCACTGTGCCTGATCTCCTTGCAGGCCCAAAACTACAGGCAGCCAGTTCTCATAAAATTTGTAGAGCTTAGAGTCTGTGATGTGTTCTGGTAGTCCCACTATGCGCACGTTATTGCGCCAAGCACTGTTTTCTTGATCTTCAACATGATCTAACAGCGGCTGATTGCTTGCCATGAGTTGTTGGACCTGGGATGCTAAGTGCTCCACTGATGCTTCCTGCATGGTCACACACTGCTCAACTGTGAGTTGGGCTTCAAACTGTTCTTTAATTCTGTCTACTGTAGGCTACAAGCGGTTGAGTCGGTCTTCTAAGGCGGCCGAGACCACCTGTGAGATTTCCGCTGCCAGCTCGCCAGTCCCTGCCAGTTTGGCCTTCAAGGCATCAGTAGCCATTTTGTGCCCCAATGGGAGTTTATTTGTGGCATGAACTTTAGTTGAGCATTGTGACTTGCCTCGCTGGTTGTGTTCGGTGCTTGCCGTCTTGCAGCGTACCTGGGGTGTTCCACCACTCTCTCCTTTCTCTCCAACTGGGATTGGCGCAATGTGTAGCTGATCTTTTAGTGTTTATGGATCCTTAATGCGGGAGCTCTACCCCCTCATGTCCTTTTCCTTTCTGAGCATCACGTAATCCTCGAGCAGAAAACTTCTTAATAACATTGCAAACTGCAGACACAGAAATCCCAAGGTCTTTGGAGATGTCCTTGTACTTCTTTGAAGTTTGATGTTTGGTGATAATGACTTTTTTGATGGTCTCAGGCAGCTCGCGCATCTTCATCATTGTGAAAATGGAACAGGGAGTGAATGTGACCATTTTAAACATTAGAGCCATCATTCATTGGTTGATTCAAGTCATGTGAGTACTGATAATTGATCACAGGTGCATCTAATTTTACTGCAATGGGAATGTGGTTCTGTTCAAACTGATTTGAATTGTTTATAAGGCTGCCAATAATCATATCCTGACAATGTCCCAGTTTTTATACTATTTCTTTTTTTAATTTGTCTTGTTTTATTTTATTCTTTTTATGTGTCAAATATGTGTGCATATATAGTCTAAAGCCATTTCACTGGCCACTTTTGCTTAGGAGATATTGGACATTAAGGGGTTGAACTGCAAGGATGCCAATAATGTTGACCACAACTGTAACTTGCCTATCAAAAACCTAAGCAGTTTATAGTAATAACATTCACAGTAATTCAAAGAATCCAGAGACTGAAAATATGTCGTGGTAAGGTATAGAAATTGTCCCAATTGTTTTGGATGCCTCTGGCCTGATTGAAAAGAATGTCCAAGGATGGCTTGATATGTTGCCTTATGTATTAGACTTTGTGAACTCCAGTCGGAGGCTTTCTCTGGCACAATGTAAATGCTGAGGCAAGTACAAGCAGTGATTATGAGAGATTGAGATCATCAACAACATACTCTGGCACAGGGACGAAGTTCATTCTATTAACCCCATTTGGAATTATTGCCTCTTGAGTTAGATGAACTTTGGTTTGGTGAGTTTATCAGCTCTTATGTTCTATAGTGGTATCAGATACAATTTTGTAATATGGTTAATCAATATCTTAAAATAAGGTGCTTTAGTTTTGCTTTAATAATCTTAATTTTTGCTGAAATTAGATTTGCCATTATTTACAATGAAAGCATCAAATAGAAATGTAATTAGTATATTATTTATGAATTAGTTCTGTCTCTAAAGCATGGGTTTCAAAGGATTCCTCGTTTGTTTTGTTTTCTGATGGAAAAGAGAAAGGACCCCTAGCTAGCATTACATTAAAGGACTCCCATTATATTTATTATGTTTTCAGACGTTCCCACTTGCAGGCTTGTTTACAGTCTGCTGGTGTAAAAATGACATAAAACAAGTGGAAGAATAACTACACTTTAATAAAAAAAGAAAGACAGATTCCTGCATTTCTGATGCAGAAAGTCAAGGGCCAATTACTAATTTACCTTAAAGTTATCAGATGAGGAAGTGGATTCTTTATGGGTAGCACGGAAAGTTATGTACAAGTTATGCATGTAAGTCCGTATTTTCAAGGACTTATGCATATTATTGGGCACGTATACGTGTGCTTCACCTGGATACTATTCTGTAAGCACACGCATAAGTGCACATTGTGCATATCTTCTGGTGGGCCTTGATGCGGGGCAGCACTTGGGTGGAGTGTAGGATTGGCCTCTGCCGACACGCATAAGTTATAAAATACTATGACTTATGTGTGTAAGATCATCAGTCCAGGTGCGGCAAGTAACAATTACCCTTGAGCAGGCTTAAGTGGCTGTACCTAGGTTCCAGTGCATCAGTATGCTGCCATTTTTTTAACAAAGCATGGGTGCACTTTACCTTATAAAATATGCCTGAACTGCAAGCTGCCAGCATTGGGAAATATAAAATTACTCTTGATAAATCTCACATATTTCCTGTTTAGTAATTGAGTTCTTTACTTCCAATTACTAGTTTAGGAGGTAAAGAGCTCATGGTTAACAAATCGGAAACATGTGGAGCTCATTGTCCATGATAATTCCAATGCAGCCATTCACTGTGACAAAGCAATTGGAAACGTTAATAGCATATTTAGAGGTATAAATAGAGAATATTAACTCTGAAGATTTCTGGAGAGACCTCACTTTGGCGTACTGGATGCAGTTTTGGAACCCACATCTCCGAAAGGATGCTGATAAGAGCGAGGCAGCTAAAAGGAAGATACCAAAATGGTGTATGCCCTACACTAACAAGCATAAAAAGAAAGAAGGAGCTAGAGATATAGGGCCCGATATTCGAAGGATATTTCCATAGTTTACAGCCTAGTAAACCATGTAAATGCCTTAGATGAGGATATTCAATGGCACATACACGGTTAGTGCCGTTGAATATCCCCGTCTAAGTCCCCTACACGCCCCAGTGCTCATCGGGGTGTGTTGGGGGCATTCCGAGGAGGAGCAGAAGCAGTGACTACCACTAACTGGGTAGCAGCGGTATTGGACCACTACCCGGTTAACAATCCACGCCTAAAACTAGGCCAGCTTTTGGTTCGCCTAGTTTTAGCCGCGGATGCTAACCGGGTTGCCATCCAATATCGCTGCTACCCACTTAGATTCTGTGGCTGAAGCCACTCAGCACCAAACTCGAATATTCAATGCCATCACCGCAACATTGAATATCCGAGTTTAGGGGTCAGCGGGCAGGGCTATGCGCTATAGCGGCGCATAGCCTGCCAAGTTGAAAATCATGTCCATACTCTTTAGCAGAAAGAATGAAAAAGAGCGAGACATGCATTCAAATACCTAGCAAGCTTCAATAAAGGGGTATCTGTAGGGCCCTACCTAACTTGTGCAATGAACTCCAAATAGTTGCAGCTGAGTATGGCCTTTGACATGTAGAACAGATATCCAGCAGGAATTCAACCAGAGGTTTTTCTAACTGCTTATAAGAGGAGGTAGGGAAAAGAATAGGCATCATGCCAGGTATATTTATTTATTTATGTGCTCTTATATACCGCCATCTCACAAGATCAAAGAGGTTTACAAAGAACAAATTAGTTACATCAGAACAAGGGAACAAATATGAATGTAACTCTCACAAGGAACATTATTAGTGGATTAACATAATTTAATTAGATATGCTGAGAAATCTCAAGCTGAAACAATACATTCTAGCAACATAGAAACATAGAAAAATGACGACAGAAAAAGACAACATGGCCTATCTAGTCTGTCCATCCACATCAACAACTACAACAGTCCACTTTATTCCTTTAGAGATCCTCTGTATTTGTCCCATGCTTTTTTGAATTCAGATATTGTCCTCATCTCTACCACATCCACTGGGAGACTATTCCACGGATCCACCATTCTTTCCGTAAAGAAATATTTCCACATATCACTCCTGAATCTATCTCCTTTCACCCTCATCCCATGTCTCCACAGAGCAGAACTTGCTTTCAATCAAAAGAGGCTCTTCCCCTGTGCATTTATGTTAATTGTTAACATATTTACATATTTACAAGGTAGTGATTGGCTCACAGATTATAACAATAAACATATTTACAAAGTAACAACTGACACAATGTGGTCAATTTCATGATCCTGGGGTATAAGATTAAAGATTATGTTGGGTAAACTTTATTTGTGTCTGTATGAGTGCCAAAATAATCTCTAAATATGTGAGTTGAGTTTTCCTGAAAGCTGTGAGGTCAGCCAATGCTCTGAGATTACCCGGTATGTAATTCCAGAGTATCGGTGCAAGAAATGTATATGCACTGTTGCTCATCGATCTATTTATGTTCCGATAATCTTTAGGAACAACCAGCATGTTTTGTGTGCATGCTCTTCTCAGTCTGTCATTTGGAGCTTTTTTAATTAGGGAGGTTAGATAAGATGGTGCTATGTCATATATTAGTTTGAACATTATTATGAGTATTTAGTAAATGATTCTGCTTTGAATAGGTAACCAGTGTAACTGATGAAGAATAGGGTGATGTGTTCAGAACTGTGGAGTTGAAAGACTACACATGTGGCCATGTTTTGAGCCATTTGGAGTTGCTTTATTGCTATATATAATTAATTGTCTCAACACGGCTCCACCATGTCAAGTGCAGAGGCGACCATCATAATAATAGGGATTTTATAGGGATTTTAATAATAGGGATAATAATAGGGATTCTTGGACATTTAAGTTGACTGTATCTTCCAAATTAGGGCAATATTTGATCCCTAAGGGCCTGATTCTGTCCTGCACGGCTATCCCCTTTGTACGTCCGTTCTGAGCTGGACATACAAAGGGGATTGCGATTCTGATCCCGCGGGACACGTCTAGACCCATGGAATCAGAATAGCGATTAGGCCTGTACATGCAGGCCGGGACTGTGATTCAGTCCCAGCCTTGCATGTACAGGCACTGCCCGGATAGCTCAACCAGGTTTTTAAATTGAGACACGACTCCATTTAAAAGATGCGACGCTGGCCACCACAGAAAAATGTTTATTCCCCACAGCCTGACCCCCGATCTGGCCTCCTAAGGCCAGGGTTGGGCTGCGGAGAATAAACCCTGCCCCCCCCCCCCCCAGTCCCTTCCACGCCCCGAGGTGGAAAATAAAAAAATCCAGGGAAGTTATTCCATCTCGGAGGTGGAATAACTTCCCTGTCCATTTTGCTGGCCCTGGATGTACATGGCCGACATTAGATTCAGCCCTGTACTTCCAGGGCCGGCGACCGCCCACTGCCCGCCCACTTTCCACCCCCAGGCTGCCTCTTCCCCGCACCCGACTAACTTCCCTGTACAACTGGCAGGGAAGTTAGTCGGGGGCTGCTGCTGGCATGAATAGCGGGGATTTATCCCTGCTATTCATGTCTCAGAATAACCCCCTCAGTATTTAAGCTTAGCAGACTCCCACTGAAAAGGATAATCAGCAAGATCAGATTTCAAAACATATTTATTCAGTGGAAACAATACTGATTTAGCCCAATTAATCTTATTTCCCAATAATCGGGAGTAAGAATCAATTAAATTCAAAACAGCAGGAATAGATGAGGGACTAGTAAATAATACGGCATTGTCTGCATATGTAGAGAGTTTAAGATGGATATCACCAATCTCTAATCCCACTATGGTAGAGGACTGCCTTATTAAAAGAACCAAAGGCTCCAGTGCCAAACTGAATAAAAGTGGGGAAAGTGGGCATCCTTGTCGGGTGCCAAGTGACAAGGAAAATGGTTGAGACATCTTAGTGTTAACACAATACAAGCCATTGGATGAGTATATAATAATCTAATCATCTCCACGAAAGTGTGTCCAATATCATTGTAATGAGTCAAAGAGGAAGAACCACTCAAGCCTATCAAAAGCTTTTTTGGCATCTAATGAAATTCCAACTAAGGGATCAGGGAGATCATGCACAGCAGCCAGGATATTACATAGGAATCAGGCATTATCTATCATGCAATGCCCAGTGACAAACCCACATTGATCAGTATGAATAAAAATAGGAATTACTTGGTTGAGGATGTTCAACCAGGATCTTAGTGTAAATCTTATAATCAGCATTAAAAAACGATATGGGACGACCTGGTTTTTCATGAAAGACTGTGGTAGCGTCCGTAAAGGATCCGGTCTCTGAGGGATTCTTTATCATTTGTCGAAAATATGTATTGAGATATTGGACAACATCTGCACTCAAAACATTATAGAATTCTACTCGTAATCCATCAGGACTGGCTGCCTTCCCAGAAGCCAATTGTCTGATTGCCTGTGTGATTTCATCCAATCGAATCTCACCATCCAACTACGATGCTTGCGAGGCAGTCTATTGAGTGGAATAATTGAGTAAAGTCCATCTGATTAGCAGCCACCTGAGAGGCATATAATTGAGTGTAAAATGTATGGAATTTTTCCAATATAGCCTTGTGGTCAGTCAGTTGATGACCAGTAGCATCAGAGATGGTTGCTATCCTCATCACCTCTTTGCATGTCTCCAAAGTGCTAGCTAGGAATTTACCAGATTTATTCTACTCCCTGTAATAACAACTGTTTTGCATGTGGATTATTTGATGTGCTTCTTCACTAAGGATACCATTATATTGATAGCACAGTTTTTGTAAACAGAGCAAAATGGTGGGGTTCTGTCCTTGCAATTAACAAATTCTCCCCTGCCTGGATTTGCTGCGAGAGGTGCTGAAGCATCTGCTGCCACTGATGAGCTTTCCTAATGGAGAAACTAGTTATAGTAGCCCTTATCGTCACCTTGAAGGCTTTCCATCAGACCCAAATGGAGGTATCATCTGGGTCATTTTTCTCAAAATAGATTGTGATGGTAGCCTTTAGAGCATCCATAAGATCCGAATCACTAAGCAAACCCCTCGGAATGCTCCATTAGTAGAGTCTGACAAGGACAGCTGAAGGATAACAGAGACTACTGCATGGTCAGAGTGTGCAGTTTCCCTAATCTCTGTAAAGTACAAGCCAGATAGAAAGGTCTTGGAAGTAAAAAAAAAAATCAATTCTAGAATGTGAATGGCAGAGAAGTGAAAAGAAGGTGAAATCCTTTTCAGTGGAATGTTGCAATCTCCAGGGGTCTATTAATCCTCGATCTTCCAAAAGAGCTCTAACTATATTGGCGGCTTGAGAAGATTGCATTCGAATATTAGAATATCTGTCTAATATGGAGCCCAGCACTAGGTTAAAATCACCGCCCAATATTACAGGGCCGCTCTCCATATCTGCCACCTCCTGGGTGATGGAGTGAAAAAAATCCGGAGAGTCCATATTCAGAGCGTAGAGCATAAAAAACATAAGCTTGTCTGGACCAATTTCTATTTGTGCTTTGGCCCAGCAGCCTTCATTATCTGATCTAAGTTGCAGTTTGGTGTTCAGAAGGGTACGATGAATTAAAATGACCACATCATGTTTCTTTGGGCAATGATGGAGAACATCTTAACAACTTATAAGTACCATTGCTGAGCTTCTGATATTCAGTTAGACTCAAATGTGTTTCTTAGAAATATATTACATCAGCGCTTGCTTTCTGGCAATATGACACCTTCTTCTTCTTTATAGGATTATCAAGTCCCTTAACTTTTAATTATAAAAATTTCAATACTTTAGTCATGCTTAGGTAGACTAGGTTCCATATGAAATGGGGAAGTCTTCCAGGAAAACATTGAGCTTGTCTAAAGCTTGTACCAGGCATAGCATCAATCAGAAAAGGAACAGCACTATAGAAAACACATATTTGCAACAGGTTACGTACTTTCAGCGAGGAGAGTACCAACAGAAAAAGAAAAAGTAAAAAAAAAACCCTGCAGTAGCAAAAGCCAGGGAGCTAACCCATCCAAACAGGAAAAAGCTTGCAACTAAATGGGGAACCGGTCTATACAATATAAAAAAAAGAACAACAAAAAAGGAAAGTCCTCCCACCCCTCCCAAACATCCTTGAATCGGCATATATGTTTCGGCCTGAGGACATGAATTACCTAAACACATTCACAACCTCAACAAATGATCCAACACACTAAGAGATAAAGAGCAAAAAAATCCCTCTTGCTAATATAAAAGATGTAACTCTGTCCATCAGCCAATTGTTTAGCTGGTACACCTGCGCCCTGATAATCCCAAATGGCAAACTCAGGAGACAGCATCAAAAATAATGTCAGCACATGATGGAGTCCTCATAATCAGACAGATAGATTTTTAGGAGCTCAAGATCCTCAAAGGTTCTGGTCTGATTACTCAATGTTACTCTCAGTTGCACTGGAAAGAAGCCATACCTGGCCTGGAGACACTGAAGCTGTGGTCTGAAAGCCAAAAGTTGCTTGCAACAGTATACCGTAGATTTATGCAGATCTGGGAAAATTTGAATCTCATTTCCATCACACATCAGCAGAGCACGATGTCATGCAAGTTGCAGCGATTGAAGAGCATTCGGGTATCGAGTAGTTTCAAAACAAACGGTCGTGGATATTTCGCTTGAGAAAGGGTCCTATGAGTCCGCTCTATCTCTAGAGGTCTCATCAAGTTGAGATGTAACAATTTCAGCAAAAGGTCTTCAAGAAAGGCCATTGAATCACTCCCTTTAGCACCTTCTGAAACACCCAGTGCTCGTAGGTTATTCCTTCTCATGCGGTTGTTCATATCTTCTAACTGGCTCTAGAATGGCCAGCTTCTTTGTATTTCTAGGAGGTTGTTGTAGGCATTCCTCATGATTCACAACAGTATGCTCCATCAGTTCCAAGTGAGAAGTTACCAAGGTAAACTGGGTTTTAAGACCCGTGATATTGGAGCGAACAGAGTCTATGGCCTCATCGTTCATAGCAACTAAATCGCACATGAGCCAGATTTGGATGAGCAGCTCCCTCATGCCATTGTCTGGGTCTTTAGCAGTGACCATTTTGTGTGGAGAGGGAGGCTCTTGTTTAGAGCGCTTAGCGCCTTGATTTGCACCAGGAGAGTATTCCAATTGAGCTGGTTTTAGCATTGCCATAGCAGGAAGTTGCTCCACAGAACAAATATCATCAGAAGGTGGTGTTAGGGTGGAAGGAGACCAGATTCTCAAGTAGGTTCCCTAGGAGCGCAGTCTCTGTGCAGCCATCTTCACTCACAACTAAGCTCCATCCCCATCTGCCATAGTTTTCTATGTGTCTATGAAGTAGTATTCTGAGGTGATCTGGCATTATAATCATTACATAGAAAATGATGGCAGATAAGGACCATATGACTCATCCAGTCCATCGATACTATTAAACTCTACAAGCCTTTCCCTTCTCTTAGAGATGCTCTGTGCTTCTCTCATGCTTTCTTGAATTCAGATGCAGCCCTTTTTTTCTTCACCAACTCCAGTGGGTGTTTTTCCACACATCCACCATCCTTTCCATAAGGATATTTTTTCTTATATTACTTCTGAGTCTATCCCCTTTCACCTTCATCCTATGACCCCTGATTATAGAGCTTCCTTTCAACTGAATGAGACCAGCCTCCCTGTGCATTTATGCCATGGAAGTATTTAAATGTCTCTGTTGTATCTCCCCTCTCCTACCTTTCTTCCAAAGTACTGTATGCATACTGAGATCTTTAAGTCTATCTCCATAGATGAAGACCACTGACCATTTTAGCAGCCCTCTACAGTGACTCCCTCCTGTTTATCTTTTTGAATGTGTGGTCTCCAGAATTGTACACAGCACTCCAAATAAAGACTCACCAGCAGAGTCAGTGCTATCAATAGGCAAGCTAGGCAGTCGCCTAGAGCACCGGCCCTCTGGCGGCAACCATTGCTGCCGCCCCTTTCCCAGACCAACAGCACAGCACTTACCTTCAAGCTTTGGTGCCCCAGGGCTGTTTGCTTCTGCCCTCTCTATTGATGCCGACATACTGTTTGCACTTCCTGTTTCAATTGAAGGAGGCTCTCCTCTTGTGCATTAATGCCATTAAGGTATTTAAATGCCTCTATCATGTCTCCTCTTTCCTGCCTTTCTTCCAAAGTATACATATTTGAAATCTTTGTCCCCATTTGCTTTATGATGAAGACTGCTGACCATTTTAATAACTGCCCTCTTCACCAACTCCATCCTTCTCTCTTGCTGCCCCTGCTATCTGAAATGTCCTCCCAGATAATCTAAAATCAACAACAGATAAAAAAGAATTCTGGAAGCTGCTCAAAGCCACCCTATTCATTGAGCAATTCAACAAAGACCACCAACTACCCTAATCACTCCACAAACCGATTTACACAAGCCATGACATCCACACCATACAAACATCCCATTACTCTCAATAAGATGTATATAGTTTAGATATTGTTACAAGAAACTACTCAGGTTTTTGAAGTTATGTTACAGTTGATATTTGCAAGTTCTTTGTATAAGTTGAAGTTTACTGTAAACTGCCTTGATTGAACGAAAAGGCAGTATAGAAAAATTGTTAAATAAATAAATAAATAATCCTGTTTATATCCTTTTGAAGGTGCAGTCTCCAAACTGCACACAGTACTCCAAATGAGGTCTCAGAGACTTATAGAGAGGCACTATCACCTCCTTGTTCCTGTTGGCCATTCCTCTCCCTATGCATCCAAGTATCCTTCTGGCTTTTGCTGTCACCTTTTCTACCTGTTTGGCCACCTTAAGATCATTACGAGGTAGAAAAAAACAATCATGGACAGATGTATTTCAACCCCTTGGATTTTTGCAGCTGAAATGCATGGCCCTGCATTAAATCTCAGCTGCCAAACATTCTTCGAGCTTCGATAGATCCCTCCTCATGTTATCTACACCTTCCTGGGTGTCTTCCCTATTGCAGATTTTGGTATCATTTGCAAAGAGGCAAACCTTACCCTACAGACCTTTTGCAATCTCACGAACAAAAATGTTAAAAAGAATCAGACCAAGGACAGATCCCTGTGGCACACCATTGGTAATGTCTTTCTCCTCAGAGTGAGCTTAATTTAACTGTACCCTTTGTTGCCTTCCATTCAGCCAGTTTCTAACCCAGTCAGTTATTTGAGAGTCTGTCCCTAGGATGCTCAATTTATTTATAAGTCACCTGTGCAGATCCATGTCAAAGATTTTGCTGAAATCTAAGTACACCACATCTAGTTCTCTCCTTCAGTTCAACTCTCTGGTCACCAAGTGGTGGGGCAAATAGAGTGACAGAATTCAAAATGGCATTGGCAGACACAGTGGATTCCTTTATAGCAACAGGATAAAAACAAAATAAACATAACTATCTCTTATATCTCAACAAATAGGGGTGAACTACACCGAGTGGTAGGTACACCCCTAAACAAAGGCATGGGGAGGGGTGACCTGCACGGAGTGGCAGTTACACCTATTCTTGCTGCCTTGCTGGGCAGACTAGATGGACCATACTGGTCTTTATCTGCCATCATATACTATGTTACTATGTTCCCAATATAAAGAAATTAATCATATTTCTCTGACAAGACCCGCCTCTACTAAAACCATGCTGCATCAGATCCTGCAATCCAATGGATTCCAGAAACATCACTATCTCTGTTTTAGCAGTGTTTCCATTAATTATTCACCACAGGGGTCAGACTAACCAGTCTGCAGTTCCCAACATTCTTCTTTTTTTTTTTATGCAATTTTACAATTTACACAAGAAAGAAAACTTGTACAGAAAAGGGATGTCAATGAAATATCAGGATAATCATACCCAAAGGAAAACAAAATCCACTAAACATAAACCCACAAGTCCACAATATGATGGCAAGATAGGTCACAATATACAAGAAAAATTGGTATCAAAGCAAAATACAAGAAATTGAACAAACAAGGGGGCAGTACTACAATACATTCCGATTTAGCCCTCCTCAATAGGGGAGCTACTCTGAGGGGGAGATGGAACGGGGCCCTGCACATCAGATAACTTAGAAGTAATAAAGGTGGCCAGCTGAGAGGGCTCAAAAAAGAGGTAACTGTGCCCAGCTAACTTTACCAGGCAGTTACATGGAAAACGTAAGAAAAACAACCCCCCCCCCAACTGCAGCACCCCAAAATGATATAGAAGAAACTGCCTCCTCCGCTTTTGGGTTACTCTAGAAACATCAGGAAATATTCTTAGGTGAGACTCCAAAAACACCTTACATGGGGACCTAAAAAACAATCTCAGAAACCAATCTCTGTCCGCCTCAAGGGCAAAGGTGACCAACAATGTGGCAGACATCCCAGCATCAGATAGGGAGTGCTCCACAAAAGTAGATAGATCCAAACTGTCCGAAGATAATAGAAGATGGTCTGCTCTACCCACAGGACTAGCCTTTGCAGTTGGCAAATAGAAGGCCTTAGATATGGGTGGTATAGAATCAGCAGGAACCTTGAGAGCAGTCAAAAGAAACTTCTTAAAAAGTTCCAAGGCAGACACCGAGGGAACCTTAGGGAAATTCAATATTCGCAGGTTCCGGCTCCTTGCAGCATTCTCTAAAAATTCCATCCTCATATGCATAATCCCAGAGTCCTTAACAAAGGTTTGGGAGACCTCTTGCAAATGCCTCAGCCGACCCTCAAATGAGGTTACTTTGGCAGTAAGCTCAGTTTGACCCAATTCATATAACTTTAATTACTGCCCAAACACTTGAAATTGCTGCAATATAGACTGGAGCTGTGATGAAATATTGAGGTGCATGGTCGAGAAGGCATCCCACAGACTATCAAAGGAAACAATATTAGGTCTCACCAACTTGTGCACTGGAACACTCTCACCAGCCTGAGATAGATTACCCAACGTTATCAGAGGAAGGTCCACCACAGAGTGCAAGGTTGGAATGGTCCCATCTCCTTTCTCTCCATCGATGCTAGACACCATAGCTGGAGAAACCGGCACCAGCAAACCTTCTCTGGAGCCGGATTTTTGCTTCTGTGAGTCCTGCAGCAGGCTTCCCACCTCATTCAGACCTTCACACAGCATCCCAGGAGAGATTACAGCTTCCGGCTGTATTGGCGGCAGTCAGAGTTCTGGACTGAGGGAAACCTCCAACCCTTCAGTGCTGAGGGGCCGTCCTTCTGCCCCAACAGCGCTCAGTGGGGACACCAGAACTAACTCACTCCTCCCAATGGCTGCATGAAAAGATCCATGTGCCCGGTAACCGCCGAGCTCGCCACACCGGAATCTCCCCCCGTCAACGTCGCCGACAACTTGGCTTTCCTCTTCCTGCCTGCATGAGGCATCAGGGTACTCGCCAACAGAGAAATGAAGGTAAACAGTGAAAGGAAATGTAAAAAGACGGTAGGTTCACCGGAGCGATATCAACGGAAATCCGTTCCCGATGCCATCTTGCCCAGCTTTTTCCCAACATTCTTCTTACTTCCACTTTTGTGTAGAGGGACCATACATGCCCCCTCCAATCATCTGCATTCCAGAAACCGTGTTCTTCTGTTTTAGCAGCGTTTCCATTCATTTATTCACCACAGAGGTTAGACTAACTGCCCTGTAGTTCCCAATCTCCTCCTTACTTCTACTTCTAAAGAAGCATTGAAAAGGTCAGATAGCAGAGCCAACAGAACTTTCCTAAGGTCCTTCGTTACCCTCTGACTCGGTCCTATCACTTTAGCTAGTTCCCCATGAACATAGTTTTCTGAAAATCATTCAAGGTCTATCTCATTTCCTATTTGTGCGTATTTTCTGTAGTCCTACTCCTAACATTTCATCCGTGAATACAGAAAAATTATTTATTAAGTAGTTCCCAATTATCCTCGTCAGTTTCTACATATTCTTCTCTTTCATCCTTAGGTCTGAAAATAGCACTTTTGCACTTTATCCTGTCACTAACATGTCAAAAAAAAAAGTATTGCTCCCTCATTTTACTCGCTTGGTTATTTATAGTTCCATTTACATCTTTGCTTTCCTGACTAATTTTCCAGCTTCTCTTTGCTTTTCCAGAAATTATTGCTTGTCTTACTCGTTCCATGATCTCTTGTAGTTTATGAAGGCTAACCTCTTTTTCCTTTCCTTTCCAGTTACTTCTTTTAAGAGCCATAGCAGGTCTCCTTTTCTTATTACTTTAATTTACTTTCCTAACAAAAAGGTTGGTTGACTTTACAATATCTCCTTTCAGTTTTGCTCACAAATTTTCTCCTTCCTCCAGATGTTCCTATCTAGTTAATGATTCCTTGAGGTATACCTCCATTTTGACAAAGTTAATTTTCCTGAAGTCTAGGACCCTCATTCTTGAATGAACCATCTCCATCCATGTCCTAATACTGCGCCACGTCATCCAGTGATCACTAGATACCAGATGATCACCCACTATAATATCAGAAACACTCTCCCCACTCAAAAGCACCAGGTCCAATATGGCTCTCTCCCACGTGGGTTCTGTTACCAGTTGCTGGAACAATTCTACTTGCAGAGAATCCAGGATCTTCCCCCTTCTAGATGGCACTTCAGCAGGGATGTCCCAGTCAACATCTGCATATTGAAATCACCAATCTATGGCATTTCATATGCAGGATTTAGGATACAGCCAATTAATCAAAGATTCAACCCATGTCAAAGGAGGCATTCTAGATTTAATATTCATAACTGAATCATCCCTCAATGCACCATCTATCCCTGATCTATCAATCACCTCAGTTCCATGGTCGGATCACAAGCTAATTTTATTCCAAGTTCCCCTTCCTAGTTGAGGCCAAAATGAAGAAAAAAGAGTTAGCGGCCATCCCAGCTCCCCTCCAAGAAGGTTCCAACCATTCGACAAAGACCTAATCCTAAAAACAACACTCCCACTAACTACCTCATTGGCACTCAACCTGGACAATTTAGTCTCCGATTGGAATAAAACACTCAGTTCAATCGCAGTATGTCCATCAACTAACAAACTCCAAGGGAAGCGTCACTCTACAACCTGGTATTCAGCTGAGCTAAAAACCTCACGCACAACACTAAGGAAACTCGAGAGACGATGGCGTCGCTCACGCTCAGATGAAGACCGGAATGCATATAACTCACATCTCGCAGCACATCGCACCTCAGTGACAGAAACCATAAGACGTTATCACACAGACATACTAAAAAGATCTCTGAACAAACCACATGACCTGTTTGCTCTCGTCAAGCGTTTGACAAAGGAACCTGCCTCAGAGCAAATAAGCGATATCCACCCTCAAACATTCGCCGACTATCTGCAATCCAAACTCTGCAAGATCAATAACAACTCATCACCTAGCACTATCCCTAAACCATACGACCAAACACCACTCACCATCTTCTCAACACCATCCAAACAACGCATTGAGGACACCATTGTTGGCATCAACATGACTACCGCCCAAACTGATCCATGCCCAGCGTTCTGGATTAAGGAACTTCGGACCGACTTCAGTCCCTTCATATCTAAACTCATGGAACAATCTTTCACTACAGGAGCTTTCCCACGTATCCTCAAGCGCACATCTATAAGACCCTTACTAAAAAACAACAAGCTCAACCCTCAGAAGCCTGAATCATATAGACCGATATCAAGTATACCGTTTCTGGCAAAAATAATGGAAAAGGAAGTTCAAAGACAAATCCAAGATCATATTGATACCAACGCACCACTGGACCCATGCCAGCACGGTTTTAGAGAAGCTCATGGTGTTGAAACACTTCTCACCACACTCTTCAGTAGTATAATAACAGGCATTGACAACATCCGCCAAGGGTTCGTCCTTGTCTTCCTAGACATTGCAGCAGCGTTTGACTCCGTTAGCCATGAGTGCCTCCTTGAACGACTCAAGGAGAAAGGAATCACCGATAAAGCACTTGAGTGGTGTATGTCCTACCTTTCTGATAGATGGCAGCAGGTACGATCCAGCAATACATCATCTGATCCGTTCCACCAAAAACAAGGTGTTCCACAAGGGTCCTCCCTCTCCGCCCTGATGTTCAATATATACATGCAGCCTATCTGCAACCTGATCCGGTCCTTCAGTGTTAACTGCCTTATTTACGCTGATGACGTGCTGTTATACATGCCTTTTGCAACAGAGAAACCCAACCTCACACCTATAACAAACTGCATAAATGAAGTTTCTAACTGGCTGCAATCCCAAAACCTTAGGATCCAACACAAGAAAACGGAGGTTTTATTTATTACAAGAAATCGAAACTTCACTGCTCCGTCTTTCATAAAAGTGAAGGATGCAGATCTCCAGACCAAGCCCACTATCAGATACCTAGGTGTGACTTTAGACCAGCACTTGGATATGAAGGCGCACATAGGAAACATTGTAAGAGCGGTATACCATAAAATCCGATCCCTTAGACATCTAAGATCCCTGCTTGCACCTGATGATTTCAGAACCATCTATCAGGCACTAATCATACCGCATTTTGATTATGCAAATTCAATCCTGCAAGGTCTCCCTCAAGCCACCTTAAATCCACTTCAACTTGCAATGAATGCCGCAGCAAGAGTTCTACATGGCGCTTCTAGGAAAGACCATGTCACACCCATTCTAAAACATCTCCACTGGCTCCCAATACAAGGTAGAATCACTTACAAGACCTTACTACTTACATTCAAGGTTATTAAAGGGCTTTCGTCGGCATCATTGACTGAACTAATCCAGACAACTCCTCTCAATAGGGACAGAAGGTCAGTAACACTTAACACCCTGGTAGTCCCAAAACTAATAACACAATGCACCAAGGCAACAGTAGGCAGGGCCTACAATTTCTGCGCACCAAGGTACTGGAACAGCCTCCCTCTCGGCATCCGATCAATCCAGGACTTATTTCAGTTCAGAAAGGCCTTAAAACTTCACCTCTTCCTCCAGTTTTACCCAGAAGCCAATGTGGACGCTGCACCATCCTCACAAGCCTCTCAGAACCCCCTTGACTGAAGTCAAAAGAGTTCCCAATTATGTCTTAAATTGTAAATAGTTACCTGTTATCCAAGTTGCATTACCTGTTCAACTGTAAACACAAAGTACCATCGGAAATGTGTATTTTATTGTTCATTGTAAACCTCACTGATGCTGAATAGCGCGGTATAAAAGAGACTCTAATAAATTTCTCCTGTCATAGCACTATTGTGAATATATTCAATTAAAAATGGCAGCCTCTATGTTCTAACTTTTACTTTCCAATAGCTGTTAAATGTGGCTGAAATGACGACTTGTCTACAGTTCCATTTTTTACTGACAGTATAATTTAGAGTAAGTAACATTTTAGATGTTTGAAGCTGAAATAAAGTTTTACAGTCGGGCGTGCAGACATGTGAGTCTATTTAGAGAGATGCTGTTTCCCTTGAATCCTTAATGGATTATATATTTTGATTGTTAAATTAGGAATGGTAGTTGGATAGTTTGTAATAACATTCCTGTTTTACCTCATTGAAGAGTTTTTAATTATGATAAATGTTGAACTGGAAAACCATATTAATTATACATTTTTAATATGATTTAATTTAGGTTTTTATAAGATGCTTTATGATTAATTAATTTGATTCCCACTGGCACTCCTTGTGACCTTGGGCAAGTCACTTTACCCTCCATTGCCTAGGAAGAAAAGGCCTGGCAATCTACTTCTGGTGATAAATTGCCATGAAAACCCAGAGGCAGTTGGGTCGCCAGGAGTTAGCACTGACTTGACGGCACTAAAAAAAAAGCATTAATAGTCACAGATCATTAAGCTGATTGGATGTTTCTATAGAATTTACCCTTCTTGATTTGCTATCTAATGCATTTTAATGGCATAAAATGTTTTGGAATGTTATGTAATTATGTTTTTATGGCTTTTAATATATGTTTACATATTTAAATTTGTCAAAGGTTTTACACTAAGGTGGAAGCATGCTGTTGCTAAGTGCCATTGAGTTGGTGTCAACTCCTGGTGACCCTCTGTATAGTTGACCTAAACTTTGTTCGGTCTTTAGCCAAGCAGCTCATTGTTGATAGAGCATTATCCATAGCTGCTGTTATTATATTGATACATCTCATTGCTGTCCTTCCTCTTTTACGTTGACCTTCTACCTTCCCAAGCATTATGTCTTTCACCAATGATCTCTCTCTTCACATGATATATCCAAAGTATGAAAGTCGAAGTCTTGTCATCTGAGCTTCTAAGGAAAGCTTAGGTTTGATCTTCTCTAGTACTGACTGGTTTGTTCTTTGGGCAGTCCATGATATAGACAGTATTCATCGCCAGCAAAGGCATCGATTTTCTTCCTATCATTTCCACTGTCCAACTTTCGCGTCCATATGGCATTATTGAAAACACCATGGCCTCGACAAGTCAAATCTTTGCATGGAGAGAGACATTTCTGCTCTTGAGAATTTTGTCTAGATCCTTCATAGCCATTCTGCAGCAGGGATGTCCTCATCAACATTTGCATATTGAAATCATATATCGATGATTCTCTCCTTTCACATTATTGTGAATATAATCAATTAAATCTCTGCCCACTTTTTCTGCCTTGTGAAGGAGGTCCGTATATCACACTGATATATATATTCAATTTCTTCCTTCCAGGTTAATTCATAGTGTCACATTTGCCCTCATAAGCCTTGCAATTCTTTTCCTTTTAATATAATTTTTTATATATACTGTAGTACCATTCCTTCTCTCTTTCTTCCTACCTTATCCTTCCTAAATAGATTATACAGGTCTGCGACTAAAAAGCTGTTTGATTATTTTCATCTAATTTCCATGTATTTTGGTGTGCTGAAAACAAATAAAATATTGAAAAAACTCCTAGATGTCATGATTTGCCACAACATGCAAAATTGTCTTCAAATTTATCAAATTTTTTCAAATTAATATTAATTAATTCAAATTACTATTATTAATTCACATAAGTGCATTTAAGATATAAAATGCCAAAAAAACCTTAAAGGGGTTGTCCGAGTTATGTAAAAAACAAATATAGCACTGTAAATCTGATGGTCAGTAATATATACATAAGCTAAGCAAGTTTTAAGTCCGTGCTTCTAATGGTAGAAGGGGTTAATCTTTCCTGAAGAATCCAGTGGGAGGGAGACACAGGGCAGATAGCAGCAGCTCCGGTCAGTGCAGGGGGGCGTTGCCAGCACTGTGACGTCTCGTGTACAGACACAGAGCTGCTCTCTCCTGCATGCCACACTTGTGCATGAATCATCATCAGGTTCTTGGTTCTAGGCTGTTCACACTTTTTCATCGCAATTCGTGTTAGCTCGTCATTCTTCAACCGTTATGTTATGGCTCCGCGAAAGTGTATTAATTCGCCAGACAGTTTCTGTTTCATCTGTGGTGAATATACAGTGTTGAAGCAACAGCAGAATATTACAGACTCTGTGAAAAAAGTATACTTTGCATACTTTGGACTAAAAATTGTAGATCAAGATAAAGTCTGGGTGCCTCATAAAGTGTGCAAATGGTGTGTTGAGGACCTACGAAACTGGTTCAAGGGTAAGAAAAAATCTTTCCGTTATGGGATTCCTATGATATGGCGAGAGCAAAAGAACCATAGTGACGACTGTTACTTTTGTTCATGCAATGTGAAAGGGTTTAATTCCAAATGGAAGCATTCCATTTCATACCCCAATCTTCACTCGGCAATTTGTCCCATCCCCCATGGCACAGATATACCAGTAAACAAACACACAATAACCACCGCCTAAGGGAAACACTAACATATCAATCAAAAAAAAGCCCTTAGTAACCCCTCTATCACTATATTTCAAAACATTTTATTACAAAGTATCATACAAAATCACTTTAACATTCAAAAACAGGCTATAACCGGACCTCAGGTTTCACTCGCCCTCCATTTGGCGAAATACATCACCATAGGGAAATGGCAGACACTTGCATCATAGGTCCGTAGCCTAAAGAATTTATTCTTTATTCTAATAAATACAAAACTCATCTACTTAAAAAAGCTCTGCATTCCACCAGTAAGTTCTACAGGATTCACATAATACTACACTTAATACCACACCAATATACAATCATACATCCAACACGCTCTCTTTTAACCTACACACATACTACACATACTACCACAGGGAGTGTCTGCTGTACTCGGTACAGTCAGTAATAGTGCCCAGTGCTCCTCAAAGCCGGCAACGATGTTCACAACATCTTCATCCAGTGGACTATACGCCCAAACAGGTGTTGTCACAGCTACTCACGATTTACAATAATAATATGCTGAAAAGACAAAAATATGCTTCTTTAAACAGACAGTATCACCCGGCTTCAAAGAAGAAGCAATCTGGTACTTATCTATTAAAAGCCCAGCTTCAACGCAGCCCTGCAGTCACTGGCAAGTAACATCAATAGTCGCCGTCCGACAAAAGCTTTTGTTTCGCCACCAGGCTTCGTCAGGAACCAAAACTATCAAATCGCCCTTATACAACAACTTTATATTTAGACACATATAATGCCTCCTCAAAAGAACGCTATACTTCGGCATCTGATGTCATCAAATTTAAAGCACTGAACCACCAATCGGCTCACCAGCCGCTAACCCAACCTCATACATTCAACAACTTTATACAAAAAACAAATAACCTCGTTACAAAATGATAAAAAGAAGAAGAGAGAAGAGTGTACTGCAACAGTCATATTTGTCCTAAAGAAATAGAGACCAATCAGTTTTATCATTCAACCCATAAGGGTCCAGAGTATTCAAAATGTAAATCCATTTCTGCTCCTTCTGTAATAACAGGAGTCCTCTATCACCTCGTCGAATGTTCAAAGGTACCACTTCAAGAACGGTACACTGAAGATCCTCAAAACTATGATTGAAGGTAAGCCAATGTTGCACGAAAGGAGTTTCAAGCTGAGCTTTAGAGATACTATATTTATGCTCTGCTAGTCGTGTCCTCAAGGGACGAGTAGTTTTTCCCACGTACGTCTTCAAACACGGATACCAAAGAGCATAGATGACATATGCAGTATTACAGTCAGTATTCTCACATAAACGACGTAACTTCAATGCAGATTTAATATGAATCACATTAGTCATGTACTTGCAAAAGGAACAACGACCACACCATGTATGATGAAAATCTTCCCTTACAGGCTGTCGGCGAGGAACCGCTGGACATAAGCGGTCTCGCAAATTTCTACCTCTTTGATAAGCCACACGAAGGGAACTCCCAGATAATTTCGGGTGAGTCATCAACAAATTCCACCGCTTATGTAAAGCCGCAACTATGCGGCTAGACAAACTTGAAAAGGGAAGAACACAAGTTATAGTAGATGATATATCTGCCGAATCAAGGTCCCTACGTGATGATCTAGGGCATAAGAGCCACTCTCGATGATTGAATTTAGCTCTTTTATAGGCCTTCTTCAACACTGAGGCCAGATAGCCTCTCTCTTGAAACTTTGCAATCATAACTTTAGCTTGTGACTCAAATTCCTGATTTGAAGAGCAAATACGACGACATCTTAACAACTGCGAATAAGGTAAACTCTCCTTCAAGTGAGTCGGGTGGAAACTCGAAAAGTGCAACAATGTATTCCTGTCTGTTGATTTTGTATAGACGGTGGTAAGGAATTTATTTGAACCCTTTACAATGTCAACATCCAAAAAGTGAAGTGCAGATTCTTGAATATTAATCTCAAACTGGATATTTACATTACAGCCGTTCAAATACTGAAAAAAATCTTCTAGCACAGCTCGCGAGCCGCTCCAGATCAAAAAGATATCATCAATGTAACGATACCACTTCAAAATATATAATCCAAAACGCGAGGAATATATCCAGCGTTGTTCAAAAAAATGCATATAAAGGTTAGCCAATGAAGGGGCGAATGTAGCTCCCATAGCCGTACCCGAAATCTGCTGAAAATAATCTTGCTTATATACAAAGTAATTCCTCTTTAAAGCTAGCTCAGCTAATTGTACCAAAAAATCAGTAGGAACTCTTTGTGGACCAGGTCATGCATTCCAAACTGCTGTCAAAACTTGAATAGCTTCGTCTTGTAGAATAGAGGTATAGAGGGCAGCAACATCCAAAGATGCCAGCCAAGTCACCCGTCCAATTTCTTTAAAGTCTTCAAGAATTTGCAAAAAGTGCATCGTATCCTTAATATATGAAGGAATTTTCAAAACTTCACATTGTAAAAATTTATCTAAATAAATCCCGACCCTCTCAAGCATAGAATCATTGCTTGAGAGAATTGGCCGTCCAGGGGGATTAGACAGACTCTTATGCACCTTCGGGAGTACATAAAAGGCTGGTATTTTAGGATGCAAAGGATTCAAATAATTATTCTCTTTCTCTGTTAAAAAACCCATATGAAAGGCACTCGTAGTAACTGACAAGATATCTTTTTGTAGTGCTTCAGTCTGGTCTGCAGACAATCGCTTATAATGATGAGTCATATTCAATTGCCGAAGCACTTCAGTATCATAAACAGAAGTATCCATTACCACTACCGCGCCCCCTTTATCAGCGCGTTTAATGGTGATTGTGTTCATATGAGAAAGCTCTTGTAAAACAGATATACCAGTACCAAGCCCCCTGCTACCTTGGAAGAGATACCTAGCTCCGATGAAGGTGAAGTCATACCTGAACCAGATGACGAATCAAGTTCTGACTTTGAAGATGATACAAGACCAAAATTGTTTTCTCAGGAGGAGATGAATGATTTGGTAAGAGACTTGAATCTTCCCAAAGATGCCGCTGAGTTACTCGGATCAAGGCTGAAAAGCAGGAATTTATTGTTGCCAGGAGTGTCATCTTCATGGTTCAGACATCGTGAAAAGGAGTTTGTTCCTTACTTCGCCCAGGAAGACAAGTTAGTTTATTGCATCAATGTCGAAGGTCTGATGGGTCAATTTAAAATCCAATATGATTCAGAGCAATGGCATCTTTTTATAGATTCTTCAAAAAGACGTCTCAAAGCAGTTTTACTCCACAACAGTTTTTACGCTTCCATACCTGTAGGTCATTCCGTACACTTGAAGTAAACCTACGAGAACTTGGAATTGGTTCTTCGTAAACTTAAATATGAAGACCATCGTTGGCAAGTGTATGGGGACTTGAAGGTTTTGTGCATGCTGCTCGGGCAACAAGCTGGGTATACCAAATATCCTTGTTTTCTGTATCTATGGGACGGTCGAGACCGACAAAATCACTGGACCAAGAAGAGTTGGCAGCCGAGGGTGCTAACAGTTGGTGAAAAAAATGTCCTCCGAGAAACTTTGGTACCTTCCCATAAAGTTCTTCTACCACCTCACCACATAAAATTGGGATTGATGAAGCAATTCGTAAAATCACTTCCAAGAGATGGAGAATGCTTCAAATACTTGGTCACCAAGTTTCCAGGCCTGTCGGAGGCAAAATTGAAGGAAGGTGTGTTCGTCGGACCAGACATTAGAAGGCTTATAGTTGATCAAGAGTTTGTCAATACCATGACAGATCCTCAAAAAGAAGGGTGGATTGCATTTAAAGAAGTTGTACAGAAATCTTTAGGCAATAACAAAGATCCTCACTACAAAAAGATCGTCAGACGAATGCTGAAAGCATTTCAAGCTTTAGGTTGCCTGATGAGTTTGAAAGTGCATTTCCTCCAGCCCCACCTTGACTACTTTCCTGAAAATTTGGGAGCTGTGAGTGAGGAACAAGGTGAACGATTCCACCAAGACATTAAAGAGATGGAAAGGAGATACCAGGGAAAATGGAGCATTACAATGATGGCAGACTACTGTTGGATGCTTCAGAGAGACATTCCAGATGCTACTCACAAGTGTAAATGCACCAAGAGGAGCCTCACAAGGAAGAAGAATTGAGTTTAGTGTGTGTAGGTGAGCTCATTTCAGTTCAAAAAAGGATTTTCATGAAAATATTGTAATAAAACTTTAATTTTATAAGTCTATTTCCATTTATTTTGAGGTATTGCCTTATTTAACATAGTTACCTAAATTGTCAGGAAACGTGATGTCCTATAACAAAATGGAGGTCATTTTCGTATTCAGCGTACCAAAAAAGATAAAGATTACGTGGAATAACCAAAACAGCTCTTGAAAAAATTTTTTTTGCAGACCTGTTACTCCTGAGGGAATTCTGCGCAACTTTGCAAGGCAAAATTTGTGCAGAAAACCTGCACAGAATTCTGTATTTGCTGTGCAGAAGTTTGTGCAGGCACTGGCGAGCCAGACAGACAGTGAGGCAGGAACAGGTGCACAAGGGAGGAGGAGTGGTCTAGTGGTTAGGACAAGGTACTTCAGGCCAGAGGGTCGGGGGTTGAAGTCCCACCTGGGGACAGCAATCTCAAGCCAGAGGGACTGGGATTTCTAGTCCTATAGGCACTCCTTGTGGTCTTGGGCAAGCCACTTAACCCTCCATTGCCCATGTTCCCTGTAAGTATTAGCATATGTGTCTCATATACCCTCATGTTAAATGTATCCCCCAACTGACCGCTTTGACCCAGTGAAAAGCAGGATATAAATACAGCTAAATAAATAAAATAAATAAGAGCTCCTAATCTTGCCTCACTGTTAGCAGCAACACAGCTGCAGGAGCATTTCAGTTTATTCCTATGACTATATTAGTTTCCAACACCAGCACCATACTTTTGAAAAGCACGGTGACGGTGTCAGAAGCTTGCACAGTCGTGGGACAAGCCAAAATGTTCCTGTGGCTGTGTTGCTGCGATCGGGCAAAAGAGAAGGGCTGCTGGTGTTTCGGGGGTGGCTGGGGGCAGGAAAAGGGCTGCTGGTAAGTCAGAGGGGGGGCTGCTGGTGAGTCGGGGTGGCTGGGGGCTAGAAGTTAGAGGGAGAGTAAACAGAACAAAGATGGACTGGGGACAGAAATGTGATTGGAGCAAGATAGCTAAGTAGGAAAAAGGCAGAAGAAATTTCAGGTCTAGAGAAGTTGTCAAGCTTTATGATGAAAGAATTCTGTGCAAAAAAGTTTTAATAAACTTAATAAACTTCTTCCTGAAAAATCCCTATAAGTTCTGATTTCCTTACAGGGACAAAGCTATACTTTTTTGGTCCACTACAACTGAAACAGTTTATTTTGCAGAACAGGCCAGGTTTGAAATGATCTAGTTATTTAATTATTATTTATTGCATTTGTGAGTTGATGGTATCTAGGAACTGAGGTACTAAATTTTGGCTTATTTGAGCTTCTAATTTCTTGAATTATGTCCAAAAATCCCCTTCTTAGTCTCCTCCTTTATGTGGGCTAGGATCAGGACTGGCCCAAGGTTTTCTGCTGCCCAAGGCAGGAGCCCTGGCTTTGCTGCTGCCCACTCTCCGCCAAACTACACCGCAGCCAACAATTCTGTTTTCTGGGGGGCCACTGGCAGCAGTTTAAAAGCAGTAGCTTTGTCGCCATTTTGGTGCCCAAGACAGGTCACGTGCTTCGGCACAAATGACTTGCCACTTCTGGCCCCCCTCAGACAGGAAGTTGCATCAGAGGGGGGTCAGAAATGGCAGACCATGTGTACCGAAGCACATGGCCTGCCGTGGGCACCAAAGGGGTGGCATAAAGCTGCCTGCCGCCTAGCCTGCCTACTGGGTTGGTCAACCCCAGCTAGGATCGAATGTTGTTTCTTTGAGATGACATTTTTATTTTGTGCATGATTTCCTTTATATTTCTTAATTAATAATGTTAAACTATATCCCAATCATTATTCTCCATGAATCACATCTCTGTGACTGCTACTGTATCAAAGTTAGCCTATTCTATTACAGCTTCTAGATCCAGAACCTTATTGTTTATACTATGGACATTAATAAACACAGCTTTGCAGATGCTTTCCTGTTTTACTTACTTGGGGGCTTTATTCACCCATCTTTGATGATCCTAGTGTGAAGTCCTCTTCAATAGGTTAACTAGCCTATTGTGGAAGACACTTCATCCCTTCTTTTTTAGGTGAATGCCATCTCTACTCAGCAGCCCTTGGAAAATCATCCCATGGCTCAGGAATTTGAAATACTCAGTGATGCCATCCACGCAACCATGAATTCATCTCCAGAATGTGAGCTTCTCCAAAAGAATGCCTGGCACCTTTAATGTATAAAGTAGGAAAGTGTAAATACCATATTAATTCATTTGGACGCTGTGAGGAGCGTATAAGAAATTCTCCATTCCTCCTTCACCGCATTCCAATATGGGCCACTTTAACAAGCCAGAATAAGGGAACCTAGCCAGGAGGGAAGGATCCAACCAGGAACTCTCATTTGAGGAAACTCTCATTTGAGGAAAGTCAGGGAGGCCTTGAGAATAGAACAGGTAGTCTCCAGAACCTGGTCAGCAATTGGTAAGGGACCTAGCTTCCAAGATCCTGCCAGAGATTGCTGAGGGACCTGTTGATGGACAGCCTGCAAGGTAGGGTAGACCTTTTGTGTTTTGGAACCCTGTGTTTGGAATTGAACCACATTAATAAAAATGTTGTCAGTCTCTGAATAATGGCTTGGTTGTTTGTCTGAAGGCTTACCACTGGTCCTAGGGTCTGAATGCTCACCCATCACACCATTGATACAAATAAATGAAGATCAACCTACGCCCCCCCCCTCCTAACCCCTGATATATTCCACTGCTTTCATTCTGAACCTGTGAGTGCCACAAAGATCATCCCTCTCCTCTCTACTATTAAATATATACATTCAACCACTGTGTGCCATCCTCCAACAATTCCAAGTAGAGTTCTTGATATATGCTGATGACATCATGATCTTTGCACCATTCTCCACTTCTGCTCCTAATTACTCCACGCTCTCATGATGCCTCTCATAAGTAATCATTCGGCTCCATCTTCACAATCTCTCCATCAATCTACAAAAAACAGAGCTCCTCCATGTCACAAAAGACCCCCCCCCCCCCGCTTCTATCAGACTCGGCAACAACGATATCTGAGTCAGCACCCAGATAAAATATCTAGGTATCACACTGGACCAACAGCTGACCTTCACGGCCCATATGCAGAATATCACCAAAGCTGCATACTATAAACTCAAAATTCTCCAAAACCCACCACCCTCCTACCCTCCAATACATTCTGCTCAGTCTGCCATGCCACCATAACTCACTTTGACTACTGTAATTCCATTGTTCATGGTCTACCGAAATATGCTCTCATCCCATTACAACTCGCCCAAAATATTGTTGCTCGATCTATCTTCCAAGCTTCAAGACCCACATCACTCCAAATCTCAACACCTCCACTGGCTTTCCATCAGCTCCAGAATACAATTCAAAGTTCTAACCCTCATTCACAAAACCCTGGATAAACAATCCTCAGAGCAACTCCAAGCACTAATTCACACCCTGAATTTTGACAGACCAAGAAGAAAGAGCACCCAAAACCTCCTCAGTCTCCCACCACAGACTCACAGATCCAAGCAAATCACAAGAATGAGAGCATTCTCTCTGTACACCCCTATCTCCCTTAATTCAAAATATCAAATCAACCGTAGACTTTCGCAAACAACTTAAAACCCACCTCTTCCTAGAACATTTTTGCAACAGGCACTCAACAACCACAGATCAGGACTACCCCATACACACAATCACTTCATCCTCCAACCTACCCTCCCCATAAAGCCCCTTTAACCCCTCACACTTTCCCTACCCCTACCCCTATGTGCATAGTTCATTAGAGAAGTATTGATTCAAATGTATTGATATATACAAAAGGTTCATTGTTCTCTGTTCACAGTTAAATAGTTTTCATGTTCATTGTAAATGGTTTTTCATGTTCCTTGTAACTCGTTCACTGTATCAACTCAGTTCATGTAAATCATTTTGACTTGTAGAAAACGGTATATAAAAATTTCTTAAAGAAAAAATAAATAAAGATCAACAAACAGGATTTGGGAAATTTTAAACTAATTTCTTACATTAGCCTTTAAAAGCTATGTTCTATTTATAAGAGTAAATATGCAATCATAAACCCCAAGCCCATAGTATTTATCCTGTTAATAAATAAAAAATTATTTTTTGGCGGACCCCGCAACTGACAGTGAATAGCTAACCATGCTAGCAGTCACCCTAGTAGAGTATTTTTTTACTTTCATTTATTTCAACTTTGTTTCTTTTGAGCAAACTTATTTTAAAAAACTTAGCTCAATTCATGCATCAAGCCCTTCAGCTCTTAACAGATCAAGGTGTCTATTGCTGGAGTCCACTCCAGTCTGCTGATGTGTCCAATACATGCACCATGTTTCGAGGAACTCTGTTTCAAGGGAAAGTTCTTCTCAAAACCGCTCCATAAGCCTGACTCTTCACGAATGGTTTAAACTGTAGAAATGCTCCTTCGGACTTCCTGCAGCATCTCAACAGTCTACATCCTCCTTCATGTCCACACTTACAGGGGAATACCATACTGGATCCTCTGATGTCAGCAGGTATATATACACTAACACTGCCCTCTTATCCCAGTAGGCGGTGCAGTTATCAAAACCCAAGTGATACCCTAATCTTCATAGCACCCCATTCAACATATTATAGATCTTAAATAATTTGGGTCTCTGTTCTGCCCAACAGATCACACTAGCAACATCGACTCCATCTCTGCATTTAGTCTTCTCCATATTCTAGTTCTTAAATGGAAGAATCAGGATGTTCCAGGATGGATTACAGTAATTTGATCAATCACTGTCCACCTAAGATCCTTTATAAAGTGGCCACTTGCAGTCCAATGCTTAATCAGTGGAGCAGTATAACTTTGTGTACTAATACAGCCTCATCTTGAAGGACTACAAAAGGGGGCTGCTACTTCTGGAGAGAGATCTGCAATAGTGAGTATATACTTCTGGGAATTTTTCTGAAGGGAATTCTTTGGATTAAAGCTGATTAATCTGTGAACCCAGTGTATTTGTTAAATCAGTCAGGGCCTAGTAGAAGCAGTTTAAGTTTAAATTTAAAACACAGAAGAGAGCTTTCTGCTTAAATTTAGAACCCAGCAGAGAGCTTGTAGTTTAAATTTGATACTCACTCAGGGCCTAGTAGCAGCAAAGTGCTTTTAGTTTAAATTTAAAAAACAGAAGAGAGATTTCTTGTTAAATTTAGAACCCAGCAGAGAGCTTGTAGTTTAAATGTAATACTCACTCAGGGCCTAGTAGCAGCAAAGTGCTTTTAGTTTAAATTTAAAACACAGAAGAAAGCTTTCTGGCTAAATTTAGAACCCAGCAGAAAGCTTCTAGTTTAAATTTCATACTAAGTCAGAGCCTAGCAGCAGCAAAGAGCTTTAATTTAAATCAAATCAGAATATAACTTAGCATAAAAGGCAAACAGGGTCAGTATTCTTTGAGCAATAAATAAAGTCTTATAGAGACCTTTACAAAGAGGTCTTCTACGTAGGGGGCAAGAGACCTGTGAAACTTTTAAATAGGTGTTAAAGCCAGGTGGCAGGTCAAAAGGCCATTTTGAACGACTTCTTCTATCCAAGCAAGGACTGTTAATCACCCAGGAAGTTGGTCACAGCTTACCTTAGAAGAACAGGACAGGGTACTGTGTAGCAGCCCTCTTTTAATGTCTTATTTTCCTCCCTCCCTCCCCAATGCCCACCCACCCCTGGGATAATCATAGCTTTATAGGTACTTACACATCTTAAAGGAAAGGAGCTGCTCTCAGGTGCAGCTCTTTATCCAGTCAGTCATACATTAAGGACCTGAGATTAATTAAGCTTCAGTTGAATAAGGTATATTAAACATATTAGGTACACTTTTATTAGTATAAGTATCCACAGCAACCCTTAGTAAGTAAAGAACTTAAAGATCTAATAATTAGGCATGTAGATAGCTGGGTGGCTGGTGGACGTGAGGATTGCCTGGTAAGATGCCTGCCTGGTATGAAGGTAGTGGACCTCACGTGCTACCGATGACATCGGAAAATGTGGTAGGGAGGTTCTGGAGGCTAAATTTAGGCTTTTAGGTAGGAAGTTGAAATCCAGAACTTCCAGGGTAGTGTTCTCCGAAATGCTTCCAGTTCTACATGCAGGACCCAAATGGCAGGCAGAGCTCCGGAGTCTCAATGCGTGGATGAGACGATGGTGCAAGGATGAGGGTTTTGGATTTCTTAGGAACTGGGGAACATTCTGGGGAAAGGAGGGGTTCTTCTGAAGGGATGGGCTTCACCTTAACCGGGATGGAACTGGCTGCTGGCATTAACCTTTAAAAAGGAGACAGAACAGCCTTTAAACTAGATAACAGGGGAAAGCCGACAGTCGCCCAACAGCGCATGGTTCGGAAGGATGTATCCTTGAAGGACACTACCAAAAGCACAGAGGTTCCTAAGAAGAGTAAAGTATCCCAAATGCCCTCGAGTACAGAGAAGACAGAGCTTAAAGATTCCAAATTACCCATGCCTACCCATAGCCAGGTTAATATGAATAAAATACAGTCTCTAAATGCTTGTATGCAAATGCTAGAAGTCTAAAAAATAAGATGGGAGAGTTAGAATATATAGCACTAAATGAGAGGTTAGATATGATTGGAATCTCAGAGACATGGTGGAAAGAGGACAACCAGTGGGACACTGTGATACCTGGGTACAAACTATATCGTAATGATAGAGCTGATCAAATTGGTGGAGGGGTTGCGCTCTATGTTAGAGAGGGCATTGAGTCAGAAAGGATTAAAGTTTTGCAGGAAACAAAATTTGCTGTAGAATCTCTATGGATTGAAATTCCATATAAAAAGGGGAAGGAGATGGCAGTGGGGGTGTACTATCGACCGCCTGGCCAGAATGAACAAATGGATGATGAAATGCTCAAAGAAATCAAGGAAGCTAACAAAAATTACAGCACAGTAATAATAACGGGTGATTTCAATTACCCCGGTATCGACTGGGTCAGTGTCATGGCAGGACATGCTAGGGAGATAAAGTTCCTAGATGAAATAAATGACTGCTTCTTGGAGCAGTTGGTTCATGAACCGACCAGAGGGTAAGACATATTGGACCTAGTCCTTCATGGAGCACCAGATCTGGTGCAAGAGATAAGAGTGTTGGGGCCACTTGGCAATAGTGATCATAACATGATCGCGTTTGATTTCATTAGTGGAGAAGGAATGGTAAGGAAATCCACAGTACTACCTTTTAACTGTCGAAAGGGAGACTATGATAAAATGAGGAAAATAGTTAAGAAAAAACTAAAAGGAGCAGTTGCAAAGGTTAAAGACTTACATCAAGCTTAGGTGTTGTTGAAAAATACTATCTTGGAAGCCCAGAACAGCTGTATTCCACGCTTTAAGAAAAGTGGAAGTAAGTCCAAAAAACTGCCAGTATGGTTTAAAGGTGAGGTCAGAGAGGCCGTTGTTGCCAAAAAAGCATCTTTCAGGAAATGGAAAAAAGAGCCAAATGATGAAAACTGGAAACAGCACAAGCACTGGCAAGTGAAATGCAAGGCATTGATAAGGCAGGCAAAGAGAGAATTTGAGAAGAAACTTGCTGCGGAAGCAAAAACGCGTAATAAAGACTTTTTCAAGTACATTTGTAGCAAAAAACCTGTGAGTCAGTTGGTCCATTATATGATAGAGGGGTTAAAGGGGCACTAAGAGGCGACAAGGCAATAGCGGAGAGACTGAATGAATTCTTTGCTTCGGTCTTTACTGAGGAAGATGTAGGGATGTTACCCATGACTGAAGTGGTTTTTAAAGATGCGCAAGAATTGAAGGAAATATCGATACATCAGGAAAATGTATTACAACTAGTTGATAAACTGAAGAGTAGCAAACCATCTGGACCAGATGATATACATCCAAGGGTGTTGAAAGAACTGAAATATGAGATTGCAGACCTGCTATTAGTAATCTGTGAACTATCATTAAAATCGTCTGTAATACCTGAAGATTGGAGGATGGCCAACGTAACACCAATTTTTAAAAAGGGTTCCAGGGGTGATCTGGGAAACTACAGACCAGTGAGTGTGATGTCAGTACCGGGAAAAATGGTAGAAACCATCATAAAGAACAAAATTGCTGAACATGTAGATAGTCATGGCTTAATGGGAGACAGCCAACATGGCTTTAGACAAGGAAGATCTTGTCTTACTTATCTGTTATGTTTTTTTGAAGGTGTGAATAAACAGGTAGACAAAGGTGAGTCAGTTGATATAGTGTATTTGGACTTTCAGAAAGCCTTTTACAAGGTCCCTCATCAGAGACTTTTGGCAAAACTAAAGAGTCATGGGATAGGAGGCAGTGTACTATTGTGGATCAGGGACTGGTTAAAAGATAGAAAGCAGAGGGTAGGGCTAAATGGCCTATTTTCCCAATGGAGAAAGGTGAATAGTGGTGTACCCCAGGGATCTGTGCTGGGTCCGCTGCTTTTTGACATATTAATAAATGACCTGGAAAAGGGAATAACGAGTGAGGTTATCATATTATCAAATTTGCAGATTACACAAAACTATTTAAAGTTGTTAAAATCCATGAGGATTGTGGAAAATTGCAAGAGGATCTTGATAAATCGGAAGACTGGGCATCAAAATGGCAGATGAAATTTAATGTGGACAAGAGCAAAGTTATGCACGTAGGGAAGAACAACCCAAACTATGGTTACACGATGCAAGGTTCTACATTAGGAACCACCACCCAGGAAAAAGATTTAGGCGTCATTGTGGATAACATGTTAAAACCCTCCGCCCAGTGTGCAGCGGCATCCAAAAGAGCAAATAGAAGCAAAGTATTATAAGGAAAGGAATGGAAAATAAACAAAGGATGTTATAATGCCTCTATATCGTTCTATGGTGCGACTGCACCTTGAATATTGCGTGCAGTTCTGGTCACCATATCTTAAAAAGGATATAGCGTTATTAGAAAAGGTTCAGAGAAGAGCCACCAAAATGGTAAAGGGGATGGAAGGATACCACTATGAAGAAAGGCTAAAAAGGATAGGGCTCTTTAACCTGGAAAAGAGACGGCTGAGGGGAGATATGATAGAAGTCTATAAATTAATGAACGGAGTGGAAGAAGTAAACATAGATCGACTGTTTATGTTATCAGAATATAGAAAGACTAGGGGACATGCAATGAAGCTACAGGGTAAACTATTTAAGACAAATAAGAAAAAATATTTTTTCACTCAACGTGTAATCAAACTGGAATTTGTTACCGGAGGATGTAGTAAAGGCTGTTAGTGTAGCTGGGTTTAAAAAAGGTTTGGACAAGTTCCTGGAGGAAAGGTCCATAAACCATTATTAATAAAGGGGCCCAGGATATCAAAGCTTGACCCAATACAAGCATTGTGGAACCTATGTCTTTTGGGGAAACTGCTAGGTACGTATAACCTAGATTAGCCACTGTTGGAAACAGGATACTGGGCTTGATGGACCTTGGTCTGACCCAGTATGGCATATCTTATGTTCTTATGTTCCTTTTGGTTCTCCCAATATACAAAAGCTGACATGGGCACATAGTCCGATATACAACCATAGAAGAGTTGCAATCTGTGAGTGACTGAGCTTTAAACTGAAAGTCCCTAGTAGGATGATCTCAGATCTCACCAGATATAGTTTGCTCATACCTAGTACAGTGTCCACACATGGAGTGTGAACCCACAGTGCTCATCTCCTCATCCTTCATAAGATGCATCAACTGTTCAAGTAAACTTTTCCCCTTCAATGAAGAAAACATCAGGGGATAAGAACATAAGAACATAAGAAATGCCATACTGGGTCAGACCGAGGTCCATCAAGCCCAGTATCCTGTTTCCAACAGTGGCCAATCTAGGTCATATGTACCTAGCAGTTTCCCCAAAAGACACAGGTTCTGCAGTGCTTGTACTAGGCCAAGCATTGATATCCTGGGTCCCTTTTTAATAGTGGTTTATGGACCTTTCCTCCAGGAACTTGTCCAAACCTTTTTTAAACCCAGCTATACTAACAGCCCTTACTACATCCTCCGGTAACAGATTCCAGAATTTGATTACACGTTGAGAGATAAGAACATAAGAAATGCCATACTGGGTCAGACCGAGGTCCACTCTCTAAGAATGTCATGAAGCGCCAACATCTACTAGTGATTTTTAATGATCTTCATGGTGAGAGGCTGATGAGTATGGGAGGACAGAAACCATGCGATACTATTTTTCTGTAGCTACATGGTCAAGAGGCAGGTTGTGATTTGCATATTTAGCCCTCTTATATGCTTTAGATATTGACAATGGATGAAGCCGAGTGGTGGGTATAGATTATAAAGTGTACCCTCTTTGGTGATATCTGACAAAAAGATAAAGGCAAAAAAATTTTTTAGAGGGTATTGTTGGTGATTTTGTGATTCCTTCTTAGATATTGACAAGGCAGGTTACCCCCTACTGCAGAACAATCCACATTAGGGATAGTGCCTCAGTGCTGTTTATTGATAGATGAGGTAAGGCTGTTTATTTATTTATTTATTTAATTCTTTAATTATTGAACTGTATTTATATACCGCCTTTCACCAGGTCAAGGCGATTTACGTGGAACGAAAGTAAAGTACATCATAACTGTGTCATTAAACTATATACAAACATGTAACTATGAACTCTTGGGTTCTTAACTGTATAACAGATCCATAGATCTTAATTATATACATTTCTGACTTTGTACAGTTGTAATGGTGGTTATCTTGTAAAGTTCTTTCTGAGTGGGGAAAGGGGGGTCATGAGCTTGGGTTGAAGGGTATATCAACAACTCACCAAGTGTGATATTCATTCCTATAGTGGCTGGTTTCCCTATGTATCTTCTGTGTATATGATCCCATGTAGTATGTTTTGTAGATAGTTACCCCGGTTATCCAAGTTATTTATACCCTGTTACCTGTAAACTCATACGTGTTAAATGTACTGAGCATTTTGTTCCATGTGAACCGCGCTGATGCTGAATAGTGCGGTATATAAGAGACTGTAAATAAAATAAATAAATAAATAAACAGATGTGTTTTTAGATGTTTTCAAAAAGTTCTTTAGGTCAGTGATATTCTTGAGTTGGTCTGGTAGATTGTTCCATATAGAGAGTGTATAGCTGGAAGGCTCTTTTCAATGCATACTGATTGGATTTGGTTCTGATATGGAGGATGACTAGGGTGTCCAATGTGGAGGTCAGTCTTGATCTGTGTAGTTGGGAGAGCTGAAGAAGTGAGTGGAGGTGTGTTGGGAGGTCTTTGTGGATTGCTTTGTGGGTTAGTATGTTGTTTTTGTATGTTATACGGCTCAGTAGCAGGAGTCAATGGAGCTCTTTTAATTGGAGTGATGTGATCTTGCCTTGCTGCTGCTTGTAGGGTTCTCACCGCCAAATGGAGCACTGTTTTGAGTGATAGGAGTGTGGATTGTAGTAGTCCTTGGTAGATGGCACTGTAGTAATCCAGGTGAGGTATTATAGAGGCTTGTAGTACAGTACGGAAGTCTTCGCTTTGTGGTAAATTGTGCGGGTGATTTTATTAATGTGTGATTTGAATGTTAGGTGTTGGTCAAGGGTGACCCCAAGGTATCTGACTTCAGTCTTGGTTTTGATTATAGTGTTGTTCAGGGTTATTGTAGTGGGGGGGGGGGGGACAAAGGTGGTAGCCCTCATTATGTAGAGTGCCTCTGTCTTGTACTTGATTTGCAGGTTATTATCTCTAAGCCAGTTGGTCACCTCTGTGGGTGGATGGAATGGGCTGGTTTATGTTAATTGGTCCATATATCATAATGCCGTCAGCATAGATGTGGCCATATAGGTTGTGTTTACTTATGATTGAGCAAAGTCGTTGCAGGTAGAGATTAAAGAGTATAGCAGAGAGTATGGATCCTTGGGGGACTCCTTCCATCTGTCGGTTTTGGGTGGATGTGTTTTGAAATATTTGTCTGTTGATGTCTATCGGTGAGGTAGGATGTAAACCATTTGAGTACAGTACCTTGGATTTCATTGGCATGTAGTGCGACACCCACCGGCTGGGCCAAGGGGCTGACAGCCGATAGGCAGCCTTACTGTCCTTTAGAATAAAAGTTCTTTACTCTGTAGGAATGAATTGTAGTTGAGGCAGGTGGTAAGGCTTTGCAAGATTTTTATTATTTATACAATGGGAATTTTCAAAGGCACGCGGAGGTTCAAAACACAACAAATGCACTAGGATAACTTCTCCAAATGAAAGGATGAACACAGGAAAAACCAGGAGAAATGAAAAACAAAACTTTTCTTCTCTGCTGTTCTCTGCACTGCTCCGTGTGGTCACACACTATACTGCAGCAGAACTAAACACAGCTGGTTTCACTTTCACCAAACAACCTCTTCCCAAACTCCGTTACTCTCAACACTGAATACAGTAAATCATTGCTTTCTTCTGAGTCACAGGTAAAAGCTACCTTATTAAAAGGCTTTTAAAACTCTCTCCTTGTTTCACTTTCTTACTGTGGTATTCTTATGAGTCAAACAACAGTCCATTGGTATAGGAAAATCATCACATTCAGGCACAGTGGTTTCTATCTGCATTTCCTCAATGCCATTAGAATTACCAAAGTCTTTCTCATATGTGGGGACTTCTTTTAGCTTTTCTCTCTTTAGAAACTGGTGGAAGTCATCCCACAGCAAGTCAGCCTTTTCAGGTGTGTTGGTACTAGGGGTTTGAATCCTCTCACTAGAGAATAGTCTCTGCAGTGCCCCTAATTTAGAAGCTTCACAAACGTCAGAGTTATCTGGTCTGGAGTTTGCAGCAGGTACTAGGCTTTCAATCCAACGTTTCACAGTAGAGGGGGAGGGTTCCAGCTCCTGCTCAATAAAACTAGCCTTTATCTCTTTTGCCAATTTATCAGATATAAAATGGTCAATTTTACCTTGAGGCTGTTTCTCTGTGTCAGCACTGGAGCTCTTTCCACCTCTCCAATCCTCCCAGCTGTAGCAACTGTTTGACTGGCCTGCACGGCTTCTCCAATTGTCTGTGCTTTTACCTTTGAATGCTGGCTTTGTCCGAGAGCGTGCCTTTCCCTTGGCACCTTCTCTCACCCAGGCTGTTCTGCCTGGACTCTCTGGTCTCAGACTCTGGTCTTGGCTTTCTCTTGCCTTCCAACTGGCTCTCTGGATATTTCCCTGACCAACTTCTTTGTGGGTTCTCCAATCGGTTCTGTCTCCAGGTCTGTCCTCAGGTCTCTCCTCAGGTCTCTCCTCCGGTCTCACTTCTGGTCTCCCCTCAGGTCTCCCCTCAGGTCTCTCCTCAGGTCCCCCCTCAGGTCCCCCCTCAGGTCTCCCTTCCTTCCCTCTGCACGTGGTTTTTAACCCTGGCTTCCTGCTTCCTTGTGACCAATCAGAACGGGGGTTAGACTCCACCCTTGCACTAGGGCGTGGTTTGCTTCCTACAGGGAACTGCCTTTTTCTCTGACATAGGCTGAGTTTTCCTTGTAGCAGTGCATTATCATTGCCTTCAATGGGGACCTCAGGATTTTCATCCCCTTTCAGGCTTTCCACAGGGCTTTCACCATCACAGATCCCCCCCCCCCCTTAAGATATCACGGGCTGGCTCAATAATATTGGCACAGCTCGTGATACCGTCTGAGGGGTCTGTAGATTGATGTGTCCTCACTATGCTCCCTGCTCCTGGACCTACCATGGTAAGCTGGGTCAGCATCATTCTGTCTTGCCTGAGCTCAACCACCCTCTGAGGATAGGGTTGTGTATGGGTTTTCCCATCTTCCCCCTGACAGAACTCAGGTCTCATAGATTCTGCTATCTTGCAAGGTGATTGCTTCTTCACTTCATCTGATGGCCTTATCTTCTCTTGGGTAACCAGATTCTCCTCCCCTGGCATTGAGGTTAATACCTCCTGAAATCCAGCCAGCAGTTGAAACAAATCCTGTTTCTGGGCCCCTGAAAGGCTATCCCCGAACCTCAATTTCGGATTCCCCTTACAATCTTCTAACTGGGGTCCGAGGTCTTCCTCCATCTTTTCCTCCATGGCTGCCGACAATCCCTCCAGTCTAGTGCCTCCTGTAGAGCCAAAGCTTCCGGCACCCCGGGTCATTGTGGATAGGTGGGGAACCTCTTCTAGAGGGGGAAAACCAACCCTCTCACAGATTATCTGCGCTATACGGTCTCCAGTAGAAATCCTGAAATCTTGATTTCCAAAATTATACATGAGCACCTTCACTGTGCCCCTGAAGTCTGGGTCGATAACTCCAGCTCTTATGTCGAGGAAATATTTCCAGGCAAGGCCAGAACGCGGGGCTATGCGTCCATAGCAACCCATGGGAAGTTCTAGCTGTAAAGCTGTATCTACCAGTGCTTTTCCTTGCTTTGGCACAATCGTATCCTCGGCGCTATAGAGATCGTACCCAGCAGCGTTGGCAGTGGCTCTTTTTGGTGCGCGTGCGTTGGGGTTCATTTTAGCATATCTTAACACCCATTTTGGCTTCTCTGTAGACACTACATTCCGGGCACAGGTTTTACGCTCTTGTTTTCTAGGCGCTTCAAACAAAGGGCTAGGAATCATGCTCATCTTCACCTTTGATTGTGCTAGGGCGTCTACTTGGGGCGTCCTAGAGGTAGCTGCCTCTTTTTTAAACAAGTCCTGTCCCAGGCCTTTGCTTAACTGTGGCAAATCTTTCCCTTGTACCAATTCATGCGGTAGCCTAGGTACCACAGCTATTTGCATATGTCTACTCACGCCTAAGCCTTTCACTCTCAGACTATAAACTGGGTAGCTGGAGATACCTCCATGTATACAGCGGATTTTTACCTGAGTTATGGGCTGAATTGCTGTGTTCCCACTTTGGGCCTCAATTTTTCGCCATAGCGCTTTGGATAGCATGCTATGTTGAGCACCCGAATCCAAAAGCGCAGTGGTTGCAATCCCCTGTACTTCCACTGACAGGAAGAATTTTTCTTTCTCCCTAGGCTGATTCTCCGCTATCAATGCAGTTCTCACAAAGCAATTACGTTGGATATGTCCTTCTTCCCCACATTTATAGCATTTCCTATGAGAGACATAACCTTTTGATAAGGGTTTATACATTTCTTTCACATTATCAGTATTCCTTTTCCTCCTTTCTAATACTCCTCCTACTGCCACCTGGGAGGTACTGTCGTGACTATGGGCACTTATTTCTGCCTCCATAAACCTCTCTGACAGCGCTACTGCCTCCTGTGGGGTCTTGCAGTTCTGGAGTATGAGGAAGGTTTTTAATTGTTGGGGTACAGCATTCAGGTACTGTTCCAGTATAAGACTGTCAATTATTGATTCCACGGTCTTACCCTCCGGAATCAGCCATTTATTCAGCAAGGTTCGGACTCTATGATATAGGGCCTTCGGCGTCTCGCCTGCTTGCAATTTTACAGCCCTCAATTGGTGATGGTATACTAGAGGAATGAGCCCCAACCTCTCTCTAATTGCCTTAGTGAGCTCACTGTAATCACTAGCAAGCATGGGTGGCATAGCCCGGTAGGCAGCGAGGGCCTCCCCCGTGAGGGATGCGGCCAGGCGTATGGCCCACTGTTCTTGCGGCCAACCACTAAGGTGCGCCACCCTCTCAAATCCCTCAATAAAGTCATCTATATCGTCCCTTGGTGTAAGTTGTCCAATATTGAATGCCCCACCAGCCTGCAAGTCCAACTTCAGAGAAGCAGCTGGTGTACTGGAACTGGATGACATGGTCTCCGGTCCGGTCTTCTTCTTCTGCTCGGCCAGGTAAGCCTCCAACATTTGTAGCAGCGGCTGTTGTTGGGCCTGTATCCGCGCAGCACTCTGCTTCTGCGCTTCCAGGGACAACTCCGCCTGGTGCTCAAACTGGAGTGACATTAACTTCAATACTTCCGGTATTTCGTGCGCCATCTTGGTTACCTACAAAACACAAACAAACAACCCAAGAGCGGGACCACACACACAAGAAGGTATTCCCCTCTCTTTGGTTTTTGCTATTTTAACACTACGGCTAGCGCTTGCACCTGTGCCCTTGGTATCCTCAACCGACCCTCGGCTTGGTACCCAATACCTGGTGTGGGTGAAGCTTCGCGCTTAACACCTCCAATGGTTAACCGTAGTCTCCTGGGCACTGTAGACCTGCTTTCTGGACCCTCGTCAGCTGGGCTCCTCAGCAAAGCTTCTCCTGCAGTGGAAATCCTGAAGCAATATCCTTGCACACGTGTGGAAAAAAAAATCCTAAATACTACGCCAACTTGCGACACCCACCGGCTGGGCCAAGGGGCTGACAGCCGATAGGCGGCCTTACTGTCCTTTAGAATAAAAGTTCTTTACTCTGTAGGAATGAATTGTAGTTGAGGCAGGTGGTAAGGCTTTGCAAGATTTTTATTATTTATACAATGGGGATTTTCAAAGGCACGCGGAGGTTCAAAACATAACAAATGCACTAGGATAACTTCTCCAAATGAAAGGATGAACACAGGAAAAACCAGGAGAAATGAAAAACAAAACTTTTCTTCTCTGCTGTTCTCTGCACTTCTCCATGTGGTCACACACTATACTGCAGCAGAACTAAACACAGCTGGTTTCACTTTCACCAAACAACGTCTTCCCAAACTCCGTTACTCTCAACACTGAATACAGCAAAGCATTGCTTTCTTCTGAGTACAGGTAAAAGCTACCTTATTAAAAGGCTTTTAAAACTCTCTCCTTGTTTCACTTTCTTACTGTGGTATTCTTATGAGTCAAACAACAGTCCATTGGTATAGGAAAATCATCACATTCAGGCACAGTGGTTTCTATCTGCATTTCCTCAATGCCATTAGAATTACCAAAGTCTTTCTCATATGTGGGGACTTCTTTTAGCTTTTCTCTCTTTAGAAACTGGTGGAAGTCATCCCACAGCAAGTCAGCCTTTTCAGGTGTGTTGGTACTAGGGGTTTGAATCCTCTCACTAGAGAATAGTCTCTGCAGTGCCCCTAATTTAGAAGCTTCACAAACGTCAGAGTTATCTGGTCTGGAGTTTGCAGCAGGTACTAGGCTTTCAATCCAACGTTTCACAGTAGAGGGGGAGGGTTCCAGCTCCTGCTCAATAAAACTAGCCTTTATCTCTTTTGCCAATTTATCAGATATAAAATGGTCAGTTTTACCTTGAGGCTGTTTCTCTGTGTCAGCACTGGAGCTCTTTCCACCTCTCTAATCCTCCCAGCTGTAGCAACTGTTTGACTGGCCTGCACGGCTTCTCCAATTGTCTGTGCTTTTACCTTTGAATGCTGGCTTTGTCCGAGAGCGTGCCTTTCCCTTGGCACCTTCTCTCACCCAGGCTGTTCTGCCTGGACTCTCTGGTCTCAGACTCTGGTCTTGGCTTTCTCTTGCCTTCCAACTGGCTCTCTGGATATTTCCCTGACCAACTTCTTTGTGGGTTCTCCAATCGGTTCTCCAATCGGTTCTGTCTCCAAGTCTGTCCTCAGGTCTCTCCTCAGGTCTCTCCTCCGGTCTCTCCTCCGGTCTCCCCTCAGGTCTCCCTTCCTTCCCTCTGCACGTGGTTTTTAACCCTGGCTTCCTGCTTCCTTGTGACCAATCAGAACGGGGGTTAGACTCCACCCTTGCACTAGGGCGTGGTTTGCTTCCTACAGGGAACTGCCTTTTTCTCTGACATAGGCTGAGTTTTCCTTGTAGCAGTGCATTATCATTGTCTTCAATGGGGACCTCAGGATTTTCATCCCCTTTCAGGCTTTCCACAGGGCTTTCACCATCACAGTAGACATTGTAATAGTATTTGGTGATTTACAGTGTCAAAGATTGACAAGATGTCCAAGAAGATTAGTAGAAAGCCTTGATTGGGTTTCTGCATTCCTTGAGTTAGGGTATTTATCAGGGTGGTGAGTAGTGCTTCCACACCATGGTGTGGGCAAAACCCATATTGCTGGGGATCTAGTAGGCTGTGTTGGTCCATATGGTCTTGAAGTTGGTGTTGTACTGTTTTTTCAATGATCTTTGCTGCAAATGGTAGGCTTGTAGTGGGTCTGTAAGATGAAGGATCTGCAGGGTCTAGGGTTGGTTTTTTCAGAGTTGGATATATAGAAGAAGTTTTCAGGCATATGGGCATGATGCTTTGTTGGAGAATCGACTGTGTGATTTTGGTGATTGCTCCACTGAGTTCATTTTTCGTCGCCTTAATCCATGAAGTTGGGCATGGATCCAAGGGGGAAGTTGTCGTGCTTAGAGATGCTATGGTGTTTTTGATTTGGCCCTCAGTAACATTGGTGAAGGTGATCCAGGGGTCTGGGTGGTTATCTTTGGTGGGGTATGGGAGATTGACCACTGGTTGGGATGAAGTTGTTTATAATGTTGAGCTAGTTGTTGGAGGGGTGAGGGTGATTTCCTGGTTTTCAGTGGATGGTACTTTAGTCAGGCGTTTTATGATCTGAAAAAGTTCTCTTGGTCGGTTGATTGCATAGTTGAATGTCTTAGTGTGATGTTCGTGTCTAGCGTTGTCTGTTGCGGTGTGGTAATCTTTCATCAGTTGTAGATATTGTAGTTTGTCTTTGTTGTGTTTACTTTTGCGCCATTTTCTTTCATGTTTCTGGAGTTGCCGTTTCAGGTTGAGGAGGGTTGGGGTGTACCAGTTGGTCTTGGGCTGTTTCATGCATTTGTTCTCAGCAGTATTTGTTGCAATGGCTACATTTCTAGTGATGTTATTCCAGTTCTGAATGAGGATATCTAGGTCGGTGGAGTCTCCAGGTGGTAGGACGAGAGTGTCTCGAATGAAATTGTCCTTGTTGAAAGGTTTGAATCTTCTCATTGATGAATACTGGTTGTGTTTTTTTCTGATGAGGTTCTGAGGGAGGGAGAATTTGATGAGTCTGTGATCCATGGGACTGGGTGCACTTGGATAGAGTGAGGGGGTCCAACTGTGCGTTATGTTCATTGAAGAAGATTAGATCAGGTGTGTTGCCTTTCATGTGAGTGGGAGTATTTACTAATTGCATTAGGTCCATCGCAGCCATAGCTTGGATGAAGATGTGTGCGTGGTTTTGGTGAAGCAAGGGGAGTTTAAAGTAGGAGGTCTTTTTGGGGTTTTGATGCAGCTATTATTGGGTCCAGGATTATTGATAGGTTGTTGACATTGGAGGTAGGTGTCCTGTATATGAGGCAGATGGTGGTCAGCTTGTTGGTGATGGTAATGGAGTCGGATTCATTGGTGCATGGTATCGGAAGTTGAGGTTTTTCCATGCTAAGTTCAACACTCTGCTGCCTCTACTCAGAGTTCTTAGGCATTGGTATAGGGTGTATACAATTGGTGTGAGTTGGTTCAGTAGTACGTTACATTGTCGGTTTCTTCTATCCATGTTTTAGTTATACAGAGTATATCTATATTATGCAATAGAAGAAGGTCTCTGATGACACAACACTTCCAGGTATAAAGAAACAGGTAATTTATTTATTATTATTTTTTATTTATAGTAAATTTCTATACCGCATTTTCCATGAGATCAAATGCGGTTTGCAGTAAACAAAACTTTGAATTGTACAGAATGGTACATATTTAGTTACATTGAACAGTGAACTATTTACATTAATCTAACAATAAGTAACAAAGTAACTATTTACATAGGTAGATTTAATTTAATTGTAACATTTGCAGTTGGGATAGGACTTACCTTCAGTCCACATATGCAGGCTAGGCTCCTAAACAGCTCGATCCTTCTTCAACAAAACACAGTACACACTTGAGAGAAAGCTTCTACTTGCAAAATTAAACAGGAAGGCAGTAACTTCACATCATGTATAGAATCTCTACCTAATGGTTTAAGAGCTCACAGATTATCAACTAGGGTCCCATACCATCTCTTGGCCTCTATACATTCTAATGCTGGAAAATCCTTCCTGGTATCTCAGCACAGCTTTTGAATCCCTGAAGAATCATTCCAAACCCTTCACAACAGAGCCATGCACCAGGTTATGGACTGCCTGGATCTGTCTTTGAGCCATTTCTGTGGCCCAAACAAAGCATACGGCATAAGCATAATGTTTATGTTTATGTTTATTGTATTTGATAAAAACCGCCTTTCACAAGAACCAAAGCGGTGTACAATTAAAAATTCAATAAAAGCAGGCCGAGGCCAGGGAAAAGGAAAAGAAATACAATATTTGACAGGACAGCAGAAGAATCAGGAGAACAAGACAAGACATAGACAGAAGGTAAGCCTAGGAAAGAACAGGAGGCAGGGAAGAGAATTAATCACACAAAAGGGGAGGAAATGTTGAAAGCTAGGGAAAACAAATGGGTTTTTAGCTGTTGTTTAAAAATAGTAAACTGAGGGTCCAGATGGAGGGAGGGGGGAAGGGCATTCCAAAGGGCGGGAGCAGCAAAGAAAAAGGCAGAGGAGCGGGTAGACTGTAGGTGAGCGCGAGAAGGGGAAGGGAGGGTGAGGCGGTTGAGGTGAAAAGAGTGGGGAGTGTGTTTAGGGGAGTGAAAGAAGAGGAGATCTGTTAGGTATTGGGGAGTGCTAGTGTGGAAGGCTTTATGAGTCAGGATCAAGAGTTTGAAAGTGGCCCTGAAAGGGATAGGCAGCCAGTGGAGGTGAAAAAGCAGGGGAGTAATGTGATCCCGAGGGGAGGAACATGTGACCAGGCGTGCAGCAGTGTTCTGAATAAGGCATTGGCTCCAGACCAAGAAGATCCCAGTCAAGGTTCTTTTAGTCCTAACAGTGGTGAGGAAGCCAGTGATCCTCCCAATTCCTTCGAGGATAATTGTCAAACTGTCCACACTTAGAAAAGTCCAAGGGTACTTTCAACCTATGGATTTTGCACCAGTTTCCAAAGCAAAAGTCCACATTTACGTTTGCTTTAAAATTTTCTGCAGGTACAAATTTAACTGTGGATATTTGTATCTGTTTTTTTGTGGGTTCTTTTTCATGCAGAATAATGTGTGCAGATTTGAAACAGCAGTGTACAAGTGTTATTTCCATCCCTCGGCTTGAACATGCCCTGCAGGAATGCCTTCCCTAAATGGGATTAAAAGTACATGCACTGTAGAACAACACGCATACTTATAGCAGCATTAAAAGAGGGCAATTTTCAGATGACCAAACTGTGTGTAAAAGTTACTATTTATTCATGTAAATGGATTTGAAAATAGTCTGGGTTTGATTCAAATTGGTCATTTTACTTTCAAAAGTCATATCCTGATCCTATAGTGAAAAAGTGTTTCCCCCATGTTTGTTCTTCTCTGTGTTTTGTTTTATGGCATCTGTGAAAGTTTATTCTTGTCTAATTTCTGACTTGTTTAGCTGATGTAGCATTCCTCTTCAAATTTTCTGCATAGTTGCTAAATTAATGGAGAAGCATCAGTGTGATTCCTTTCTCTCTTATGGCAGAAATAGCAGTCTGGTGGCACCTTACAAACTAATCAGTTTACTGCTGCATTCGATTTTTTGAGGACCAGAGTCCACTTAGATCTTTGTCAGTAAATCTTAAGGGCACGTCTACTAAAGTGTGTTAACTGCTACCAAAGATTTATCCTGCAGTAGCAGCTAATGTGCGAGAAAAGAAGATATTGCAGGCACTTTTCTGTGATATCTGCTTTTTTGTGCAGTGCAGGGGTAATGGGGCGATATCGAGGTGGGGAGTAGGCATACCAACTGTTGGCAACCATCGCGCTAAATGTCTTTGCATAGTAGCTCTTTCTCTGGGTCTCTCTCTGAACGTTTACTGATGTAACAAATTAGATCGTCGTTCAAGTCAAACAGCTTAGTCAAACTTATAGAATCATGAAGTAACTATTTTTCTTGTAGACACACAGCACAGCAGTGTGTAAAGGGTCTCAGACTTACAGCGACGCTAAACATAGACTATTCGTCTTAGTTTAGTGCGTCTTATAGCATCAACGACCTTTGTTTACAGAAACAAGTACCATTGTTTTTTGCAATAAAGTCCTCCCAGAAAAAAGTTTGCCAAGTATTAATTTCTTCAATGATGTAATAACTCAAGCAAATTAATAAAGTAACACATAGCCGCCTTCCAGCTGAGGACTTCTCCAGATCTCAACGCTCTCTCTGGGCACCACTGAGGCGTTTCACTGCCGCAGTTTCTTCAGGAGATCATTCCTTACTATCGTGTGAAAAGGTTTGATTAAGTTTGATTAAGCTGCTTGCATAGTAGCTGCCAAAATCGGGCCCAATCATGGCTGCAAATAACACCACCTCAAGAAGTAGCATTATTTCTCTGAGAGCCTGTTAAAGAGGGAGTATGGCAGTGGCTGTCGGCCATGGAGGCAATGTGCCCCCCCCCCCCCCTGTCGATCAGAGAATACTGTCAGTGCTGCAGATATCTGTAATACATGAAGATTGGAGGATGGCGAACGTAACGCCAATTTTTAAAAAGGGTTCCAGGGGTGATCCGGGAAACTACAGACCGGTGAGCCTGACGTCAGTACCGGGAAAAATGATAGAAACCAAAATAAAGAACAAAATTGCTGAACATGTAGATAGTCTTGACCTAATGGGAGACAGCCAACATGACTTTAGACAAGGAAGATCTTGTCTTACTAATCTCTTATGTTTTTTTGAAGGTGTGAATAAACAGGTAGACAAAGGTGAGTCAGTTGATATAGTGTATTTGGACTTTCAGAAAGCCTTTGACAAGGTCCCTCATCAGAGACTTTTGGCAAAACTAAAGAGTCATGGGATAGGAGGTGATGTACTATTGTGGATCAGGAAATGGTTAAAAGATAGAAAGCAGAGGGTAGGGCTAAATGGCCAATTTTCCCATGGAGAAAGGTGAATAGTGGAGTACCCCAGGGATCTGAGCTGAGTCCGCTGCTTTTTGACATATTCATAAATGACCTGGAAAAGGGAATAACGAGTGAGGTTATCAAATTTGCAGATGATACAAAACTTTTTAAAGTTGTTAAAACCCAAGAGGATTGTGGAAAACTGCAGGAGGATCTGGATAAATTGGAAGACTGGGCATCCAAATGGCAGATGAAATTTAATGTGGACAAGTGCAAAGTTATGCACCTAGGGAAGAACAACCCAAACTATGGTTACACGATGCAAGGTTCCACATTAGGAACCACCACCCAGGAAAAAGATTTAGGCGTCATTGTGGATAACATGTTAAAACCCTCGGCCCAGTGTGCAGCGGTGGCCAAGAGAGCAAATAGAATGTTAGGTATCATAAGGAAAGGAATGGAAAATAAAACTAAGGATATTATAATGCCTCTATATCGTTCCATGGTGAGACCACACCTTGAATATTGTGTGCAATTCTGGTCGCCATATCTTAAAAAGGATATAGCATTATTAGAAAAGGTTCAGAGAAAAGTCACCAAAATGGTAAAGGGGATGGAAGGATACTCCTATGAAGAGAAGCTAAAAAGGTTAGGGCTCTTTAACCTGGAAAAGAGACGGCTGAGGGGAGATATGATAGAAGTCTATAAATTAATGAACGGAGTGAAACGGGTAAACGTAGATCGATTGTTTACATTATCAGAATATAGAAAGACCAGGGGACATGCAATGAAGCTACAGGGTAAACTATTTAAGACTAATAAAAGAAAACATTTTTTCACTCAACATGTAATCAAACTCTGGAATTTGTTTCCGGAGGATGTAGTAAAGGCTGTTAGTGTAGCTGGGTTTAAAAAAGGTTTGGACAAGTTCCTGGAGGAAAGGTCCATAAACCATTATTAAGAAGGGACCCAGGATATCAATACCTAACCCAATACAAGCATTGTGGAACCTGTGTCTTTTGGGGAAACTGCTAGGTACGTATTACCTAGATTAGCCACTGTTGGAAACAGGATACTGGGCTTGATGGACCTTGGTCTGACCCAGTATGGCATATCTTATGTTCTTATGTTATGTATAATGTTCACGATCATGTGGTGCTGCCCTCTAGCCTCACACTAAAGCACAGCACCATGTGATCACAGCTATTTTGTAGCGCTCCAATGAGCTCTGTGCACCTGATCACTACCATTCCTTCTCTTGAATTTACCCACTATATTTGAATTGATAGGCACCGCAAAACTTTTCCCGTGATACCCTTGAAGGCAGGTACCTCAAGTCTCCACAGTAAATCCAAATACTCCATGGTATCTGCAGGGGAAAGCTGGGAATTCTTCCTGCATATTAAGTGGAGGTTTTTCACTTATCACAGGCCTTTTACAGCTATCACACCATAAAAGTTGCAAAAGGCTACCGCGGTTTAGTAGACACACCCTTGAATGTGTTCCATCTTTCAAGCATATTCAAAACAGATTAAGTCACAGAAAGTTAATTCTGAAATAACAATGGATATTTACATATATGAGAGTTAAAAAAGGCTACCACATGCCCATTTTGAAGAAAACAGGACATGATTTGTTAGATAAGGCAAATTTCATATCATCCTGCTAGACCAGTTCAGACAAGTGGGTTGTGTTCCTCTACCAGCAGATTGGTGGAGACAAATAACCAATGAAAAGCCAAGGTTTCAATGACATCACTCCCATGCCCCTGTTCACCTCAACCACCAGAGGTCTCTTCAGTATGTTTTTGTCTCTAGCAGAGGGTACATTGATTTTCTCCTCTCTGAAAGAAATTCTGAAGATTTGAGAGGGAAAGATTGATTAAATGCTTATGAACGACCACCTTGAGGGTAATTCTCTTACTTGAGCACAATGTGGGAGGCTCCACTAGACTGCGGTCTTTTCGGTAGCCATAGAAGGAGGAATAAATTGGTTTAGCTCCAAATACTTATCATGTTAAGAGCTGTTGAGCAGACAGAAATTGAAAGGAAATGGAAGAGTGCAGCAGCCTCACACAACCTTGACGCCTCCTCCTTCCTCCGTTCTTCCCTGCTCTCTCCCGAAGATTGTGGCTCTCAGAGAGATCTGCCTGCCAGCCACCTTAGACATAGTACTGCAAAAGCCAGTGAAACAATATCAGGGGAGTAAAGTCAAGCCCAGCATGGATCCTCTGCCTGGAGCTCTCAGGGGGTGAGTACCAAGACTTAATCTTCTCATTGTCCTTGTTGGGGATCCTGATTCAGTCTGTGTGGGATGCAGTTTGGGGTAGACCACTGATGACTTTTGGTGTGGAGGGTTTCCTGCCATTTTCTGCATGCGTTAGTAGCATTTTCTTCTGTTGTGCACCTGATGGTCGTGTGGTCTGTGCACGCATTCCACCCAAGCAGCTTCAATGTACATTCCTACCCTAGCACCTATAGCACTAGTAAAAGTGTAGTTAATGCATATTTTCTGGCCATCATAGCCTTAGCACATGTTGTTGAGATACTTGTCTTAATTCGCTATGTCTTCTTCCCAGAAACGTTATTTGACCTGTTGCAAACAAGGTGATGGATGGCATTATAGGTAAGGATATCCAGTTGTCCAGAGGGTCCGGTGACCGTGCTGTGAGCAATTCCTCATCCTCTAGGAGGGGTTTGCAGTAGCTGTGCTTCCTGGTTTAAGGGGGTCATTTCCAAGAGGAGAGCTTCCAGACTCTGGATTGTCCATCCTGGAATTCTTTTTTGCAGCAGGCCTGATCCTTCTGGTGTAGAAATCAGAACCATGCAGCCTATGGGTGCCCCAGGCTCAGTCTCATGCAGGGCAGACAGAGTGGAAGTCCTGTTCGATTGCTTCTGGCTAAGTGTCCCTGGCAAGGGGTGCTCCCTGGAGATGGGGAACAGCTGGGAGCTGTCCAAGATGGACTATGACTTGGATTCAGATGGCTCAGTACTGAGCTCTGACATAGATGAAGAAAAACTCTCACCATCAGAAGACTGAAGAGGCCAGGGTGATCCACCTATTCCAGAAGAAGGAGCTGGTGTCGTTAATTGCCACAGTCTCATCCGCTTTGAACTTGTCGGATGCTTCCGGCACGGAGCAGATGCCGAAGGTACACCCAATCCTTCAAGTGTGTGGAAATCCACTACTGTCTTCATGGTCCCATATGTGATCAAGGATATGATCCAGTCAGAGTGGGACTCTCCCAACTCCCTACCTAAGGGATTAAGGATGTGTAAGAAGATCTGCACTCTCCCAGAGGAGTGTGTTGAGTGATTTGGTATTCAAGGTGGATACACAAGTCACAGCAGTTATCAGACGGACCATCATTCCTGTAGAAGGCAGACTGGCCTTAAAGGATTTTCTGGACTCTAATGTGGATTTGCTGTTGAAGAGCCAGATCGACATGACAGCTGTTATTCTGTAGCTGGTGGTATGTGCCAGTCTGATGTCTCGAGCCCTACTCCAGTGGCTTCAATCTCTTCTGCTGGATGATACTACCCCTCTTTTGGAGTCGGTTATGGCCTTCCTTTCTGTGCCATGTATGACCTGGTAAAGTTGGTGGCCAGGGATAGTGCCCTGATGACGGTGTCACAGTATTGGATTTGGCTCTGTCACTGGGCAGCAGACTCATCTTCCACAGCCCGGTTGGCCACCTGGCTTTTAAGGGGAAGCTTCTTTTTGATGTGGATTTGGAGAAGCTGGTGAAGGACCTGGGTGAGACAAAATCTTACCACCTTCCGGAAGACAGGTCCTGGGGGCCTTTGAAGCAGGCTGGTGCCCCTTTCTCATCAGCCTCCAAACGTCCACCAAGCATGCACTGGCTGGAACCTCAGGGATCTCAGGACCTTCATTGTTACCAACCTGTAAAACCTCTTCCCCTCTGCTTCCAAGCTTCAGGCTCGTTCTCAGTCCTTCAGTGGAGTGTGTGGGCCCAGGAACTGTCTCTCCAGTGGAGGACCCCCCTAGGCTGTGCAATGAAGGTTTGGGGGGCCTTTCCCTGGTTCCTCCAGTTGGAGGCAAGCTTTGCCTTTTCTTTCAGGAATGGGTGTGGGTTACCAAGGATCACTGGGTGCTAGACACCATTCAGTTTGGCTATGTACTGGAATGCAAGGAGCCAATTCCGGATGCCTTCATCATCTGCCCTTTTGGGTCTGTGATCACAAGTGCCTTGGTATGCACCACCTTGGACAAGTTGCTGCGCCTAAAGGCGGTGATGCCCATCCACCTGGACAAGTGGGGCAAGGGCAAATACTCCATCTATTTTGTGGTGCCCAAAAAGGATGGTTCCTTCCAGCCCATTCTGGACCTCAAGGAGGTCAACGAGCACTTTCATGTCCTGTTCTTCCATGATTCAAGCAGTGGATCTGGCCGAGGCATATTTTCATATCCTGATCCAGGTGGATCAGCAAAAAGTACGTTTTGACATGTATGGATCTGACTATCGGTTTTACACCCTCCCTTTCGGGCTATCCACCACCCCGAGGATGTTCTCCAAATTCAGGGTGGTGGCAGCTACAGCCAGAGGGATGTGTCCATCCATATCTGGACTCATTTCCTTTCAGAAGTATTTCAGGTGGTGTCACAAGTCGTGTTCTTTTTTGAAAAACTCGGTTGAGTGATCAAATCGGAGGAAAGAGCCAGTTGTTGTCTTCCTAGTCCCTGGAGTTTCTGGGAGTAGGTTTTGACACTCGAATAGGCAGTTTTCCTGCTGGAGGAGAAAGTCAAAAGACTGTTGGATTGCCTGATGCTGTTTTGTGGGCAGCAGGATCCTAGTGTCTGGGATTATTTTCAGCTCCTTGGATTGATGGCAGTGATCACAGAGATGATACTGTGGGCACATGCTCACATCTAACCACTCCACTGATCCTTGCTGACTCAGTGGTCCCCGAGTTCTCAGGCCTTTGAGCCCAGGCTTCCGCTCCCATTGATAGTGAAATCCAGCCTGTGGTGGTGGCAGCAACCCTGTTATCTCAGGAAGGGCATGCCACTGGATGATTTTTCCTGGATTCTTCTGACCTTATAGCCCAGGGCCTTTGGAACTGCAGGGAAGCAGTGTGGTCCATCATCTGCCTTGAGGTGAGGGCCATCAGGTTGGCTCTTCTGTGTTTCTAGCCCCTGCTTGAGGGCCGGGCAATTTGAGTGTTTTCAGAAAATGCCACAGTGGTGTCTTATGTGAATTGGCAAGGCAGCACAAGGAGTGCCAGGGTAGCTCTGGAGATGGTTCTCCTGTTTGCCTGGGTGAAGAAGAACCTCCTAGTTTTGCTGGCTCAGCACATTGCCGAGGTGGACAATGTGGCAGTGGACTTCCTGAGCTGGCATTCTCTGGATCCTGGAGAGTGGGAGTTGAGTAAGGAGGTGTTTCAGTTGATTCTGCATTGCCGGGGTCACCCTGAAATGAATCTGATGGCAATCCACTCCAATGCCAAAATTGCCGTTTCTCCAGTCACCACAAGGAGATGGGGTCAAAGGGCATGGATGCCTTAGCCCAGCTTTGGCCAGGTCAGCATCTGCTGTACATGTTTCCTCTGTGGCCTCTGAGGGCCACCCAAGCAAGATTGTCCTGGTGGTGCCGAATTGGCCGAGGAGAGAATGGTTTGGAAAGGTTTACCAAGCTAGCATACATGTGGATCTGGTGCCTCTCTGAGTGATGGTGTGGTACTTGGCAGTTGGCTCCTGAGGCAGCCATCTCTGTTGGCTTTTCTACAGGATGGCCTTCAGAAGGGCTTTTCTCTTAGCTCCCTGAAAGTTCAGGTAGCAACTATGGCCTGTTTCCAAGGTCCAGTGGCTGGTAAGTCTCTAGCCTTTCACGCTGATGTCTTGCGGTTTCTCCAGGGGGTTCGGCATCTGTGTTCTCCCCTCCAGTCTGTAGTCCCTTCCTGGGATCTGTGTCTGGTACTCAGAGTCTTGATGTCGGTGCCTATTGAGCCATTGAAGCACACTACTTTAAAGGTTTTCATACTCGACTGTCTTCTTGGTCGTGATTTGTTCCACAAGGTGGATTTCCGAGCTGCAGGCTCTGTGCTGCTAAGATCCTTATCTGGCTTTTTCAAGGGATGCCGTTTCCATTCAGCCTGTGCCTTCCTTTTTGCCTATGATGATTTCTCGTTTTCATGTGAACCAGCAGTTGTAATGAAACCACTTTAACTGCTTCAAAATTCAGCTGCATATTTCTTATTGGATTTAAGAATTCACCAACATGTTATTCAGCTGTTAATGGAGCTTTACTGGCTGCTGCCACAATGGCGAGTTAAGTTTAAGGTATTAATGCTGTTTTTTTTAAATCTCTGTGCTTGGGGGTTTTCCTATCTGCCTCTTACCTAATTGGTTTTAGTGCAGAAGGTCGTGTTCTGAGATCTCAAGATCAGGTTTTTTGACTAGTTCATGTCCCTTTGGGTTTGCAAGGGACTAGGATTATTAATAGAATTGCACCTCTATCTGGCCCACCTTTATGGAATCAGCTATCCCCCATTCCCACCTCCTCCTTCACAATTACTGATGATGTGCTTGATTTTAGAAAAAATGTGAAAACTGTTATTTAGTCAGGCTTTTACTGAGTTTTTACTTAGGAATTTATTTGAATTGTATCTATTTTTAATCAGTTTGTCAGATTTATGTTTGATTTATATCAGAAGGGATTACTTCATATGTTGTCCTGTAATCGGCAAAGAATGATATGAGACTGGTGGAGTATAAATTTATGTAAATAAATAAATATCTCTATTCAGAAAACCAGATGTAGCTAACTTCCCTGCCCTAGTTATCCACCTTCTTTTACAAAAAGGTCCATTATACACTGTCGCAATTAGAGGGCACCTTGAACCACCTGCTGGCTAATGGGGTAGCTCTTGTGTCCTAGGACATTTAATTTCCATGGTTTAACAGTTACTCCCCCTACCATATAAAAACATACTCCCAGACAATATGGAGGTAAAACATTTTATTTTTCAGCCTCTCTTAAGGTTAACAAATATTTAAACATCAAATGGCTTATAATAAAAGATTCATGTGCAAACAAACTTCAAACAAGGCATATCACACCGTCATGACAGATTGTAGCCACTTTAAATTAGCTGTATTAAATCCCTGGAAGCTCCCCAGCTTTTCAGTCTTCGCTTAAGGCAAGCATCCTGAATCACTGCAGCTGGCTGGCAGGGACTATGGTCAAGCCACTCCAGAACCTCTATCCAGCTTTTGGTTCTTTAACAGAAACAGGGAAAATTCGCACCACTCTGTTTCTGCTTTTAAATTCTTCTTAGAAATACACCATGCACAAATACAGTTGCTTTCTCTCTTTCAGAGTGCTCAGTAAAAGTTATTAAACACACTTTCTTAACAGAACTCTTGTTAGTGCACCCTGCTTGCTGTGCAACAACTCTTATGAAGCCAGACTAAGATTTCCCACTGATCCCAAATCAAAGAGCAAGAGCTTTACCCAACCCCCTCCTCTGCATCTGGGCTACAGTGCCTTTGCTTATCAAGGTCTCTCCAATGTGGTAAGAACTACACAGTTTAACAACTGCTTGTTTTAACAGCAATGAATTCAATTAGAGGTAAGGAGACTTACTTCAGATAATGTTTCCATGAACAGCATGCTTGCTTCCAGTTTTCATTCATTCATCAGATCTCCTGCCTTCAGAAATCCAGAGTAACAGCAAAGTTTCACACATTTATTTCATAGCAGTTTGTACCACAAATTCTCCTTTTTTATCCCTTAAGGCAGTGGTTCTCAACCTTTTTTGTACCGTGACCCCTTTTACCATTTGTCAACTTGTGGTGACCCCCAATGATAAAATGAAATGCGTCTCTCTTCCTTTACCGTTAACACATTGTCGCTGTAATCATTTGTTGAATTATTAATATATTATAGGCCTTTGCAATATGTTTTTATTTATAAAATGTACTTATTTAAACCACAATAATTAATCACAATAACAAGTAACAATATTTGATTTCAAAATTATGATGATTTTGTAGTCAAATCACTAATATGAAATAAAATTATTTTTTCTACCTTTGTTGTCTGACCTATTTATTCTCTGATCATGCTGGTCCCGATCTGAGGCTTCTGCTTTCCTGTCTTCTCTTAGCTCTCTTTCTCTGGTCTATGGTCCATCTGCCATTTCTTATCTCTTCTTTTGTTTTCTTCACTTCTTTCCATCAGCCTATTTCCAGTCCCAGTAACCCTCCCCAGTATCAGCCCCTTTCCAGTCCTCACTCTCAGTACCTTCCATTGTCAACTTGCATTCCCATGACTGCCACTGGTGTCCATTCCCTTCCAGTCCCCCTCCTTCCCCACTGACCAGTCTCTTCTAGTACAAATACCATGGCAGCCCCTCTCAGATCCATTCCCTTCCAGTTCCATTCTCCCATCCCCTCGTATCAGCCCATTTGTAGCCTTAGCCCCCAGTTTTCTTCCAGAGCCAGCAGCTCTATCCTCCCCTCCCCACAATCAGCCCATTACCAGTCGAAGCCCCCCAATCAGCTCGCTTCCAGTGCTAGTCCCCCCTCAACCCCATTACCAGTGCTAGCCTCCCCTAATCAGCCCAATACCAGTCCTACCCCCCCCCATCAACCCATTACCAGTCCTAGCCTCCCCTAATCAGCTCATTTCCAGTGCTACTCCCTCCTCAACCCCATTACCAGTGCTAGCCTCCCCTAATCAGCTTATTTCCAGTGCTAGTCCCTCCTCAACACCATTACCAGTGCTAGGCTCCCCTAATCAGCCCATTACCAGTCCTACCCCTCCCCCCCCATCAGCCCATTACCAGTCCTAGCCTCCTCTAATCAGTCCATATCCAGTCCTAACCTCCCCGATTAGCTTATTTCCAGTGCTAGCCCCCCATCAGTCCATTACCAGTCCTACCCCCCTACCAGCACATTACCAGTCCCAAACCCCCCTTGATCAGTCCATTCCCAGTCCTAGCCTTCCCTAATCAACCCATTACCAGTCTTAGCCCCCCCATCTGCCCATTATAATCCTAACCCGCACTGCCTCTCCCCTCTGTCCAGCATTTATCCCCCGTCTGTCCAGTATGTCCCCCTGTCTCTTCCCTTTGTCCATGTCAGCCCCCCTCCCTCCCTCCATGTCAGCCCCCCCTCTGTCCATGTCAGCCCCCCTCCCTCCCTCCATCTCTCCATGTCAGCTCCCCTCTGTCCATGTCAACCCCCCTCCCTCCCTCCATCCATCCATGTCAGTCCCCCCTCTGTCGATGTCAGTCCTCCCTCCCTCCCTGTCAGCCCCCCTTCCTCCATGTCAGCCCCCCTCCCTCCCTCCCTCCATGTCAGCCCTCCCTCCCCTCCCTCCCTCCCCTCCCTCCATGTCAGCCCCTCTCTCCATGTCAGCCCCCCTCCCTCCCTTCATCTATCCATCAATATCAGCCCCCCTCCCTCCATGTCAGCCCTTCTCTCCCTCCCTCCATCCATGTCAGCCCTCCATCCCACCATGTCAGCCCCCCTGTCCATGTCAGCCCCCCTCCCTCCATCCATCCCTCCATGTCAGCCCCCTCCCTCCCTCATGTCAGCCCCATTGCAGGTTCCCTGCCCCCTTGTCCCCTCTCCCTGTCTGTCTGCTACTGCCCGGTTCTTCTGCAGCCACGGCTCCCTGTCTCTTAGGAACCGCGACTGTGCCTGTGAAGCCGTTGCGGAGCCTTCCCGTCTCTCGATGGGCTCCGTGCAGAATTGTCCCGCCTCCAAAGGAAGTTGTAAACAACTTCCTTTGGAGGTGGGACAATGCTGCACGGAGCCTGTCGAGAGGCAGGAAGGCTCTGCAACGGATTTACAGGCATAGTCGCAGTTCCCTAAGAGGCAGGGAGCCGCGGCTGCAATAGAAGGGAAGTGGTGAGTTTGCCGCTGCTAAGAAGCGGACTCGGCAGCGGCAGCAACTTGTGCGCTTTTTTTTTAACGGCGGAGTGAGGCGACCCCCGCTAAATCTTGTGGCGACCCCCATGGGGGTCGCGACCCACAGGTTGAGAACCGCTGCCTTAAGGGGGTTGCACTGTTCCCGGGACTTAAACCCGGCTCCTTCCTGGAGGTTTCTGAGCAACTAGAGCTTTGAATTAACAGCCCAAACTTCATTATAGCCCATATTTCCACATACTTGGTTCTAAAGGGTTTGTAATATTCCTAGGACTTAAACCCAACTCCTTCATTTTTAAAAACATTTCTGGATGTTTCTGAGTAACCTTGGTGCGCACCTTTGCATGCCACAGCATGACCAAGTTACATGATATCACAGTATGCGCATCATTTTGACTACGCTGTTCAGGTACAAATTCAGATGTCCATGTTGGGACACTCACATTTTCTTGAGTATGTCACATAAGGCATATGGATACCAACAAATACAGATGTATTTGCTGCCATATACAGAGAGATTGTTGATTTCACATTTAAAGAAAGAGCAGCATCCCTTGGGGCTTTACACATGTAAGCATAGGTGCCAATCTGGCAACATGCATGGGTATTTGTTGGCACTTTCTCCTCTCCTGTCTAAAATTGGCATGCGAATGTTGTGCAATTGCTTCACTTCCTTTTGTGTCTCTGTTCGTGTCCTCAGTTGAATTTGTTTCGTCTTCTCTGTTTGTTTCTATGTTATCATGATAATAACCTTTTTTATTGTAAATTGCCTTGAAATACTAAACATAGAGCGGTATAACAAATCTGCACAAATAAATAAATGCTAAATGCCAGATTTCACAAGGTTGCACATAGCAAGGATCCAATTAAGTGACTGAGTAACATAAGTCCTCTTTTATAAAAAAATTTTCAGGTGGTATTAGATACTGAAGTAAGCACAATTACCTCCTCAGTCACTGATGAAGACCCCCCAAGGTCCAAATGAGCAGGGCGCTGACCCTTACACATGCCTCGGAGCAGGCATATATGCACATAAGTAATGAGAATGATTTTTTTGCGCAGTAGGGGTCGAGGCAGGTTGAAGGGGAATCCAGGTATACAGCTTGACCTTCCTCAGTTGAGTCCACGCTTTTGTAGCAGTCGGTACGTTAGCAAAGTGCATAGTATTTTTATGTCTTGTCATGGGTAAAAATTCAGAGGAGTCTGGATCAGCGTTATGCAATCAAGTTCTGCGCAAAACTCGGAAAATTTGGTTCTGAAACATTGCAGTTGTTGAGGATAGCTTATGGAGATACTGTTTTGTCTTCAGCCCAAGTCTTCAGGTGGCACAAGGCGTTCAAGGATGGAAGGGAGAGCGTTAAGGACAAACACCGCACAGGGCTTCCTTCAACTTCAAGAACTGAGAATAATGTGGCTCGTGTGAAGGCTGTTCTGGATAGGGACCGATGTTTGAATGTGCGGTTAATCGCAGAGGAGGTAGGACTACTGAAAACAGACATCCACTGAATCATTACAGAAGATCTGCACATGAGAAATATTTGTGCGAAACTGGTCCAGAAGAATTTGTCCAATGAACAAAAGGACAATCGTGTGTTCATTTCTTGGGATCTCTTGGATCGTGTGACAAGTGAGCCCGACTTCTGTAGCAAGTGATAATCGGAGATGAAACTAGGGTTTTCGAGTACGATCCCACAACCAAAAGACAAAGTTCAGAGTGGCACACTTCCCAGTCACCTCGACCAAAGAACGCCCGAATGAGCAAATCAAGAGTGAAATCTATGCTCATCATTTTTTTTTATTCAAAAGGAGTTGTTCACAAGGAGTTTGTGCCACCTGGACAGACCGTGAATCAAACATTTTATCTACAGGTACTCGAGCATTTGAAAAACAGAGTTGTGCGCATCCGCCATGAAACTGCAAACGCGTGGTTCCTTCACCACGACAATGGGCCAAGTCACACATCATTCACTGTAAGGGAATTTTTGGCTCAAAATAATATCACGATGCTTCCCCACCCACCATACTGCCCTAACTTGGCTCCGTGCAATTTCCTTTTATTCCCCAAGCTCAAAACCTACCTCAAAGGACATCATTTTGGGACAGTTGAAAACATGAGGGCTTTGAACAACATCTCAAGTGAAGACCTCCTCCACTGCTATGAAGAGTGGCAGCAATGCTGGAATCTCCGTTTTCGATCACATGGAGCCTATTTTGAAGAGGATAAACTGAAATTGCACGTATGTTCAATAAAATTATTATTTTTTTATATCATGCTCATTACTTTTGGGACAGACCTCGTATTCTGCTATTGTAAAATGGGAAATACATGTCTCATTTTTTTTGACTGTCCAAAGGATTTTGATCACACTCAAGGTGAGCTGCATTCAGCTGCAGTAGATGCCTCCTTAAAATCTGTGCTCCCCACAACATCTACACATGCAAAGAGTGGCATTTTAAAATCAAGATTTACATGTCAATTCCATGTAGCCATTCTAACCCATAAGACAGTGATGAACACTTACCGAAGCAAAAAGGCTATAACGCAGAAATCCAGAAAGTTTAATTTCATCGATCACATCCAGGGAGAACCTACAGCAAGACAGAGGAAAGCCAAGGAACAAGTACCCTTGAAATAACAAATAACCTAGGACGAGGAAAACTAAGAATCATCATAACAGAACTGCAGCCACTGCTACTGAAGGATGGGGAGGTGAACACAATATTCCCTGCACTTTCAGTTCTAACTCTCTGGTAGCCATCTAATCTGAAGCAAAAACTGATAGGAAGCAAGCTTCAGATTCAAAAGAAGGGAAGTGATACAAAACTTTGCAAACCACAAACAGGTCCGGTGTTATGAGTGGCGAACAGGGCAGTTGTCCTGGGCCCCCATGCTACACGGGGCCACAAGCCTGCCTCAATCTAAAGGAGGAACAGCTTGATGGTGAATTTTGGGGCCCCTCCCCGGTTTCTGCCCTGGACCCCTCCACCTTGAACACTGACCCTGATTACAAAGCTATACGTTGTGCCAGTATCTATCACAAGACTCTTAAGAAACCCATATGGGAAAGACATTCAACATTCCGGCTGTTCTGTAAATACAACATATATTATTCAATGCAGAATATGCTAATTACTACTACTACTTACCATTTGTATAGCACTACAAAGCATACACAGTGCTGTACAGACACATGTAAGAGGGAATCCCTTCTCACAAGAGCTTACAGTCTAGTCAAGACAGACAACACAACAACTGGGGACAAGGATATATCTAGGGGAATGGTAAGGAAACACATAGGAGGTGAACAGGAGACTAAAAGGATCAAGATCCAAAAGCATTCTCAAAAATGTAAGATTTTAGTCTGGATTTGAACAAGGACACGGATGGAGCCTGAGTACTGACTCGGGTAGTTTGTTCCAGGCGTAAGGAACACAAGGTAGAAAGACTGAAGTCTGGAGTTGGCAGTGAAAAAGAAGGGCATGGATAGAAGGGATCTATCAGAAGAGCGGAGGGGTGTAGCGAGAGATAAGAGAGGAAAGGCAGTGAGGAACAGCCGAATTAAGGCATTTATAGAGCAGTAGAAGTTTGAACTGGATGTGGAAACAGATAGGGAGCGACTTGGGAAGAGTATAGTGACACCAGCAGAAGATTAGCCGTGCAGCTGAGTTTTGAACAGATTGAAGTGGGGAGAAATGATTCAGAGGAAGACAAATGAAGAAGAGATTGCAATAGTCTAGACGGGAGGTGACTAGAGAATGGATAAGGGTCTTAGTAATGTGTGTAGAAAGCAAGGAACAAATCTTGCCAATGTTAAAGAGAAAGAAGCGATGGATTTTACCTAACTGTTGGATGTGTGTGGAGAAGGAGAGGGAGGAGTCAAAGACGACCCCAGGGTTGTGAACCGAGGAAACAGGGAGGAGTACTGTGTTATCCACAGAAATAGAGAAAGGAGGAAGAAAAATTGTACTGAGAATGAGAAAGCATGCATTCTTGGCCTTTGTGGCAGCCCCAGGTCTTAATTTGTAGACAAAAAGGAAATGGAACTGTCGAGCTAGGGAAGAGAATAGCACAGGGGAAGGAGCAACAGAATAAGAACCTGATTAGGTAGATTGTTGTGCTCCAGGCTCAACCCATTCTGTACTCTTTCCATGCAGGACACCTAGAAGGGAGGGGCTGTAGCAAGATCACCCCTGATGCTCTGAAGTCTGAAAAGAAGTGGTGGAGCTGCATTTCAGGCCATTCCCCCAGCCCTGTCTCCGCCTCCCACTATTCAGAAAGCTTGTTCACCCATTGCAAACGCATCGCATCCCACTGTCTGCCAGGACTGATGAATCTTTGGAACCTCCTGCTGCTGCCGCCACAGCAGCTGTAGAAGCAGTGCTGTTCTCTGAGGCATGGTAGGCCAGACAACACACCTACCATACCAGCCCTCCCCTCCCCCCACCACTACTGCTACCATCTCCATCTTTTTACAGTAGATTTCTGAAAACAAACATGACTTATATGGCAGCGTGACCCTCCCGTGTTGCATCCTGGGACTCTCCCAGGATGCAACAAGGAGTCACTCTGCCATATAAGGCTCTTTTTTTTGCCTTATATGGCAGCATGACCCCACCCGGTGCATCCCAGGATGCACCGCACAGGGCCAGGCTACACCATTTTTCAAGATGGCAGTGCAGGGGTGGGAGCATGTGGGCAATACCTCTGCCCCAGATTAACAATACCAAAAGGGGGGGATGACGACCACCAGGCAAAGAGGGACTTTTTTTAATTGAGTGGGGGGGAGATTGGGGTTTCTGGACCAACAGTAATTTTTTTTATTAGGGCCGCTGGGCTACAGGGATTTGGTTTCTGTCAGAGGGTCATGTTGGGAAGCACCAGCCCCGCAACAGTATTCTGATGGCATAGGGGACTTTCACCAGTGCCTGGATCATGTGAGGTGAAGTGTCAAACTTCACCTCAGATAATACTTTTGATCCCGGCTGAATCTTTATGCCTGTCCAAAGCTGGTGTGAAGATCCAGCATTCAAAAACAGTATAAAATACTGCTAAGTTTCAGCGCAGTTTTTTTTACATCATTTGCAATTACTTATGCAGCGATATAGAAACATATTTTATTTATTTATTTATTTAAAAGGATTTATATATCGCTTTATCCTGGAATCAAAGTGGTTTACACATAGTAACATAGTAAATGACGGCAGATAAAGACCAGCATGGTCCATCTAGTCTGCCCAGCATGATGGCAAGAGTAGGTGCACCTGCCGCATCAAACAAATCACAAGACTGTGTGCGTGGGAGTGGGCATGCAGTGATTGAATCTACAGTGTATGTGTGTGTGTAATGTATCAATAATTTCAAGGTGAACTAGATACACTGTGAGCTATGTACAAGGAACTATATACAAGTTGAAGGAGGGAGGGGAATGGGCGGAGGCTGAAGGGGTCTGGAAGAGAGGAGAGCAGACTGAGTGGCTGTTGGTCAGGTCACGCGATGTCCTTATGGTGTTCTATGAAGAGTGTCGATTTGAGCATTTTCCTGAAGTCCTTGAGGTCTATTGTTGATCTCAGGTCGTCAGGGAGTGAGTTCTAGAGCGCGGGCGCAGCCAGGGATATTGCTCTTCTCTAAGTATCTTGTCTTGTTTTAGCGCGTGCTCTGGATGTATTGATGGTGTATGAGGTGCCTCTCCTCCTGGGTCTGGTGCCTGGGTCAGATCTGATGAGGGGATGCAGACTTAAAACATGACTGCAGAAAAAGACCAAATGGTTTATCTAGTCTGCCATTCCATATCAACTACAACAGTCCCCTTTTTACCTTTAGAGATTCTCTGTGTTTATCTCATTTTTTTTAAAATTCAGATACTATCATCGTCTCTACAACCTCCACTTGGAGAATATTCCACGCAGGGCCATACCGAGGGAAGATCGCACCCTGTGCGACTTGCACACTGGGCACGCGACCCCCCAAGTCGCCGGCATGCTAAACAGATCTTTCCCTCCCTGCCCGCTGAGCAGAGGCGTAGCGTGGAGGGTGCAGGGGGGGCCGGCCGCACCGGGCGCAACATGGGGGGGGCGCGCTCGCACTCGCAGCTCTCTGCAGTGCTGGCTGGTTTTCAGCCGGCCTGGCCGGTTTTTCCACGGCCAGGCCGGCTGTCGGCGCAGAGGCAAAACAGGCCCTTTAAAAGCCGGTTTTTTTGCTCTGGCCGCAAGATCGGGAGCGGCCAGAGCAAAAAAAACGGCTTTTCTTTTCTCCGCTTCAGAGGGAGCCGGGGAAGCCCGCGCGAGGCCCCGGCTCCCTCTGAACAGCCACCAGCGTGAAGAGCCTTTTCCTTCACGCTGGCGGTTGTTCCTGTGAAGCCGCGAATGCTGGGAAAGGTTAAAGGTTGCCCTTTAACCTTTCCCAGCATTCGCGGCTTCACAGGAACAGCCGCCAGCGTGAAGGAAAAGGCTCTTCACGCTGGTGGCTGTTCAGAGGGAGCCGGGGCCTCGCGCGGGCTTCCCCGGCTCCCTCTGAAGCCTCAGACAGCCGCGATGCTGGTCGGGGGGGGGGGGGGCAAGGACTGCATTGGCTGTGATGGGGGGGACCTGGACTGGAAAAGGGCTAAGGGGGGGGGACTTGGACTGGAAAAGGGCTAAGGGGGGGGACTTGGACTGGAAAAGGGCTAAGGGGGGGAATTGGACACGAAAAGTGCTAAAGGGGGGACTTGGAATGGAAAAGGGCTAAGGGGGGGGACTTGGACTGGAAATAGGATCTGATGGGGGCGGTACATGACAGGAAAAAGGGTTAGGGGGGGGGACATGGACTGGAAATGGGTTGTGAGGGGGGTGGAGGAGACCTGGACCAGAAAAGGGCTATGGGGGGGGGGGAAACTTGGACTGGAAATAGGCTGTGATGGGGGGGGACCTGGACTGTAAAAGGGTTATGGGGGGGGGGGGACATGGACTGGAAATGGGTTGTGATGGGGGTGGAGGGGACCTGGACTGGAAAAGGGCTATGGGGGGGGGGAACTTGGACTGGAAATGGGCTATGGTGGAGGAAGGGGGATCTTGGACTGGAAATAGGCTGTGATTAGGGGGGCTAGGACTGCAAATGGGCTGTGATGGTGCGGGGGGACTCGGACTGCAAATGGGCTGTGATGGTGCGGGGGGACTCGGACTGCAAATGGGCTGTGATGATGGGGGGGGGCCTAGGACTGGAAATAGGCTGTGATGGGGGACTTGGACTGGAAATGGGCTGTGATTGGGGGGGGAGGGCTAGGACTGGAAATGGCCTGTGATGTGAGGGCTAGCACTGGAAATGGGCTGATGAAGAGCTGGAATAGGACTGGAAATGGGCTGATGTGGGGCATGGGAGAATGGGACTAGAAGGGAGTGGATGCTGGGTGGGCCTAGAACTATAAGGGAATTGATTTGGGGGGAGGACTAGAATGGATGGGGAATGAGAATGGAGAGGGGAAAAAATATTTTGTGTGGAAGAAAAGTCTATGATGGGCCGGTATTGGGAGAGTAAGAGGGGCTTGAGAATGGAAGGGTGAAATTTAAACGGATGATAAAGGAATAAGGAAAGAATTGGGGGAAAAAGAGCAAAAGGGAAACAATCAGTATGTTAAAGCAGAAATAGAGAGAGAATGAAAAACATCTAAAAGAGAAGAAAGGACAAATGGATAGCTCGCAGAAGACACGAAGAAACCAGAAGAAAGTGACTGGAGCAATTGCAACTGAAAAATAAAACGCCCAAACAGAAGGTAGAAAAATACTTTATTTTGAATTTATTAACTGGAATATGTCTGGTCTGGGAAGTGTGTATTGCTAACATCTTTGCGTTTTTGTTTAGTGCAAGAGGAAATTACTTTATAGTTTTATTTCTCCAGTGTTGTACATTTCATGTTTGGATTTTGGGGTTCCCAGTTTAATTATTATCTGACCAAGGAAGTTAGCCTACACGTATCCTCGGTAATTTTTGTGGGTGGGGCTGGGGGCAGGGAAGGGGTGGGACTAGGGGCGGAGAATGGGTGGAGCATGGCGAGCCACAGGTGTCGGGTTTTTCTCGGTGAAAAAGTTGGCAACCCTAATCCGATCCGAGCCGCCGGGTCGCCGCCCACTGTGGAGGGGGGGGGTGCCAGGCGTGCGGTGCGGTGGGTGCGAAGAGAGAGCCTGCTGACTGCTGTGATCGGGTCCGGGTTAGGGGGCGCAAATTACTTGCCTTGCCCCGGGTGCTGACAACTCACGCTACTCCACTGCCGCTGAGAGACGAAAAAGTGGCGGCAGCAAGCAACGGAAGACAGCTAAATGCGCCCCTTAAACCTTTGCGCCCTGTGCGGCCGCACCACTCCCACAGGGCTAGGTACGGGCCTGATTCCACGCACCTACCACTCTTTCTGTAAAGAAATATTTCCGTATATTACTCCTGAGTCTATCCCCTTTCACCCTCATCCTATGTTTCTTCATAGCAGAGCTTGCTTTCAATCTAAACTCTCTTCCTGTGCATTTATGCCATGTTGTTTTTGTTGTTAAGCGCCGTCAAATCGATGTCGACTCATGGCAACCCTCTGGATAGTTGTCCTAAATTGTGTTCGGTCTTCAGTCAGGTGGCTCACTGTTGACAGACTGGCACCATAGCTGCTATTATTTTATCGATCCATCTCATTGCTGACCTTCCTTTTTTACATTAACCTTCTATCTTGTCAAGCATAATGTCTTTCTCTAATGATCTCTCTCTTCGCATGATGTATCCAAAGTAAGAAAGTCAAAGTCTTGTCATCTGAGCTTCTAAAGAAAGCTTAGATTTAATCTCTAGTACTGTTTGTTCTTTGGGCAGTCCATGATTCGTCGCCAGCACCATAATTCAAAGGCATCAATTTTCTTCCTGTCTAACTTTTTCATTGTCCAACTTTCTCATCCATATGACATTATTGAAAATACCATGGTTTGAACAAGTCAAATCTTTGTATGCCATAGAGGTATTTAAACATCTCTATCATATCTCCTCTATCCCGCCTTTCCTTTAAAGTATACATATTACAATTTTTAAGTCTGTCCTCATATACTTTATAACAAAGACCACTAATCATTTTAGTAGCCACCCTCTGCAGGGACTCCAACCTGTTTATATCCTTTTGAAGGTGTGGTCTCCAGAATTGCACACAATACTCTAAATGAGGTCGCATCAGAGACTTATACAGAGGCACTATCACCTCCTTTTTTCTGCTAGCCATTCCTCTCCCTATGCACCAAGCATCCTTCTGGCTTTCGCCATCACCTTTTCTACCTGTTTAGCTACTTTAAGATTGTCACACACAATCACATCCAGGACCCGCTCTTCTTTTGTAGACAGAAGTACTTCACCCCTACACTGTACCACTCCCTTGATTTTTGCAGCCCAAATGCATGAGCCTGCATTTTTTAGCATTAATTCTCAGCTGCCAAATTCTAGACCATTCTTCAAGCTTAGCTAGATCCCTCCTCTTGTTATCTACTCTTTGCAGATTTTGGTATCATCCGCAAACAGGCAAACCTTACCCAATAGCCCTTCTGCAATATCACTAACAAAGATGTTAAAAAGAAAATCAGACCAAGGACAGATCCCTGCAGCACACCACTGGTAACCTTCTTCTCCCACTTTGCTGCCTCCCACTTAACCAATTTCTAACCCAATCAGTATCTTTAGGGTCCATTCCTAGGTGCTCATTTTGTTTATAAGTCGCCTATGTGGAACGGTGTCAAAGGCTTTACTGAAATATAAGTACACCATATCTAGGGGTCTCCCTCAGTCCAACTCCCTGGTCACCCAGACAAAGAAATCAATCGGATTTGTCAGACAAGACATGCCTCTGGTAAACCCATGCTGCCTCTGATCCTGCAATCCATTGGAATCCTGATACCTCGCTATTCTCTCTTTTAGCAGCATTTCCAATAGTTTACTCACCAGAGAGGTTAGACTAACCAGCCTGTAGTTTTCAACCTCATCCTTACTTCCGCTTTTATATAAAGGGTCCACATGTGCCTTTCTCCAGTCCTCTAGGACCACTCCCGACTCCAAAGAAGCATTGAAAAGATCAGTCAGTGAGGCTGCTAGAACATCGCCAAGTTCCTTCAGTATTCTCAGATGTATCCTATCCGAGTCCCATTACTTTGACTACTTTTAGTTTAGCTAGTTCCTCACGAACACAGTCTTCTGAAAATCGTTCAAGTTCCCTGTCACTTCTGTTCCTATTTATGGGCATTTTCTGAGGTCCTGCTCCTGGCCTTTCATCTGTGAACACAGAACAGAAATATTTATTAAGCAATTCCGCTTTATCCTCAGCAGCTTCTACATATTCCTCCCCTTCACCCTTGAATCTGACAATACCACTTTTGTCCTTCTTCCTCACTAACATGTCTTATCCCCCCATTTTATTGCACTGGCTATTTCTTCTTCTTTTTGAATCTTTGCTTTCCTGACTACTTTGCTAGCTTCTCTAAGTTTTTCCTAATATAGATGCCTGTCTTCCTCTCTCTGTGATCTCTTGTATTTCATGAAGGCCTCCCTCTTTTTCTTCACTTTTTCAGCTACTTCTTTCGAAAACCATAGCAGTCTTCTTTTCCTTTTATCTTTATTTACCATTTTAACAAAAAGGATGGTTGCCCTTAAAATATCCCCTCTCAGTTTTGCCCAGTTTTTCTACATTCCCCAACTGTTCCCATCCCGCTAACGACTCCCTGAGGTATTGGCCCATCTTGGCAAAGTTAGTTTTCCTAAAGTCTAAGACTCTCGTATTTGAATGGACATTTTTTGAAAACTGTATTTATTGAACCACAAACAAAAACTACAAACAATCATTTACATACATACAGGTGCCACTGGGTGGGGCCGACTCTTATCCACCACTCCAGTAGCCAGTGTTTAACATAGCTGTGGTACAACATTTTCATTAACCCCCCTCCTTCCCTATCCCCCTCCCCCTCCCCCTACCTCAGCACAGCTCCCCCCATATCTTGCCCACCCAGGAACTCACCTATGAACCCGTCTCCCAACCCCCCCCATAATGTCCCCTCTAGACTCCCATTCTGCACCCTTCCGCGCCTACCTATCCCATGTGGAAGACTTCATTACGAGCATAGGGCCCCAATCGTTGAATAAAGGGTTCCCAGATCAGCAGGAAGGAAGCCCAATGTTCAACATTACCCTTGGCCCCTCTCCTTTCAAAGAGCATCAATTGATGAAAACTATTATGCCATTTCCAAAAAGTAGGGGGCAATTGTTCTCTCCACCTATGAAGTATCGGCCCTTTTCCTACCAGACATGCCTTCCTCACCAGCAATCGTTCCCATCTCCCCTTAGGGTGGAGTGGTCCAAGCCTATCCAATGCTACAAAAGCCCCCGTCCACTGAATTTGCTGGTGGAGCAGGTCACTCATGTAGGTACTAATCCGCATCCAATAGTGTTGAATTTTTGGACATCCCCACCACATGTGACCCAGGTCTGTGAGAGGAGTCAAACACCTAGGGCAACTCCCATCACACGCAAGACCACTCCGCAATGCCCATCTCGGGGAAAAATGCACTGAGTGACGCTTTTTAATTGCAACTCTCTCCATTTAGTCCCCTCTACCACTCCCACAATCCTACCTAGGGCCTTAAGAACTGAACCCGGGGGCACCCCCTGACCCAGCTCCTCCGCCCACCGAGCCTCCTCTCTGGAATAATCTGGCTGCTTAAGGTATGGCACCAGTCTTTTCTTCAAACCTGTTATTGTGTTTGGAGACTCTTCGCCTAATGTGAAAAACTCTAAGATCCGCGCCGAGCTTTCCGACGTTAGTTCTCTTTCTGGGAGAGATGCCACATAATGGGAAATCTGTAGATAAGCAAAGTAGTGGCTACCACTCAGCTCATACTCCCTGTGAAGAATCTCAAACAGCTTATACTTCCCATTAAAATCCACCACATGCCCAACATAGCGAAGACCAGCCGCCCTCCATTTCTGAAAAGCCGCCGTCGTGGAACCCGGGGTGAACTTAATATTACCCTGCAGCGGCAGCCAGCTTGAAACAGCCGGAGACCTGCCCCAGTACCGACACAGTTGCATCCATGTACACCTCACCGGTTCCACTAGTATACTTCGAATTACACGCCCAGGTAACTGCAAGCCTTCTAAGTGCAAGGCTGCCAATAGGGTCTGAGGGGCCACCAGGGCTTCCTCAAGGGCCCTAGGTGTATAGGTCTCCGTTTCGCCCAGCCAGTCTCCTAAATGCTGTGCCTGACACCCCAGGCCATAAATTCGCAAGTCCGGGATGCCCATCCCTCCAACCGCCATGCAGTCGGTGAATCGGGATCTGCGCCCTTGCCCCTTTCCATAGGAATCCCCGTATCTCTTGCTCCAAACATGCAATATCTCATTGCAATAACCATACGGGAAGCATCTGCATCCAATACAGCACACAGGGCAAAACCACCATCCCCACTGCCGCCACTCTTCCCCCCAGCGACAAGGATAGAGGACGCCAGGCCCGCAGCTGTGCCCTTAGCCCAACTAAAATCCACTCAAAGTTCCGCTTATATAACTCTTTCGGGTCTCTGGTTAAGAGGATTCCCAGATAAAGAAAGACGTCCCCAGCCCATCTAAGTGGAAATACATCTCTCCAACTCCCTTTCGCATCACCCCGCACATCCAGGGCCTCAGATTTATCCATATTAATACGCAATCCCACTATTTTCCCAAATGTTGAAAATTCCTCTAATAGTCTGGGCAGCGACTGCTGCAGCAAGTGTAGGTGTACTAGAATATCATCCGCGAAAGCCGCGATCTTAAACCTATACCGTCCCATACGCACCCCTCGTATTTCATTGGAAAGTTCTATTCTTCATATGAAGGGGTCAAGAGACAGCACAAAAAACAATGGCGAAAGTGGGCACCCCTTCTAGTACCCCTCTCCAATGGAAACGTATTGGTCAACAGCCCATTACATAGCACACTCACAGTCGGTCCCGTGAAAAGGAGTCGGATCATGTTACAAAAGGCATTTCCTAACGCATAGTGGGGCAGGAAAGCATGTAGATACTCCCAATCCACACGATCAAATGCCTTTTCCGCATCAAAACTAATTAACAGGGATTGCCACTCCCGCTCCTGAGCCCATTCCAGAGATGCCAAAATCTTACGTAAATTGCACACAGCGTGCCGGCCTTTCACAAAGCCCACTTGAGATGCAAGTATCAATTCCTCCAACATTGGGGCCAGGCGTTCTGCTAATACCTTTGCCATCACTTTTAAGTCAAAGTTCAACAATGATATTGGTCTATAAGAGGAGGCCTGCGCGTGGTCTTTACTTGGTTTAGGTATTAATATAATGTGCGCCTGGTTCTCCCCCCACTTGAACCTGCCCTGTTCCACTCTTTGATGGTATACTACCGCCAACGAGGGGGGGCACCAAATCCCCCAACAACTATAAAACTCAGCCCCTAGTCCATCTGGTCCCGGCGCCCTATGACACTTAGCCTTTTGTATAATTTGGAGTATCTCCGCATGCGTGATCGGTTGTTCCAAGTGAGCCCGCTGCTCCACCCCCAGACTCGGCACTCCCAACCCTCTCAAATAATCCTCCAGGGGGATTCCAGATGTTCCCTATTTCTGATAAAGTTTTTCATAAAAGGAATGAAACACCCGGACAATCTCGTGATTTCCCTTCTGTAGCTTGCCCTGGGCATCTCTTATGACCGCAACAGTCCTAGCCCCTCTACTACCCTGCAGGCAATGTGCCAGGAGTTTTCCCGGTTTATCTACAAACCGATACAGCTCGTATCGGTAGTACATAAAGGATTTTTTGGCTCTCCTGTGGAGTAGCTCGTTAAGGGTTTTCTGGGTTTCCCATAGCAACTTCTTATTCGTTGCGTTGGGACAGCTCGCATATTTACGCCGGGCCTTGATCGTTTGCTTCTCAAGTCGAATTATCTGTTCCGTTAACAATCTCTTTTTTCATGCTGAGTGACCAAGGATATCTCCACGCAAAACAACTTTAGCCATTTCCCAAAAACGTTCCGGATCAACCTTATGTTGTTCATTATTACACGCATATTCCTGCCAGCGTTGTTTAAGATAAAGATGAAATTCAGTGTCCCTATATAAATCTAGTGGGACGTGCCAAATTCTGGACTGCGAGTCAGCTTGAGCCCACTCTAACTCCACCCAAATCAAGGCACGATCCGATATCTCCAAGGGGCCAATTTGTGCATCAACTACTTGTGCAAAGATTCCTACTGATACAAAGATATAATCAACCCGGGCGCTCGAGCCATGTGCTCACGACTGGTGGGTAAAATCTCTTTCCATTGGATGAAGCAGGCGCCAGGCTTCAACCGCCCCCAATCGGCTTTTGAGGTCTTGCAAAGCCTTAGCCCCAGACATACGTGTTCGATCTACTCACCCCCTTGAAGTGTCTAGTTCCAAGTCTAGCACACCTTTGAAATCTCCCCCTAATATCAAAGGGACATCGGGCAACTGCTCAATTCTGGAGGCCAGACGCGCACATAACGCTCGATCCAATACATTGGGACTATAAACGTTACCCATCACTATAGGCTTCCCTTCCAACATACCATATAATAATACATATCTTCCATTTGGGTCTGATTATTCCTTTTCCAGGATAAATCTTATACACTTATGAATCAAGATGACCACTCCACCCTTTTTTCCCTCTGCTGGGGACCCCCAACCCTGACCCACCCATTCCCTCTGCATTTTCAAATATTCTTCAACAGATTGGTGAGTTTCCTGCAAGAAAGCTATGTCACATTTTTGTATGGCTAAGGCTTGCAATATTTTGGATCTCTTAATTGGGTTCCCAATCACACATACATTCCATGAAATGACCTTCAGAATACCGCATATCGCATTGGCCCATGGTTTGCGATACCTAGATGTCTCCAGAGAAGCTCCCCCCCCCCCCCCAGCCTGGGGCTCCTCCCATGTGCCTATCCTAATTCCATTTCCCACCTTTCTGATCCAAGGTTGGCTGTGCTTCCCCTCCCCCCCATTCCCCCCCCCCTTACAACCCTTCCCCGCCTTCCTAATCCCCCCTCTATCCCAACTCCCCCCCTTATCCCCTCTCATCACCCACTTTAACCCTAACCCTCCTCTCCTTCTTAGTCACTTAGATGTGTGCGTGTCCCCCCCCCCCCCCTCCTATTCCTACAGTGTGCAGCTATCTCCCCAAAATTGTTTTCCCCACTCATGGTTAAATTAAATGTAAAGTGTTTCTTCACAATAACCAGTAACACGGTATATACATGACCCTCGATACCCAGGGGTCCACGTCCAATACAAGCAAGCATATAGTAAAGTTCAAATATCCTGCTTCCCACCCCTCCAAACAGCCCGATAGTGTTATTCACTCTATAATCCCCTTAGACATACACATAGATATATCTTTTCAAGATAGTTTTTAAATCAACCTAACATTCACTGCAAGCATAGCAGACCGTGAGTCTCCAGAACAGTCCTGAGTTACTAGTCTGCTGCTCACCCTCCTCGGTCTATAGATCTTCCAAGCTCACAAGATATGTTCAAGACTCCTCTTCCGTCTCAAAGGTACGGGATGACTTCTTTCGTGTCAGTCCCTCCACATATTTAGTCGCGTCTGCTGCTGTAGCAAAGCTCCATTGTGTCCCACCATGCATGAGATGAAGCCTAGAGGAATATTGCACGGTGAATCTGATGTTAGCCTCCACTAGTTTTTGGGAAAGGGGTGCATATGCCCGCTGTCGAATAGTCCTGTGTTATTCTCAGTTTGATATTGTCCTTAATGACTCCCCCAGATTTCTGAGCCCCATTCAACACTGCCTCTTTCTGGGGGAAGTGCAGGAATTTGGCCTACACCACACGGGGTCTGCTATCGGTTGACCGCTTAGGCCCCACTCTGTGCACTCTCTCCAGCAGGAGCCGTCCATGCTCTTCTCCGCTGCCCAGCACCTGCATAATTAGGGCCTCCAGATAGGCTTTTAAGTCTTTATCCTGCACGCTGCTCGGGACACCCAAAAAGCGGAGGTTGTTACGACGGGAACGGTTTTCTAGATCATCTGTTTTGGCCTCTTGTAACTGCAACGCAGCCTGCAGGCTCCTCACCTCATGCATCAGGGTTTCCACGCGCTTCTCTGTTGCCCCGACTCGGGCCTTTGCCTCCTGCATTCGACTACCCAAGGACTCCATCAAGGTTTTACCGTGCAGAGCATCAAATTGGCTCGATAATGCCTGAGACACTGCTGCCGATATCTCCGCTATGACTACCGGTGATAAAGGCAGAGAGGGCGCTGGAGGTGATTCCGCCATTTTTGATTGCCCCATCAGCCGTTCCTTTTCTCTCCTGCCGGTTTTCGCCGCTGCCGCCATGCACCGTGTTCCACACACGTCACCAACCAGATTGTCCCCTGCTTTGCCAGAGGTTCTAGAGTATCCTTATGGCTCAAATATGGCCCAATTTAGTGGCAGGAGAAGGGGGGGCTCAGAGCTTGAGCAGTTCACAACCGCCCGGTCTCATCACATCACGTGACCTCTTTTTTTGAATGGATTTTATCAGCTGCTGCTGAAGACACTTCAAACCTTCTTGAGCAGATGGACACCATCTCTGCTTTGCAGCCCTTGGAACATCATCCCATGGTCTAGGAAACCAAAATGCTTTCGATGGCACCATCCGGGGTATTCATTTCCAGGATGCAGCTTCTCTGCCTCAGCCCTTACTCTCAACAAGCAGGATTGAAAAGAACACGATCTGCACATCTATCTGCTTCACCTTCTGTCCCAGAGCCATGAAGTCACTTTGTACAGTATGTACAGTACAGTTATTAGTGTAAATAATTTGTAGAAAGTTACCCCAGTTATGTCCAAGTTATAGTTCCTGTTTATTGTAAATACAATGCAGCCCCGACTGCATTGTATAAGGCTCTGTTAAATATACACCACACTGATATGAATAGCGTGGTATAGAAGAGACGGAGTGGAGGAGTGGCCTGGTGGTTGGGGCAAGGTACTTCAGGCCGGAGGGTTGGAGGTTCAAATACCACTAGAGGACAGCAACCTTGGGCCGGAAGGACTGGGGTTTCTAGTCCCACAGGTGCTCCTTGTGGTCTTGGGCAAGCCACTTAACCCTCCATTAGCCCATGTTCCCTTGAAAATAGTTATCTCCAAGTTATAATGCCCTGTTCAATGTAATTTCAGTTTGTTCAATGTAAACCACCTTGATATCATGAAAGGTGGTATATAAGAAATGATAAAAAAAATATATATATATGCTCAGAGGGATACCTAGCAGTATCATTTGTGCCGACATGGATGGGCAACATCGAAAAATAGCCAGTAGGCTTGATGAGTCTCAGCAAACTCTCCATAACATCATGGATTTTGGCACCTGGCAGACAACACACCTCTCTAAACATCAAGTGTAGTCGGCAGATGGATGCCTCAGTACCCATCAGAGGAGAGTCACCAACCACCACTACCCTTTGATTCCTTGTGGTCACTGATTCTGTAACTTTGGGGTGCTTGAGCTCTGGTTCTTCCCTTTCCTGGGATGCTTTCACCCCCTCCACTTCCAGGGCTGCATACTGGTTCTTCAGTTCAAGGGCTGGAGGAGTTGGATTGTTGATTCTGCAGGCTCTGGTCACTCGTATCCAACTTTCTTCATTCTATAGCCTTCCATCTTCACCTCTATCAGAGAGCTTGGATATTTCAAGAAGTATCTCAACAATGAACTTCTCACTGTCTCGAATATTTCTCAGCCTCGCCACCTCTTCTCTGAGCTCTTCCACTTGTTTCTTGAAAGCTTCAGCAAGCAGGCATCCTGCACATGGTCCTTCAACTGGCATTGGGATCTCTGTTTGGACAGAGGCAGAAGCTGTAATGGGGGCAACAGCTTTGGCAATACAATTTTTCCCAGCTATTGTTCAGTTGGTGCTTTGGTACCTGTTGAAGTAAAAGAGAGAGACCTAGCAAAGTTCCTACCTGTTCCTCAGCTGTCCTTTAAAATAAAAAGCAGCTAAACTCTTTTAAGTGTGTTCTAACAGCACTGTTCTATGTCTTGTATGTAGCTAATTGGGGAGTTGCCCTATAAAGCAAGACTGCTTCATGGGGTGGGTGGGAGCTGGGGTGGGTAGAAAGGGATCTAACACCTGATGAGGTGAGTGGCTTCAAAAAGCTAGCTGGAACAAAAAAACAATGAACTCTACCTGACAGAGCTTTGCCCAACACCACAAAAAGAAAATTCCCCCTTTACAGTATAGAAAAATAGTTAGCTTTTAAAAATGAAAACCAAAACCTCTTTAAGAGCTTTCAGGCAGAGAGCTTGTATTTAAAAGCCACATAGAATTACCTTGCTTGCAATGGAGTCACTGTTAGGAATGCCAGCACTTGCAAGGCACTGTAGACCTTTATACAGCACTCAGCTGCCTAACTCCTTTGTAAGCTAATTAAGGACCACTAACACCTGATGAGGTCAGTGGCTTCAAAGAGCTCACTTTGAATGGATCGCTGGAAAAAAGAAACAATGAACTCTAACAGCAGAGCTTTATCTAACACTACAAAAAATTCCTCTTTTGCAATATAGCATCAGAAAAAGATTTAGCTATTAAAAATGAAGACCAAAACCCCTTTAAGAGCTTTCAGGCAGAGAGCTTGTATTTAAAAGTCACATAGAATTACCTTGCTTGCAATGGAGTCGCTGTTAGGAATGCTAAGTGTGCTGCAGTTTAGCTCAGTTATTTTTTTTGACAGTTTCCCGGTGCTAGCTTGCTTTCTGCATCGGAGAGCAAGACTAGCGTGGGAAAAACTCCAGTAAAATGCCACGGTAAGCTTTTCTGCATCAGCCTGTTAATGTTGCTGTAAGATGCAAATACACACAATGCTTACACCTGGTGTTTTTTAAATTTAGAAATAATAATGTCAGCTAATAAAAACACAGAGGAGTACACATAACTGCTTGGAAAGAAAAAGTATAAAATAAGTGTCTTTCACGAGGAGCAGATGTCCGATGTCACCTGCTTCTCTATGAAAATCTAACACCACAGTCATGATGCAGGCACAGCCACTATAGGCACCTAAGTTAGGGATTAAAGTTCATGAGGGGGTGTCCTCTGCAGCTAGGACCATCAAAGGAACGGCAGAGGTACCTGCAGGAGAAATAAACTCTTGTCAATGAGCTCCATATTTATTTATTTTATTTATTTATTTATTTAGCTGTATTTATATCCTGCTTTTCACCGGGTCAAAGCGGTCAGTTGGGGGATACATTTAACACGAGGGGATATGAGACACATACGCTAATACTTACAGGGAACATGGGCAATGGAGGGTTAAGTGGCTTGCCCAAGACCACAAGGAGTGCCTACAGGACTAGAAATCCCAGTCCCTCCGGGCTGAGATTGCTGCCCCCAGGTGGGACTTGAACCCCTGGCCCTCCGGCCTGAAGTACCTTGTCCTAACCACTAGGCCACTCCTCCCCCTTTAAGAGGGTTTAAGAGTAGGGTGCCTCCACTTATGGACAGAGGATAGCTAGAGAAACACAAAAGGGAAATTAAATGGATATTACATAGTAACATAGTAAATGACGGCAGATAAAGACCCAGTATGGTCCATCTAGTCTGCCCAGTAAGATGGCAAGAGTAGGTGCACCTGCTGCTCTGTGCAGGCCACCCCTCCCCATGTCTTTGTTTTAGGGGTAAACCCTCCCCATGTCTTTGTTTTAGGGGTGAACCCACCGCTCCGTGTAGGACACCCCTGTATGTTGAGAAATTAGTTAAGTTTATTTTGATTTTATCCTGTTGCTGTAAAGGGATCCACTGTGTCTGTCCCATGCCATTTTGAATTCCATCACTATGTTTGCCCCCACCACCTCCATCGGGAAGGCATTCCAAGCATCCACCACCCTTTCAGTGAAAAAGTATTTCCTGACATTGCCTTTCAATTTACCCCCTTGCAGCTTCATGTTATGCCCTCTAGTTTTACAGCTTCCCCGTCTTTGGAAGAGGTTTGTTTGTTCATTATTTCTCTTTAAGTATTTAAAGGTCATAAAGATTCAAAAACAGTTTAAGGAGTTAGGGAAGGGTCTTGGACAGATAACAGCAGGTTTGATTTCAATAGAATGAAAGAGTATAAAAAGTTTTAAATAAACAAACTACATTATAATGTAGTAAATGATGGCAAATCAAGACCAACATGGTCTGCCCACTAAGGTGACTAGGCTTGTACCTGCTGCTCTGTGCAAGTTCCCCTTCTATGCCATTCTATGCAGGTACCTCCCTCTATGCCTTTGTTTCTTCTATGTATTTTTTGAGGTGTGAAAGTCATTCAAATTTAATTGTTAGTGAAAAGATCTATTACTTTGATTTCATCCTCTTACTATAAAGAGATCCTCTGTGTTTTTCCCATGCCTTTTTGAATTCATTGTTTTTGTCCCCACTAACTCCAGCAGGAAGGCATTCCAGATATCCATCACCCTTTCCAGGAAAAGTATTTCCTGATGTTGCTTTTAGGTTTACCTCCTTGCAGCTTTATTTCATGTCCTCTAGTTCTATAACGTCCCCCTCTTCACTGTTGCAACTTGTACTCTAAATAGAAAAACACAAGGCATCAATGACATTCATTACACCCAATCAACATCCACCTATGTTTTAGCTTGTCCAATCAAATTAACAACATCCATTCCACTTCAGCATTCGAACCATCTGAATTTTAACTGAAAATTTTTTTAAATCAAGTATTCAATATAGACAAGCATACACAACTTGTTCAGGAAAACAGAAGCAGTAGAAAAAAGAAAAATGAGGAAAAAGAAAAAAATTAAAGGCAATTTAAATCATCGTTAACTGCACAATCTGTAAAGCCCTCAATAAGGAAGAAGAGCAAAGGGAATTAACATCAAAATGTCACCTAAAGAAAAGGAGCCCGGATACCACAGCAAGACAGAGCTTGGCACTATCCAGTAAGCTCGATAAACACGGTAGGGGGGGCACCGGTGATAAGGGGTGCTGAAATCATGGCCAGCAGTAGTGCGTGTGCCTACGGGCTGAAGAGCAAAAGAGAGCAGTAAGCCATGATCCTCTGCAGTGCTGCTGTATGCCTACGGGACAGGCTGCTCCCACCGGCCTAAGATCGCAGCCAGCAGCAGTGTGTATGTCCGCAGGAGTAGCCTGTCCTGCAGGCTGAAAATCACAGCATGCAGGACAGGCTGCTCTCGCAGGCTGATGAGGAGTGAAATGCATGGCAAGAGTGATGCAGGGATCAAAAACACACAGGAAGTAAGGAGAATTTAAAGGGGCAGTGGTCTGAGAAAATAAGGTTGGGGGACAGGAATGAATGGAGGGCAAGGGGTGAGATTGGAAGGGGGAAGGAGAAAGGGGCAGAGGCTGGGAAAGGAACAGAGTTGGGGAAGGCAGCAGGAGAGTCTGCAGGCAGAGGTGAAAGAGTGCAAGGAGATGAAGGTTGAAGAGAGCGGAGAAAAGGGCACAATAAATATATGCTAAAGGGTGCAGTACCCCCCCCCCCCCACCCAAAGGCACAAAGGCATTCCATCCCTGCCCCACACACACAGGCAATCTTCACCTTCACCTACACCACATAAACAAGCACGCAGAGGCACCACACACACACAGGCACCTGACCAGCATAGCGCGCACACACAGGCACCCCACCCTTGCACCATACACACACAGGCACCCCACCCCTGCATCACATACACATACATACAGGCAGGCACCCCACGCACAGGCATACACGCATGTCTGTAGCCCCTGACACTCTTCATGATGTAGACATTCACATAGCCCCCAACAGGCCCCATCACACACACAAAAACACTCACGCATGCATGTATGTAGCACCCAACAATCCCCATGGTGTGCACCAGACAGTCTTGACTACTCTCCTTCTCAACACCATCATATCACAACTTGACTACTGCAATATCATCTTTTCTGGAACATGCCCAGCATCAACTCAAGCAACGCCAGACCATCCGTGCGCTTACCCATGCCTGGAAATTTGACCACATAACAAACACCTCTATTCATTCAACATCACTGGCTTCATATCTCCCGATGCATTCACTTTAAAATCCTTCCTCTTCCACACAAGACGTTGCATAAACAGGCCACCCCGATACCTCTCCTTGTTGACCATTCTCTATGTTCCACAGCGTTGCTTGCGATCTATCCATGATAATCATCTGGTCCTCCCCTCTCCCAACCACACAAAATATGACTCCACCCACCATTTGTCCTTCTTCTCAGCTTTATCTTGAACCCTCTTTCCCTAAATATAAGATTTTGAAGACCTATCTATTCACTCAAGCTTTCGGCATGGATATCACATAGGATACTGAAGGAACACAAAGAGCGAGCAGGTATGGAAGTCACAGGCGCTTTATTGAAGTGAAAAAACCCCAATGCGTTTCGGCGATTGCCTTCATCAGGGGGTGCTGGAGGACAACAAACAATATAATAAAATAAAATAATGCCTTGTAAGATATGAATTATAAAAACATTAAAAAATATTATAAAAATAATTTATACAAACATAAACACATGTAAATGACCATACTTAATATGAGAAAGGACAAAGGGTATAATATAGTAAAATCATAATGTACTTACAATTAGTCTATATCAATCCACTAGATGGAGCGCATATAGTAGTAAAGATATGGCACAAGACCAATCGTGTGGTAGACAATGCTAAAAAATGAGGATGCCATTAATAACATAAATAAATAATTGAATAGTAAAAAATGGTAGTAAAATACTCAACATAGATATCAACAACGGGAAACCCAGACCCAGGACGGAGTCATCCAAAACTCCAAGAAGAATTTTTCTTTTTAGAAAAACCTTTTATGATCATATCTCCCCAAAAAAATGCATACAAAATTGATGAACAATAAAATACTAAAGTAAAAACATTCTTAAAATAAATACGTGTATTGTGTAGTCAGGAGAAAGCCACACCGCATAGTTCTAGCATTATGACAAAGGCGGCTATGTGCAAAAATGCAAACAAGCACCAACAGTATTGTGAACCAACTAGTGCAGGGTAATAGAGGCTCTAATGTTGAATGAACATCAAACTATTAATTTCGTAGCAAAAAAAATGTTTTAAGTTCTTAGTAAAAGCGATTACCTTCAGCACTATCAGCAGGCTATGACAACAATTCTTGAGAACGCTGAAGTTGGCGCGCTTTTAAGGTTAAAGGGTACAACATGAAAAATGCATATGTATGAAGTAACGTAAAAAAGGGGGAATGTAAAAGACCTTAATAATGCATCTCATTGAAATAATTTACACCCAATTATTGCCAAAAAAAAGGAAAGAAACAGCACGGAAACCACGATTGTAGGTGTTGCTGACACAACGGAGCTTATGCAATGTGACGGTAATGATTATTGTTGTAAGACCACCAATATGTAACCTGCAAAGTTAACAATAAGCCTCTCAAGAAGTGTGCATATAGACCAAATTGTAAAAGAAAAAATTTTTGAGCTGTGAAAAGGAGAAGCCAGATTCGAGTCCTAGCCCTAAGGCTGGATTCTTAAGCAGGCAAGAGAGTTTGAGAGTCATAGGAACTGTGCGCAAAGGCACACAGGCAATGTAATAAATCATTTTCTCTCATAAAGAAATAAGATAATTTAAACAATTACTTAAGCTCAAAAACCTTAAACTCAAAAACGTGATAGAAGCGATTAACTTCAGTGCTGCCGCTCTTGAAGGTGCCGAAATCGGCGCGCTTTAAAGATCAAGGGGGTGCATAAAGACAACTACATATGCATAAGGTAGCTTGAATATAATCTAAAAAACAACCGAATAGCACAAAAATAAAAACAAAAAAAGTAAAAACATAATGTGATATGACTCAAAAGGTTGACTATATGACAAAAATTTACAACAAATTACCACAGCTGTAATTATTGCAAACGGAAGCGATCCCAATGTGACCTACGATCCTTAAAAGATAATTGCATATGTAATGTGATAAGGAAGCTTATCATAGCTCAGGAAGGAGCTATAGAAAAGGTGAAGTGACTCTGAACAAGCAACCTATCAGTTCTGGTAGAAATAAGAAAACAGAATTTTCCCATAAATGACTACCAGTCCCAGAATGCACCAGGTTTCCAACAGCCATTAGAGGAGCTGAAGTGGGGAAACGTGTGTTCAATCAGGAGGGCTATGAGGTAATCCCTAAGCACTCATCTCAAAGGGCAGGGCCTGATTCAGCACAGCTGCGCTGTGCTAGGGTGGAGCACTCATCAAAGCAGAATAAAGGTAGAGTTTATTCTACAGAGAATTATCCTCATCCTCAGTTTCATCTGGGAGATCCTCATCCTCAGATTCAGCTTGGATATCCTCAGCTTGGACGTCTTCATCATCTGGAGGATCATCAGAAACAGAAGCCAGACCGGACGGACAGAGAGGGCAAGAAACCCTTTGGAAGAAAGAATAGAAAAGCCTTTGGGAGGTCTAAAGGAGTCCAAAGCAGTACGTATACTGGGAGACATTCAAAAGGCCAGCATACACCATTGGACTGGGGAAAACCAGAGGAATGGTGCTGCAGAGCTAGGCATCTCCAGACGGTACCTGTGAGGGAGACGGCTGCACGTGGAAGGGACCCTAAGACCCGTGCCAGAAGGTATGTGAAGAGAGATCCAGTGTCCAGGGATCTGGATTGGAAGGCTGGACATAAGAACTGGACTACATACTGGCCAGGCTATTTAGAGAGGAACTCTAACAGCAATGGAAGCTCAGGTATGAACACTGATCTATGCCCTAGCTATACCCTTGAAAGACAGCAGGGAAACAAGTATTCTCCTGAGAGTGCTCCATTGAGAAATTCCTCTGTGCCAATCCATGATATTGAACCCATGATTGTTGAAGAAGGGGGAGCGGTCTTAGATACAGGCTGTGAATATATGGATTGCTCTCTGTCTAAACTCCTTTGGTAATTTACTGTTACAAAGTACAACGACCATCACAAAGAAATACAAACTTGTTCTTTAATCTACTCAGAAAAGCTCCTGCGTAGGATTTTGAGCCATGCAGTAGAAATTAAGCCAGCTAAGGGATTTCATCTGGATAACTGCTTGTGAGCTCTGATGGAATCATTCTGAGTCTATGTGTGAAGATATAAGAAGTTAACCTGAAAAGAACAGTTTTTCCCTTCTTTGTGGGTTTTGCTTGTTGTTTGAAACACTGCTAAGAAAATATTAGCTAAAGCCTACAGAAAAGACCAGTTTGTTACCAACCAGGTCTTTATTCTTTTGCTTTGATTGCCTGACAAGTTCAACTGTTGTTTTCCTGATTTTGTTTTTCCAAGTTTAACACTGAAAGCAAGTATCCTGTTTTATGTGCTACCAAGCATATCTGTGTTGGGAGAAATAACCCCATAAATAAATATCTTATTGGCTTTACACTCAAGCACAACTAATTATTGTGAGTGGCTGTGTTTGGTGTGAATGGACTGCATTTCCCACAATCCCTTGCAAATCATATTGATATATGCACTTGCCAAGACTGTGAACATTCTCACCCAGGCAGCCGTCTGACAGTATAAATATAATAAAATTGTATATAAAAATGGGAATAATTTGCAATAAGTATCTAACCATAAAACTTATAAGGATAACAGTTAACTACTGATGAGTCCACATAAAAAATGTCCATAAAAGGAGGCCAAATTCGAATCCTGATCCTAGAGCTAAAACGAGTAGGAGTAAGAGTACAAAAAATAAGAAAAGTAAAAATACAAACAGGTACCTACGAGGTTGCACACCACCTGTTACCATGAAAAACAAAACAGAAAAAGAACTTTAACACTGAATTGAGCACATAAATCATAAAATTGGAATCTTGATGGAAACAAACAAAAGTAACTGCATAGGGGAAGCTTGCAACAGGTTGCCACACCACCAGTCAACTACTTATGGGTGTACATAAAAACATAAATACCAAAAAACAAAAAATAATAAATTAAAATTTTTAGCAAGAAGATGAAAATGCCAATTAAAAACCTGCTTGGCAAAAAATTTTTGCATAGGCTATAAAAAGACCGCCAGATTTAAATCCTGATTCAGACCCAGAGGCTCAACTGATTGCAACTCATAAATGAACCGCTGTTCAAGTCTGAGTAGAAGTGAATCTATATTGCCTCCATGCCAGTGCGGATGTACAACTTTCAAAACAAAGAATTTTAAATCAGAAACAAGATGATCCTTTTCCATCCAATGAGCAACCATTGGTTTATCTGGAACACGTCTTCCTAGACAACTTTTGTGTTCTATGATTCGTGTCTTCACAGGGCGAGTGGTTTTACCAACATATAACAACTTAGATGGACAAATGACTACATATATAACATTGCTAGTCATACAATTAGAGTAATGATTAAGAAAAAATCTTTTCTGAGTGATTGGATGTATGAACACATCCTTCATTGTAACACCATTCAAACACACAGAACAGCGCCCACATTGAAAATGACCTTTAACTTTAACAACTGGTAACGGCTTGGATAAAGCTGAGGGAACTAAGAAATTTTTTAAATTACGATTCCTTTTATGTGCAATAGTCAAGGATTTATGTGCCAAAGGAAGAGATGAAATCAAGTGCCACTCCCGTCTAAGAATGTTGGAAATATCTTTGGAGAGGGCCGAAAAAGTTAAGGCACAAACTACTTGACTCTCTTTAGTTTGTGTCTTTTTCTTAAGAAATGTATTTCTATCTAATGTCTTAACTTTATTGTATGCCTTTTGAATGACATGCATAGGATAACCTCTCTCTTCAAACCTAGCGTTCATATTTGTTGCATGTTTTTCAAAATCGTTTTGCAATGTGCATAACCGCCTAACCCTAAGAAGTTGACCATAGGGAAAGTTATCCTTCAAAGATTTATTATGAAAACCATCATACCGTAGAAGGGTATTGCAATCAGTAGGCTTACGGTACAAGTCTGTGAGGAATCCATCGGCACCCTTTTTGATGTTAATGTCAAGATATGAAATCTGAACAGAACCGAATGCCCCTTCAAATTGTAAGTGTGCATCTCGAGAGTTGAGCCAAAGAAAAAAAGACTGTAAGTTTTCTTCATTACCATCCCAGATCAAAAAAACATCGTCTATGTATCGCAACCATAATTTAATGAACTTCTTGAACAGATGATGTTGTAAAAACTGATATTCAAAATTGGCGACATAGAGATTTGCAACATCAGGTGCCATGGAGGACCCCATGGCAACCCCTCTGATCTGTTTATAAAATATTCCCTGAAAACAAAAGAAGTTTTCACACATAGCAAGAGCCGCCATCTGAGTGAGAAAACAAGTAGGAATACGGACAGGTGGGCTTCTTTTAATAAGTGTATTAGCAATAACCTCTAAGGCATCAACTTGTGGAATGTTAGTGTAAAGGGAATTTATATCTAATGTCGCCAAAATCAAATGTTCATGATATCCAGTGAAATCATTCAAAATATTGATAACATGCGTAGAATCACGAGCATAAGAAGGAATTTGAGGAACAAAGGGACGAAGAAAATGATCCAAAAACTTTGATAAAGGTTCCAATAAGGATCCTATTGCCGAAATAATCGGTCGTCCTGGTGGGTTACTGAGAGATTTATGAATTTTAGGTAAAACATAGATAGTGGGTGTGACCGGATGTGAGACAGTAAGAAATTGAACCTCATGTGTAGTGAGATAACCCGCTTGCTGACCAATAAAAATTAATGTGTCTATTTTATGTTTAAGGACATCAGTGGGGGCTCCTCAAAAAATTTTTCATAGAAGGTTGTATCATTAATTTGTTGTAAAATTTCATTAACATAATCCACCTTGTTTTGAATAACTAATGCCCCAACCTTGTCCGCTGGTTTTATAACAATAGACTGATTATTTTGCAACTCAAAAAGTGCTGATTTTTGCACTATAGTGAGATTATGGAAAGAGCGAACCTTTCTAGTATAGAGGGGTTCCACCTGAGATAAAATGACTCTTTCAAAAGCATCTATTAAGATATTGGTGTTACTGGGCGGGACCCATGTGGAGGGTCTACGAAAAACCGAACAATCTGTTATAGTCTCACTATGTTTTTCAAAAAAATCAATGATTCTCAATTTTTGAAAAAATTTGTACAACTCCACTCGTGTGGCAAACTGATCATGCCTAGTAACTGGCACAAAGGAGAGCCCTTTTTCCAAAACTTCAATTTGGGTGTCACTCAAAACAAAATCCAAAAGATTGAAAATTCCACCTTTGGGAATTAATCCACAACCTCTTGGTGGCTCAGGCCTCTCCCTCTGCCCCTCCCTCTGGGCGGCAGACTGGGACGGAATTCCCGAACTTGATATTGATGATATGGGGACTTCACCTGTTGGTTTTGAGGGACATTCTTCCTGCCTCCCCCCTTCCATAGGGAGTCCATGGAAAAAACCGAAGAATGATGGAGAGCTAAATCTGAAGAAAAGAGAGAAGCTGATGTATCATGCTCCTGTGTTTCATCAACTTGACTCCGACTTCTCTTGTTGGTCCATTCTAAAAAAGGATCAGGCGAAAAAAGCCTGGTTTTGGCCTTATTTTTATTCATATTACCTGGTACTAATTTAGGGGGCTCAATATCCCACCTATGGGATGTCTTGCGTGGTCTGGGTTTTCCATTGTTATTAATCCAATAATATATTGTGCCATTCTTATAATCACTTTCATTGTGCTTAAATTTTTTAAGCTTTCTTTCCTTTACAATTATACTATAGTTCCCTCAGCTTTATCCAAGCCGCGACCAGTTGTTAAAGTTAAAGGTCATTTTCAATGTGGGCGCTGTTCTGTATGTTTGAATGGTGTTACAATGAAGGATGTGTTCATACATCCAATCACTCAGAAAAAGTTTTTTCTTAATCATTACTCTAATTGTATGACTAGCAATGTTATATATGTAGTCATTTGTCCATGTAAGTTGTTATATGTTGGTAAAACCACTCGCCCTGTGAAGACACGAATCACAGAACACAAAGGTTGCCTAGGAAGACGTGTTCCAGATAAACCAATGGTTGCTCATTGGATGGAAAAGGATCATCTTGTTTCTAACTTAAAATTCTTTGTTTTGAAAGTTGTACATCTGCACTGGCGTGGAGGCAATATAGATTCACTTCTACTCAGACTTGAACAGCGGTTCATTTATGAGTTGCAATCAGTTGAGCCTCTGGGTCTGAATCAGGATTTAAATCTGGCGGTCTTTTTATAGCCTATGCAAACTTTTTTGCCAAGCAGGTTTTTAATTGGCATTTTAATCTTCTTGCTAAAAATTTTAATTTATTATTTTTTGTTTTTTGGTATTTATGTTTTTATGTACACCCATAAGTAGTTGACTGGTGGTGTGGCAACCTGTTGCAAGCTTCCCCTATGCAGTTACTTTTGTTTGTTTCCATCAAGATTCCAATTTTATGATTTATGTGCTGAATTCAGTGTTAAAGTTCCTATTCTGTTTTGTTTTTCATGGTAACAGGTGGTGTGCAACCTCGTAGGTACCTGTTTGTATTTTTACTTTTCTTATTTTTTGTACTCTTACTCCTACTCGTTTTTGCTCTAGGATCAGGATTCGAATTTGGCCTCCTTTTATGGACATTTTTTATGTGGACTCATCAGTAGTTAACTGTTATCCTTATAAGTTTTATGGTTAGGTACTTAATGCAAATTATTCCCATTTTTATATACAATTTTATTATATTTATACATATGCAATTATCTTTTAAGGATCGTAGGTCACATTGGGATCACTTCCGTTTGCAACAATTACAGCTGTGGTAATTTGTTGTAAGTTTTTGTCATATAGTCAACCTTTTGAGTCATATCACATTATGTTTTTACTTTTTTTGTTTTTATTTTTGTGCTATTCGGTTGTTTTTTAGATTGTATTCAAGCTACCTTATGCATATGTAGTTGTCTTTATGCACCCCCTTGATCTTTAAAGCGCGCCGATTTCGGCACTTTCAAGAGCGGCAGCACTGAAGTTAATCGCTTCTATCACGTTTTTGAGTTTATGGTTTTTGAACTTAAGTAATTGTTTAAATTATCTTATTTCTTTATGAGAGTAAACGATTTGTTACATTGCCTGTGTGCCTTCGCGCACAGTTCCTATGACTCTCAAACTCTCATGCCTGCTTAAGAATCCAGCCTTAGGGCTAGGACTCGAATCTGGCTTCTCCTTTTCACAGCTCAAAAATTTTTTCTTTTACAATTTGGTCTATATGCACACTTCTTGAGAGGCTTATTGTTAACTTTGCAGGTTACATATTGGTGGTCTTACAACAATAATCATTACCGTCACATTGCATAAGCTCCGTTGTGTCAGCAACACCTACAATCATGGTTTCCGTGCTGTTTCTTTCCTTTTTTTGGCAATAATTGGGTGTAAATTATTTCAATGAGATGCATTATTAAGGTCTTTTACATTCCCCCTTTTTTACGTTACTTCATACATATGCATTTTTCACGTTGTACCCTTTAACCTTAAAAGCGCACCAACTTCAGCGTTCTCAAGAATTGTTGTCATAGCCTGCTGATAGTGCTGAAGGTAATCGCTTTTACTAAGAACTTAAAACATTTTTTTTGCTACGAAATTAATAGTTTGATGTTCATTCAACATTAGAGCCTCTATTACCCTGCACTAGTTGGTTCGCAATACTGTTGGTGCTTGTTTGCATTTTTGCACATAGCCGCCTTTGTCATAATGTTAGAACTATGCGGTGTGGCTTTCTCCCGACTACACAATACACGTATTTATTTTAAGAATGTTTTTAGAGTGGAAAACGTTTGGTTTATTTGCTTGCTCTGGTTCTTCCAGTTTCTTTATATGTTTATTTCTTCAATGTTTTCCTGTTTCTTCAAGAATGTTTGTAACTTCTTGATACATTGTAAAATTTTGTAAATATAAAATAAAAAGAAAAGTTCTTCTTGGAGTTTTGGATGACTCCGTCCTGGGTCTGGGTTTCCCGTTGTTGATATCTATGTTGAGTATTTTACTACCATTTTTTACTATTCAATTATTTATTTATGTTATTAATGGCATCCTCATTTTTTAGCATTGTCTACCACACGATTGGTCTTGTGCCATATCTTTACTACTATATGCGCTCCATCTAGTGGATTGATATAGACTAATTGTAAGTACATTATGATTTTACTATATTATACCCTTTGTCCTTTCTCATATTAAGTATGGTCATTTACATGTGTTTATGTTTGTATAAATTATTTTTATAATATTTTTTAATGTTTTTATAATTCATATCTTACAAGGCATTATTTTATTTTATTATATTGTTTGTTGTCCTCCAGCACCCCCTGATGAAGGCAATCGCCGAAACGCGTTGGGGTTTTTTCACTTCAATAAAGCGCATGTGACTTCCATACCTGCTCGCTCTTGTGTTCCTTCAGTAGACTTTGCAAGCAGCTGCTCCTGTTTTGTGTTTCCTATCACATAGGATACTGCATGAACATATAGAGGCCTATTCCAATTCAGGCTGTGCAGCCCCTGTGCGGCCGATCAGAAGCAGGGTGCACAGAGATAGACCCGATTCTGATCCTTCAGGAGCTAGATGTGCCTGTGGGATCAGAATCGGGTCTACGGCTGGACGTGCAGGCTGGGTCCCAATTCTGATCGGCCTGCACCACAGCCACATGCCCAGCTACCTCAGCCAGGCTCCTGAATGGAGCCGCAATGCCATTGCGTCCCATCACCATGGCACCGCGGCTCCATTCAGGAGCCGCGATCCCCTGCCGTGGAAAATAAACCTCTTTCCCTGCAGCCTGAACCCTGATTTGGCCTTCCATGGCCAGAGTCAGGCTGTGGGGAACTCCCTGCACCCCACACCTATTTCCAGCGGCACAGCTCAGGGATCCCACAATGTCCAGGGGGACTTATTCCACTTTCGAGGTGGAATAAGCCCCCCGTCTAGATCCCAGGCCCCAGAAATACCAGGCCAACCTCTGAATCGGCCCTGTGCGTCCGGGGTCGCAGCCTGCCCATGCCCTGCTCTCGATCTGCCTCCGGAATGCCCCTCCCATCCCCGTCTAGGCCTCCCTGTACAAAACCGCTGTTTGTACGGGGAGGCTTTTGCCAGGGCCAGCAGGGGAATGAATAGCGGGGATGGACATCCGAATGGGATGTCCATTCCCACTATTCACGGGAAAGAATGACCCCCATAGCCTTTACACTTTGCATTAACTACTTCTGGTCATGTCACTGTATTTTATCCTCCCTCTTCTTTCCTGTCACTAATGGAGTTATTGTAAACCACTCTGCCTGCTTAGCCAAGAGTGGTATATCAAGTCCTAATAAGCAATAAACCATGCACGTGTAGTCTCCAGTAGTCTCCATGACACACAGAAAGACACAAACACATGCACCCACTAACACATGCACACATGTGCGCACCCTCCAACACTTTCTATGACACACACAGATGAAGCCCCCAAATGCCTGATGTGAGTGAGGGAAACATGCTATTCTGTCACTTTAGAAACATGGCGGCAGATAAAGACTATATGACCTATCCAGCCTCCCATAATAACTACTACAATCCCTTTTTTCCTTCAGAGATCTGTGTTTGTCTCATGCTTTCTTGAATTCAGATACTGTCCTCATCTCTATTACCTCCACTGGAAGACTATTCCATGCATCTACTACTCTTTCCATAAAGAAATATTTCTGCATATTACTCCTATCCCCTTTTCACTTTAATCTTATGCCCCTTCATTGCAGAGTTTTCTTTCAATTGAAATAGACTTTCCTCCTGTGCATTTATGCCATGGAGGTATTTAAACATCTCTATCATATCTCCCCTCTCTAACCCATCCTCCAAAGTGTACATATTGAGATCTTTAAGTCTACTCCTATATGCCTTATAACAAAGTCCACTGACCATTTTGGTATCCACCCTCTGCACTGACTCCATCCTGTTTAGATTCTTTTGAAGGTGTGGTTTCGAGAACAGTATACAATACTCCTAATGAGGTCTCACCAAAGACATACAGAGACACTATCACCTCCTTCTTCCTGCTGACCATATCTCTCCCTGAGCATCCAAGCATCCTTCTGGCTTTTGTCGCCGCCTTTTCTACCTGTTAAGCAACCTTAAGATCATCAAAAACAATCACTCCTAGGTCCCGCTCGTTTTTTGTGGATAGATGTACTTCACCTCCTATCCTCTACTGCTCCCTTGGAGTTTTGCAACCCAAATGCACGCCCCTGCATTTTTTAGCATTAAATCTCAGCTGCGGAATTCTCTATCATTATTCCAGCTTTTCTGGACCCCTCCTCATGTTATCTATACCTTTAGGGGGGTCTACTTTATTGCAAAATTTGGTCATCATCCGCAAAGAGGCAAACCTTACCAGAGAGCCCTTCCACACAATATCACTTACAAAAATGGTAAAAAGGATAGGACCAAGGACAGCAAGGCCAGTGCTAGGGTTTCTAGCACCCCCCCCCCCCCCCGCAACCTATAAATTGGCACCCCTCCCTCATTATTATTAATGTTGGCTGCACCCTACCCTCCTTTTTTCCCAAAACTGCTTTGTGAACTCTTTTCAAATGATATTAGTATTTCTCCTTCAAATCCAGTGTTGTAAGAAAACTGCAGCAAAGAGCAAACACATAACCAAAATAAAAATACTTAGCATCATACAAATAGGCTGTGATAGTCCAAAAATAAATAAATAAAATCTGATTCTGGTCATCTCACTAACAACAACATAAACATTCTCTAGTGCCAGGCATATTGTGAGCTAATATAAAATACTGCAAAAGTCACTGAAAATCTACAAAGTCAAATCTACCATACCATACCATACCAACATAAACTTCCAAAACTCATACAATAAGGGGCCTAGCCAGAAAAAAGCAGCACTGCAAATACTGCAATGGGCAAAAAAATCCTCCATACACTTATTTGAAAAGCTGTACAAGTCAAATTATTACAGTACAGATCCCTACGTACAAACTCCATGTTAACAGAACACCTGGCCTTGGTCACACACTCAGAACAAAGACCCTCACCAAGTACAGAATAAGTGACCACAACCTAAAGTAAAAATAAAAATATGTAGACAAAAATTCAAATGAAACCCCAAGAAGCCAGATTCCACATGTGGTGCCACACCAGATAAGAGAGGCAGTTCCCCATACTGTTTGAAATATAAAGATAGCTCAAAGTCCAATCACTAAATTGAAAATAAAATATTTTTTCTACCTTAGTTGTCTGATGATTTTTGATCATGTTGGTCCTGATCTGAGGTTTCTGTTTTCTTCTGTCTTCTTTTAGCTCTTTTTTCTATGGTCTATAGTCCATCTGCCATTTCTTGTCTCTCCTTTTGCTTTCTCCATTTTCTTCCATCAGTCTTTTTCCAGTCCTAATAGCCCTCCGCAGTATCAGCCTCCTTTACAGCCTCCCCTCCCAGTACCTTCTAGTGTCAACCCCCTTGCATTCCCAGCTCCACCACTGGTGTCTATTCCCTTTTAGTCCCCCTTATTTTCCATCGTCCAACCCCTTCTAGTCCAAATACCATCCCAGGTATCAGCAAACTTCCAATCCCAGTGCCCCCTCCATTGTCAGTTCCTTTCCAGTCACCCTCTCCTCTGTTCATCTGCCTTCCTTACATCCCTGGGTGTCAGCTCCCTTCAAGCCCCCACCTTCCCTCCAGCCTCCTCCTTCTCCTCTTTTCTGCCCCCTTCCAACTCCCCCCATGTGGGCTCCCTTCTAGCCCCCACCTTCCCCCCTGTCAGTTCTCTTCCAACCCCCCTCCTATTACCCAGCCACCTTCCAGCCCCTTTCCCAAGTGTCTGCTCCCTTACAGCAACCCAGTGTCTGCTCCCTTGTAGCCCCCATGTCTTCTCCCTTTCAGCCCCACCCCTTGTCTGCTCCTTTCCAGCATCTGCTCCCTTCCAGCTCTCCCTGTGCCTGCTCCCTTTCAGCTCCCCCGTGCCTGCTCCCTTGTAGCCCCATGTCTGCTCCCTTTCAGTACCCCCCCTGTGTCTGCTCCCTTCCAGCTCCCCAGCATCTGTTCCCTTCCAGCACCCCTCCCCCATGTCTGCTTCCTTTCAGCCCCCCTCACCCCCCTTGTCTGCTTCAATTCATCCTTCAGAAAAGAAAGCAGCCTCAGGAACATTTCTCTATTCCCACAGCTCAGCTAACTTTTAAACTGCTGGGTCGTGGAGTTTCTAAAGGCAAGAATAAGCAACGGGACTTACAAGAAACAGGAATGCTTATTCTTGCTATTAGAAACTCCGCAACCCAGCAGTTTAAAAGTTAGCAGAGCCGCAGAAACAGAGAAATGTTCCCACGGATGCTTTATTTTTTTAAAGCGGTGGGTGGCGGGTGGCTAGCGACAGTACCCCCCCACTGCCTGCACCCTCCTGCCGTGCTTACCCGGCTTACCAGATAGCGCCGGCCCTGAAGGACAGATCCCTATGGCACACACCTTCTCTTCATAGTGAGCTCCAGTTACCTGTACCCCTTTGTTGCCTCTCAGTCAACCAGTTTCTAACTCAGTCATTTACTTTATGGACGATTCCTAAGTTGCTCAATTTGTTTATGAGTGGGGAACAGCTGTTTACCTGTGTGGAAGAGCTGTTTATGAGTGGGGAACAGCTGTTTACCTGTGTGGAACAGCTGTTTCAACTTTGCTCCAGGATACCAAAAATGCCAGATCTCCTTCCTTCCCTCTCATGGAGTGCTGCTAGAGTGGTATTTACCTTTGTCCCTGTTGGGCAGCCAGCCATAGAGAATAGCGTAAGTGGGAAGAGCTTTGGGTGCAGCATGTTGGTTGGTTGGTCAGTCAGACACTCGTGTGCTGCAGCACAGGGCCTTAAGCTTGTGGTCCACTACCAGTCCACTACAAGGAGCAGCACTGCTGGCTCTCATGGGAGAATACAGAATAAGCTTTCCACTTTTGTCCAGCCTGGCTGCAATGCCAACAAAGTCTCTGCATGTTTCACAGTTGCAGCAGCAGCAGCAGCAGGCAGCAGCAAAATAGCATGCTCAAAGAAATCTCAAAGTCCAGCCAAGTGCTGGTTCTCACATAAATGCTGCCACAGTCAACTGTTGGGACTGCTGACATCAGCTCCGGGATTGAGTCCTGTCTCATAGTGCTCACTGTAGCTTCCATTCTGCTTAGACCCAGGGATAGCAGTGTTTTTTTCCAGGTTGTCTTAATAATAGTCTATTGACTTATTCTCCAGAAACTTGTCCAAACCTTTTTTATAACCAGCTGCACTAAATGCTTTTATCACATCCTCTTTTTTTGTCAGATTTATAAAACAAGCTAAGTAGTTGTAACCTCTGTAAGCCTTTTTTTTGTTAAATAAATAAATTGATTTTGTTTGCTTCAATCACATTAACTCTTTGACCGTCACAGCCTGCTCATACAATGTTAAATATTTACTCCTCCATACTTGCTTTTATTTCAGCTAGGGATTTGCCCCTTCCCTGCAATTTTCTTGTTACAATATTTGTTTTGAAGGAGAAATACTAGCATCACGTGAACAGGGCCGGCCCGTCCATTGAGCAAGAATGTTTTTTGCACAGGGCCCCGCTTTTCAGGGGGCCCCGCGCAAAGAACATTCTGCTTTTTTTTTTTAAATTACATTTTTTAAAAAAACCTGTCTCTGGCTGCTGCCGCTGCCGCGTCCGTCGCAGCAGCGGCAGAATGGAGTGTCCCGCGGGGCCCCTTCTCCTCGTTGAGCCCTCTGCAAGGGCTTTCAGATTCGCGAAGGGAGAGTGCTCCCTCGCGTCTCTGTAAAGCCCGCAGGGGCTAATGGGAAATTTCCCATCTGCCCCTTTAGACGCGAGGGGCTGATGGGAAATTTCCCATTAGCCCCTGCGGGCTTTACAGAGACGCGAGGGAGCACTCTCCCTTCGCGAATCTGAAAGCCCTTGCAGAGGGCTCAACAAGGAGAGGGGGCCCCGCGGGACACTCCATTCTGCCGCTGCTGCGACGGACGCGGCAGCGGCAGCAGCTAGAGCCAGGTTTTTTTTTTTAAATTTGCCGGAAGGGAAGGGAAGGGAAGGGAAGGGGAGGGGGGGTTAAGACTGGTAATGGGCTGGGGGGGCTGATGGAGGCTGTCTGGAAATGGGGTGATGGGGGGTTAGGACTGGATATGTGCTGGGGGGGGTTAGGACTGGAAATGTGCTGGGGGGGGTTAGGACTGGAAATTTGCTGGGGGGGGGGTTAGGACTGTAAATGTGCTGGGGGGGGGGTTAGGACTGGAAATGTGCTGGGGGGGGTGTTAGGACTAAAAATGCGCTAGTGGTGTTAAGACTTCTAATGGGCTGGGGGTTGATGGAGGAAGACTGGAAATGGGGTGGTGGGGGGTTAGGAATGGAAATGTGCTGGGGGGGGGTTAGGACTGGAAATGTGCTAGGGGGGGGTTAGGACTGGAAATGGGCTGGTGGAGTGATGGGGGGTTAGGACTGGAAATGGGCTAGGGGGGGTTAGGACTGGAAATGGGCTAGGGGGGGGTTAGGACTGCTAATGGGCTGGGGCTGATGGAGGCTGACTGGAAATGGGGTGAGGGGGGGTTAGGACTGGAAATGGGCTAGGGGGGGTTAGGACTGGAAATGGGCTGGGGGGGGTTAAGACTGCTAATGGGCTGGGGCTGATGGAGGCTGACTGGAAATGGGGTGGGGGGGTTAGGACTGGAAATGGGCTGGGGGGGGTTTAGGACTGGAAATGGGCTAGGGGGGGTTAAGACTGGTAATGGGCTGGGGGTTGATGGAGGCTGACTGGAAATGGGGTGATGGGGGGTTAGGACTGGAAATGGGCTGGGGGGGTGGTTAAGACTGGTAATGGGCTGTGGGCTGATGGGGGCTGTCTGGAAATAGGGTGATGGGGGGTTAGGATTGCTAATGGGCTATGGGGGGGGGTTAGGATTGCTAATGGGCTATGGGGGGGGTTAGGACTGCTAATGGGCTATGGGGGCGCTAGGACAGGAAATGGGCTGATGGGGAGGGGTTAGGACTTGAGGTGGGCTGATGTGGTTAGGACTGGTAATGGGATGTGGGCTGATGGGGGGGGGGGTAAGGAATGCCAATGGGCTATGGGGGGCTGACGGAAAATGGGCTGATGGGGTAAATACTGAAAGTGGGCGGATGGGGGGTAAGGACTGGTAATGGGTTATAGGGGGGGATTAAAATGAAAATGGGTTGATGGGGGGCTAGGACTGGTAATGGGTTGGGGGATTGCTATGACTGGAAATGGACTGAGTGGACGGGGAGGCTTGAACTGCAAATAGCTGATGGGGAGGGAGCTTGGAATGGAAATGGGCTGTGAGGGAAGGGAGCTAGGACTGAAAATGGGCTGATGGAGCAGCTAGGATAGGACTGGAAATGGGCTGTTGGGGGGGAGCTAAGATTGGAAATGGGCTGTGGTGGGGGCTTGAATTGAAATGGACTCATGGAGGGGCTAGAACTGGAAGTAGGCTCATGGAGGGGCTTGGACTGGAATTGGGCTGAGTGGAGGGGAGCTAGGATTTGACATGGGCTGATGGTGGGGCTAGGAAATGACTAGAAATGGGCTGATGGGGGGCTAGGATTGGAAATGAGCTGATGAAGGGACTCAGACTGAAAATGGATGGGGGAGCTAGGACTGGAAATGGGTTGATGGGGGGCTAGGACTGGAAATGGGCTGATGCAGGGACTAGAAGGGAATGGATGCTGGGTGAGACTGGAACTAGAAGGGAGCTGATGTTGGGGGAGGATTAGAATGGGATGGGGCTGGGAGAGTAAAATGGAGAGGGGAAAAATATTTTGTGTGGGAGGGATGAAAAATCTACAATGGGCCGGGTATTGGGAGAGTAAGTGGGGATTGAGGATGGAGGGGTAAAATTTGTGTGGATGAAATAAGAATGAGGAAAGAGCAAAAGGAGAAAGATTAGTATGTTAAAGCAGATGTAGAGAGAGGATGGAAAGAAAACTAGAAGAGAGAAGAAAGGACAAATGGACAGCAGACGATGGAGAGTTAGCAGAAAACATGAAGAAACCAGAAGAAAGTTGCTGGAGCAATTGCAACTGAAAAAAAATGCACAAAAGGTAGAAAGATATCTCTTTATTTTGAATTTATTAACTGGAATATGAAAGCTCTGGGAAATGTGCATCATTAACGTCTGCGCTTTGTTTGGTACAAGAGGAAATTGATTTATAGTTTTATTTCTACAGTGTTGTTGTACATTCCAAGTTTGGCTTTTGGGGTTCCCAGTTTAATTATTGCCTTCCTGTTTCTAAATTGCGATTCCTTGTTTGGTGATGGTCTATGTTCTGCATGTGTAACTGAGCTGAGGTATTCTGTTTATGTAATTCCTATTTGACATTGCCACTTGTTCTCTTTCCCCAGTATTCTCTGAAATGTACTGGTTTAATATTTGCAGTGTTTCCTTTTGATAGGTAGGGTCTGGTGCTTTGTGAGTCCTGGTAATGCTGTCAGGATACAGCGGGTTTGCTATGGGTTCTAAATGGGCAGCGTTTGTAGTAGTTCCTAATGTGCCTGGCGGTTGGCACTGGATTATAGTAATGTAGAAATCTTTTAGTCTTTCTTTATCCATACACTCATTAAGAGACATGTTTACTAAAAGTTAGTGTATGGTAACATTATGCAAATATTTATGCAAATAAGGCCACATATGCAAATGAGGCCCCGCACCGAGTCTCCGCACATGGCCCCGCACCCCCCTTGGGCCGCCCCTGCACGTGAACAGAGTTCACAAAGGAGTTTTGGGAAAGGGGGGAGGTGCAGTAATAGTAATAAGGGGGAGGCGCCAATCTGTAGGTTGCAGGAGGGCACTAGAGACCCTAGCATTGGTCCTGCAGCAAGATATATCTTACTGTGGGTTCGAGTGTCTTGTACTATAGGCACATTAGTCCTGCAGGAATTAATAAAAGAAAGAAGCTGAGAAGGCTCATAGAAAACATAACTAACGGAATTTAACTTAAATAGGCATTTACAAGGAAACTTAAGAAAAAACAAATCTCCCAGCTGTACCACCGCTGGTCTCAACAACAAGAATTCCCTGCGTCTCTTTCGAGTCTCCTTAGATAGATCTAGAAATATATGTATCATAAGGCCTTTAAAGGCCACATTGTTTCTTAAAAAATATTCTTAACAGCCATTCATGGTCTGAGGTCAAGGCAAAAGGCACTAATAAAATTGTAGGAACAACAGAATCCAAATTTGAGCTCTCCAGTATTGTGGAAATGTCCAATGAATCCATTTATTGTTCCGGGGAACCCTTTGAGGCCCCTGGAACTTTCTTGGCAACAGGTAAATAATATATCCAAGTCAAAGGGGGATGAGATTCCAGAGGGATCTCCAAGATATCCAACAAATAGTTATTAAACATGTCTTGAGGAGAAACCATGGGTTCTCTAGGAAAATTAATCAAATGCAAATTTGAAGATCTAGAAGTATTCTCCAGGTTTTCCAGCTTAAAATTTTAACATTGTCAAATCTTTCATAATGCTATCATCACAGCCATCCAACTGCTGGGACTTACTTTCCAAGTCAGAAATGGCAGTTCTGACCACAGATAGTTCCTCAACATTTTTCACAATAGCAGAGATATTACTTTGAACTTGCTGGTGTAGAGTCTGTAATTGCAGAACCAAAGCCTCACCCAGACTAGAAATTGAATCCCAGATGGATTCTAAGGAAAACTTTGCCAGTCTAGGTAGAGTAAACCCCTGAGAGAAACAGGGGAACTACAGTGGGTCCAGCTCCAACAATACTCTCCAGGCCTGGAGCCGGTACTCTGGACACCGGAGCCAATCAACCGCAAATCTTCTCTCCTCCTCTAATCTGACTACCAGCTCCTCTGATCCTATCCCTACCCATTTACTAAGCTCTATCTCTTCCTTCGACATCCCTTCCATCTGTCATATACTTAACCTATCGCTTTCCACTCCAGCTGTTCCTCTGTCCTTCAAACATGCTGTGGTTACTCCTCTCCTAAAAAGCCTTCACTAGATCCTACCTGTCCTTCCAGCTATTGGCCTATCTCTCTCCTCCCCTTTGCTTCAAAACTACTTGAACGAGTGTTCACTGCCACTGTCTTGACTTTCTTTCTTCTGAAGACCTTCTAGACTCACTGCAATTTGGCTTTCATTCTCTACATTCCACAGAAACAGCTCTTGCCAAAGTCTCCAGTGACTTGTTCCTCACCAAATCCAAAGGCCTCTACTCGATTCTCATCCTTCTTGACCTTTCTGCTGCCTTTGACACTGTCGATCACCATCTTCTCCTTGGTACTCTGACCTCGCTTGGATTTAGGGGTTCCATTCTGTCCTGGTTTTCTTCTTATCTCTCCCATCACACTTTTAGTGTATGTTCTGGTGGTTCTTCCTCTACCGCTATCCCACTTTCAATTGGCGTACCTCAGGGCTTTCTCTTGGGACCTCTCCTTTAATCTCTCTACACTCAGTCCTTTGGTACACTTATTTCCTCCCATGGTTTCAGTACCATCTTTATGCCGAAGACTCTTAGATCTACCTCTGTGCGGGAATCCAAGCCTGGATCTCTGCCTGCTTATCTGAAATTGCTGCCTCGATGTCTCACTGCCATCTAAAACTGAACATGGCCAAAACTGAGCTACTTTTCTTTCCCCCTAAACTTACCGCCTCCCTTCATCCCTTCTCTATTTCTGTGGATAACACTACACTCCTCCCTGTTTCTTCAGCTCACAACCTTGGGGTCATCTTTGACTTTACTCCTCCGGCCCTGCACAGGCTTGGATTGAGTTTGCCGGAGCCGGATCCAACCAGCGCTGCTTCCGCCCAATCGGGGCAGCCCTCCACCGCCCTAAAAGAGGGCCTCCAGGTGCACGGACTCCAGCCAAGCCCGATCGCTGTCCTCCGGCCCTGCACAGGCTTGGATTGAGCCTGCCGGAGCAGGATCCAACCAGTGCGGCTTCCGCCCAATCGGGGCAGCCCTCCACCGCCTTAAAAAGAGCGCCTCCAGGTGCACGGACTTCAGTCAGGCCCGATCGCCGTCCTCCGGCCCTGCACAGGCTTGGATTGAGCCTGCCGGAGCCGGATCCAACCAGCGCGGCTTCCGCCCAATCGGGGCAGCCCTACACCGCCTTAAAAAGAACGCCTCCAGGTGCATGGACTCCAGCCAGGCCCGATCGCCGTCCTCCGGCCCTGCACAGGCTTGGATTGAGCCTGCCGGAGCCGGATCCAACCAGCACGGCTTCCGCCCAATCGGGGCAGCCCTCCACTGCCTTAAAAAGAGTGCCTCCAGGTGCACGGACTCCAGCCAGGCCCGATCGCCATCCTCTGGCCCTGCACAGGCTTGGATTGAGCCTGCCGGAGCCGGATCCAACCAGCGCGGCTTCCGCCCAATTGGGGCAGCCCTCCGCCGCCTTAAAAAGAATGCCTCCAGGTGCACGGACTCCAGCCAGGCCCGATCGCTGTCCTCCGGCCCTGCACAGGCTTGGATTGAGCCTTCCGGAGCTGGATCCAACCAGCACGGCTTCCGCCCAATCGGGGAAGCCCTCTACTGCCTTAAAAAGAGCTCCTCCAGGCGCACCTGCACCTGAGGGCCTCGCCAGAGGGCCCTTTGGCTCGGCCCTTAGGCTGAAGCCAGTCCTCGAGGCCCACAACATCAGCTATACCAGTTGGAGCAGGAACAAATTCAGCGAGATCACCTTCAAGAAGCAGTAAACGCAACAGTGATATGAGTGGTGAACCTGAACGGCGAACCGAGCGGTGAACCTGAACTCTGCCATCTAGAGTACCTAGCAAGGATGTTGAACAGCCACTGTTAATTGTTCTGTGAGTATTTTCTCTGAGGAGTACTCTACAAAGTATTCCTCTGTTGATTGCCTTCTACATCTGTGCTACTCGGTCTGTTTTACACTGCCAATTGTGCTGCGAGTATTTCCTCTGCTAAGCGATATGTAAGTATTTCCACTGCTGTTTGTCGCAAATATTGCCACTGCTATTTGTTGCAAGTATTTCCACTGCTGATTGTTGCAAGCATTTCCACTGCTGATTGCGCAAGTATTTCCACTGCAGATTGCATGCAAGTATCCTCACCTCTACCACCAGTTAGTTGCCACAAAACAAGCTAGCCACTGCCGGACAGTGCAGACCACACCCCCCCACCAGCATACACATCTTCAGCAAGGAAGTCCTGCCACACACAGGACACACCGAACCAGCTCAATATGGCCATATCCATTATAACCCTATCCAGTCTATACCTCCTCAGCAATTTCCTCAATGGCTCCCTATCCTCCGCCTCCAACTATAACCTGATTCCAATTGTACGAACCCAAGGAAGGAGACAATACAGTAACACACACCGCATACCAACAGAACCCTCCCAAAACCCTCACTCATACTTAATCCACATACCATTTCAGTACACTACAAAACCCAAAGAGGAGCAGCACCAAAATTCACGCAACCTGAAGTGTGCCCTCATAAACGCTCGGTCAGTCCGTAAAAAGTGGCCAGCTATTATTGACCTCACAGCACAATTCGACATAGACATTCTGCTAGTAACAGAATCATGGCTCGCTATCTCAGATTCAGTCCTCATCAATTAACTCATCCCCCCCCGACTTCTCAATACACTCTTGCCACAGAAAAGACCGCAGAGGAGGCGGTGCTTTCATTCTGTCAAAAGCGGATCTCCAGTATCAAACGATCAGCTCCAATAGCTCAGCTCACCTTGATGTAATCACCATATGCAACAACCATAGTACCATTAACCTTATCTACAGATCCACAACTGCATCCCCTGAAGACCTCGCAATTATAATTGACCTAGCTTCCAACCCTAAGAACACACGTAAGCCGAACTGGGTACTGGGAGACTTTAACCTACCAGCCCTGCAGGACAGTCACTCTAACACCTTCCTTGAAGCATTCAACAACCTAGGATATGAACTAATAGTTGATGCCCCCACCCATCGAAAAGGAAACATACTAGACCTCATCTTCAACCCTCAACCAGAAGGGAACTCAAAATACAATCATGACGTAGTTATCTCACCCGTCCCATGGTCGGATCACAAGATAATCCAATTCCAAATACCTCTTCAGCAGGATAGTGAACGAACAAAGAGATTAACTGAAAAACCAGCAACACCCACAGGACGCTTCAGACTCTTTGACAAAGAGACAATCATCAAGGAGGTCCTTCCTAACATTGTATCTGCACCACTGAACCTCGAAGAGATGATGGCCTCATGGAACAATGGTCTGAGCTCCTTTGCACGCAAACCTGCTCAAGCCAAACCACATGCCCCAGACAAGCGTCCAAGAAGTAGAAAACCTGCACACTGGTACACCACCGAACTACGAACCTCACTACTTCTGCTGAGGAAACTAGAAAGAAAATGGCGACGTACATGGTCCCCAACAGACCAGAAAGCCTACACCTCCCACCTTAAGAAACATCAAGAATCAATATCAGTGACAATGAGAGAGCATCACTCCAAACTCTTAAGCCGTGCCCTGAACAAACCCCACGAGCTTTTCAATATAGTGAAAGCCCTAATGAAGGAACCCTCGCCCCCCCAACTAACCACGATACACCCTCAGGACTACGCAGACTACTTACTGGCCAAAACCAATAACGTCAGCAAAGCCACGCTGTCCAGCCCCAGTAACAACCCAGCACAACTTAAGCCACTTACCACTATCACGACACCATCAGCTGCAGGAATTGAGGACATCATCGCTATCGTCAATGCCACCACTGCTCCAAACGACCCTTGTCCAGCATTCTGGATAAGAGCACTACGTAAGGAAATCAGCCCTATACTAGTCAAGATCATGGACTTATCCTTCTCCACAGGTCTATTCCCATCATGCCTCAAGCAGACATCAATCCGGCCCCTTCTGAAGAACACCCAACTAAATCCCCAGAAGGTAGAATCATACCGACCAATATCTAGCATCCCGCTGCTAGCAAAGTTAATTGAGAAGGTTGTCCAACACCAAATACAGGACCACATCGATTCCACAGCTCCCCTTGACCCATCCCAACATGGCTTTAGAGAATCACATGGCGTGGAAACTCTCCTTACCACACTAATCAACACATTGATCACAGGAATCGACAACATCAAACAAGGATATGCATTAATTTTCCTGGACATCGCCGCTGCGTTTGACTCCGTAAACCATGATCAACTCCTGATACGGCTTCAAGATAAGGGAATCAGCGGCTCAGCATTGAGTTGGTGCAAATCTTATCTAACGGACAGATGGCAGCAGATTCGTACAGGATCAACAACCTCTGAGCCTTTCCAACAAAACATGGTGTACCTCAGGGCTCCTCACTCTCTGCCCTTTTATTCAACATATACCTGCAACCCATATGTGAAGTAATCCGCTCCTTCAACGTCTCATGTTTGATCTATGCAGATGATGTACTACTCTTCATCCCATTCTCGATTGACAATCCAGATTTCTCCCCACTAGTAAAATGCTTTGAGGCCATAATGGATTGGCTCCACGCACAGAGCCTCAAGATAAACTTCAGCAAGACAGACGTACTCTTCATTACAAGAAATCAATCTTTTTCCCCACCAACGACATTAAAGACAAGAGACGATGAGCTCATAAGTAGACCCACTATCCGCTACCTCGGTATTACACTAGACCAGCAGCTCGAATTTAAAACACACATCAGCAACATCATCAGGCAAATTCACCACAAAATACGAACATTGAGACATCTCCGACCCCTGTTGCAACCAGACGACTTCAGAACAGTTTTTCAGGCCCTGGTGACCCCCCACTTTGACTACGCCAATGTGATCCTTCATGGCCTACCCAAAAACACACTAAACCCATTACAACTGGCAATGAATACCGCAGCACGCTTCCTACACAGAGCTTCCAGAGGAGACCACATTACCCTGATTATAAAGGACTTGCACTGGCTACCAATCTACTGTCGGACCACATATAAAGTAGTCCTGATGACTTATAAGGCCATCAACAACATATCCTCCTCCTCCCTAATGGATCTGCTCTACCCCACTCCAGCAAACAGAGCGAGGAGGTCTTTCGCCATCAATACCCTTCAGACCCCCAATGAAATAACTAAATGCACCCAAGCAACGAAGAACAGAGCCTTTAAGTTTTATGCTCCCATCTGCTGGAACGCGCTCCCAACCACTGTTCGAGCAATTACGGATATTGCCCAATTCAAAAAAGCACTAAAACACCACCTCTTTCTCCTACACTACTCACAGCCCAACCTTAGCCACCTTACACCCAACTAAGCAATGATAAGCCACAGACAACTCATATTTATACTGTAAATAGTTGTAGATACTGTAGATAGTTCCCCCAGTTTGAAATCCAAGTTGTATCATCCGTTCACTGTAAGTGCATATAACAGATATCCTGTTATGCATAAAAATGTTATCTGTAAACCGCATTGATTTTAAAGAGTGCGGTATATAAAAGCAATAAATAAATAAAATAAAATAAAATACTCTCTTTCTCTGCACACATAGCTAAAACCTGTCACTTCTTTCTCTATAACATTGGCAAAATTCGTCCCTTCCTTTCTACATATACTACTAAGACACTTATCCACTCTTTAGTCACCTCCCGGCTAGACTATTGCAACCTCCTCCTTGCTGGTCTCTCTCTGAATCATCTCTCTCCCCTTCAATCGGTTCAAAACTCTGCTGCACGGCTAATCTTCCACGAGCCTCAAAACACTCATATAACCCCTTCTGAAGTTGCTTCATTGGCTCCCTATTTGTTTCCGTATCCAGTTCAAACCTTTCCTACTGACCTATAAGTGCATTCATTCTTCTGCTGCTCACTACTTTTCTTCTTTTATCTCTCCCTACACCCCTCCTTGGGAACTCTGCTCTTCTGGCAGATCGCTTCTATCTGTGCCCTTCTCTTCTACTGCCAGCTCCAGACTTTGATCCTTCCACCTTGCTGGTCCTTATGCCTGGAACAAACTACCTTAGTCTGTACGTCAGGTTTCATCTCTGGTCCTTTTCAAATCCAGGATGAAAACTCACATCTTTGAGGCCACTTTTGGATCCTGATCTGCTTAGTCTCCTATGTGTTTCCTTACCATTTTCCTAGATATATCCTTGTCCTCAGCTGTTGTGTTGTCTGTCTTGACTAGACTGTGAGCTCTGATGAGCAGGGACTGTCTTTTACATGTGCCTGTACAGCGCTGCATACACCTTGTAGCGCTTTACAAATGTTAAATAGTAGTAGTAATAATCACGGCACCAACACTCCATGCCACTTCAATTGCTGCCTTCTACTGCACCCATGGCAAAAGCCCAGTCACCTCAACATTTTTGGCGGACTGCCCTCCAAATGATTCTCTTTCAACGCTGCTCTTCGGCAGTGTGAGAAATCCCGCCCACTCTGGGGTTAGACAGGCAGTTGGCAGCTTTGGGGGACACCGCTTCCCTGGTGATAGTGAGGTCTCCTCACCCAAACTCGATGCTGAGTCACCTGGATCTGACATCAAGACTGCTGGGCTCACACCAGGGAATGCTTGTTGCATGCTTGGGCGGCTCAAAAACACATCAAGTCTGCACAGATAAGGCAGGGAGGGTTTCAGCAGCCTTGGAGGATTTGCCAGCCACTTTCCCTTTCCTCTTGCCATATGCTTTACACAGCAATCAGATGTCACCCAGATTCCGCCATCTTAGATTGCTCCTCTCCCAGAGGATTAACTGAATTTAAATAAAATATCCAGTATTGTTCACAGATATTTAACATGTGATCATGGTGGCATCCCAGCAGGTCAACTTGCACATAATAAATAACTCTTCATCTAATATCAAAAATGCAATGTGTGCCTTTGAGTCAATGCTCCTGGGTTTTCTTGGCAGTGTCACCGGAAGTAGATTGCCAGGCCTTTCTTCCGAGGCAATGGAGGGTTAAATGACTTACCCAAGGCCACAAGGAGTGCTAGTGGGAATTGAACCCTGGTTGCCTGGTTACTAAGCCAGTGTTCTAACCACCAGGCTACTCCTCCACTCCCATCTAATATCATCAGTCCCATATTATCAATGAAGTGTTGCACCAAAGGGGCTGATAACAGGCTGTAATAATCTTGCTCCAATGCTTATTACATTGTAATTGCATTTTACATACAGTATGGTTCTTCTGAAATAAATTGGTGAATATGGGCAGATCTTGTACTATCGCAAGGAATCAGCACTGCAAGGCTGGTACCATTTGTCAGCTGCCGAAACTGGGGCAGGAGCAGAGGGGGACTGACTCCTGCCCCAATCACCTCTTTATATTAGTGGGATGCATCTATTCAATATCCACAGTCATTTGGGGACATCACCTACAATGTCCACAAGCTCTGTGTCCAGTTATTTGTATAGATTCACTAGAAGAAACATCTCTATGGGTTATTCATTCTCCGATATTCTTCCCACATACATATGCTATCATCAGCGGTTCAGAAATGGACTGAATTGTCTCCTGTATATATGGTTGTGGAATCATTTACTAATGTATAAAAGGAAGATATGCAGCTATGTACCTTGATAAATTAACCTACCTGCAGCGGTCAGTAGTTTCTTTAACCGCCTGCCAGCACATGCAAATTGTACCAGATACTGACTACCTTGTTTTTATGGTCAGCGGCGGCCCTATCTGAATAGTAGCGATATTCACCAGACATCTGATAGCAAAAAGGTAGTCCTAACTACCTGCGAAGACTGTCTTAACCTATCCAGATGGTGGCTGAATATTACTGCTATCCAGATCATCTCCGGCTCCTCCCAGCTCTGCTCTAGAAGTGTTCCTGCACTATCTGGATAGTGCCGCTGAATACTGCTCTCACAGGCCCACTGTGTATGCTCCATGTTTGCAGCTCACGGAAAAAACATCAGGAAAAGGCCTGACAATCTACTTTCGGTGATACATTGCCAAGAAAACCCAGGGACAGCTGGGTCGCTAGGTGTCATCACTGACTTGATGGCACAACAACAAAAAGAAGATCTCATCTTGTGTTTTTGTACAGAACTGCTATTTAAGATTTATTTAAAGACATATGCCTCCTACGAGTAAATGTTGTTATAAAAGAAAAAATACATTTTTTTGAGAGTCCACTATGTTTCTCTTTGAACACTGAACAGTTCACAGTGTTGGTCGATTCTGCTTCTTGATGCATTTTTTAAGCCATTCATTTCAGCAGTCTGAGCACTGAAGTGTAGCTCAACATTTATGACTTCTTGTTTTCAGTTTGAAATAATGTCATAGTCAGAGCAAGATCATTTCTACCTATTGGAAAGGTATAATGACAATCAATATATACTTTGATTCTGACCACTCCTCCTCATCATTCCTATGGCAATACCAGATATACGCAGCACGAGGGTCCCTGATCTGTAAAGCTCATCATCTAGTCAAGTCAGACAGACAAGACAAATAACAGCCTTCAGAAAATTTACTTATTCTAGGAAACATGGTTAAAATCAACAAAGTTATGATCAGGGAGCAGCAGCGTTTAAGGTTTAAAAGAAGTGTCAAGAGGTTTATTCAATTTTCTCAACAGTCAGTGCCTTGGCAAAGTCTTCATATTCTGCAGTCCAAAAATCTATGATTCAAAATCCATTAGAGCAGGCATTTATGTTTATTAAAACATTTGATACACTGCTCCTTAAACCAAGTAGCAGGGCAGTTTACAACATTAGTTTCAATGATCTACACAGCATACTCTTACGCCTCAGTAGGTGGCATTAGGTGCACTCTTGCTAATGCAGCACTCGCTAGGGGACAGGGCTCCATGTTAACTGCCAGGGAAATGCTTTCCATGCCCTCTACAGTTAACATGCTGGTGTGGCACCTAATGCACAATAGTTTTAGCGCTGTTGGTGCATTTGGTGCAACACCCTAGCACTCTTTAGTAAAAGAGCCCCTAAGCTTAACTTAGTTAAAATTTGATATGCTACCCTTAGTAGGTCATACAACAGAGCAGTTTACAATTGAAAAATAAAATGTCAAAGTACAAAACTCATAAAACCCATGGAGGCACATTCGATTCAGATGTCCAACCCCTTGTTCGGGTGCCCAGAATCGGGACATGCACCGGCTGCACCTGATTCTGATCCCACAGGGGCTAGACATGCCCGCGGGATCAGAATCAGGAGCAGGGCCAGGATGTGCCCCGATTCTGGATGCCTGGCATGCACAATGGACTCCCTGGATAGCCCAGACAGGCTCCTGAATGGAGCCACAGTGCCATGGTGTCCCATCGCTATGGCTCCATTTAGAAACCGCAATCCCCAGCCGCCGACCAAAGTCCCCTTTCCCCGCAGTCCGACCCCCGATCTGGCCTTCCATGGCCAGGGTCGGGCTGCGAGGAACCCCCTGCACCTCCTCATCTCCCCTGCTGTCCCCCGATGTCTAGGGGGACTTATTCCACCTCTGAGGTGGAGTCCCCCGTCCATTTTGCAGACCCCAGATGCACAGGGCCGACCTCAGAATCGGCACTCTATGTCCGGAGTCAGTCGTCGCCCAACGCCCGCTCCTTCTCTGGTCTGTTCCCTCCTGCCCATGAACAGAGCTCCCCGCACAGATCGGGTGAACATGTGGGGAACTCTGTTTCTCCCAGCGCTGGCCAGACAGATAGTGGATCTGGACATTTGGATCGGACGTCCAGACCCGCTATTCTGGTCTCAGAATAGACCCCATAGCTAAAATGACCACGGATAAAGCAAAGTAAAATCAAATAGATAAACAAACTGCTCTCTAATAAAACAAAAGTAATACATTTCATAGATAATTATCCTTACTAATTCTTTCCACATTAACTCCCCTCAATGAACAGAGAAAAGAGCTCAATAACACACAAAAGTAATGGAGAATGCCAAGGAAAGAGATCTAACTTTCCCAATCTGGCAAGTTTCCAAAGCCCTTGTAAAACAGAAGGAATTTAGGGCTTTTTAAAAAAAAACTTTGGTAGTCGGTTTCTGATCTTAAATAAGGAGGTCATTCCATAGAAGAGGAGCTAATATACAAAAGGCTGACCTGTGAGTAATTTCATGGCGTGCTTAAGTTACTAACTGAAGGAGAAAAGATTTTCATGGCAAGATAAGAACATAAGAACATAAGATATGCCATACTGGGTCAGACCAAGGTCCATCAAGCCCAGTATCCTGTTTCCAACAGTGGCCAATCTAGGTCATACGTACCTAGCAGTTTCCCCAAAAGACACAGGTTCCACAATGCTTGTACTGGGTCAAGCATTGATATCCTGGGTCCCTTCTTAATAATGGTTTATGGACCTTTCCTCCAGGAACTTGTCCAAACCTTTTTTAAACCCAGCTACACTAACAGCCTTTACTACATCCTCCGGTAACAAATTCCAGATCTTGTTGGCCTAGATGATTTAGGTGGAAGTAAAAGACTGGCCAAATAAAATGGCAACCCCATAAAGAAGGCTTTATGAGCTTATAAGAGGATTTTAAAATTGATCCTCTAATAGGAGGCTACTCCATCAAATTTTTTTTGAACAAAATGAAGAAACTTTCAGCCATGTTCTGAATGTTCTGTAACTTCTGAAAATCCTTTGTGGAGTTCCACAGTAGGAAACATATCCGTAGTCCAGGCATGACATAAATGCATGCAGGGCCGGCCCCAGAGTTGGTTGAGGGTGTTGGTTTCCTAGGCAAACCTTAAACCTTACACCCCCACTGGCTGTCACAATCTATTATTTAGCTCTGAATGCCGTGCTCTTTGCCACCTCAAGGACTTTGCTGCCCTAAGCAATTGCCTAGTTTGCCTAGTGCTGGGCTGACCCTGAATGCATGGTCAGCGTCTTCAAAGTGGACTTATTTAAAATGGAACAAATAGTCTGTAGCTTGCATTAGGCCATAAAACAATATCTAACTGTATTGGAAACTTGTACAGGCTAATACTATAATAGTCTCTACCAAAGGAATTGGAGAGCCCATCAGAACTGGCACTTGTGTAGGAATGTCCAGATAATCTGACAGCCAATGGCCTTACATTTTGTAGGATTAAGTTTCAGTTGATTAACTTCCATCCAATTAGCAATAGGTAATAAGCAGAAATCCAGACATGTAAGAACAATATTAGCAACTGAATGTCATCTGCAAAATAATATCCATTAGCACCCCAGGCAGTGATTGAATTAAACTTCCAATGGGCTCAAGAAGATGCTAATAGAACTGGAGCTATAAGAAATCTCTGAGGTACCCCTCACTGTAGTTCAAGGAAAGGTTTGGTTATTAAAGAAAACAGAAACTGCAATTCTTTGAATAGGAGATAAACCAGGTAAGGACCTGGCTTTGTAAGCCAATATCCATAAGACAATTTAGGAACCGCTGATAATTAACAAGGTTGGATACTGAGGTTCAATCCAGTGAAATCAAAATCCCTAGTTTGGCTCCATTTAGAACGTCTTGAATATCACTTAGCATATAAGCTAATACAGTTTCCGTAGAGAAGCCCTTTTTGAAGTCTGATTGTCAAGGGTGTAAAACATTCATCTGTTCTATGAATTTGGTAGGCTGAAGGAGAACTACTTTTTGTGCTATTTTAGATGGAAAGGGTAAATTAAAAATCGGCCTGTAATAAAATGGATTGTTCTGGTTCAATTTAAAACTTTTAATGAAAGGTCTAATTACTGCATTTTTCCAAGGAACTGGAACCTTTCCAGAATACAAACTTTGAGGCAATCATAGTCTGAAGTGCACTAATTAGGTCCACAGCAGGAATTTTGATGAATCTTGTAAATGAGTCAGCTAGCATAAGGGGACATCTCATTGAGGAGAGGAATTTCTCCAAGGCAAAAGAAGAAGGAGTAACAAAGGAAGACCATTGACTAACTGGTATTTCTGCACTTGAGTCATTTGTCTCTATGTTGGACAACTTATCCAGTATTTCTTGTGGGCATACTGGTAAATTTGAAAAGGAGTCCTGCAAGGAATTGATTTTAGCATTGAAGAAGTTGGCCAAGTCAGCTGTCGTAAGGATGGAAAGTGAGACAGCACAAATTTCATGCAGAACTTTAGATAGACTAGAGATTATTATGCATAGCTTCTTAGAGTGATTGTCACTAGCAGAGATGAGTTTAGAGTAGTATGATTTTTTGGCCAGCTTAATCTCATAGGTATGAGGCTAAATGATATAGATTCTGGTTGACAGGGATCTGATGTTGGTGCCAAAGATGCTCTGCCTGTCTGATCTAATGCCTTAACAGAATCAAGTTTGGATGAAACCATGGATGACTCCTCTCAGAGGACTTATGCTAATATTGCAAAGGAGCAACTTTGTATAATGCTTAGAAAAAGTTAAGTTCCAAACATCTACCTGCTTATCTGGAAAAAGGATGACAAAATTGGGAGGAAAATTCGTACATTTCACAGCCAATATCTCCAGCTCAATATTAAGAAGGTTTCTTGACCAATAGGTAGCAGACAACTTAGGAGGATTAGATATTGCAATGGCCATCTAAAAAGAAACAAAAACATGATGAATCTAAGGAAAAGAATATGTTGAAAAATACTTTAATGACATAAATGAAATATCCATCAAGGAAACAGAACCAAAAATATGACCAGCTATATGGGTTAAATTAAAACCATGTTGTTGAAAACTCAAATCAGCCATAAAAGACAAAAATTCTATATCCTTGGCCTTAAGGGGATTATTAATTTGAATATTCAAATCACCTACGACAACTAAGTTAGGGTATGTAGAAGCTAATGTTGAAAATTAACCATAAATTTTGTCCCAATGGAGGGCATATATTAGTAAGATAAAAGTGTATGGCAAGATATTAACTTGGTAATGCCTCTGAATGTGAAAATCGAAATGTATCTAGTGCCCTTGGTTAGAGGGAGCTAGAAAGAAAATAGCTAACTCCACCCCTAAGTCCAGTTCCAGATTTTGTTAAGAACAAGAAACCTGGTAGAGTACATTGGATGAAGGAGCAGCTTCTCCCTCTTTTATCCATGTCTCTGACACTGAAAAGTTGAAATTCACCTGTTTGTAAAAGATCGTGAATCAATGTAATTTTGCATTGCAAAGATTTAACATTCAGCAATCCAACTTTCTACCCATGTTGCATGGAGGCTGAGGCTGCTGAGATGGCAGATGTATATATTATCTGTAGGGAGTATCAGCAGGGAAACAAAATAATGTATGCTCGGTTATGCATAGGGGAAGCCTACTGTTTCCCTTCCCATGGGTTTGGTGAGACTTTCTAGCAATGAGCCACAAGAGAAAGACAAGTCTGTGTGTGTGTGTGTGTGTGTGTGAGTATATATATATATATATATATATATATATATATACAGACTGTATATATATATATATATATATATATATATACAGACTGTATATATATATATATATATATATATATATACAGGGTGGCCCAAAAAAATGAGAACCTCTCGTAGCATATAAGTTATTTAAAAATTCAAAAAGACAGATGTAAACGATTGACAAATTTAAAAAAAAGATGGCGACCGGAAATTGTCGAAATAAAGACGTTATATAGCTAAAAAAGGTAAATAGGTAAACTATTTAAGCTTTTAATTTATGAGCTGTTCTCACTTTTTTGGGCCATCCTGTATATATATGTGTGTGTGTGTATATATATTAGATTTATTGTGGGTAGAAAAATAGAAAATAAAAGACTAACACTGCAGAATGAGGTAATTAGGTTTTCTCTGTAGCAGCACTAATAGTGATTACCACTGCTACATAATTATCTGACAACCAAAGGTCACAGGCTTGCTCTGCACTTAGGAAAAGAACAGGAAAGAGCTATCTGACTAACTCCCACACCCGGGTGAAGACATAAGACTAGTACCTAAACTCTGCCTGATGGACAAATGCAGGTGGGGTCCAATGCAGTCTCTGGAACAGCTAGAAGTCCAAAGATACAGATAAGCTAACTATGTTGGCTCTAGCCATAGGAGGTGAGCCGCATGAAAATACAGAACACTACAGGTGCCTGTGGGAGTCTTAGATTGTCTCATAGGGTTAGTGGAACAGCCTTGGGATGACAGAATGTCTTTGTGTTTATACAAGCAGCAAAAGAGGCAACAGGTACAAAATGGTGCACAAGTTCTTCTGTGCATACAGTTTTATTCTTTGTGATGAGTCCTTATCACATTTTGATGATTGGTCAGCATGAGATACTGTAAGGTGTCATGGCAGGAGGCAGTCATCATGTGGTCATCTTGCACACTATAGAGCCACAACAAGAGACAAAATGCAGTAGACGATGGTATGCAGTTTCATATAGTGCTGCAAGTGTCAAAGGCTAGTAGAACAGTCTGTGGCTGAGAAAGGCCTAAGAAGCAGGTTCTTTTGCAAGTAAGCATGGCAGAAAACAATAGTCTTCGGTATACAGACACACAACACTTGGCAGGCAGTTGCTTGGAGGTCAGCAGGTCTGAGGCTTGGAACACAGCAGAAGCTTCTGTAGCAAGAATCCATGTTGCTTGGTTCAGGGCTGCGGTTAAGAGCAGGCTGTAGGGTACCAGTCCTACATACCTACAAGTAAAAGTTGTCACTTCACAAAACGTTTGGCTAATGGCCAATGAAGATCCTGGTCTCTTCCATATATCAGAATCACAGATGGGAGCATAAAATAAGCATGGTAAGTTTGATGAAAGTTAAATAGTGCAGATTGAAAGAGGAATAAGCCAAATAAAAAGAAGATCAAGACAAAAAGAAAAGTTGCTTGAAAGCAAGTGCCCGAAGGAGCAAGTTTTCCTACTTGAGCATGCCTCCTTGGCCTGCCATCATGGGGCTTCTAGAAAATAGAGAGGCAGCTCTGATATCACTTTGGGATCCTCAGCAGAAGCAAAGGTCTAATCAAAGGTGGTATCTGCAGAAACAAAACACAGCACAAAGTAGGCTCTAAGGAGGGAAACATAACATACAATAACAATATGCATCATCGTGGATCTAGCAGTAAAATAGAGAGGCAGCTCTGATGTCACCATGGGGGCCTCAGCAAGTAGCAAAAGTGAAGGGCTAACCAGAGAAGATAGCAGCAACTTGGAGGCATGGTCTTGGCAAGCAGAAGCAACAGAGGGCTAACTTGAAAAGGTAGCAGTGACTTGGGAGCCTCAGTAGGGGGGCATGGTCTCTGCAAGCTGCAGAAAGCAACAACAAAAAAATGATTCATAAGTATTCACACCCTTTGCAATAGTATATGACGGCAGATAAAGACCAGTGTGGTCAATTCAGTCTGTCCAGTAAGGTTGGCTCGAGTGGTTGTAACTGCAGCTCTGTGCAGATCACACCTCCTCTGTGCCTGTGCTTAGGGTTGTACCTGCTGCTCTGTTAAAAGATATTTACGTTTGCTTTGATTTCATCTTCTTGCTATAAAGGGATCCACTGTGTCTGTCCCATGCCATTTTGAATTCTGTTACTGTATTTGCCCCCACTACCTCCATCAGGAGGACATTCCAAGCATCCACCACCCTTTCAGTGAAAAAGTATTTCCTGATGTTGCTTTTAAGTTTACTACCTTGCAGCTTCATCGTATGCCCTCTGGTCTTACAACTTCCCCTTCTTTGAAAAATAGTTTATTTGATCATTAATACCTTTTAAGTATTTAAAAGTCTGTATCATATCTCCCCATCCCTCCTTTCCTCTAGGGTATACATATTTAGGTCAAGTCTCTTCTCATACGTCTTCTGGCACAAGCTTCAAATCATTTGGGTCACCTTCTTCTGAACCATTACAAGTCTTTTTATGTCCTTTGTGAGATATGGTCTCCAAAACTGAATACAATACTCCAATAGTAATGCTATATTACCTCTGGTTTCAAAAAATGCCTTAACAAGGCCCATAATAAGTTAAATAGAGTTCACCCATGTCTAATCATAGTAGTTGAGCTCATTTTAATACTCCCTGGATGAAGAATCAAGTTGCTTTTGTTATATGAGTTTGATTCAAAGGTCTAAACATGCAGAACACAGAGCTGCCATAAAACCCCCCAAGGCAAAGTTATTCAAAAGCACAGATTGGGGGAAGGCTATAAGGACATTTCAATGTGTTTAAACATCCTAAGGGGGACCATCAGGTCCGTCACTGTGAAATGGAAACACTTTGGCACCATTAAAACACTGCCTCAATCAGGTCACCCCCTCAAAGGTCAGTAGCCACGGGTTAAGGAAACTGCTGAGAAAAGTCACTGTGAGCCTAAGATCATTCTAAAAAATACTGACGTTTCTGGCTGAGACTAGAGAATATGTTGACTGCTTAACAATCTCACGATTACTCCACAAACATGGCCTGTATGAGAGAATGGTCAGAAGGAAGATATCACTGAAGAAATGCCATATGATATGCTGCATAGTGTCGGCAAAAATCTCTTAGGGGACACTGCACTCGTAAGAAGGTCTTGTGGTCTGAAGAGACTAAGTGGAACGTTTTGGTCTTAATGCTATGCATGATGTAAAACAAACACAGCACATTATCCTGCTTATTCCCCTATAGCAAAGCATGGTGGTGACAACATTATACTGGGCAGATGCTTTACAGCAGTGGGGGCGGGGAGGCTTGTGAAAATTGATGGAAAAAAGGGCGGTGCAAAGTGCAGGAAGATTCTGGAGGAAAACCTATTCTAGTGTGCCACAGATCTGGGAATGGGGAGAACATTCAGCTTTCGGCAGGACAATGATCTGAAGCACAAAGCCAAAGCCAAAGCAGCACTGGAGTGGCAGAGCAAGAAACATAGAAACATAGAAATATGACGACAGAAAAAGACCACATGGCCTATCTAGTCTGTCCTTCCATAACAACTACAACAGTCCCCTTTTTACCTTTAGAGATCCTCTGTGTTTGTCCCATGCTTTTTTGAAAGAAGAAAGTGAACCTTTTCAACTGGCCTAGTCAAAGCCCAGGCTTGACTTCAAGAGAAAATCTGTGGCCAGATTTGAAGACTTCAGTTCATAGATGATTCCCAACCAACCTGAAAGTCTGAGTTATTCGGTCAAGAAGAATGAACAAAAACTGCACTAACCCACAGTGAAAAGTTGGTAGATGCTTATCCTAAATGACTCAAATGAGGCTTCCACCAAGTACTGAGTCAAGAAATGTAAAGACTTACTCATTCAAGACTTTTTGGCTTCTTATTTTTAATTACTTTGTGAATATGTTCTAAGTGTGGCATATGTTGTGTAGATCAGTGAAACAAAGTCCTACTTTAATGCACTGTGAATTGTATTTTTATAGATTGTTAATAACAATAAAAAAAACATTTCATATTCTGCAAAGTATGACAAATTTCTGCCAGAAAATTTTCCAAGTCTGAAATGTTACTGAAATTAGTGCAGAAAATAACAAAGGAAAAGACCTTTGGGGTGAGAGGAAACCAATTTAGAGGAAAGATCTTGCTCAGTAGAGGAAAAGAACAAAATGACAAGAAAGGGCAGAGACACAGGGATGGTCAGAGGAATTTAAAGCCTTGAAACAAAATGAAGAAACACAAATATAATATAGAAGAAGATGAGATGAGGAAAGAACTCAGCATGGTATGTATGTTTATACTGGAACTGAAAGGAAAAGAAAGACCAACATTTTCCAGGTTTAAAAAGTAATGGTTGTCACTGTGCCTTGTATGGACCACAAAGTGGGGAGGAGACTATAAGGAAGCCAGAAAGTAAAAGGTTTCTTAGTATCCAAATCAAGAGATGGAGGAGGATTTAAAGGAGATGCGAAGAGGAATATGCAAGTCTTGCTTATATCGTGGTGGAAGCAGCAGCAAAATTTGTCAAGGGAGCAGCGGGTGAAGGAGAGGGATTAGTTGAATGTGACTCCATGGTAACCAACCAGAGGGACTGGGAGGACGGTGGTGCTGTGAGTTGCGATAGGGAGAGGGGGAGGAATGATGAAGAGCTGTGTCATTGACACTGAGGCAGCAGAATGACATTATGGTTCAGTGATAAATGTGTGTGCACATGGTAAAAAAATGATTCAGTGACAACTATGACACATGTTTTATTCTTTTGTATTCCACAAATGTGAAGCACATAGTAATAGAACATCGCCGCAGTTTTAAACAGAGGAAGATGAAAGTAAAGGAAATAGAATACAAAAAGGTGATGAATTTCAGTTTATAAAATCAATTGCATGCAAATATATTTACAGTAATTATACAGAATATAAACAAGTCTAGAGATGAGCCATGTACCTCCCGCGTGTGGGACCTGAAGGATTTCAGGTTGCTGCAGTTGTATTTTAGGGTGTGTGGTGTGATCGCTCAAGAGCATAAAAAACAGCGACAGTTAGTTTTAGACTGCTAGATTGTGCTTTTAGATGTGTATATGCAGAGCTGTGCTCTCCCAGGTAAGCAGAGGCTTGACACAGAAGGCTGCTGAACTGTGTCATCCTGCCGCTGTTCTTTCATAATGAACCTGCTTATTTATTCAAACCTGATATCCCACACAAATATTGATATGCAAATGAAGATATTGTACTAAGGTTCTCTTCATTACCTGTATTATTTTGCCAGTGGTATTAAATTTAGCTTTATCCATTTTTCCATGGGGTTTGACGTAGTTTAGAAATAGGCACCAAAGACATAGAAAGGAGACTGTAAGTGTAAGGAATAAAAAGAAAAGACTAGAGAATGGGAGGCGGAGACAGGCTATAGCAAGAGATGGTAAGGCAAGGCAACAAATGAGCGATGGAGACAGGATATAGAATGAAAGTGGGAGAAATAAAGAATGGAAAGTAATAAAACCAAGGGAGAAAGAACCTAAATGGAGAAGAGACATACATAAGGAAGAAAGCAAAACAAATTATCCAGACGCTCAAAGCCTGGAAAACTATTGCAGCAGAATCGCCTCAATGTGCCTTCTATAAAGTTGAAGGGGAATATTCTGGAGTCCCTGCTCCTAATTTGACCTGTCATAATTTCTTAAATCATGAAGGATAGGCCTGCCTGTCAGTCAGGTGGCAGGGTTGTCTCTTCCAGCTTTTGAAGGGAAGATTGAGGCCTTATTATCCAGGATCCCAGGTTCTTCTTTCCTCTAGGGGAGTCAGGGGAAGCAGGAGAGGCCATAGGAGCCCAAAAGGGGCTCTGGCACAATCAGGGGTGCTGTCTCCATGATCAAGTTACCAGCTTGGAGTGCTGCTACCCCATAAGCTGGCCAGGCTTAACTCAAAGCTGCAAGCTTAGCTAAAGAGAGGTGGATAAGATCCAAAGGGATTGTAGCTGGGAACATTAGCCTATAGATTCCAGACAAAAACGTCAGGGAGAGAGAGAAATAAAGTCCAAGATTGAGTGGCCTGAATGGAGAGAGAGTGCAGTGAGTGGGCCCTATAACCCAACGACTGGGAGAACCCTGCACTGAGGCGGAGGGGACCTACATTCCGAGTGCTCCCTCACCTCCCAGACTAAGGATGTACTTTTTTGAGATTTTTTTTTCTGAACTATGTTAATATTTAAACTTTTGAGGAGGGAAATAGCCACGTGATGCGTGAGTGAGCAGGTCGTGGGTCTGCTGGCTCCGGGGCCGTTCTGGGCAAATTAACTGGAAATTTGGAGTGGAGGAGTGGCCTAGTGGTTGGGGCAAGGTACTTCAGGCCGGAAGGTCGGGGGTTCAAATCCCACTAGAGGACAGCAACCTTGGGCCGGAAGGACTGGGGTTTCTAGTCCCACAGGTGCTCCTTGTGGTCTTGGGCAAGCCACTTAACCCTCCATAGCCCATGTTCCCTGTAAAATAGTTCTCTGTGTGCTGTGCTTTCCTGTCTAATCAATGTGTTTATACCTCAAAAATTTCCTGTCATGATTTGACAATTTCCAATCTGTAATCAAACCGCTGCTGATCGCTGGAAGTAGCGGTATACAAATGTATACTAAATAAAAATAAATAAAATAAACTGATTAACCGAGCATAAACCGCCCCAACACCTACTACTTGCAACCGGAGACTGGGGGACATCTTGAGGCATGAAAAGGAGCTCTCGGACGGACGGCGCGATGGCGGCAGCCCCGAAAAAAGACAAAGATAAGGTGGGCAAATCTGGGGCCTGCACGACCACGCTAGCACAGCCAGTTTCCCCCGGGGCGGAGAGCATTGAATCCGGCACGGAAGATCTGGCTAAAGAGGTAGCAAAGTTTTTAGAGCCGAAATTTGATCTAGTGCTGCAAAAGCTTGAAAATTTGGCTGATACTCTCTCAGATATGGGGAGGAGAGTGGATGAACTGGAGCACCGCGTTTCAGCGATTGAGGATGAGGAGGGGCAGCGTGAGCGTGAAAGGAAAACGCAATGCAAACAGCTTGAGGCCCTCCAAGCCAAGGTGGACGACCAGGAAAACCGCTCACGCAGAAATAATCTGCGAGTGGTAGGCATTCCAGAATCTTATAAGGAGAGCGGGCTTATGCAGTTTCTGGGAGACTGGTTGCCTAAAGCCTTGGGCCTCGCTGCGCTGGTGGGAAAACTGGACATCAAACGAGCGCATCGGATTGGGCCGCGGAAAGAGGAACAGCAGCGGCCCCGCGTAGTCATCATGCGGCTCCTTAACTTTCAGCATAAGGTGCAAATTTTGCAAGCATTTTGCCGCCACCGGGACTTACAGTTGGATAACAGTAAACTCCTTATATTTCAAGATTATTCAATTGTGGTGGCAGAAAAGAGGAAGGAATTCACCCCACTATGTGATGCTTTGTTTAAAAGACATATGCATTTTACCCTGGCTTTCCCAGCGACACTCCGAGTAAAGCACCAGGGGAAAAACTTTGCATTTGACTCAGTATCGGCAGCGAAACACTTCGTGGAGAGCTTGCCGGTGAATTCTACAGCGGACGACCCGCGGACATGAGTAGATGGCAATGAATTGTGCCGGTGAGCGGGTGATGGACATGAACTGCACAACAGAAGTATTGTGTGCCTGGCAGATCTCTTGCTTATTTGAAAGCCAAGTAATGGAGAGCTGTTGTATCTTCACTGTGGTATTATTCTCTGTTTATGCTGTTTCCTTGGTCACGGGCTATGGTTGCTTGTGTCCCACTGTTGATACTTGTTGATACATGTTGAAACATTTTGTGTGGGTGGGAAGGGGATGTTTTTCACCTATAGACGAAGCCCGGGAGGGCCCTGTAACATCTGGTGGGCTATACCTCAGCGGCTAGTGCTGAGGCATAGACAGTTGGGTTTTACTTTTTAGGGATCGGGATGGATAGTAAGGGGAGGGGGAGGGGGTGGCGGAGGGTAGGGGGAGGGGAGGTGAAGAGGGAGGGAGGGTCGGGTGGGGGGGCTTGTTTTGTTTGGATGGGGCGAATGTTCCGAATGTATGTTGTTCGAAAGTGGAGTTGTAGTAATAGGCCCTTTGATTACCTCAGACACCTTGGAGGTGGCACGCCCCATGGCCGGGGAGGCCCCATACTAATGTTCAACCCTGGGTTGAGGCTGGGCGATCCAGGGTTTGTGATGTGGATGGAAGACCGTGATAGTTATCATGTGAGAGAAGTGAGTGAATGAGGGATGTTCTAAAACTGGTCTCATGGAATGTAGGAGGGGTCAACACTCCAGTTAAGAGGACGAAGATTTTGCAGGCCTTAAAGAGGGGACATGCGCAAATTGCGTTATTGCAGGAAACACATTTGAGCGCCGCGGAGCACGCCAAGCTTAAAAAAGATTGGGTGGGGCAGGTTTTCGCGGCCTCTGCGGGAAGCCGGAAATGTGGGGTGGCGATCCTGGTGAAAAGGGGCCTCTCAGTCGAGGTCATCAAAGAGGAAGCAGACCCACAAGGTAGATTTTTCTTCTTACATGCCAAAATACAGGGGGAGGAGCTGTTCCTTGGGAATATATACGCCCCCAATAATTATGATCATCAATTCTTTCAACTTCTTTTGAGTAAGATATTGGGGGCGCCGAAGATACTGTTGATATTGGCGGGTGACTACAACTGTCCCCATGATACAACGTTAGATAAATCTCGAGCGGGGAGACCTGGCGGGGCATGGCATAATAAAGGAGTGGGCTATCTATGTCATATGGGGGGTTTGATTGATTCGTGGAGGACCTTACATGGGGTGGAGCGGGATTACACACATCTGTCGAGAGTGCACCAAACCTGGTCTAGGATAGACTATATATTGATCTCGCGAGAGAGTTTGGAAAAAGTGGCCACGGTAGAGATTGAGCCCTTGGTAATTTCTGATCACGCTAAGGTGGCCCTGGAGTGGCATCTGCGGTCTTCTGGAGGTGCCAGATGGTCTTTTCCTGGCTATCTCTGGAAGAAGGAGGAATTTCGGAAATATCTGATACAGCAATGGGAGGAATATTTGGCGCTGAATGATACAGGAGATGTTACTGTGGCAACATTTTGGGAGGCAGGGAAAGCAGTGTTGAGAGGACATATCATAGCTTATGTAGCGAAGGAAAGGAAGCGGCTTAATAGTTGGCTCTTGGAACTTGCATCCAAACTGCAGGAGGCTAAACGGGACTCTCTGCTGCTCCCAAGTAGGCTCCCAGAGTATTTAGAGACCCAGAAAGCTTTAAATGCGGTGCTGCATGAAAGGGCGATCCACTCGCTGCAATACTATAAACATCAATTATTTCGCTATGGGGAGCGAACAGGGAGGTTATTGGCTCAACTGGTGAAGCCGCGGGGTGGCATCCAAGGCGTGGTACGGATTAGGGATAAACATGGGCAGTATCACTCGGAACTCAATCAGATTGTACACGTCTTCAGTCAGTATTATCAAGAGCTCTATACGCCTGATGTGGAGGATAGGGAGCGGGAGCGGGAGTTTTTGGAGGGTGTCCCGTTAGCGCGCTTGACGCCAGAAGACCTGCAAGAGATCAATGCGGATATCATGGTAGAGGAAATACAGAACGTGATAAAAAAGGGGAAGCCACATAAGGCTCCGGGGCTGGATGGGTATGGATCCAAATTTTTAAAGATTTTAATGACCCAAGTTACCCCCACTTTAGCGGCTCTCTATCAGGAAGCACAGGAACTGGGCTCGTTTCCTAGAGATATGCGGACGGCAGCAATCACTATCATACCTAAAAAAGGTCGGGATCCGGAGGATCCCGCATCCTACCGGCCCATCTCGCTAATCAACTATGATATAAAGGTGGTGGCGTCGGTTCTAGCGGCTAGGTTGCAGAAGTTTTTACCCCGCTTGGTTGGAGATCATCAATCGGGGTTTGTGAAGGGTAGAGGAGCATTCCCCAACATTAGCAAAGTGTTACTAGGCATGGAAAAATGTCTGACGCAAGAGATACCCTTGGTCTTGGTAAGCCTGGATGCAGAGAAGGCTTTCGATAGAGTATCGTGGTCTTATATGTTTGAGGTATTGACGAGATTTGGCTTTGATGGAGCCTTCTTGGCTTGGGTGAAGGCGCTCTATGCGCGTCCACTAGCTTGTGTAGCTAGCGGTGGGACTCGCTCCCAGCCGTTTGTGCTGCGAAGAGGCACGCGGCAGGGCTGCCCTCTGTCGCCTTTACTCTTTGTTCTGCAACTGGAGCCTCTACTGCTTGCGCTTCTTAGTGCGAAGGAGGTTCAGGGTGTAGAATGGCCGAATGGTGGTATAAAGGTTAGTGCGTTTGCAGACGATATGCTGCTGTGTCTGTGTAATCCACAGAACTCTTTGGAGCAGGCTCTGGGAATCATTGGGAGGTTTGGTACTTTCTCGGGACTCCGGGTTAATGTCAGTAAATCCATGGCTTTGGATGTGGGTGGTAGGGCGCGGCAGCTTTGGCGGGGACAGTTCCCTTTGCTTTGGGCACAGGGAGAATTCCGTTACTTGGGAATTCAGATTCCTGATCATGTGTCGAAGCTCTACACCGTCAATGTCAGACCGATGCTTGCTAGGACTGCGGCAACCCTACAGAAATGGAAGGACCTACCACTTTCGCTTATGGGGCGGATAGCCTTATTTCAGATGATGGAGGTGCCCAGATGGATGTACCTGTTGCGACATCTGCCTATATGGTTACTGCGTCGAGATGTCTTGATTTTGCAGAGGCACATTGTGCGATTTTTGTGGAAGGGGAGGAAGTCACGGATTCCGGTGGCTGTGTTGATGAGCGGTCATACGGAGGGGGGGTTGGGTCTCTTTTCGGTGCGGGATTATAATTTCCTTTGCTTGCTCAGACCCCTGAGGGATTTGATTTTGGGAACACAGGACGTACTCCCGAAACATCTGATCACTTGGATGTCGATTCCCGCTCACGCGGCTTATTTGTTGCATTGTAAGAGTAAAGGTCTCCCGAAAATGTGGCGGGAGTCGATCTATTTAGGGGCGGTAAGGCAAGCCTGGAGATTTCTGTGCCAAAAGAAGGGTCTTTGCTGGGTTGCCACTGATTGTCTCCCGCTGAAAGACAACCTGGATTTTGCGCCAGGGCGGCAAGGAGGTATGCCAGTGAGCTGGGTAGCATCTGGTCTGGGATATATTGGACAAGTGCGTTTGCAGCTCCATGGGGAGATCGACTCATTCCAGTCATTGCTAAGACGATATCAGATTGCACCTACTTCGTTTTATTTTTATTTGCAGGCGCGGCACTATATTCGAATGTTACAACAGAAATATGGCTTATGGATGGGTAACCTGGGGGTGTGGGACTTTATATCAGAGTCCGACCAGACCTATTCGTTAAGTACTATCCGAGAAGAGTGGCATCCCGGGGGGGACCTGGGCCCTCTAGAGTCTTTGGTCCACAAATGGAGTCGGGAGGGGAGCGTACAGGTTACTCTCTTTGAATTACAGGAGGCCTTTAAGAAGGTCCGAGGCATCTCTGACTCAATTAGATTCCAAGAAATCCAATATAAGCTGTTATGGCGAGCATATGTGCCCAATGTTTGGGCGGTTCGGATGGGGCTACTCTCGACGGATGTGTGTCAGCTCTGTGGGTTTGCGCGGGGGACGCTGCTACATCGATTCTGGGAATGCACACATATACAATACTTTTGGCGTTGCGTGCGAGATTTGCTATGGACCTGGAGGCCCGGTCCTGGGGAGCTAACTCTGGAGTGGTGTTTGCTTGGCGTGCCCTGCACCGATGATCGTGCTTCCCTCAGTAGGAGGATGGGGGCGCGGTTACCGGAGTGGAGCGAGGGTGGGCTGCTACTATTGACCCGCATGCTGGTAAATTATATGACCGCGGCTTTCTTATAGCGAAACATTGTATTCTTAGGCATTGGGTGGAAGATAAGCCCCCTCGGATTGAGGAGTGGTCCCGGCGTCTGCTTGTCCTAAAGGGCCACGAATTACGCACAGCCCAGATTTTGGGAGGCAAGAAATATACAGATTGTGAGAAAATATGGCGAGAAGTACCTGGGAGTGCTCCGATGGAGCCTGCTATAGAGGATGTGAGGGGGAGCCTCGGGGCTTCTGACTGAGTGATTGTGTGTGTTTGGGCGACCTGAGGAACAAGTGGCGATTCTACGACATTTTGGGAAGATGTGTTGCGCTTGATTACGCGAGGGGACTGGGGGATGGGGGAGCGCGAGGGGTTTGGGATGGGTAAGGTGGGGGGGAGGGGTTAATTTGGGAGGGTGGTGGGGAGTGGGCTTCACTGGGTACGGGTAGCTATTCATTTGTTGATGTTGTAATGCATGTTATTAATTGGATGTTTAGTTACGTTATTCTCAGTACCGATATGCTGGGCCGCTGAGAGTCCACGGTTGGGGATCTATGAGGGTTAAGATGGGATGGTGGGGTGGATTGTAAATCCCCTGTACTTCCCTGTTAGATACTGTTCAGTACTCCCCGGAAGGATCTTTCTTTCGTTTGTTTCATCCATAGACTATATTAGCTTACGGGGTTTTATTCTGGCTGTATTAGTTGTTGTATTTGTTTTTTTATACGGTTCTGTAGCTATTTTGCTGTGTTGTGTTGGCCGGACTTATTTGTTTACTTCACACAGTGTGTCTGACGAAGTGTATTTGATTGTAAATGTGTAAAACCCAATAAAAAAGATTTGAAATAAACTTTTGAGGAGAACAAATATTCCCCAGCTTGTATTTCCACTCAGGTGATATACATTTATGTACTCTTGATGTTGAAAGGAGTTTGGGGGTTCTGTATAATCATCCAGTGCACTATACTCTGGTGATGGCTGTTTATGGTACCATATTATTTGGAGTGGTGGGGTTTTTGCAACTTCTATTGCAGAAATAGATCTGAGCGAAGCAGAGGAGTGATGTGTCCACCCGAAACTCAAAAGATAGATACCAAAAGCAGAAGAATGCTAGAAGAGCGCTTCATGTCCAAGGACGATGAAACTTTATAGGTTGGTGTTTTGAGTAATTATACCACCTATTCATTTGGCTTTTATATTGTTCCTTTTCTGTACTGTAAATTCTTTTAGTTGTATAGATGACCAATAAAGGTGTTTTATCTAACTATACCCCAGTTGCCCATTTGTCTCCTTTTGGACTTTTTATCTTATCTCATTTCAGCTTAGGCTCTGAATTTTTGCCTCCCTCCATTCATCAGGACCTTTTACTTTATGTTGTGTACTGGCATACATTCTTTAACAGGAAGTGAAACTGGAGGGGGCAGAAGCGCAAACGGCACCTTGGCACCAGACGAGAAGGTAACTACAGCACCATGGTGCCTATTTATATGTATTGCAGTCAGTGCACATCCCGGAGAGGAGCAGGAGCAGTGGCAGTGGCAGGAGGGGGCCCAGGGCCCCATAAGGGGTTGAAGTGGCCCTGATTACTGTGTTGTAATTCTTGTTAACTTCCATAATTTCTATTAGCATTTTCTCATCCATCTGTTCATTCTGGCCATGTGGACGGTAGTATACCCCAACTGCCATTTCCTCCCCTTTTTACATGGAATTTCTATCCATAGAGAATCCACAGTATATTTTATTTCCTGCAAAACTTGTATTCTGTTTGCCTCAATGCTCCCTTTAACATGTAGAGCTATCTCTCTATCAATTTGATCTACCCTATCATTACAATATAATTTGCACCTAGGAATCACAGTATCTCACTGGTTGTCCTCCTTCCACCAGGTCTCTGAGATGCCAATTATATCTAATCTTTCATTCAGTCTATATATTCTAACTCTCCCATTTTTTTAAACTTTTAGCATTTGCATACAGGCATTTCAAAGTTTGTTTTTTGTTCATTTTAATTAATTAATGATTTATTTATTTGAAAGAATTTAATATGACTACGGAAACTCACTATATCAAGGCCTCCCTCAGCAAATGCTACACCCACTACAGATGGTGAAAAACACCACAGCACGCATCATTACAGACACTCCAAGGACCGAGCACATCACCCCTGTCCTACAATAGCTACACTGGCTCCCAGTGGTGGCAAGAGCTAAATATAAAACAATCATGATCATCTTCAAAATCATTCACCATCTCTCAGCAGACGTACTCCAAGACGTTATAACAAGGGATATCAGCAATAGACCAAAAAGATCCATTAATGACAACATGATCGGCACACCTGCAGGCTATCACAAAACCAAACAAACAACCTCAAAAAGAACTCCATCATTACTGGCATCCACACTATGGAACTCCCTCCCAACGAGCCTGAGGGCATTGGATGACATCACAGACTTCCGCAAAGACCTCAAAACACTGTTATTTATAGAAACATATGAGCAATCAGGCAACATCCCCTATCCAAACAGAAATACAACTACCTCCACCATCTAGGCACGCACTCATCATATCTACACAAACAAGTTTATTGCACTACGTTGTCAATCACCCTCATGTTAAATGCTGCCCTTCAATTGTACTTTCTAAATGTAGTTAAGTACTCACATGTTAAATGTTACCGTCAATTGTACTGCCTAAATGTCGTTAAGTAATTGTACTGTCTAAATATTTATAAGTACCCTACTGTTAAATGTAACCCTCCAACTGTGATGTGACGTGACCACCTTGATTGAAGGATAAGGTGGTATACAAATCTGTCTAAATAAATAATATATCCCCATTCAATTGTACAGCATGGTGGCTTACAAATAAAAAATGAACTGAGTCGTACATGACATAAAATATACAATAACACAGTAAAACACAAATAAAAGCCAAAGCTAAAATAAGCAACAACACATTAAGCTAATTTCATAGAAAAGGAGGGGATGAATAGAACAATTATTACCAGAGACAACAAATGAACTGTGAACTATTAGGGAACTCTCAAGAATCAATTTAAAAACTTCATGCTCTGGAAAATCAAAGAACCTCTCTAAACGCCTTAGAAAAGAACCACATTTTTAGGCCCTTTTTGAACTTCCTATAGGAGTTTTCCAAACCTAGATCTTGGGGAAGAGCATTCCATAGTTGGGAGAATGCTAAATGAACTCTTGAAAAAATACTAAACACAGTCTGGTTTTAGTTGGAAGAGCCAAGTAATTTCCTTGGAGGATCTGGGTGCTCCTGCAGGCATATAAGGTATCAGTAAGTCACTGAGTTACCAAGGGAGACCTGTACAATAAGCCTTTTGTGCTAGTAGAAGGATCCTAAAAGGTGCGCGGCTGGATATGGGGTGCCAGTGTTGCTCCCTCAAAAAATGTGAGACGATCTTTATCAGTTGACAGGGATAATTTAGAATCTTTCACTTCTGTTTGATTTTTACTTAAAAGCACATGGATTACTTTTACCTTTATTAGAATCTCTCTATTGGGATGCCCTAACTTCCTTGTTTAACTAGTATTCTTCAAAGATACATCATTTCAAACCATGCACTCTTGGCTACTGTCGACTTTTCCTATCATCTAGTTTAAAAGCTGCTCTTGGTTACTGTCTGCTTTCCCCCATTATCTAGTTTAAAGGCCACTCTATCTCCTTTTTAAAGGTTAATGCCAAAAGCCTGGTTCTACCCTGGCTAAAGCGGAGCCCATCCTTTCTGAAAAGACCCCCCTCTTTTCAAGAATGTTGCCCAGTTCCTAACAAATCTAAAACCCTCTTCCTTGCACCATTGTGTCATCCACGCATTGAGACTCCCAAGCTCTGCCTGCCTCTTGGGTCCTGGGCACGGACCGAGAAGTATTTCTGAAATGTTATCCTGGAAGTTCTACCTAAAAGTTTAAATTTAGTTTCCAGATCTTCCCTCTCACACTTTCCTATGTCTTTGGTAACAACATGTACCAAGGCAGCAGGCTTCTCCGCAGCACTGTCTAGAACCTCATTCTAGATGGTGTATGAGGTCTGCTACCTTTGCACGAGGCAGGTAAGTTACCATATAATCCTCACATCCACTAGCCATCCAGCTATTTATATGCCTAGTGACTGAATCGCCAACTATAACAGTTGTCCCAACCCTTTCCTGATGGGCACATGCCCCTGAAGACAAACCCTCAGTGCGAGAGGATATTATGTCATCTGGAGGGTAGGTCCAATCTACAGGACCACTTCCTGCCACATCAAAGGTGATCTCTCTCCTCCATTACAGCAGAGAGACTGCCAGACTGAAGGTGGGACTTCTCTATGATGTCCCTGAAAGGTCTCCTCTATATACTGTACCTCTGTCTGCCTCAGCTCCTCCAAGTTTGCTACTCTAGGCTCCAGAGATCAGACTGGTTCCCTGAGAGCAAGGAGCTCTTTGCACCTTAGTGTACACAAGACCTCTCACCAACAGGAAGATAAATCATACATGTGACAGTGCAAAAGAGAGGATAGCCCCCAATTTGCTGCTGGACATCTGTCTGCATCTTAGTTCTAATGATTTGTTTTGCTATTTAAAGTTGTTCAGTTATTTAGATACTAGGGGAATAAGGATAATTGAACCAATACAAATTTACCTAATACATTTTAGGGGACTTTGTTTAATGTTCACCTTATGATGAACTGCAATTAGAATTATCTATTCATAAGGCCTAATAACTTGCTGATGAAGATAACCAGATAAACCTGAACGTGAAAAAGTCTCTCTTTTTCCCTTAACTGGCTTAAGAGCCTATAAATCAAAGGCTGTGCCTGGGGGTGGGTAAGTGGGGAGTGGACGAGCAATAAACACTAACAAAATTTGACTGTTAAAGTATATCCTAACTTAATAAACACAAACTTTTAAATAGACACTAATTTTATCAACTTAACCCAAATAATTTCCTTTTCTCTAAGATTCTGAGAATGTTCCAGCAGGTAAATACTTCCCAATACAGATTTTATTTATTTATTTAACAATTTGTTTTAAACCGCCTTATCTTATAATCAAGGCGGTTTACATTGCAACTTCAATTTTACAGAGAAATTCCAACAAATACAGCTAACAATTTAAACCATTACTGACAACTTTCATAGCATGCCACAGGGGGGGGGGAAGGACTTAAGAACATAAGATATGCTATACTGGGTCAGACCAAGGTCCATCAAGCCCAGTATCCTGTTTCCAATAGTGGCCAATCTAGGTCACAAGTATCTAGCAGTCTCCCCAAAAGACACATAAGAACATAAGATATGCCATACTGGGTCAGACCAAGGTCCATCAAGCCCAGTATCCTGTTTCCAACAGTGGCCAATCTAGGTCATACGTACCTAGCAGTTTCCCCAAAAGACACAGGTTCCTAAATGCTTGTATTGGGTCAAGCAGTGATATCCTGGGTCCCTTTTAATAATGCTTTATGGACCTTTCCTACAGGAACTTGTCCAAACCTTTTTTAAACCCAGCTACACTAGCAGCTTTTACTACATCATAGAAACATAGAAATACGATGACAGAAAAAGACCACATGGCCCATCTAGTCTGTCCTTCCATATCTGGAAATTCCAGAGTTTGATTACACGTTGAGTGGAAAAATATTTTCTCTTCTTAGTCTTAAATAGGTTACCCTTTAGCTTCATTGCATGTCCCCTAGTCTTTTTATATTCTGACGACATAAACAATTGATCTACGTTTACCCGTTCCACTCCATTCTTTAATTTAAAGACCTCTATCATATCTCCCCTCAGCCGTCTCTTTTCCAGGTTGAAGAGCCCCAATCTTCTTAGCCTCTCTTCATAGGAATATCCTTCCACCCCCTTTACCATTTTGGTGGCTCTTCTCTGCACCCTTTCTAATAACGCTATATTCTTTTTAAGATACGGCGACCAGAATTGCACACAATATTCAAGGTGCGGTCGTACCATGGAATGATATAGAGGCATTATAATATCCTTTGTTTTATTTTCCATTCCTTTCCTTATGATACCTAGAATTCTATTTGCTCTCTTTGCCGCCGCAGAGGGTTTCAACATGTTATCCACGATGACGCCTAAATCTTTTTCCTGGGTAGTGGTTCCCATTATGGAACCTTGCATCATCTAACCATAGTTTGGGTTCTTCTTTTCTAGGTGCATAACTTTGCACTTGTCCACATTAAATTTCATCTGCCATTTGGTTGCCCAGTCTTCCAATTTATCAAGATCCTCTTGCAATTTTCCACAATCCTTTTGGGTTTTAACAACTTTAAATAGTTTTGTGTCATCTGCAAATTTGATAACCTCACTCGTTATTCCCTTTTCCAGGTCATTTATGAATATGTCAAAAAGCAGCAGACCCAGCACAGATCCCTGGGGTACTCCACTATTCACCTTTTTCCATTGAGAAAATTGGCCATTTAGCCCTACCCTCTGCTTTCTATCTTTTAACCAGTTCCTGATCCACAATAGTACACTGCCTCCTATCTCATGAATTTTTAGTTTTGCCAAAAGTCTCTGATGAGGGACCTTGTCAAAGGCTTTCTGAAAGTCCAGATACACTATATCAACTGACTCACCTTTGTCTACCTGTTTATTCACACCTTCAAAAAACATAACAGATTAGTAAGACAAGATCTTCCTTGTCTAAAGCCATGTTGGCTGTCTCCCATTAAGCCATGACTATCTACATGCTGAGTAATTTTGTTCTTTATAATGGTTTCTACCATTTTTCCCGGTACTGACGTCAGGCTCACCGGTCTGTAGTTTCTCAGATCACCCCCTGGAACCCTTATTAAAAATTGGCGTTACATTGGCAATCCTCCAATCTTCAGGTATTATAGATGATTTTAATGATAGTTCACATATTACTAATAGGAGGTCTACAATCTCATATTTCAGTTCTTTCAACATCCGGTCCAGGTGATTTGCTACTCTTCAGTTTATCAAATAGTTGTAATACATCTTCCGGTGTATCGATATTTCTTTTAATTCCTTTGCAGTATCACCTTTAAATACCACTTTAGTCATGGGTAACATCCCTACATCTTCCTCAGTAAAGATTGACTCCTCATCTCTTTTTTACCCACAATAGCTTTGATACATAATGGTCTATCACATATATATGTTTTAATTGCACATGTCTTATATATATATTTTATTATCATTTTATTTATTGGTGTTTTTAATTCATAATTTGATTTGCTGTTATGCTGTTTTTTAATGTATCACAACTTGGATGTCTTATTTACTCACTTACCTATTAATTATTTATTTATTTACTTACTTATTTATTTATTTAACGGTTTATTTTTTTGACGGAGTCATTATTTATTCAGTGGATTTGTTTTAATATTTTAATATCATATTTGTTTTCTCGAGGTTTGTTTCCTCTTTTGATATCCCCCGAAGAAGGCTGATGGCGTAGTGATCAATAAAAGGGGTTTGTTTAAACCTGAATTCCTGCCAGTCTTGGTATCTGTTCCTTTGTGCCATGGGTAACATCACTACATCTTCCTCAGTAAAGACTGAAGCAAAGAATTCATTCAGTCTCTCCGCTATAGCCTTGCCCCTCTAACTGTCCCTTTTACCCCTCTATCATCTAATGGTCCAACTGACTCTCTCCCAGGTTTTTTGCTACGAATGTACTTGAAAAAGTCTTTATTACGTGTTTTTGCTTCCACAGCAAGTTTCTTCTCAAATTCTCTCTCTTTGCCTGCCTTGTCAATGCCTTGCATTTAACTTGCCAGTGCTTCTGCTGTTTCCAGTTTTCATCATTTGGATCTTTTTTCCATTTCCTGAAAGATGCTTTTTTGACAACAACAGCCTCTCTGACCTCCCCTTTAAACCATGCTGGCAGTTTTTTGGACTTACTTCCACTTTTCTTAAAGCGTGGAATACAGCTGGTCTGGGCTTCCAAGATAGTATTTTTAAACAACACCCAAGCTTGATGTAAGTCTTTGACCTTTGCAACTGCTCCTTTTAGTATTTTCTTAACTATTTTCCTCATTTGATCATAGTCTTCCTTTTGAAAGTTAAAAGGTAGTAGTGTGGATTTTCTTACCATCCCTCCTCCATTAATTAAATCAAACGTGATCATGCTATGATCACGCTTGCCAAGTGGCCCCAACACCCTTATCTCTTGCACCAGTTCTGGTGTTCCACTAAGGACTGAGTCCAAAATGGCTTCCCCTCTGGTCGGTTCATGAACCAGCTGCTCCAAGAAGCAGTCATTTATTTCATCTAGAAACTTTATCTCCCTAGCATGTCCTGCCGTGACACTGACCCAGTCAATACCGGGGTAATTGAAATCACCCATTGTTGTTACTGTTCTGTAACTTTTGTTAGCTTCCCTGATTTCTTTGAGCATTTCATCATCCATTTGTTCATTCTGGCCAGGCGGTTGATAGTACAACCCCACTGCCATCGCCTTCCCTTTTTTACATGGAATTTCAATCCATAGAGATTCTACAGCAAATTTTGTTTCTTGCAAAACTTGAATCCTTTGTGACTCAATGCCCTCTCTGACATAGAGCGCAACCCCTCCACCAATTTGATCAGCTCTATCATTACAATATACTTTGTACCCAGGTATCACAGTATCCCACTGGTTGTCCTCCTTCCACCATGTCTCTGAGATACCAATCAAATCTTACTTCTCATTTAGTGCTATATATTCTAACTCTCCCATCTTATTTTTTAGACTTCTAGCATTTGCATACAAGCATTTTAGAGACTGTATTTTATTCATATTAATCTGGTTATCAGTAGGCAGGGGCAATTTGGAATCTTTAAGCTCTGTCTGCTCCGTACTCAGGGGCATTTGGGCTACCTTTGTCTTTATAGGAACCTCTCTGCTGATGTGCCTTAACTTCATTTTTTGGTAGTATCCTTCAGGGATACATTGTTCCGAACCATGCGCTCTTGGGTGACTGTCGGCTTTCCCCTATTATCTAGTTGAAAAGCTGCTCTATCTTCTTTGTAAAGGTTAATGCCAGCAGCTTGGTTCCATCCCAGTTAAGGTGAAGCCCATCCCTTCAGAAGAGCCCCTCCTTTCCCCAGAATGTTCCTCAGTTCCTAACAAATCCAAAACCCTCATCCTTGCACCATTGTCTCATCTACACATTGAGACTCCGGAGCTCTGCCTACCTTTTGGGTCCTGTGCGTCGAACGGGAAGCATTTTGGAGAATGCTACCCTGGAAGTTCTGGATTTCAACTTCCTACCTAAAAGCCTAAATTTAGCTTCCAGAACTTCCCTACCACATTTTCCTATGTCATTGGTAGCGACATATACCAAGACAGCAGACTCCTCCCCAGCAATATCTAAGACCTTGTCTAGGTAGCACGTGAGGTCCGCTACCTTGGCACCAGGCAGGCATGTTACCAGGCAATCCTCATGTCCACCAGCCACCCATCTATCTACATGCCTTGCATCTTGTGCACACGTAAGACCCCTCACCAACTGGGAGAAAATCATACATGTGACACTCAGTGCAAAAGACTGGAAAGCCCCCATCTCGCTGCTGGACTGCTGTCTGCATCTTCACTTTAAGGTTTTGTTTAGATATTTAAGTTCTTTACTTACTAAAGGTTGCTAGGGATACTTATACTAATAAAACTATACCTAATATGTTTAATGTACTTTGTTCACCTGAAGTTTAATTAATCTCAGGTCCTTAATGTATGCTGATGAGAATAAACAGCTGCACCTGAGAGTGAATATGACACCTCCTTTCCTTTAAGAGGTTTAAGCACCTATAAAGCTATGATTATCCCAGGGGTGGATGGGTGTCGGGGAGGGAGTGGGGGAAAGATGTATTAAAAGCTTGCTGCTACACAGTACCCTGTCCTGTGCTTCTAAGGTAATCTGTGAACAATCTCCAAGGGGAGTCCCAAAGCCCTTGCTTTGATAGAGGGAGTCGTGGGTTCTAAATTTAACCAGAAAGCTCTCTGCTGTGTTTTAAATTTAAACTGAAAGCTCTTGCTGCTACTAGGCCCTCACTGAGTATCAAATTTAAACTGGAAGCTCTCTCTTCTGTGTTTTAAATTTAAACTGAAAGCTCTTGCTGCTACTAGGCCCTGACTGAGTATTAAATTTAAACTGGAAGCACTCTGCTGGGTTCTAAATTTAACCAGAAAGCTCTCTGCTGTGTTTTAAATTTTAATCGAAAACTCTTGCTGCTACTACGCCCTGACTGATTAACAATTACACTGGGTTCACAGATTAATCAGCTTTAATCCCCAAGACTTAGAAAAATTCCCAGAAGTAAATACTTCAATTGCAGATCTCTCTCCGGAAGTAGCAGTCCCCTTTTGTAGTCCTTCAAGACTTGGAGCGCTAAAACATGACTTATGTACAAGGTAATGTACATGTAATTGATCATATGGAGTGGGCACGAGATCTGAGTAGTGCTGTGAAGTTAGGGGTGTTCATTGAAGTGCTCGATGAAGAGGAGAGTCTTGAGCTGTTTCTGAAAGTCTTTTAAGTCTGAGGTTGTTCTTAGTTTTTCTGGGAGAGAGTTCCAGATAAATGGGGCGGCAAGTGAGCGGGCCCTCTTCGCAGTGGAATTTTGGGGCTTTGTGAACAGGTTGGGTATAGGTATGGTGTTAATGTTACTGCTTCTCTCAGGCCTGTTTTTGGGTTTTGCTGTGAGTTCTATCTGTCTGTCTGCATACTATTTATTTATTTATTTGTTTGTCTTTATTGGTGTGCTCCCTCATCTCTCTGTCCCCTTTATTTTTTGCACTTTGTTCAGCTTTCTCAGCTGTATAACTTATACCCCACCCCCCTCCCCTCTACGCACCCACCTCGTGGCTCGCTTCTCTTATTGCTGTCATCTGCTCATTACCTACCTCATACCCAGGTTCTGCCAATCTCTTTGACTCTCCCACCTTCTAGATCCACTTGCCTTTGTTCTCCTCTCTATTCCTCCTCTATTGCTCCTCATCACATTGTCTTTCTCTTCTTTATACTCCCTGTCTCCCCTCCCACCAGCACCTTCACTCCTCCTCTCCTTTTCTCCCGTTTACCATCCTCACTTCCTCCTCCATTCTGTCTTCTACCCTATCTTCAGCTCTTGAGCTGCACCGCTTTCTCCCTCTAATTCATCCATCTCCCCTCTCTCTAAGGTAGCCTCACCCTCGTATTCCGCCTACTGTCTCCTCTCTGCCCTGTACTCTGCTACTCCTTCTCCTATCTGGAGATATCAAATCCAACCCTGGCCCCCCTAGACTTCTGTTACACTCTGAGAAGAGATCTTCACGCAACTTGTCTAATCTTATCCAGATCCCTCTCCTTTTCCCCTCCACTCTCCCTTTCTCATGTGCCTTATGGAACGCACATTCTGTCTGTAATAAACTCGCTTTTACTCATGGTCTCTTTATCTCCAATGCTCTACACCTTCTTGCTCTAACTGAGACCTGGCTCCTCCCTGATGATAAACCATCTCCTGCTTCCCTCTGCCATGGAGGCTATCAGTTCTCCCACTCACCTCGTCCCACTGGCTGTGATGGTGGCATTGGACTTCTACTTTCTCCCTCCTGCCAATTCCAACCCCTCCTGCTGCCTCAGTCTCACTCCTTTCCCTCTTTTGAAGTTCACTCCATCTGCCTTTTCACTCCACTTCTTCTCCGGGTTGCTGTTATTTATCGACCTCCTGACAAGTCTGCTTCTACCTTTCTCTTTGACTTTGACTCGTGGCTTTCCTTTTATCTGGCTTCTTCTTCACCCATTCTTATTCTCGGGGATTTTAACATTCATGCCGATAACCCCTCTGATCCCTATGCTTTAAAACTCCTCTCCCTTACCTCCTCATTTGACCTCCAGCTTTGCTCCACTGCTCCCACTCACCAGCATAGCCATTGCCTTGACCTGGTATTTTTCTCTAGTTGCTTACCCTCGAACGTCTGTAGCTCAGTTCTTCCCTTATCTGACCATCACTTTTAAGCTTCAATCTTGATAGAAACATAGAAACATGATGACAGAAAAAGACCACAAGGCCCATCTAGTCTGTCCTTCCATAACAACAACTACAACAGTCCACTTTTTACCTTTAGAGATCCTCTGTGTTGGTCCCATGCTTTTTTGAATTCAGTTACTGTCCTCATCTCTACCACTTCCACTGGGAGACTATTCCACGGATCCACTACTCTTTCCGTAAAGAAATATTTCCGCATATCACTCCTGAATCTATCTCCCTTCACCCTCATCCCATGTCCCCTCGTCGCAGAACTTGCTTTCAATTGAAAGAGGCTCTCTCCCTGAACATTTATGATAGAAACATAGAAACATTTATGATAGAAACATAGAAACATAGAAATCTTCATCACCCCCTGCCCCAACCTCGTCCTATCTCCTCCAATCTATTTAGAAATCTTCATGCTATTGATCCTTTGGTTCGCTCTTCCACTGTTTCATCTCTTTCTTCCACTATGTCATCTAAGTCTGCTGACGAAGCAGTAGCTTCCTATAACACTGCACTTTCCTCTGCTCTGGATGCTCTCGCTCCACCCATGCCATGTCCTGTGAGGCGTTCTGCACCCCAGCCCTGGCTTTCATCCACTACCTGCTATCTACGTTCGTGTGCTCGCTCTGCTGAGCGTGCTTGGCTCAAATCCCGCTCCTTTGCTGACTTTCTACACTTCAAATTCATACTTGTCTCTTTCCAGTCACCCATAGCTCTTGCCAAATAAGACTATTATGTCCATCTGACTAACTCTCTTACTTCTGACCCTCGCTGTCTCTTTACTACTCTCAGCTCTCTCTTCAAAGTGCCTCTGCCTCTGATCCCTCCCTCCCTTTCTGCCCAAACCCTGGCTGACTATTTCCATGACAAAATCCACAAGATCACCCTCCAATTCCCCACAAAGTCAGCTACTTCCCCTCCTCCCCCTCTTCACTCCCAACTTTCCTCCCCTACCTCTGCTACCCTCTCTTCCTTTCCTGTGATCTCTGAAGAGGAAACTGCCCACCTTCTTTCTTCCTCCAAATTCATCACCTGCTCCTCTGATCCTATCCCCACCCGCTTCCTAAGCCCCGTCTCCTCTACTGTTGTCCCTTCCATCTCTCATATTCTCAGCCTTTTGCTCTCCACTGCAACTGTCCCTGCAGCCTTCAAGCATGCATTGGTCACACCTTTCCTCAAGAAACCCTCACTTGATCCCACCTGTCCTTCTAATTATCGACTCATCTCCCTCCTTCCTTTCGTTTCTAAACTATTTGAATGTGCTGTTCACCACCGCTGCCTCGACTTCCTCTCCTCTCATGCCCTCCTGGATCCTTTACAGTCTGGCTTTCGTCATTTACACTCTACTGAAACAGCTCCTGCCAAAGTCTCCAGTGACTTGTTCCTGGCAAAATCCAAGGGCCTTTACTCTGTCCTCATCCTTCTTGACCTCTCTGCTGCTTTTGACACTGTTGACCACAACCTTCTCCTCGATACCCTGTCCTCGCTTGGTTTTAAGGGCTCTGTACTATCCTGGTTCTCCTCCTGTCTGTCCCATCGCTCTTTCAGTGTGTGTTCTGGTGGCTCCTCCTCCTCTGCTATTTCACTCCCAGTTGGTGTATCCCAAGGATCTGTCTTGGGTCCATTCTTTTTCTCTCTCTATACCCAGTCCCTTGGTGCACTTATCTCTTCCCATGGTTTTCAGTACCATCTTTATGCTGATGACTCCTAGATCTACCTATCTACGCCTGAAATCTCTCCGGCTATCCAGACCTAGATCTCTGCCTGCCTTTCTGACATTGCAGCCTGGATATCTCGCCGCCGCTTGAAATTGAACATGGCCAAGACTGAACTTCTTATCTTTCCCCCTAAAACCTCCCCTCCTCTTCCTCCTTTCTCAGTCTCTGTGGATAACTCTGTACTCCTTCCTGTTTCCTTGGCTCACAATCTTGGGGTTGTCTTTGACTCTTCTCTCTCCTTCTCCACACACATTCATCTGATAGCTAAGACCTGCCATTTCTTTCTCTATAACATCAGCAAAATACGTCCTTTCCTTTCTGAACACACTATTAAGACGCTTATCCACTCCTTAATCACCTCCCGTCTTGACTATTGTAACCTATTCCTTTCTGGTCTCCCTTTGAATCATCTCTCTCCCCTTCAATCTCTTCAGCATTCTGCTGCATGGCTAATCTTCTGCCAGCCTCATCATGCCCACATTACTCCTCTTCTCAAGTCACTTCACTGGCTCGCTATCCATTTCCGCATCCAGTTCAAACTTCTCCTACTGACCTATAAATGCATTTACTCTGCAGCTCTTCACTACCTTTCTTCTCTTAACTCTCCCTACAACCCCCCTCGGGAACTTCGCTCTTCTGGCAAACTCTTTCTATCTGTGCCCTTCTCTTCTATTGCTAACTCCAGACTTCGCTCTTTTCACCTTGCTGCACCTTTTGTCTGGAACAAACTACCTGTGTCTGTACGCCTGGCACCTTCTCCGACCCTCTTCAAATCCAGGCTGAAAACTCACCTTTTCGCTGCTACTTTTGGATCTTGACTCACCTGATCTGCTTTTCTTTTCCTTTCCTTGTTTTATCCCAGCCTACACCTTCTGTGTTGTCTGTCTTGACTAGATTGTAGCTCTATGAGCAGGGACTGTCTCTTAAATGTCTGTGCAGCGCTGCGTACGACTTGTAGCGCTATACAAATGCTCAGTAGCAGTAGTAGTAGTTTGGTACATATAAAGTCCTGCAAGATTCTGGCTGTTATATTGCTTTTGATTTTGAAGATGGTAAGGGCTGATTTATACTTACCTTGTGAAGAAATTGGCAACCAGTGTAGTTGGTACAGGAGGGGAGTTATATGATCACGTTGAGATGATCCCATGATGGTTCGGGCAGCGGTGTTTTGGACTAATTGCAGTGGTTGGATAGTTTGTTTGGGCAGACCTTGGAGAAGGCATTACAGTAGTCCAGTGCTGGTGTTTTGATGGACTGACATACAGTGCGGAAGTGTTCTTGACTAAGGAGAGGCTTTAATCTTATCGTTGCAAGTTTATGGAAGGCCGACTTGGAGGTCTTATTGATGTGACTTGTAGGTTGAGATACTTGTCAATGATGACCCCCAAGATAGTGGACTTCCTCTTTTATTGTAATTTGGGAATTGGCAATTTTGATTGAGGCAGGTGGGGTGAACTCCATGCTCCTTATGATGATGATTGCCTCGGTCTTCTTGATGTTGAGGTTATTGTTGGTAAGCCAGGTTATCATTTCATGGAGGCATGTTGACATTGTGGTAAAGTCTGCATATATGGCATATTGTATATTGTGCTTTTTGAATATATTGCAAACTGCAGATTCCTTACCAGGAGTAACAGCTCCTCTCAGCAGTCCTTCAAGATCTATCATTCTATCAGTCAGGAAGGGTGTGCTCCTCATTTCCCTAGTTCTCACCATAGTGTATTGTCACTTTCCTTTTGGGTGCAGCATTAGCTGTTTTTCTGCTTCTGTATTCTAGGTGGCCTTTTTAATTCTGGGCCCTACCCTTTGGCCTAGATGTTGTTCTTTGTACCTTTCACCAGGTTCCAGTGGTAGCAGCAGTGTTTCTTTGCATGCAGGGGGCCTGGATTGCCCATACCTGGACTTTGGGCTAGTGCAGCCAATCTCTCTGGAGAAGGCCAGAGTCAATACAGAACTGGTGAGTTCTGACTGGGAAGACTGGATTTGGTGTTTGCCTGTCCTTAGCTTAGCCTGATACTTTCCCAGGATTTTGAAAACCTGGAGGTTGATCCCATATCCTCCTGAGCTGAGTTTTCTCACAATGGAGAGGCCACTCAAGCTTCAGCTAGCTCAGGGCATGTGGTGCTCAGTCAGCTACATGGGCCTGGGACTTCCTAAGGTACATGACATTAACTTTGGAGCTAGTTTCTTGGACCAGGGTACATATGCACTCACTGCAGAAGAACCTGCTAACCTTTTGGTTTCCATGTTCCCCATCATTCAACCAGGCCCTTCTTCTCCCCCAGGAGATCTAGGGTAGTGGTTGCTTTTCTGCCACCTGATGGCCAGGGTGCTGTTGGAAGCACTGGATAGAATGCTTGTCATTTCATATGCCAGCTAGAAGGTCTGGGAGTGCAATGCCTAAACCAGTTGGCCCAGGGATTCTAACACTCCTCAGGAGGCCTTCTGGGGATCATATGCCTGGAGACCAGAGTGATCAGTTTGACCCTAGAGAGGGTTCAGGCCTCTTTCATCAGGTAAAGCAAGCTAAGTATTCTTGGACACTTCTCTGGTGGTGGCATGTGTCCACAAATGTAACGGAACTCACAATGCTGGAATGAATCTCAAGGTTGTGGAGCTGTGCTGTTGTGAGGAAGAGCAACTGATTACCCTTTCTGCAGTGCACATCTCAAGCTTTGACAATATGAAAGCCAAATTTGTTTGTCAGAACTCCATGGGTCCAGGCAAATGAGAGCTCAGCTTCCCCACATATGACCTCCTAGTGTAAAGGCAGGGACTTCAAGTGTTCCTGTTGATGGCCACTCAGGAGAATGCCAACGTGAAGAGCTTTTTCAGCTGCAAAAAAGGATTCAAAAATGGTGGTCTTGGAGACCCTACTTCAGGAGTGGCCTCGGGAAAGGATACTGCACGTCTCCTTCCTTGGAATCTGGTGAGGCATCTTTTGCACAGGTTTCAGGCCCATCCAGGCTTGGTGATCGTAGTGAGCCTGGACCGGCCATACAGACTGTTCTTGCTCTAGGGGTCAGGCTACCTCATGAGATATACCTACCACGGCATGTGCTCCTGGTAATGGTTGCTTTCGGATCTTGCTTTCAGGTAATGCTGCTTTCGGATCTTGACTCACCTGATCTCCTTTGTGTTTCCTTACCATTCCCCCCAGATGTATCCCATATCTACAGCTACTGTGTTGTCTGTCTTGACTAGATTGTAAGCTTTGATGAGCAGGGACCATCTTTTACATGTGTCTGTGCAGCACTGCATACGTCTTGTAGCACTTTAGAAATGTTCAGTAATAGTAATAGGTAATGGAGGTCCCCAGTCACTTCTCGCTTATGACCTGGCTCTTGTGGGGCACAGGCTCTCCAAGAAGGGCTGTTCTGGAGTGGTAGTAGCCTCCTTCATTAGGACCTGGTGGGCCTCTACATCTTTGGCTTATGTCAGAGCCCTTTTGGCAATCTGATCTGAAGCAGGACTTGGCCCTGAACTCTCAAGGTTCAGGTGGCAGTCATGATGTGCTCTGGGAATGACATCCAAGGGATTTCATTCACAGAGCCCCTTGATTTTGCCCGCTTCCTCATGAAGGAAGCAGTTTTGTCCACCTGTGTGTCTTGTTGTGCCTCAGTGAGTTTCTGAGGTTGAGGGCCATGAAACAGCCTCTCTTTGGGTCCACGAGAAAGGCCTCCTTCAAGGACTGGTTCCTTAGTGTGCTTCCTATGAGCTCTAGTTTCCAGCGGGTCAGTGTCCAAGCTGCAGGCTTTGTTTTGTAGGGAACCTTTCCTGGTACTTTTGGCAGCTTCTGCCACCTTATGATCTATGCCCTCAGTCTCTCAAGTGCGCTATACACCCCTTTAATCTGGACGAGACTGTTCTACTATCCTTCTCCGAGAAGGTTCTTCAGGTGGACCCCTTGTTAAGTCAATGGGACGTGTGGAGGGTTTTGGTCAGATACATGGCAATTATAAGGTCTTTCTGCTGGTTGCATCTTCTTCTGTCATCCTTGGCAGTCTGAAGTATGAACTAATAGACTTCAGTTGTGTCAATGTGCATTCTGGTTGGTAAGCATGTGCTCAAGGGGTCAGAGCTCACTCCACTGGGTGCAAGCTTCCTGGGCAGAGTCCACTCTGGTGTCTCCAGAAAAACATCTGTAAGGTGGCTTTTTGTTCCTTGTTGAATGCCTTTGTGAAACTCTACAGGTTACTCATGAGGGTTGGTACAGATGGTGCCTTTGGCAGGATAATCCATCCTGAGAGTCACTTTCCTCCCACCCTGGATCCTGACTTGCTTGGGTACGTTTCACTCATCTGGACTGGTCTAGCAGGATATGGAAGGATAAAAAATGTTACATACCTGAGAATTTACTTTCCTTGAATCCTGCTAGACCAGTCCAGGACCCACCCTGGAAGATTTTTCTCAAGGTTTGGGGGTCCAGTTACCATAAAAACCTAATCAGTCCTGTGGTCTGACATAAATTTCATTGAAGTAAAAGAGACAAATACTTGCTTACACTATTTGTAGCAAAATTGTTTGTAATTAATGTTATCTAAGTTTTTCTGTCGTGCTTACTGCTTGGGAAGTTTCATACTAGCTTCTCTCAGTGCTGCACTAGAGCATATACCAAGTGATGACATCACTGAAAGTTGCTCAAATCTGCCTTCACTTGCTGGCAATGATGTACAGCTCATTCATCTCGACTGGCCTAGCAGGATTCAAGGAAAGTAAATTGCCAGGTATGCAAAATTTATCCATTTGCAGGAGATGCCTTGTTACCTTCAATGATTGAGGCTGTGATCAGTCATTCCCAAGCAAGGGAAAAATAGGATGGACGTTTTCTCTTATTGCTATATGTGGATATGAAAATTCTGGCCAAGGTAGTGGCAAAGCGCTTAAATGCAATCCTGCCCCAGTTGATCCATGGTTACCAAGTTGGCTTCATTGAGGGACACCAGGCAGCCATTATTATACACAGCATGTTGCAAGTCGTACATATTACTGGGACAGAGGGGCAGGGAACACTACTAATGGCAAATAAAGTGTTTGACAAGGTGCACTGGGGTTTCCTGCACTCCATCCTGGCTGACATGGGAGTGAGTGCATATTTTAGGAGATGAGTCCATGGGCTGTATGAAAACTCATGGCATGTGTGAGGGTAAACGGTGGTTGCTCCTCCAGTTTTCTCTGGGTAGGGACACTCGGCAGGGTTGTCTGCTGTCACCCTTATTACTTGCCATAGATATACAGTCCTTGGTACAAGGAATTTGAGCAGACCCTAATATTAGGGGAATTGGGAAGAGGGAGTGCAAAATAGCACTTTGCTCTGATGACGTCTTGTTGATATCATCCTTTACCACTCTTCCTAATTTGATGCAGGTTTTTCGAGAGTATGTGCATTGTCTGGGTTTAAGGTTAATCTAAATAAAATGAAAATTTTGAATATTAATGACCCATTGAGTTTTGTGCTTGCCTTCAAGCCTCTTTTCCTTTCAAATGGGCTAAAGAGGCAGTAAAGTATCTTGAGATTCATATTACAAGGATGCCTGGTAAGTTTTATGAGGCAAACTATCCATTTGCTTAGGCAGGTGACCAGAGATATAGAGGATTGAGCTAAATTAATGATATGGTTTGGTAGAACACCTACTGTGAGAATGAGTGTGCTCCCCTGGTTTTCATATTTATTTCCAGTTCTGTTGGTAGAGATGCCTGGAAAGGAATTCTCCCATTTTGCAAAAAATGGTTACGGCAGCAGCCTGTGAATGGAATGATCAGGGTTCAAATCCCACTCCTTGTGGCCTTGGGCAAGTCACTTAGCTTTCCACTGTCTCACATACAAATTTAGATTGTGAGCCCTTATGGGACAGGGAAACTCAAATTGTACCTAAATATAATTTGTGCTGAACTACTACTGGAAAGGCATGAGCTAAATAAATTAAAAAGAAAAGTTGCAGAGTTATGATTTCAGCTGCCCTTGAATCAATACTTTTTTTTTTTTTTATAGAAAATCAGTAAATTGGATGGAGGGGAGGGAGGTGCTCCCACATATATTGAGGGAAACTAATGATTTGAAAGATTTTTATGAAGATAGGTGCACAACAAAATGCCTAATTTTAGCCTTATATAGGCCCAGCGGGATGGAAAACTGTGAAGTACAGGCATCCACATAGGTGGGGAAACAGAATTAGGGTGTAATTTTACCAGTCAGCAATGGGAACAGCTGGAAAAGGCTTTGGGTAGAACTTCCGTAGCTGTAAATATACAGAAGAATAATTATAAAGCTCACTATTCCTGCCTTAAGGGTCTCAGAAAATATACTGGTTCAACAAAGTTTGAATGCAGCAAAGTTGAATTTGGCTTCGATTTGGAAGCAAAATGGCCCACCTCCCCTGGCGAATTGCTTTGGAGAAATTGATGGCCCAATATAGAAATAAGTTGCAGAAGCTTAATATAATTTGGGCGCCCTTTTGCAGGGTGTATGTTCCTCAGTGTCCAGAATAAGAGGTGTGTTCTGTGTTTTCTTGATGGCTTATTGTATGAAGGGGAGCCTCTATAATGGAATGATGAAGAGGGGAGAAAGGGAATAGGGGGGTAGGTGTTGGTTTTGGAAAACATAAAAGAGGAGACAACTACTTGATATAGGCAAGAGGCAGAATTTAATCACAATGTATTCTTAACTAAATATATGCTTGGTTTGGATGGTATATTTATTAATGTTTTGTGACATTATGGAATGTTCTGTCTTTAAAGTAATAAAGTCTCAGAAAATAAAAAATAAATAAATGCATAAAGTATGTGTTTATGTTTACTTTTACTTTGAAAATTATACTTTGTATTATCTACAAAATCTGCAGCAGATGTTTCTACCTCTTACCACAAAAGTTGTTCAAGAGCTGTCACATTAAACCAGGGTGTGTATAGCGTGACTTGTGATGGCAAGGACTCATAAAATATTATGTACATACAGTTCAAGGCCAAACAGAAATACTTTTATTATCCTTTAGCTATACAGAAATCATTCCCCAGCCTGTTGTCTTCACAGGGCTGGTTCTCAGTGCCCTTCCCTTGACCCACAAATTAAAGTTAGAATTCAGTTCAGTCCAAAGTCCAGACAGTTACTTGGGCTTTGATGTATACGAATATGGTTCCCAGTTCCTAAACCGCCTACCTTACAGCTGAAGTCCTCTTCCAGCCCTGCTTGGAAAGAGCTTCCTGTCTCCATGGGCTTCTTAATCCCTCTGTCTGAGTCACACCCCTCCCAGCCATGAGTTTTGAGCTTTAAACTCTTTAAAGGTGGACTGCTGATAATCCCTTTGGAAAGGAATGGGTAACTTCCTATATATGTCATCACATACCCTCCCTCTCAGCTCAACCATGCCCTATTGAGCACCTATCGCACCCAGGACCCCCACTAGGGGAAAGGAAGTCAGCATTCAGGTGGGCTCGACCTGCCCTATGGAGGATCTGATACTAGTAGGGCTGGAGACTCTGAAACCACAGCATAATACGGCTGCTGGACTACTTATGTCAAGCCAGCCATTTGAGGCATTGGTGGTTCATAACCAGTGTAAATGGATGGCCCATCAGGTGGTATTTGAAGGTTTAAAGTGCCCACTTGACAACTAGAGATTCCTTCTCTATCACAGCATAATATTTCTCCTGAGGGAGCAGCTTCCTACTGATGAATGCCACTGGATGTTCTTCACCTCTGATTTCCTGGGCCAGAACGGCTCTCAGGCCCACATCCGAGGCATCTGTTTCTACAATAAATGGCAGAGAGAAATCAGGGCTAATCAGGACAGGCAAAGAGCACACAGTCTCCTTGAGATGCTGGAAGGCTCAGTCCAGGTCCGATGACCATTAAGTCTGTTCAGGAGCTGTCTTCCAAAGGAAAATAGTTAATGGCTATGCAAGCTCTGCAAAATTAGGGATAAACCGGTGGTAATAGCCAAACAATCCAATGAAGACCCAAACTTCTTTCTTCGACTTCAGGGTGGGGACCTGGGCAATGGCATCCACCTTCCGAAGTTGAAGTTGTATCTGGCAGTTCCCAATTAAGTAGCCCAGGTACTGGATGTCCCGGCCTCCCAGGAAGCATTTCTTAGGGTTAGCTGTCAACCTGGCTTTTTGTAGGCTGGTCAATACAGTCTTGTACTTGGGTTAGATGGGTGGCCCAGTCTTTGCTGTAGATGTCATCGTCAAGGCTGCAGCCGCATACTAGGTAGGCAGTCGACCATGGAACATGGCAGGAGCCCTGTGTAATCCAAATGGCAGTATGGTAAACCGGAACAAGAGTTGCGGTGTCAAAAAGGCAGTTTTCTCCTTGGCAGTCGGAGTCAAGGGTACTTGCCAGTATCCCTTGATCACGTTCAAGGTCGAGTTAAAGCATGCTCCAATGAGTTGCTCAATTAGCTCATCAACTCAGGGCACTGCATACACTTTCAATTTAGAAACGGCATTGACCTTTCGAAATCAATGCAGAATCTGATGCTCCCATCTGGTTTGGGAACCAAGACGATGGAGGATGACCAGTCACTCTTCTATCACTCCCAGGTTAAACATTGCCTCTAGTTCTTTGGTGATGACTTGTTGCCTGGCCTCTGGAATTTGATACGGTCATTGTCGGAAAACCAACTCCGGGTCAGTAATGGTATTGTGATAAGTGAAATGGGTTTTCCCCCAGGCAGGTGGAGAACACTTCTAGGTTCTGGAGGATCAGACCCTCTAGGTCTCTTCTTTGGGCTGCGGAGAGCTGGTCTCCAATTGGGACTTCAGATGGATTAGACAGGGCTGAGGTTTCCAACCCAAAGTCCTCCTGTACCACCACAGCCATTACTGCAGTCCATTTTTGCAGTAGAGTAATATGGTTAATTTTGCCCTTCTTCTGTTTATCTGGCTGGGTAATTTTGTAGTTAACAGACCCCACTTTCTTTTCCACCTCATAGGGCCCTGTCATTTACAGAATAACTTGCTCCTGGACAAGGGCAATAAGACTAAAATTCTGTCACCTGGTTGGAAGGTGGGGTGCACAGCTGCTCAGTTGTAGCCTTTGGTCTGTTCAGTTAAAGTTTTTTCCAGACTGTGTCTGGCCACCTATCCAGCTTTCTTCAGTTGGTTTTGCATTTGCATGACATACTCTATCAGATTATGCCCGGGACGGGATTCCTCTTCCCAGGTTTCCCTCACCACGTCTAATATTCCTACTGGCCGGCTTCTGAAGAGCAATTCAAAAGGTGAAAACCTTGTGGTACTCTAAGACACCTTGTGGATGGCAAACATCAAGTAGGCTAGGAGAATGTTCTAATTCTTCCCATCCTCCTGCACAAACTGTTTTAATATCTGCTTCAGAATTTTATTGAATAGCTCGACAAAGCCATCCATTTATGGGTGATATACTGATGTTCACAACTTCTTAACCTTCACTATGGCACACACTTGCTTCATCACCTTAGATACAAAGGGTGTTCCTTGGTCTGTGAGGATTTTGCTGGGTATTCCGACCTGAGAAAGACTTACCAGAAGGCACTCGCAATCGTAATAGTCTTCATATTTCTCAGAGTGATGATCTCTGGATATCTGGTAGCGTAGTTCAGTATGACTAAAATATACTTGTTACCTCTGGTAATTCGCTCCAGGGGCCCTACCAGATCCATGGCCACTCTTTCAAATGGGGTTTCAATAATGGGCATAGGCACCAGAGGGGAAGGTCTAACTCTGGTGAAGTTGGCAGGTGGGATATGACTGGCGATACACCTGCACCTGCTTATGGACCCCAGGCCAGAAAAATTGAACTAAAATATGCTCTAGTGTTTTCACTATCCCCAGATGTACCCCTAACAAATGGGCTATGCATTAACGACAGCATCTGCTGATTATAGGGTTGGGGAGCTATCAGTTCTACCTCCTTCCCATCTAGGAAACCCATGGCCATTCTATATAACAAATCTCCCTTTAGCACAAAATAGGGAAAGGCTTTCCTAGGAGAGTCTCCACTGCCCACTGGAACCCAATCAACTTCCAAGACCTGCTTTCAGACATATTTAAGGAACTCATCTTCTTGCTGGGACTTCTTGAAGCTCCCTGGGTCTCCCTCTGGCCTCCATTCTGGGAGGGGAGACTAATGTTTTTGGGTTACCACCACTGGGATAGAGTAGTTACTCACCTGTAACAGGTGTTCTCCGGGAGCAGCAGGAATCAGTCCTCACATATGGGTGACGTCAGTGTCGACGGAGCCTCCATGCGGAGCATTTCCCCAGCTTTCAAAGAAAGCCTTTGGGAATGCAGGCACGCATGCACGGTCCCCTTCCCGCCCAAAGGTGCCATCTTGCTCAGTCTAATGACATAGCTAAAAGACAGCACAAAAAGAAAATGAACTATATACAACTGCAACTCCAAGGGGAGGAGGGAGGGTTGTGAGGACTGATTCCTGCTGCTCCTGGAGAACACCTGTTACAGGTGAGTAACTACTCTTTCTCCAGGACCAAGCAGGAAGTCAGTCCTCACATATGGGTGACTCCCTAACTCTGGGCTACCAGGAACCCAGGCTGAAAAATAGAGCTCCCTCTAGAGCCTCAGCAACAGTGAGAGAATCTTCTATGAGACCACACCTGAACGGTAGCCCAACACCAGGGCCGGAGGGTAGGAGTTGCCTAAACCTCAAAGAGATTACGGAGTATCGCTTGCCCAAAAGCACTGTCCCTACAGGACTCCCTCTCAAGGCAGTAGTGGTCTGCAAAAGTCTGGCTTGAAGACCAAGTAGCGGCCCGGCAGATGTCTGCCAACGGAACAGAACGGAAGTGAGCTACTGATGCGGCCTTCGCCCTGACCTGGTGGGCCGTGACTCGACCCTCCAGGGAGAGGCCAACTGCCCTGTACGCCCAGGCGATACAGTCTGCCACCCAGATGGACAATGTACGCTTAGTGACAGGCAACCCCAATTTATTAGGGTCAAAGAAAATGAAGAGCTGAGAAGCCCTTCTATGCCCCTGCGTATGTTCTAGATAAAAGGACAGCGCCCTTCTACAATCCAGGGTATGCAAGACAGTTTCGGCCCTACTGGCGTGCGGCCTGGGAAAGAATGTCGGAAGTACCACCTCCTGGTTGAGGTGGAAGGAGGACACTACCTTGGGGAAGGAACTTAGGATGAGTCCTCAAGACTACCCTGTTCTTATAGAACCTGGTATACGGCCTATCCGAGACCAGGGTCTGAAGTTCACTCACATGCCTGGCCGAGGTGAGTGCCACAAGGAACAACACCTTCTAGGAGAGGAAACATAAATGGCAGGTTGCCATCGACACAAAAGTTGGGTGAGTCAGTTGCTGCAAGACCACATTGAGATCCCACTCAGTGGCCGGTGGACGAATAGGAGGCTTAAGCAGAAGCAGGCCTCTGAGAAAACGAGACACCAGAGGGTGGCCCAAAAGGGATTGTCCATCCATCGGCGAGTGGTGAGCTGAGAGGGCACTGAGGTGAACCCGGACAGAGTTGGACTGAAGTCCCAGACTGGAAAGGTGGAGCAGGTATTGCAGCACCACCTGGACCGAGCAGGAGAAAGGGTCCTCTTGCTGTTGAGAACACCAAGTAGAGAACCTACGCCACTTCAGAGAATAGGCCTTCCTAGTGGAATGCTTCGTGGAGGCCAACACCACCTCTTCCACCTCCCTTGATAGGAGCAAGGGAGCAAGGACTAGCCTTTCAGCAGCCAGGCCATCAAATTGAGGGATTTGAGGTTGGGATGCAAGAGGGACCCCTGATCCTGAGTCAGAAGGTCGGGTTGCAACCCCAGAGGAAGTGGAGTATCCACTGCCAACTGCAGAAGAAGAGGGAACCACGGCTGCCTGGGCCACCTGGGGGCTATCAGGATCACCGTGGCTCGGTCCTGCTGGATTTTGAATAGAGTCCGGGCCACCAGAGGTGTGGGTGGAAAAGCATACAGCAGGCTCTCTGACCAGGGGATCAAGAATGCATCTGGCGCTGTTCTCGAGAGATGCGGTTGCCTGGAACAGAACCTGGGTAGTTGCCTGTTCAGCGGACTGGCAAAAAGATCCATGGTCGGAAGTCCCCAGTTCAGAAAGATCTGTTGAACCACCAGAGGGTCCAACTGCCACTCGTGAGGCTGCAGGAGTCTGCTTAGCCTGTCCGCCAGGTAGTTTTCCTGGCCTGGGAGGTAGACCGCCCTGAGGGTCATGCCCTGATTGACAGCCCAGGAGTAGAGAGCTTGTGCTTCCAGGCACAGAAGCCTGGATCCTGTGCCTCCCTGCTTGTTGACGTAGAACATAGCTACCTGGTTGTCTGTCTGAACCAGGACAGACTGGTGAGACAGGCTCTGAGAGAAAGTCCGTAAGGCTAGTCGAATGGCCCGCAATTCCAACAGGTTGATCTGCTGGGCAGCCTCCCATGGAGACCCCCGGCCCTGTGTGCAGGCCCCTTGGCAGTGTGCCCCCCAGCCCTGCAGGGAAGCATCGGTTGTCAGCACCTGAGTGTGTGGGGAGGCCTGGAAAGGAAGACCCCTGACCAGATTTGGGAGATGCCTCCACCAGCGTAAGGAGTCCACCAAGAGTTTGGACACCCTTATTCTGTATGAGAATTTCCCTGTGGCCTGCAGCCACTGTGCCTTGAGGTGCCACTGAGCCGGCTTCATGTGCAGCCGGGCATGTGGCGTGACATGCACTGTAGAAGCCATGTGACCTAAGAGCCGGAGGAAGTGTCTGGCCGAGACCAGAGAGTTCGCCTGAAACTGGCCGGCCAACTTTATCAGCCTGTGAGCTCTGTCCACAGGCAAATAGGCCTTTGCATGGATGGTATCCAGTCTTGCCTCTATGAACTCCACATCCTGTGAAGGGACTAAAGTGGATTTGGGGAAGTTTATGACGAACACCAGGTGCTGAAGTAGGGACATGGTTCTGAAGGTGGCCTGCCTGGCCTCTTGTGGAGACTGGCCCCTGATAAGCCAGTCGTCCAGGTAAGGGAACACAAAGATCCCCTGGTTCCTGAGATAGGCCGCAACCACCGCCAGGCATTTTGTAAAAACCCTGGGGGCGGAGGTGAGGTCGAAAGGAAGCACTCTGTACTGGAAGTGCTTTCCTCCCACCACAAATCTGAGGAATTGTCTGTGACTTGGGTGGATGAGGATGTGAGTATAAGCATCCTTCAGGTCTAAGAAGCATAGCCAATCTCCCTGCTGGAGGTAGGGCAGCAAGATTCTAAGGGTAAGCATCTTGAACTTTTCCCTCTCCAGAAACTTGTTCAGATTTCTCAGGTCCAGGATGGGTCTGAGGCCTCCTGTTCTTTTTGGTACCAGGAAGTACCTCGAGTAGAAGCCTTGCCCTTCCAGGTGGTGAGGCACCGGTTCCACCGCCTGGTCCCTTAGCAGACCTTCCAACTCCTGAAGGAGTAAGTTTCTGTGCAGAGGGAGTCTTGGAGGCTCCCCTGGAAAGTAAGAGGGGGGTATCTGGGTGAAGTGGAGCAGATAGCCCCTTTCGATGATACTTAACACCCACGTATCCCCTGTGATGGCTGGCCACCTGTCTGCGTACAGGATCAGCCGACCTCCTGTGCCCTGGAAAGGAGGAGAGGCTATGCTGGCATAGTCAAAAACCCCCTCCCTGCTGAGTAGGAGCCAGAGTAGGAGGCTTGGGGTCTTTCTGCCTACGGGGCCCATGACCCTGCCCCTTGGCCTGCTGGCCCTGTTGGGGAGCTGCAGAGGCCTGGTAGTGAGGGTAGGTTTTGTAGGCAGTGGTCTTCCTCGGGTAAAAGGTCTTTTTCCCCGAGCCCTTCTTCGTCTGAGAAGGGGCAGAGGTTTTCCTGGACAGCCTCATCCGGGTAAGAGTCTCGGTCTCGAGTTCTGCAGCCTTTTCTGCCATGAGCTTGCCAAAGAGGTTTTCACCTCGGCAAGGGACATCGACCAACTTGTCCTGTACCCATGGCTCGAAGTCCGAGGATTGTAGCCAGGCCTGGCAGCGTGCACCGATGCCGGCCCCTGCTACCCGGGCCAAAGCCTCAAATCCATCATAGGCTGCTCGAGATATAAAATTCGAGCACTCCCGAATACCAGAAGACAAGGCCTTGAACCTCTGCAAAGGTTCCTCGGACAAACCAGCCGAGAACCAGCAATCTCCTTTGCCAGGTCCCGAAGGTACATGCCCATGTACAGCTGGTAGGTCTGGACACGGCAAGCAAGCATAGAGCCCTGGAAGCACTTTCTACCGAGGGCATCCAGGTTCCGGGCCTCCCTGCCGGGAGGCACCGAGGAGTGCATCTTCTGACTCTTCAGGCGATGCATGGCCAATTCCACAACCATGGAGTGGTGCGGTAGCTGTGCCTTTTGGAACCCGGGGCTCTTGTGGACTCGATAGATGGAATCGACCCGCTTGCTTAGAACCGGCAGCGAGGCCAGCACCTCCCACATGCGGAAGAGCAACCGCTCCAGCATCGGAGGAACCAGGACAGTAAAGGCCTCCTTGGGATCCGCAGGGAATGCCAGTGCTTTGGCCATGTCCCATACGAAATCCGAGAACCTGGTATCCTCCGGGGGGGGGGGGACCTTGTCTGAGGCTTGGATCCCGGTGAGTCCGAAGGGACGCACCGAGTCCGGAAGGTGTCAGGGGACTCCTCCTCCTCCGTTTTCCATGCCGATTCCTCCGAGGAGGAATTGAGCGGCTCAGAGTGGGCGGGCACCGACGCCATCCGCCCCGACGCCAAGGGAACCGGCATCGGTGACCTCGGCCGAGGATCAACTCAAGTTCGCATGGTCTCGAGGATCGGCTCGGCCTCCGGGGTCGACTTGGACGTCGATGTCCCGGTGGTCGGGGCAGATGCACTGTTGAGACTGGCGATCAGCACCCGCTGCTGTTCCATGAAGGCAGACAATCTACTCTCCAAGGCTGTCAACCCGAGTCCAAGCTCAGGAGACCCAGCAGCCTCCGACTCGGGCCCTGATGACGTCGGGCCCGACGTCGGCTCCCCCGGAGGAGAGTCCACGAGGACAACAGTACTCACGTGACTCGGGGCCTCCGTCTCCACACGAGGACACTTTGCAGGCCTCTCCGACTCCGAAGACCCAGGACGGCGATCGGGGCTATGCAACCTTGCCCTGGAGCCAAGAGCGTCCACCGACGCTGCCCTCGCGGGTTTCTTCTTCCTTCGATGCTCCCTCGAGGGGGACTCCCTCTCAGAGGAGCCCCGACGATGCTCGGGGTCAGACTCCCGAGACGTCGAGGCCTCTGACGAAGTCCGGACCCATCCAGAGGCAGATTCGGAGAAGATCCTCTCACGCTGGTGCTGACGGCTCCGCAATGCCTTGGAAGACATTTTGCCACAGGGGCTACAGACCGTAGAATCATGGTCTGGCCCCAGGCACCGGAGGCAGCAGTCATGTGTGTCGGTGAGAGACATCAGTTTCTTACACTGATCACACTTCTTAAAGCCACTGGCAGCCATAGGGGGAAAAAGGGCCCCTGCAAGATCAAAAAATCGGGCTGCCAGGGAAAAGAAAAAGGCGCGAACGCAGTCTCTAAGGACAAAAAATGAAAAAAGAGATCCGGGCTCGGCACCAGTGTACCGAGTCCAGGCGGGAAAAGAACCGATGTCGAACCGAAGAAAAAAACTCAACCCAACGCAGAAAGATCAACTTTTTCCACGGGTGACAAGGACAGGCGTCCGTAGGGCTCGCGGAAAAAAGAAGACTGAGCAAGATGGCACCTTTGGGCAGGAAGGGGACCGCGCATGCGTGCCTGCATTCCCAAAGGCTTTCTTTGAAAGCTGGGGAAATGCTCCACATGGAGGCTCCGTCGATGCCGACGTCACCCATATGTGAGGACTGACTTCCTGCTTGGTCCTGGAGAACTGAGCTACCCCAGGGATTTCTTCACTAGGCTCTTCCTACCTGGACCCCTCCTTTATATCCACTTCCAGGTTCTGGTGGTAGCACAGCTTCTCTCAGTGATGCTGATGCCGAGATTTAGTAGGCTTGGGATTCTTGATATATAGATCCGGGTCTTCTATGAGGAAAACCTCTGGGAAACTTTCCTGGTTTGACTTAGCAGCGTCATCAGTTAGCCAGAACAATATCACCCAGAAGCTTGGATAGTCTTGACTGATCACTACTGGGTATTGGAGCCAGGGCAGCACTACAATCTCAAATGTGTCATGCCCTGCTGGAATCTTGAATGAAACCTATGCCATTGGATACTGCTTCTGGTCTCCATGCACACAGGTTAATGTTACTGTCTCTGCATAATCAATTTAGCCAGTCACTTGGGCTTCGGTGTTTATGAATATGGTTCCTAGTTCCTAAACCACCTACCTTACAGCTGAAGTCCTCTCCCAGTCCTGCTTTGAAAGAGCTTCCTGTCTCCATGGGCCTCTCCTCTCCCTTGTGCACCCAGCTGGCTTCTTAATCCCTCTGTCTAAGTCATGCCCCCTCCTCCAGCCCTACGTTCTGAGCTTTAGACTCTTAAGGTGGACTACTGAAAATCCCTTTGCAGAGGGACAAGTAACTTCCTATTTACTCCATCACACAGGGGTTGGTCATTTGATAGTATTATAGATTGTATATCGCCTGAAGCTCATTAGAAAAACAGGTCACTAAATGCAAACAACCACATTTGGATTTAATGCAATGATTCCCATAAATCAGAACTATATATTCTAAACAGAAACTCCACTCTCTTATTCTTCACCCCTTCCCTTTGAGTGCCTTGAATCACTTCTACGGAGTTATACTGTGATAGGCAGGGCCTGCCTGTCCATTGTGTGAGAATGTTCAGGGCCCCATGCTTCAGGGGGCCCCGCACCAATTCCATTCTGCACATGGTGTTCAGCTTGCAGGGCCAGCCAGCTTCAGAGGGAGCCAGGGAGGCCTGAAGCCCTGGTTCACCTCTGCACAGTGCCAGAGTGAAGAGCAGCGTCCAGCAGCTGTGTTCTCCTGAAGTGAGCTGAGCGCCGGGAAACAGGAAATGCTCTTTCACGTCTACATTCTTTGTAAACAAGCCCCTTTGTGTGGGAGGGAAGAAAAATCTATGATTGACTGGGTATTGGGAGAGTAAGTGGGGATTGAGGATGGAAGAGTGAAATTTGAGTGGATGAAAAAGGAATAAAGAAAGGAATGGAGGAAAGAGCAAAAGGGGGGAAATAGTGAAATTAGACCTTACCTGCTCATTAGCGATCCTTGAGGAACTCCGGTCCAGTCCTGCACCCCTGGGCTGACATCCTCCTCCAGTAGCTTGGAGACTGAGCATATCATCTTTTTGAAGACATCAGTGTACTAAGACAGCTGGCTCCACCTCCTATCTCCAGTAACCTATTGATAAAGCAGACTCACAGGAGCAACAAATAAGTCGTCAAACTTCATAAACCAAAACTTTATATAATCTAAGGCTCCTCTCCCCATCTAGCAGGGACCCTCCTTTTCCCCAGAACAAGGAGCTTACTTGTGAACTACCAAGATGCACCAAATCTACCACAAAAAGTGACCCAACAAGCTTGTAAGGCAAAACAGACAGGCAGCACCCCCTTTCTGACTTATCCATTTCCTTTGCTCCACTCTGTTCATCCTCAATCCCTCTGACCACACCACGTATTGGAAATATTTTTCAGGTCTGGAATTGTACTACCGCCTCTCAACAGGAATCAGAGAGGGTTCTGGGATTAGACTGGAGTTCCTCAAGGAACGCTAATTAGCAGGTAAGGTCTAATTTCATTTTCCTTATCATTCCTCCAGTCCAGTCCCGCAACCCTGGGATGTAACAGAGCAGTTCTACCTATGGGAGGGACCCGTGATTCTGGCCTGAATAACTGCCGCCCTGAATCTGGTGTCTCCAACCGCCTGCACATCCAACCGATAATGTCTTGCAAAAGTGTGAAAGGAGGACCAAGTGGCCAATGTTGGCAGGTGGTACCATACTATACTCTAAGTCGCCTGAGCTCTGGTCGAATGCGCCTGCAACCCCACTGGTACGGACTTTCCCTTTAACACGTATGCTGAAGAAATAGCTTCTCTAATCCATTGCGAAATGGAGGCCTTAGCTGCTGCCTCCCCCTTGTGCGGACCACCAAACAGTACAAATAAACGATCTGATATCCGAAATGGAGCTTTCCATTTCAAATAAGTCCTTAATACTCTCTGGACATCCAACCGCCACAACTATGGATCTGCGTCTCCCTCCTGACTTCCTGAGAGTGCCAGCAAGGACACCGGCTGATTCAAGTGAAAAACCGACACAACTCTATGCAAAAAGGAAGGGACCGGCTGGAGCACCACCTTCTCTTCTGAAATGGAAAGGAATGGTTTCCTGCATGAGAGAGTTTGAAGTTCTGAAATTCTCCTGGCCAAACAAATTGACACCAGAAAAACTGTCCTAAGAGTCAAATCCTTCAGCGTGGAAACACTCAGAGGCTCGAAAGGCTCCTTCGTCAATGCTGTCAACACCAGGTTGAGATCCCAAGGAACTGTCTCGGTGGATGGAGCTTCTTCACCGCCTTCAGTAATTTTACGACATTAGGGTGTACCCCCAAGGACACTCTCTGGATCCTGCCCCGATAACACAAAACGGCTGCCACTTATACTCTCAAGGAACTCGAAGCCAAGCCCTGCTCAAGACCCGCTTGTAAGAAGGCTAACACATGTGGCACCATAGCCCCAAAGGGCTGACACTGTCTATCTGCACACCAAACCTCGAAGATGCACCAGATCCTAATATACGACAGAGAAGTGGACCGTTTTCGGGCCTTCAGTAACCTTGATATCACTGGCCCAGAGTAGCCACGCCTCTTCAAGCGAGCCCTCTCAAGAGCCATGCCGTAAGCGAGAATCAATCCACCTGAGGCATTTGTACAGGTCCCTGGGTAAGGAGGTTAGCCTGGGTCGGTAGCTGCCAAGGCCTGTCTACCTGCAGCCGTACGAAGTCGGCATACCATGGACGTCTCAGCCAGTCCGGGGCTATTAAGATGACCATCCTCTGGTAAGCCTCAATCCGCTGAATGATGTGGCCTATGAGCATCCACGGTGGAAAGACATATAGGAGGCCCTCCGTGAGCCACCACTGCACTAGGGCGCCCAAGCCTTCTGACATTCTCTCTCTCTGCCTGCTGAAAAAACAGTTTGCTTTGGCTGTTGCAAAAGTCACCATTAGATCCATGATTGGAACGCCCCCATCTTCTGACCACTTGTCCGAAAACCTCCGGACTGAGTGTCCACTCCCCGGGATCCACTTGTACTTGACTCAGATAGTCCGCCATGACGTTGTCTGTTCCTGCAACTTGTGCTGCCGAAACTGCTTGAAGATGCTCTTCCGCCCAATTTAATAGTCCCTCGGCTTCTTCTTCCAGGCTTACACTGCCCATGCCTCCCTGCCTATTGAGGTAGGCCACCGTGATTGCATTGTCCAAGAAGACCTGAACTGCCTTCCCCCTCCAGCCAATGCCAAAACTGCTGCAGGATCAGAAACACAGCTTGCATTTCTAGCCTGTTTATGAACCACCTGACTTCCTGAGGGCTCCACTACCCCTGTGCAAATTGCCCCTCGCAGTGGGTCCCCCATCCCAAGAGTCTTGCATCTGTCATCAGCAGGATCCAGCCTGGTGACTCGCTCAGCATGCCTGCCGTGAGTTTCTTGGGACATAACCACCGCTGGAGAGCACGTCTGGTCTCCTCTGGGCAAGGCAACTGCTGTGATAAGGGATGGCATTGGTGGGACCACCTGCTCAGCAGTGCTCTCTGCAGCCGCCGCATGTGAGCCCATGCCCAAGGCATGAGGTTCAGAGTTGATGCCATGGTCCCGAGCAGCTTCAGGTAATGCCATGCGGTTGGCACTTTCATTTGTAGAAACTGACACACCAGTTCCCGCAGCCCCTCTGCCCACTGCACTGGAAGAAAAAATTTCCTTCTGAGGGTGTCGAAGCACACCCCCAGGTACTCTAGCTCCTGAGAAGGCACCAAGTGACTCTTGGGAAAGTTGATCACCCATCCTAGGCTCTGCAGGAGTTCCACTACCCATGTGGTGGCCTGCTCACTTTCCCCCCTTGACTTTGTGTGAATGAGCCAGTCATCGAGGAAAGGGTGCACCAGGACCCCTGCTCATTAGAGCACTGCTGTTACCACCACTATAACCTTGGTGAAGATCCACAGAACCGTCGCTAGTCTGAACGGTAATGCCCAGAACTGAAATTGTCCACGGGCAATGCAAAGCAGAGAAACTGCTGATAGGAATTTGTAAATATGCTTCCATGAGATCGAGGGACATCAAAAACTCCCCTTCTCTCACAGCTATGATGGCTGACCACAAAGCTTTCATATGGAATTGGGGAACTCGTAGACACTGGTTCACACACTTTAGGTCAAGGATAGGATGAAAGCAGCCCCCCTTTTTGGGCACCACAAAATAAATGGAGTACCAACCTGACCCCACTGGTCTGCGGGAACTGGCGTCACAGCTCCCAACTGCAGAAGATGGTTCAGGATGGTTCTTACTGCTGTTGTCTTGCCGTATGCCTTGCAAGGGGACTGCACAAAGTTTGGCCCCAGCAGTCTGGCAAACCAATGCATAGCCCTCCTGAATGACCTCCAGCACCCACCGGTCAGATGTGATCTGGACCCAGACAAGGTAGAACTCCCACAGCCGACCCCCTACGGGGTGTACATCTGCCTGGGTTTCTCTCATTTCATTGCGACTTCTTCAGCCCCGAAGATGGGGACATGCCATAATAGCCCTGCCCTGCTCCTCAGAAGCCTCAAAAATTCTGACTCCAAGTGGGAAATCGCCTCCATTGGTAACGTGTAAAATGTATAGTGTGGAAATGCCTGAAGTCCCTTGGCTGAACCCGCACCGGTGCCGTACTGTCTCTGCTTATCCTCTGGAAGATGGCCAACTTTTGACTCTCCCAAGTCCTTTCCAAAAAGAAGCTTGCCCTTAAATAGATGCTTGCTAAGCCAGGGTTTGGAAGGACCATCTGCCACCCAATTCTGCAGCCAGAGGTATCTTCAAGCCACCACCACCACCAAGGCCATATACGTAGATAAACATCTCCATTTTTTGGGCACCACAAAATAAATGAAGCCGCTGCCCCTCCCGCTCCAGCCACAAAGGCCCAATCGGGGCTCAGTGGGAACATTTAAAAGAGGAGCACACGAGACCAGCAGCCTTTCGACCACCAGCTCACCACCTGCACCTCCAGCAGCCCCCGATTTCACATCGGCGGCAGAAGCGGGAGCAGCTGCCCCTCCTGCTCGAGTCACAAAGGCCCAATCGGGGCTCAGCGGGAACATTTAAAAGAGGAGCCGCACCTGAGGGCCTCACCAGAGGGCCCTTTGGTGTGGCCCTTCGGTGAGGAATGGAGGTAAGACAAATAGCTCTTTTGTGTTAGTTGCCACGAATATCATATCTACCAACAACAAATAACTTTTGTAAATCAGAAAAGTATCCCTGTTAATACCGTGAGATACCAGTAACCTTGTGCATTGTAGCTTAATTTCCTGTACTGCTGATTGTATAGCTTTTTGCTCACTCTCTTTAACTTCAGCTACTCAACGGCACGTTTCCTTGCTATTTATGACCTATCTGGAATGGAGCTGAGAAAAATGTTTGCACTCTCCCTGAATTTAATTATCTACACTATTGTACTGCTAACCACTTCCTTCCCCCTCTCCCACACACTCTCCCACCCCCCCCCCCCCTTGGAGCTACCTGACACTGCCTTCATCCATATCATCCCCTACTGCCCCAGACATGACTATCATAAGCATTTTAATGGACCTCCACTTATGGATAGAACACTCCTGTATCAGCATACACATAATCTGAGGTTAATCCAAATTAAACCAACACCAAGGGAGAACCTTAAGAAAAACTCTAACCCCCTTGCACACCTAAAATTCATCCTCATCAATGTCAGATCAATTAGAAATAAAATCCCAATTATAGTTGACCTCATCACTGACGAGAAGCCAGACCTCCTTTGTATCTCTGAATCTTGGGTAACCGAGGCTGACTCAGTCTTACTAAATCAGCTAAAAATACATGGATACACTATTTTCAACTGCACTAGAGATCGCAAGAGAGGTGGTGGAGTACTCACAATAGCAAAATCTCACCTCAATCTCACCCCCACCATCTGTGATAATCAAGATGGAATGGATATTCTCAAGATAGAAAATACAAATTTAGCTATATGCCTTATATATAGACCTCCCACTTCTAGTCCTCAAAACATAGACACAATCCTAGAATGTGCCTTAAGAAAACCACATATTATTCTGGGAGACTTTAATCTTGCATCCCTACCTAACAATCACGAAACATCATTCCTTGAATCAATGGAGGAAATGGGTTTCAGACAAATGGTTAACCATCCGACACACATCAAAGGCAACATCCTGGATTTGGTATTCCTCCCGGTACGCTATACTGAGCTATCCCAATATAGCCCACCCACCATCACTCAGGTACCCTGGTCTGATTATTATTTGATTTATTTCTCTGTACATTTGCCACATATTGCCACACATCATACCAGTACCACCCCTCAAAGGCAAAGATTACGTCAATTTAATAAGGATAAATACCTGGAATCAACTTTTCCAAAGTTATACAACGATTCAGAAAATCTCAACAAGCTGATAACAAATTGGAACTCTGCTATTTTGGCAGAAGCCAAAGCCTCTCCTCCAAGGAAGGCTTCACAACGTAAAGCTACCGAAAAATGGTATACTCCGGAACTAACCACTTTTAAGAAGGAACTCAGGAAACTAGAATCTTGTTGGAGGAAGAAAAGAACCCCGGAGCTCAGACTGTGCTATTTTGCAACCCTCACGTCCTATAAGGAAGCTATAGATACCGCCAAAAAGCTGTATCATACAAAAACTCTATTGAAAGCCATTAATCGTCCGAGAGAGCTACTTGAGATCATTAAAACCTTAAATAAAGCTCCTGCATCCAACTCCCACAAGATATCTGTCGACCCTCAGATTCTAGCTGATCATTTTGCTAGTAAGCTTAAGCAGAATAGCCCTTCAGCACCATTTCATTTATCTCCCTCAACAGATAACCCTAATGAATTGAACACCTTTCATATTATTACAAAAAAGCAACTGCTAGAGACCATTACAAAACTTTATACCACTATATCACTCTTAGATCCATGTCCGGTAGCCTGGATTAAGGCAGTAAAATCAGAATTAGCCCCTTACATCTTAAATATAGTGAATCTCTCACTACTTCAAGGTTATATGCCAAATGACCTTAAGCTTACAGCACTCCGCCCTCTACTAAAAAATAAATCCCTAAACAATAATGACCCCACCTCTTATCGCACCATTGCTAGTATACCTTTCCTCACTAAAATTATCGAGAAGGTTGTTCAAATTCAATTGAAGGACTCTATAGATATAACTGCTCCCCTAGATGAGTATCAATATGGTTTCCACCCTTTTCATGGTGTAGAGACACTACTCTTAGTTCTCTTAGACTCACTTATCAAAGGCTTGGACAACGTTAAGCAAGCCTTTATTCTTATATTTCTCGATATCTCCCCAGCGTTTGACAGTGTAAACCATGTCACCCTCATCTCTAGACTCACACAATTAGGCATAAAGGAAAAAGCCCCTGATTGGCTTAATTCCTATCTGGCAAACAGAATCCAATGCGTACAAATGGATCAAGTCTCCTCACAGCTTTCACACAAGAACAAGGTATCCCTCAAGGCTCCACCCTTTCTGCCCTGCTTTTTAATCTTTATCTCCAACCTATCTGCTCCATATTCAAACGCCACAATATAAACTACTACATCTATGCGGACAACATTATGTTGTTCTCGCCGTTTGACATATCTAACCCTAACCATGACAACATAGCAACCTGTCTCATAGACAGAGGAGTATATAGACGAGACCTACAGGGATGTAGTACTGAAGTCTGTCAGACGGCTGCCTGGGTGAGAATGTTCACAGTCTTGGCAAGTGCATATATCAATATGATTTGCAAGGGATTGTGGGAAATGCAGTCCATTCACACCAGACACAGCTGCTCACAATAATTAGTTGTGCTTGAGTGTAAAGCCAATAAGATATTTATTTATGGGGTTATTTCTCCCAACACAGATATGCTTGGTAGCACATAAAACAGGATTTATTTATTTTATTATTATTTATTACAATTTCTTATATACCGCGGTTTACATACAACAAAATGACCATAACAAACTGTTTGGCTTCACATAGAACAGGAGAAAACAACTTGGATAACATGCTTCTGCTTTACATAGAACAGGAGTAATAACTTGGATAAACGGGGTATGCAAACTAAACTACTTACATATGTACAATGAGATCGAGTATTGGGAATTCAGTGTGAACATGTGTACAATAGAGTTGATATGTTAACTTGAGGGGGTGAGGGAGAGGCACTTATGTAGGGGTAGGGTTAATCTGGTAGTATTGAGTAAATAAATGGGATCTGAGAGCCTTTCTGAATTGTGTTAAGTCAGTAATCGCACGGATGCCTGGTGGTAATGCGTTCCAACATTTTGGGGCATAGATACTGAATGCCCTGTTAGATGTTGCGGTTGTGTACTTTGTTGAAGCCTTTGGAATTACTAGCACATTTGTAGATGGGGTTCTCCTTGTTCTGTTGGGAGGAGCGGGCTGGATGATGTTGGTTAATGAGGGGGAGGTGATGCCATGGATGGATTTGAAGGTGAGTAACAAAGATTTGAATGTAAGCCTTCCTTGTACGGGGAGCCAATGAAGTTGTATTAGGATAGGCGTTATATGGTCGCATCTTGCTGCTCCTACTAAGATTCTAGCTGCGGCATTCATGGCAAGTTGCAACGGATTTAGAGATGATTGAGGGAGACCTTGGAGAATAGCGTTGGCAAAGTCAAAGTGTGGCAAGATAAGGGCTTGGTATATTGTCCGGAAGTCTTCAGGGCTTAGAAGGGATTGCAGGTGTCTGAGTGACCGGATTTTGAAATATACGGCTCTGACTATGTTGGATATATGGGTTTTCATATCTAGTCGTTGATCGAGGGTGACCCCTAAGTACCGAATTGCTGATTTGGTTTGGAGCTCAGCTTCTTTAACCTTTATATGAGGTGGAGGGCAGAAATTCTGGTCTCTGGTGATAAATAGCACCTCAGACTTTTGTGTTGGATCCTGAGGTTTTGTGACAGAAGCCATTCGGAGACTGTGTTGAAGCATTCAATCAGTGGCGAAAGGTCCATTTGTTCTGTTGAAAATGGCATGAATAGGAGGATGTCATCAGCATAAATTAGACAGTCGACCTTGAATGATTCGATAATGTTGAAAATAGGTTGCATGTAAATATTAAATAATAGAGATGAGAGGGAGGACCCTTGGGGGACGCCTTGTCGCTGATGGAAGGGTTCAGTGTTAAACTTAGAAAAACAAAATCAGGAAAACAACAGCTGAACTTGTCAGGCAATCAAAGCAAAAGAATAAAGACCTGGTTGGTAACAAACTGGTCTTTTCTGTAGGCTTTAGCTAATATTTTCTTAGCAGTGTTTCAAACAACAAGCAAAACCCACAAAGAAGGGAAAAACTGTTCTTTCCAGGTTAACTTCTTATATCTTCACACATAGATTCAGAAGTGATTCCCTCAGAGCTCACAAGCAATTAGGTAAGGCTCAATTGCTAGCAGTTATCCAGCTGAAACCCCTTAGCTGGCTTAATTTCTACTGCATGGCTCAAATTCTACTTCAGGAGCTTTTCTGAGTAGATTAAAGAACAAGTTTGTATTTCTTTGTGATGGATGTTGTACTTTGTAACAGAAAATTACCAAAGGAGTTTAGACAGAGAGCAATCCATATATTCACAGCCTGTATCTAAGACCGCTCCCCCTTCTTCAACAATCATGGGTTCAATATCATGGATTGGCACAGAGGAATTTCTCAATGTAGCACTCTCAGGAGAATACTTGTTTCCCTGCTGTCTTTCAAGGTTATAGCTAGGGCATAGATCAGTGTTCATACCTGAGCTTCCATTGCTGTTAGAGTTCCTCTCTAAATAGCCTGGCCAGTATGTAGTCCAGTTCTTATGTCCAGCCTTCCAATCCAGATCCCTGGACACTGGATCTCTCTTCACATACCTTCTGCCACGGGTCTTAGAGTCCCTTCCACGTGCAGCCGTCTCCCTCACAGGTACCGTCTGGAGATTCCTAGCTCTGCAGCACCATTCCTCTGGCTTTCCCCAGTCCAATGGTGTATGCTGGCCTTTTGAATGTCTCCCAGTATACGTACTGCCCTGGACTCCTTTAGACCTCCCAAATGCTTTTCTCTTCTTTCTTCCAAAGGGTTTCTTGCCCTCTCTGTCCGTCCGCACTGGCTTCTGCTTCTGATGATCCTCCAGATGATGAAGATGTCCAAGCTGAGCATCTCCAAGCTGAATCTGAGGATGAGGATAATTCTCTGTAGAATAAACTCTACCTTTATTCTGCTTTGATGAGTGCTCCACCCTAGCACAGCGCAGCTGTGCTGAATCAGGCCCTGCCCTTTGAGATGAGTGCTTGGGGATTACCTCATAGCCCTCCTGATTGAACACACGTTTCCCCACTTCAGCTCCTCTAATGGCTGTTGGAAACCTGGTGCATTCTGGGACTGGTAGTCTTTTATGGCAAAATTCTGTTTTCTTATTTCTACCAGAACTGACAGGTTGCTTGTTCAGAGTCACTTCACCTTTTCTATAGCTCCTTCCTGAGCTATGATAAGCTTCCTTATCACAAGTCCCACCTCCAGTCTGGCAGCATCCCTGTTGCCATAAAGGAGAGAGGTCACGTGACAGGAGAGCATCACCCTGGTGTTGCAGGAAATGATCCTGTAGCTGGGACGTGTCCTCCAGGTGATGTAAAACCCTCTTGCACTGAGGAGGTTTCTCCAGGGCAATGTGCCCATGAGGACAGCAGTTATAGTTGGTGATTCGATCATTAGGCATGCAGATAGCTGGGTGACTGATGGACGTGAGGATCACCTGGTAACATACCTGCCTGGTGCAAAGGTAGCAGACCTGAAACGCCACCTACACAAGTTCTTAGATAGTGCTGGGGAGGAGTTTGCTGTCTTGGTTCATGTCGCTACAATGATGTAGGAAAGTGTGGTAGGGAGGTTCTGGAGGCTAAATTTAGGCTTTTAGGTAGGAAGTTGAAATCCAGAACTTTCAGTGTAGCATTCTCCGAAATGCTTCCCATTCCATGTGCGGGACCCAAAAGGCAGGCAAAGCTCCGGAGTCTTGATGAGTGGATGAGACAATGGTGCAAGGAAGGAGGTTTTGGATTTGTTAGGAACTGGGGTACGTTCTGGGGAAAGGAGGGGCTTTTCTGAAGGGATGGGCTCCACCTTAACAGGAATGGAACCAAGCTGCTGGCATTCACCTTTAAAAAGGAGATAGAGCAGCTTTTAAACTAGATAATAGGGGAAAGCTGACAGTCACCCAAGAGCGCATGGTTCAGAACAATATATCCTTGAAGGATACTAGCAAAAGATTGAAGTTAGGGCATATCAGCAGAGAGGTTCCAATAAAGACAAAAGTAGCCCAAATGCCCTTGAGTACAGAGCAGACAGAGCTTAAATATTCCAAATTACCCCTGCCACTGATAGCCAGATTAATATGAATAAAATACAGTCTCTAAAATGCTTGTATGCAAATGCTAGAAGTCTAAAAAATAAGACGGGAGAGTTAGAATATGCAGCACTAAGTGAGAGCTTAGATATTATTGGTATCTCAGAGATATAGTGGAAGGAGAACAACCAGTGGGACACTGTGATACCTGGGTGCAAACTATATTGTAATGATAGAGCTGATCAAATTGGTAGAGGGACTGCGCTCTATGTTAGAGAGGGCATTGAGTCACAAAGGATTAAAGTTTTGCAGGAAACAAAATTTGCTGTAGAATCTCTATGGATTGAAATTTCCATATAAAAAGGGGAAGGCAATGGCAGTGGGGGTATACTATTGACTGCCTGGCCAGAATGAACAAATGGATGATGAAATGCTCAAAGAAATCAGGGAAGCCGACAAAAGTTACAGCACAGTAATAATGGGTTATTTGAATTAACCTGGTATTGAATGGGTCAGTGTCACGGCAGGACAGACTAGGGAGTTAAAGTTTCTAGATGAAATAAATGACTGCTTCTTGGAGCAGCTGGTTCATGAAATGACCAGAAGGGAGGCCATTTTGGACCTAGTCCTTAGTGGAACACAAGATCTGATGGAAGAGATAAGGGTGTTGGGGCCACTTGGTAATAGTGATCATAGCATGATCGTGTTTGATTTAATAAATGGAGGAAGGACAGTAAGGAAATCCACAATACTACCTTTTAACTTTCAAAAGGGAGACTGATAAAATGAGGAAAATAGTTATGAAAAAACTAAAAGGAACAGTTGCAAAGGTTAAAGATTTACATCAAGCATGGGTGTTGTTTAAAAATACTATCTTGGAAGCCCAGTTATATTCCATGCTTTAAGAAAAGTGGAAGGAAGTCAAAAAAACTGCCAGCATGGTTTAAAGGTGAGGTCAGAGAGGCTGTTGTTGCCAAAAAAGCATCTTTCAGGAAAGGGAAAAAGGAGCCAAATGACGAAAACTGGAAATAACATAAGTACTGGCAAGAGAATTTGAGAAGAAGCTTGCTGTGGAAGCAAAAATGCATAATAAAGACTTTTTCAAGTTCATTCATAGCAAAAAAAACTGTGACAGAGTCAGTTGGACCATTAGATGATAGAGGGGTAAAAGGGGCACTAAAAGGGGGCAAGGCCATAGCAGAGAGCATGAATGAATTCTTTGCTTCAGTTTTTACTGAGGAAGATGTAGGGATATTACCCATGGTTGAAATGGTATTTAAAGGTGATGCCGCAGAAGGATTGAAATAAATATCAATACACGGGACGATGAGTTACAACTATTTGATAAACTGAAGAGTAGCAAATCACCTGGACTGGATGGTATACATCCAAGGGCATTGAAAGAACTGAAATATGAGAATGCAGATCTACTATTAGTAATCTGTGAACTATCATTAAAATCATCTGTAATACCTGAAGATTGGAGGATGGCCAGGGTGACGCCAATTTTTAAAAAGGGTTCCAAGGGTGATCCGGGAAACTATAGACCAGTGTGCCTGATGTCAGTACTGGAAAAAATGGTAGAAACCATTATAAAGAACAAAATTACTGAACATGTAGATAGTTATGGCTTAATGGGAGACAGCCAACATGGCTTGAGCCAAGACATTGTCTTACTACTCTGTTATGTTTTTTTGAAAGCGTGAATAAACAGGTAGACAAAGGTGAGTTGGTTGATATAGTGTATCTGGATTTTTAGAAAGTCTTTGACAAGGTCCCTCATGAGAGACTTTTGGCGAAATTAAAAAGTCATGGGATAGGAGGCAATGTACTATTGTGGATCAGGAATTGGTTAAAAGAGAGAAAGCAGAGGGTAGGACTAAATAGCCAATTTTCCCAATAGAGAAAGGTGAATAGTGGAGTACCCCAGGGAAATGTGTTGCGTCCACTGCTTTTAAACATATTCGTAAATGACCTGGAAATGGGAATAACGAGCAAGGTAATCAAATTTGTAGATGACCCAAAATTATTCAAAGTTGTTAGAACCCATAAAGATTGTGAAAAACTGCAAGAGGACCTTGATACATTGGAAGACTGGGCATCCAAATGGAGATGAAATTTAATGTGAACAAGTGCAAAGTTATGCACTTAGGAAAGAACAACCCAAACTATGGTTACACAATGCCAGGTTGCACATTAGGAACCACATCGTGGATAACATGTTGAAACCCATGGTACAGTGTGCAGTGCCGGCCAAGAGAGCAAATAGAATGCTAGGTATCATAAGGAAGGAATGGAGAATAAAACAAAGGATATTATAATGCTTCTGTATCCTTCCATGGTGCGACCGCACCTTGAATATTGTGTGCAATTCTGGTCGCTGTATCTTAAAAAAGATATAGCGCTATTAGATAAGGTACAGAGAAGAGCCACCAAAATGGTAAAGGAGATGGAAGGATACCCCTATGAAGAAAGGCTAAAAAGGTTAGGACTCTTCAACCTGGAAAAGAGACGGCTGAGGGGAGATATGATAGAGGTCTATAAATGAAAGAATGGAGTGGAACGGGTAAACGTAGATCGTTTATGCTATCAAAATATAGAAAGAGTAGGGGACATGCAATGAAGCTGCAGGATAACCTATTTAAGACTACGAAGAGAAAATATTTTTTCACTCAACATGTAATCAAACTCTAGAATTCGCTACCGGAGGATGTAGTAAAAGCTGTTAATGTAGCCGGGTTTAAAAAAGGTTTGGACAAGTTCTTGGAGAAAAGGTCCATAAACTATTATTAAAGGGGACCCAGGATATCCACAGCTTGCCCCAATACAAGCATTGTGGAACCTGTGTCTTTTGGGGAAACTGCTAAGTGTTTGTGACCTAGATTGGCCACTGTTGGAAACAGGATGCTGAGCTTGATGGACCTTGGTCTGACCCAATATGGCATATCTTATGTTCTTATGACCCCCGACGAGCTCCACAAGCCTCACACTGTGGTCTAGCTGGCATGGCTTTACTGGTGAACTCAAACTCTTAAAAGGAACAAAGACAATACCTGTAGCCTAGTGGGGAAGATTCCCTAGGGCTGCCTCGCTATCTTGAACTTCCTTCATTCCTTTTTTTTTTTTCCTTTTGAGAAAGAAAAGGGAACATAATGAGGACCCAGAGACCCCAACACTCCAAAATCATTTAGAGGTCAGTGAGGCACCTCCCCACAGTCTTTCCTCACTCATACCAAAATGCAGCTAAAATGGTGCATTTCCCCCACCACTGTGTGACCTGCTGACAACCACACGGTCATCATTTGATGCTGCGCCATCCGCTCGGGGAAAGAAAAACTAATGGTTCCTTAGCTCCTGTATCCTTCTCCTCCTCTACAGGCTGAGCTGGACAAACTGAAAGTACTTTGATCGGCTTCATTCCCCCTGCCTTGCGTTCAGCCTCTGTGTTTCCCAGCTTCGGTGTCAAGGCGGGAGTGCTGCTCTCTGCTGCCTGCCAGCTTCTGTTTCCTTTGGGACTCCTCACCCAGTCATGAGTTTGGGAGCCGTTGATGCCGAATGCCCCAGTTCTGAAGTTCATAGCCTCCTCCTCCACGGAGAGGGGGTCCCATTTTAATCTAACTTCTGTTTGCTCTCAGATTTTTTTTTTTTTTTTACTTTTGGGATCCCAAACAAAAAAAACAACCTAATCCAGCTAACACCTAAGTACTACTACTACTACTACTACTGAGCATTTGTAAAGCATTACCCATCGTACACAGCCCTGTACAGACATGTAAGAGACAGTCCCTGCCCATCAGAGCTTACAATCTAGTCAAGACAAAACACAGAAGGTGCAAGCAGGGATAGAACTAGGGGAGAGAAAAGGAAAAGAAAGGAGATCAGGTGAGTCAAAATCCAAAAGCAGTGGCGAAGAGGTGAGTTTTTAACCTGGATTTGAAGAGGGTCAGAGAGGGTGCCTGGCTCACAGACACAGGTAGTTTGTTCCAGGCATAAGGTGCAGCAAGGTGAAAGGAGCGAAGTCTGGAGTAAGCAGTAGAAGAGAAGGGCACAGATAGACGTAGTTTGCTGGAAGAGCGGAGTTCCCGAGGGGGGTTGTAATTACTACCTAAACACTCCTTAGTTGTCCCATCAGAGAGCCAGCATCCTGGATCACTCTTCCTGCTGTTTCGAGACTGAGTTTACTGGAGGTGTCAACCCAGGGGTGCAGGACTGGACTGGAGGGACGATAAGGAAAAATGCAAAAGGAGAAAGATCAGTATGTTAAAGCAGATGTAGAGAGAGAATGGAAAAAACTAGAAGAGAGAAGAAAGGACAAATTGACAGCAGACAATGGACAGTTAGCAGGAGACACGAAGAAACCAGAAGAAAGTGACTGGAGCAATTGGAACTGAAAAATAAAATGCGCAAACAACAAAAGATAAAAAAAATACTTTTTTATTTTGAATGTATTAATTGAAATATGTCAGCTCTAGGAAATGTGCATTACTGACGTCTGCGTTTTTTTTGAACAAGAGGAAATTAATTTATAGTTTTATTTCTCCAGTGTTGTTGTACATTACAAGTTTGGCTTTTGGGGTTCCCAGTTTAATTATTGTCTTCCTATTTCTAAATTGTGATCCCTTGTTTGGGGACAGTCTATGTTCTGCACGTGTAACCAAGCTGAGGTATTCTGTTCACATAGTTTCTATTTGACAGTGCCACTTGTTCTCTTTCCCCAGTAGGAGATGTAATAGTTTTCTCTGAGATGTATTGGTTTAATATTTGCAGTGTTGCTTTTTGATAGGTAAGGTGTGTTGCTTTGTGAGTCCTGGTAGTGCTGTTATGATACGGCGGGTTTGCTATGGAAATTGGCTGATGTGGGCAGGGGGAGGGAGAATGGGAGGAAGGAGTGGCTTAGTGGTTGGGACAGGTTACCTGAAGCCACAGGGCCAGGGGTTCAATTCCCATGTAGGGACAAGTAACCTCAGGCTGGAGAGACTGGGGTCTCTAGTCCCATGGCAACTCCTTGTGGCCTTGGGCAAGCCACATAACCTTCCATTGCCTCAGGTACACTTAGATTGTGGGGATGAGGAAATAAAAAGTGCCTGTTAGAATATATCTGTAAAACACTCTGATACACATAGTAAAAGGCAGTATATCAAGTGCCTAAAACCATAAATGGACAATATTTATAGTATGTCCTAACGTGCCTGGCAGTTGACACTGGAGTATAGTAATGTAGAAATCTGGTAGTCTTTCTTTATCCAAGCACTCATTAAGAGGCATGTTTACTAAAAGTTAGCACACATTAACATTATGCAAATGAGGGCCCGCAATGAGTGTCCGCACATGGCCCTGCACCCCCTTGGGCCACCCCTGGTGATAGGGTGCTAGGATAGGAGGGCTTTTCTTGGGTGAAGACAACAGTGCTACCTTTCATTTTGCTGAACATGCGTAACATGCATGGGAATAGATCCTCTTGGAGCTAAATACATCATCTCCCACACAAACGTTTCATCAGACCATGGAAGTGACCCAGTGGTATTCAACATTCTATCAATAAATTAAAATACAACAGCTTCTTTAAATTTTCAAATCGATAGGAAAAACGTAATTATAGCCATACTGAATTAGACCCAAACAAACAAAGCAGATTATAATTGTTTTGATTGCTATTCAGAGGTACCAGGCATCTCATTTTAGATGCCACATTAGTGTCTGTGTTTGCACCCTCTCTCTCCCACTCTCCCTTTTTCAGAATAGTGGTTGCAGTCATAGCATTATAGTTCTCATATGGTTTGATATGCAAACATTAATATATGCAAGACTCTGAAGATGACTTAACAACTGAAATATGGAAGCTCTCTCATTATTCCACTTGAAAAACCTTTGAGAAATGGCATTTTGGTGTGATGCCTTGTCCTAATAACCTTTAAAAGGGCTGGTATAATGCAGACTGTTTTACATTCTTGCATCGCCTTTATATCAATGTTTGGTTTATTTTGCTATATTGTCTTTATGAATGGAAGGCCAAAGACTCTAAAGAAGAACCTAATCTTTCTACAAGCTGCACTAACACTGAACAAATACTTAGTTGACACTTTGATGCAGATTTAAAAGCTACTTGATTTTATGATGGGTTTGCCACAAAAAACAAATACATGCCAGTTGCTTATTATCAATTCATTTTATATAATTTGCAGATTTTATTGTACGGTATTGGCACAGCTATTTTGACATCGAAACTGCAAACTTTGGGGTATGTTTACTATGCAGCGGTAGAGGCTTCCGTGCGATATAACATGGAAGCCACTACCACTGCTTAGTAAACATACCCCTTTGTCTTTATAAGAAGGTATTAATAATATTGACTTTGCTACAGTGATATAAATAAACTAATCTAGCAAATAAACCGTAATTATTTGAAAAAGATATGCAGTCACAGAGCAAGGATTATTATTCAGTTCTTCATTGTTTCTAGCATGTGGATTACATATTAATATTCTTTATTGTATTAAATAGTATTTTACATGCACAAGAAAACAATAATTGAAGTTAGATGTCATATCTAAATATTTAGCACAAACACACAAAGGAAGGAACAAACTGTAAGGACATTTCAAACCAAAGGGCATCAGTCAGTCAATATATTGAGCGCAATTTTAAAAAATGTTTTAAGGAAGGTATCATTTATAAAGCTGCTGTAAAATAGTAACATAGTATATGATGGCAGATAAAAGCGTAGCTACTCACCTGTAACAGGGATTCTCCGGGGACAGCAGGACTCAGTCCTCACATTTCAGTGACTTTGGCATTGACGGAGCCCTCGCAGAAGCATCCCCCCAGCTTTCAAAGAAAGCCTTTGGGAGATGCCACCATGCATGCGTGGCCCCCTTCCCGCCCAAGGGTGCCATCTTGCTCAGTCAGATGACATAGCTAGAAGAAGGCAAAAACAAGATGGTAAAGGAGCAACTCCAAGGGGAGGAGGGAGGGTTGTGAGGACTGATTCCTGCTGTCCCTGGAGAACACCTGTTACAGGTGAGTAACTATGTTTTCTCCGGAAACAAGCAGGAAGTCAGTCCTCACATATGGGACTCCCCAGCTACAGGCTACCAAAAGCCCATAGCAAAAAAAAGGGCTCCCTCATGGGAAGCCACAAGAAGCAGCAAATGAATCCGTGTCCACAGACTACAATAGGACCCCTGTGTCCAATGAAACCAGCACTCCAGTAGCCTGAACCCAGAAGGGTTGAAGGGTAGGAGTTTCCTAAACTCTGAAAAGGTTACAGAGCACAGCCTGGTTGAATGCACTGTCCCATTGGGACTCTCTTTCCAGGCAGTAATGAGCTGCAAAGGTATGGACTGAAGACCAGGTGGCAGCCCAGCAGATGTCCCCCATCGGGACAGAGCGCAAGTTTGCTACCGAGGCTGACATGGCCCTGACACGGTACGCCGTGATATGGCCTTCCAGCAGGAGCCCCGCCTGCTCATAGGCGAGGGCAGTTCAATCCGCCACCCAGGTGGACAGCATACGCTTGGTCACTGCGTCCCCTAGTCTACTAGGGTTGTAGGAGGTGAAAAGCTGAGAAACTCTGTGGTGGCCCTGAGTGCATTGGCTATAAAAGGACAAAGCCCTCTTACAGTCCAAGATGTGAAGGACCTTTTCCGTCCGACTGGAGTGAGGTCTTGGAAAGAAGGTAGGGAGCATCACCTCCTGGTTGCAATGGAAGGGCAATACTACCTTCAGCAGGAATTTGGAGTGCGTGTGAAGCACCACTCTGTTCTTGTAGAACCTGGTATAAGGCTCCTCCACCACAAGGGCCTGAAGCTCGCTAACTCTGTGAGCGGAGGTGAGCACAATCAGGAAAGCCACCTTCCAAGAGAGGTAGTGAAGGTGGCAGGTAGCCAAAAGCTCGAAGGGTGGGCAAGTGAGCTGCCCCAACACTACGTTGAGGTCCCATTCAGTTGCCGGAGGGCGAACCGGGGGACTTTGATAAGAGCAGACCCCGAAGAAAATGGGCCACCAGAGGTTGGACTGAGAGGGGCTTATTATCCACCGGATGGTGGTGCGCTGCCAGGGCACTAAGGTGCACTCGGATGGAGCTAGACTTGAGCTCGGATTGAAAGAGGTGGAGCAGGTACTGTAACACCAGTTCCACCGGGCAGGAGAATGAGTCAGCCCCGTGCTCGGCACATTTGAGGGCGTAAGCCCTCCTAGTAGAGGCCTTGCAAGAGGCCAGCGGGATTTCTTCCACTTCAACCAAAAGGTTAAAATGGGCCAGAGTAACCCTCTCAGCAGCCATGCTGTCAGCAACAGGGATCTCAGGTTGGGGTGCAGAAGAGAGCCCCCCTCCTAAGACAGGAGTCCCGGGGCAGTCCCTAAGGGGTAGGGATCTCCACCATCAACCTGAGGAGCAGCGGGAACTACGGTTACTTGGACCACCAACGAGGTATCAGGATGAGCGAGGCCCTGTCGTGGAGGGCCCTGAACAAGGTCTTGGCGATCAGCAGCGTGGGAGGGAAGGCGCATATGAGGCCTTCCGACCATGAGACAAGGAACGCGTCCTCTGCCACCCTGGAGGGATGGGCCTGGCGGGAACAGAAGAGGGGAAATTGGAAATTGTCCGGACTGGCAAACAGGTCCATCACGGTTTCCCCCCAGAGCTGGAAAAATCAACTGCCTACCCTGTGGTCCAGCTGCCACTTGTGCGGCTGGAGGACTCTGCTCAGCCTGTTGGCCAGAAGGTTGTCCTGGCCTGGCAGGTACACTGCCTGCAGGAGAATACCCTGTTGGATTGCATAAGAGCAGAGAACCAGTGCCTCCTGACAAAAGGGTACGAGACCCTGCATCCCCCTGTTTGTTCATGTAGAACATTGCCACCTGGTTGTCCGTCTGGACTAGCATCGGCTGGTGATGCAGGTGGTGGCAGAAGACTTGCAGGGCTAAATATATGGTTTGGAGCTCCAGGAGGTTGATATGCTGGGTGCTCTCATCTGGTGACGAGTTGCCCTGGGTGCGGAGCTCCCCACAGTGGGCTCCCCAACCGAGTAGGAAGGCATCCATGCTGAGGACCCTTAAGGGCCTCAGGGCCTGAAAAGGCATACCCGCCTCAAGATGCTGGAGAGACTGCCACCAGACCAGGAATTCCGCCAGTTGGCGGGTTACAGAGACTCTGTCCCAGAGGCGATCCGTGGCCTGAGACCACTGGTCCTGGAGACACCACTGTGCCGCTCTCATGTGGAAATGAGTGTTTGGGGTGATGTGGACCATGGAGGCCATGTGCCCAAGGAGGCACAGAAGAAGCCCAGCGGGCACCGAGGGACAGTATTGTATGTCCCGTGCCAGAGTCCTGAGATGGTCGGCTCGGTCCCTGGGCCTTCGACTGGAGAGTGTTGAGCTTTGCCTTGATGAACTCCAGACACTGTGCCAGGAGGAGGTGAGACTTGGGGTAGTTTATGACAAACCCCAAGTGTTGCAGGACCTGGATGGTGCATGCAGTGGCCTGCTGCACCTCAAGGCCGTGCCTCCCTTTATGAGCCAGTTGTCCAGGTAGGGGAAGACAAAGATCCCCTGGAGGCGGAGGAAGGTGGCCATGACTGCCAGGCATTTTGTGAAGATTCTTGGGGCCGAGGCCAAGCCGAAGGGGAGCACCCTGTACTGAAAATGCCTACCCACACTACAAACTGCAAGTACTGCCTGTGGTTGGGTGAGGATGCAAGTATAAGCATCCTTGAGGTCTAAGGAGCACAGCCAATCTCCCTGCTGGAGGTATGGTAGCAATGTTCCAAGGGAGAGCATTTTGAACTTCTCCCTCACCAGGAATTTGTTGAGGTTGCGCAGGTCGAGGATGGGCCTTAGGCCCCCTGTCCTTTTTTGCACTAGGAAGTACCTGCAGTAGAACCCCTTGCCCTTAAGGTGGTGGGGCACTGGTTCCACCGCTTTGTCCTCGAGAAGACCTGCCAACTACTTTAGTAGAAGGTCTCACTGGAGGGGAGACCTGAGGGGCTCTCCCGGGAAATAAGGGGGAGGTGTCTGAGTCAGGTGGAGGAGATAACTCTCCCTGACTACCCGAAGGAGTCGGTGGTGATGGTCAACCAATTCTGGGCATAGAAGGCCAGACATCCCCCTGTAGGCTGCTGATCTCCTTGGGGTAGATAGGCTATGCTCAAGGAGTCAAAAACTCCCCCCTGGCTGGGCCGGGGCCGGTGCTGGTGCCTGGGCTTTGGAGCCTTCTGTTTACGAGGGCCATACCCATGTCCCTTAGCCTGCTGACCCTGTTGGGGAGCTGGGGAGGCCTGAAAAGATGGGTAGTTTCTGTAAGTATATCCCTTCCTCTGGTAAAAGGACTTTTTAAAAGAGTTCTTCCGTCGGGGAGAGGCAGCGGTCTTTTTGGAGAGCCTGGTCCTCATCATGAACTCGGTCTCCAGCTCGGCAGCCTTGTCGGTCATGGGTTTTCCAAAGAGGTTCTCTCCTTGGCAGAGGACATCGACCAATTTGTCCTGAACCCACTGCTTGAGGTCAGATGACTGTAGCCAAGCTTGGCACTGTGCACCAATGCCTGCCGCTGCTACTCGAGCCGCCAACTCGAAGCCGTCATAGGCCACTCAAGACATGAATTTGGAGCATTCAGAGACTGCCTTGGCCAGGTTCCTTAACTGCTGCAAGGGTTCCTCGGAGAGACCAGCTGAGAACCCAGCGAGTTCCTTCGCCATGTCTCTCAGGTACATGCCCATGTACAGCTAGTAGGCCTGGATACGGCCGATGAACATTGAGCCCTGGTAGCACTTTCTGCCGAGGGCATCCAGGATGCAGGCCACCGAGGAGTGCGTCTTCTGGCTTTTCAGCCGATGCATGGCCGACTCCACCAACATGGAGTTAAGCGGCAGCTGTGACTTTTGGAAGCATGGGCGCCGACGGACTTGATACATCGTGTCAAACTGTTTGCTCACCACTGGTACAGAAGCTGGTGTCTCCCACATTCAGCATTAACTGTTCCAGGATGGGAGGGATCCCAGGAGCCTCATACTGGAGGATTTCCAACTCATCCACCAGAGGGGCCTACTACGACTCCGTAGGGAATGCCAGGGCCTTTGACATATCCTTGATGAAATCAAGGAAGCCCATATCCTCCGGCAGAGATCACCGTCGAGGATCCGAGACAGGAGAGTCAGATGGGTTGTTGCGGTTGCCGGGGATGATCGCGGTCCCGTTGAGCGGGACTCAGATCGCGACCTTGGCCAAGGATCGACTTGAGGCCTAAGGACCTTGAGGATCAGCTCAGCCTCCAGGGATGTCTTGGACATCGAGGGCCTGGTGATCAGGGTGGATGAACTGGTCGTGTGGGACAACAGCGCCCTCTGCTGGTCCATGAAGGCAAACAAGCTGCGCTCCAGGGCTGCCATTCTGGACTCCAGACCAGAACACTCCGCAGCCTTCGGTGCGGGCACCAAGAGACTTGGGCCTGACGCCGGCTCCCCCAAAGGGGAATCCTCATTGAGGATGACGTCTTGAGACCGAGGCTGATCTGCGGTCAGATCCTTTCGGGGGACCTTTGCAGGCCACTCCCTCTCCGAAGCCTCGGACGAACGTCTCAGACTGCGGGACCGGGCCCAAGGACACCACTTTTGATGGTTTCTTCTTCTTCCTGGGTTCCCTTGAGGGAGACCCCTTTTCTGAGGACCCACGATGGGGCACGGGTTTGGGAGGTTCCACCTGAGACATCGAGCGGGGAAAAACTTATCGTGCTGCTGCTGGTGGCTCTTGAGGGTCTTAGTGGACATCCTCTTGCAGAGACCGCAGGCTAACGGGTCGTGGTCTGGCAAGAGGCAGCAGAAACAGCAGTCGTGTGGTCAGTGAAAGACAATTTTAGAGCACCGATCACACTTCTTAAAACCACTGATAGCCATGGAGGAAAAAGTACCCCTGCAAGGTCAAAGACTCTCCGGGCTGCTAGTTGGGAGAAAAAAGGCACAAAGTCGCCAGGAAAAGAAAAATAAAAACTACAAAAATAGTCCCGAACTTGGTGCCGAGGCAACGAGGTTGGGTGGCAGGAAGAGTACCGGTGCAATACCGGAGATGAATATGAAACTCGGAGAGAAAAATCAGCTTTTTCCAGGGACAAGCCAGACAATGTCTGAAGGGCTCCATGAAAAAAAGGAGACCGAGCAAGATGGCACCCTTGGGTGGGAAGGGGACCACGCATGCGTGGGTGGCATCCTTCAAAGGCTTTCTTTGAAAGCTGAATGGATGTTTTTGTGAGGGATCCGTCGGTGCCGATGTCACCCATATGTGAGGACTGACTGACTTCCTGCTTGTTCCCGGAGAAAGACCAGTATGGTCCATATAGTCTGCCCAGCAAGAGTAGGTGCACCTGCAGCTCGCCCTCCCCATGCGTTTGTTTAGGGGTGTGCCACTGCTCCATGTAGGTCACTCCTATTTAAATGTGAAGGCCTCTTGCAATGATGTGAACTGTCTTGTAGATACATGATTTGCAGCCAAGTCTTGACCTGTGACCCCTCCAGTCATATGCACACTGCCTCAGTGTATTGAGCCACACTACTGACATTAGTTGAAAAGGCCACAAATACACCCAAGTAGAAATGACCGTATAATCAACTATGCCTTGAAATGTCTCTGTACCAGTGTTTCTCAAGCCAGCCCTGGTGTACCCCCTAGTCAGTCTGGTTTCTAGGATATCCACAAAGAATATGCATGAAACAGATTTGCATGCAACGGAGGCAGTGCAAATCTCTCATGCATATTCATTGCAAAAACCAAACTGGCTAGGGGGTACACCAGGACTGGCTTGAGAAACACTGCACTGTACACATTTTAGAAGCCTAGAAAATTAGATGGGAGAGTTAGAATATATAGCACTAAATGAAACACAGATATAACAGCATCTCAGAGACCCGGTAGGAGGATAACCACTGGGACACTCTGACACCAGAGTAGAAACGATATTGCAATAATATGATGGATCAAATTGGTGGAGGGCTGATACTATGGGGCTTGTTTACAAAGCCGCGGTAGCGGTTTGCGATCGTAATCGGAGCCGCGGCCCCATTGATTTCAATGGGGCCGCGGCTGCGATCGCGATCGCGAACCACTACCGCGGCTTTGTAAACAAGCCCCTATATGTTAAAGAGAGTATTGAGTCGAACAGAATAAAAGTTCTGCAGGAAATAAAATGCACCATTGAATCTTTGTGAATAGAAGTTCCATGTGTGAAGGGGAAGAAAATGGCGTTGGGGGTATACTACTGTTTTCCTGGACAGAATTAACAGACAGATGATGAAATGCTATAAAAAATTAGGGAAGCTAACAAACTTGACAACACCATAATAATGGGTAGGCATGTGCGTTAGTTTTCGTACGAATATGCCCCAAGTGTCAACCAAGTGTACATGCTCAGGAAATTTTCACAAATTGCTATTCTTGAACTTCATTTTCATCATGCACGTGCATGCTCTTGCCAATGTCCAGACTCGCTGGAGACACTCTGGGAGGGGGAAAAGGTTGAGGAGTGGTCACCAACAGCCAGCATAAGGAACTTGAACTAATCCTGCTTCAAGTGCTTGACAGACAGCCAGAGAAACCTATCCCTGTGTCGGACTTCTGCAGATCCCATGGTTCATGTCACAGCAGGCCTGTAACACACACTGTGAACACAAAGGGCAGACAAGCATTTTGGCTCTGATTTTCAAAGGGTTAGGAAGGAGTGTTGGTGTGGATTTTAGAATTCTAAGGGAGAGATAGAAGTTTGGCTGTGGCAGGTGTAGGATTGCAAAGAGAGACAACAAAACAAAACAATCTACCGGCTTCTTTGAAGCACTGGTGCTATTGCCATAGATAGAACTATCTGAGACAAAGGAGGACTTTAATGAGAAAACACAAAAAACTTCAAGCTTGATTTCTGCCTGCAGTCTCTTTGCCATGCTATATCAAAACACAGAAAGAAGAGATTTGAGGGTTTTTTTTTTTTTTTTGCAGAAGGCGTTTTTGCCTTCCTATTGCTAGGCAGAGTGCCACACTGGGGGCTTCAAACGTCAGTGCCTTTGAATTTTGAGACAACATAAAGTGAGTGGCAGAAGTTACTGTATCAAAATGTATTTCACTGCAGAAGCATAAGATAAAGTGCAACAATATTTCCAGCATCAATTTGTTTTGCGCATTGTCTGCGACAGCAGCTATGAGATTAGCAAGGTATCTTACTGTACTATTTCTGTTCCATTTCATTTGAAGCTAAAAGATAAACATAAGAACATAAGATATGCCATACTGGGTCAGACCAAGGTCCATCAAGCCCAGTATTCTGTTTCCAACAGTGGCCAATCTAGGTCATATGTACCTAGCAGTTTCCCCAAGGGACACAGGTTCCACAATGCTTGTATTGGTTCAAGCATTGATATCCTGGGTCCCTTCCTAATAATGGTTTATGGACCTTTCCTCCAGGAACTTGTCCAAACCTTTTTTAAACCCAGCTACACTAACAGCCTTTACTACATCCTCTGGTAACAAATTCCAGAGTTTGATTACACGTTGAGTGAAAAAATATTTTCTTTTATTAGTCTTAAATAGTTTACCATGTAGCTTCATTGCATGTCCCCTAGTCTTTCTGTATTCTGATAAGGTAAACAATCGATCTACGTTTAACCGTTCCACTCCGTTCATTAATTTATAGACTTCTATCATATCTCCCCTCAGCCGTCTCTTTTCCAGGTTAAAGAGCCCTAACCTTTTTAGCCTTTCTTCATAGGAGTATCCTTCCATCCCCTTTACCATTTTGGTGGCTCTTCTCTGAACCTTTTCTAAAATTGCTATATCCTTTTTAAGATACGGCGACCAGAATTGCACACAATATTCAAGGTGCGGTCTCACCATGGAACGATATAGAGGCATTATAATATCTTTTGTTTTATTTTCCATTCCTTTCCTTATCATACCTAGCATTCTATTTGCTCTCTTGGCCACTGCTGCACACTGGACCGAGGGTTTTAACATGGTATCCACAATGACGCCTAAAACATGTACAAGTAAAAAACTGCAGTTTAGGAGCAGTCCCTAGAAATTCACCACCGCCATTGGAACATTATAGCTGCAAATACAACGTTGTTGGTAGACAGTGAGCTAACACATACCCCTTCCTCTAGTCTAGTGCTTTTCAAACCTTTATCCCATATGACCCCATTTTAACAACTGAAAATTCAAGTGACTCCAGATGATGATAAAATCAAAACAGCAGCTCTTCAGCCTCCTTCTCCTCAGTCCACTCATCTAAAGCAGAAAGCAGCAGCAGTCTGCACTGGGTCCTTTGTGTCAGTGTGTGCTTACAGACTCCACTACTCAGCATGGGTTTCTAGTCCAAAAGGAAGCTTACCCAGGAGGGAGCACAGGCCTATGAATGTTTACTGGCTCACAGGCCAAATGCTGATTTGTGACTGCCACTACTTAGCATAGGTCACAGTATTGCTGTGTCTCCTGCCATTGCCTGTATGCTACCTGCTCTCTGCTTGCTCTTCTTGCAGATCCTGTGCTGCTGCTGTGTGTCTCAGCCCTCCTCCCCGTGTCAGCTCCGCCGCCTGATGGTGACGTGGACGTGTGCAACGCGTCCACGTCAGCGTCCAGATCCTGTGCTGCTGCTGTGTGTCTCAGCCCTCCTCCCCATGTCAGCTCCGCCTCCCAGTGGTGACGTGGACGCGTGCAATGCGTCCACATCAGCATCCAGGTACTCCGCTCTCCTCAAAAGTTGGTACAGCGGCGTCCCGCGCCACGGCAGCGTGCGCCGAAGGAGCGCGCACAAGGAGCAGGTCGTGCTCCTTGGGCGAGCTCCTTGGGGCGACAACGGGGGCTTGGAGTGCATGTCATACTACCCCGGCTCTGGCCCCTTTGTCTCATTTACTCTCCTCCAAGTGTTGACCACTCTGTTGCTCTGCACCCGGCTCTCTCTGTCTGCGCCGCTCCACAGTTCTGTCGACGCTCTCCAGATTGCCCCCTATTCCCCGCCAGCATTCTTTTTGCCCCCACCCCCCCTCAAGTCTAGCCCGATGGTTGCCATCCCCGTGTGGTGGGGCCATCGTCCCTCTGCGTTCTTTTCTCCGTTGAACGGAGCGCTTACCCGAGTTCCACAGAATCTCCTCCACTGTCAGCCCAACCATCCACCTCCTCACTCCCCTGCGCCTGCTACCCCGTGCTTACCATTTCTGACGGTTTCTTTGGCTCTTTTGAACTGTCGGTCTCTGCGTTCAAAAACGCACCTGATACACGACCTCCTAATCGAACATTCACTCGACGCTCTCTTCCTTACGGAATCTTGGCTTCGGCAGGGGGAGGATGGTCTTCTCCACCAGTGTCTCCCTCCTGGGTACACCGCTTTCCATACCCCACGCCTCCACCGTGCGGGGGGAGGGGTAGCAGTTATCCATCGCATGTCCTTTCCCCTCTCCCTTGCTTCACCATCTCCACAATATCCTGAGTCCCTTCTCTTCCATACCACCTCCCCGACGCCCACCTATTTTCTTCTGCTCTAAGCACCTCCCTCCCTGCGAGCAGAGCTTTGGGATTCTCTTCTGCTCGCCCTATCGGAGACTGTCCTTTTGTCTTCCCACTTGGTTGTCCTGGGAGATTTTAACGTCCATTTGCACTCTCAAACACGGCTCAGTGACAAAACACTCGCTTCTCTATTTAGCGATCTTTCTCTTATTCAACATGTGACCTGCCCCACGCACACCTCTGGACACACTCTTGATCTAATCCTCACCTTAGACTCCTTTCCATTTTCGCCAGCTCATATCACATCACTACCCCCTCCCTTGGTCTGATCATTACTGCATCCTCTTCTCCCTCCCCCTTCCCTCCCCTCCAGGACCCCCCCCCCCCGAACTCACTCCCTCCTTCTCTATGCCTGTCACGGCGTATTACTTCCACAACGTTGCAACACTTCCCACCTGCTGATTCGCTTTTTCCGCCCAATTTCTCTTCTCTCTCTGTGGACAAACAGGTTGACCTCTGGACTTCTACTTTGTCTTCTACCCTTGATACTATTGCTCCTCTTTGGTCTGCCCCCATCCACCCCCCCTCGCATCACCCCTGGTTCCACTCAGGTCTCTATCTACATCGTTCCCATCTCCGTCGCGCAGCTCGGCTTTGGTGCATATGCCCTTCAGATACCTCTCCTTCCACCTTTCGCTGCATCCATAAATCATACTACTCTCTGATAACATCTGCTAAGAAATCCTACTATTCCAGCCTTATCACCACCTCTTCTAATTCATCTCGACAGCTGTATCGAGTCTTGAATTCTCTCTCCTCAGCTTCTACCCTGCCTTCTTCGTCCCCCCCATCCGGTGCCCCCAGCCCTACGGCTCTTGCCACCTTCTTCTCAACCAAGATCTTGACCCTCCGTTCCACTTTTGACCCTTGTCCTCTTCCTCTCTCACCTTCCCCCTCCTCCCCTACTTTAGCTACTTGTTGCCCCCCATTTTCTGCTCCTATATTTCCTCACACCTGGTCTGAATTCCTCCCTGTCACTTCAGTCAAGTTAACCAAAGCTATTTCACTCTCTCATAAAACCACCTGTCCCCTCGACCCTTTGCCCTCTCCTTGGCTCATTGATCCCTCTCTCGCGCTCCTCCCCCTTGCCCTCACCATTATCAATTCTAGTCTCTTGTCTGGGAGCTTTCATTGGTTGCATGGAGCATGCATTGGTTCGCCCCCTGCTTAAGAAGGCTACTCTTTGACCCAGCTGTCCCCTCAAATTGGTGCCCTATCTCCAACCTTCCTTTTCTGTCCAATATCCTTGAAAAGTTTGTTTTCCACCAACTCACTGCACATCTCGACTCTACTATCTCCCTGCACCCCCAACAATCAGGTTTTAGAGCCGGTCACAGCACAGAAACCATCCTTGTGGCACTCCTCAATGAAATACACCGGTCTCACGATAAGGGCAATCTCTCAATCGCATTGGATCTCTCCGCAGCTTTCAATGTCATTGACCACCGCACTCTTCTTTCACGATTGTCGGAACTCGGTGTCCAGGGCACGGTTTATCAATGGTTTCATTCTTTTCTTTCCTCCTGATTTTTTACAGTGCGCTCCTGTTCCTCCTCTTCTACCTCCCTTCCTCTTCACTGCGGTGTACCACAGGGGTCCATTCTTGCACCGCTCCTCTTCAATGTTTTCCTTGCACCACTTGCCTTACTCATACAACAAACCGGTCTATCTGCTTACTTCTTTGCCGACGACATCCTTTTGGTCCACCAAACGTCACCACTTGCTCCCGATCTCTCCCCTTTAAACAATTGCCTCGCCTCTGTTGCCAAATGGTTCCGTGACAACTATCTCATTGTCAACCCTTCTAAATCAGCAGCCATCTGGTTCACTTTTGGTGCCCCTTCCCCCACTTTGGCACCACTTATGTCTAATTCACCCATCCCCCTGGCACCTACCCTCCGCTATCTTGGTGTGACCCTGGATTCCTCACTGTCCTTCCACCAGCACATCTCCGGAGTGGTGTGTAGCTCCCTCTTTCAACTCCGGAAGATTAGGGTCATCCGCTCTTTCCTCCCCTCTGCATCTCTTACCACTTTGGTTCTCTCCTTGGTGATCAGCCGCCTCGACTATTGTAACTCCCTACTTGCCGGCATTCCTCAGTACCAACTCCGTAGGTTGCAGTTAATTCAAAACACAGCTGCCTGTCTTCTCACCTTTTCCTCTCATCACGATCATGTCACCCCTCGCCTGCTCTCTCTTCACTGGCTTCCTGTCAAAGCCTGCTATGTCTACAAACTTCTCACCATCACTCACAAAGTTCTTTACACTAACACCCCCCAGTACCTAGCCAATCTTATTTTTCTTCAACCTACCCCTCGCCTGTTACGTTCCGCCCACGGTAACCGCCTTTTCCTCCCTTCCCCAACCCAGGCTCACCTTGAATCCACTCACCATGCTGCCTTCTTCTTCGCTAGTCCCGCTTTATGGAACTCTCTCCCACATGCTATCCGTACCGAGCTATCCTTTCCTCACTTCAAAGCCCTGCTCAAAACTTATCTCTTTTGCCAGGCCTTTGACCTTCCTTTCCCTCCATCCACTGCCAACCAGTCGAGCACGCCTACCCATTAACAACTCATTAACGGTTTAAAACATCCTTACATTCACCTGGGTCGCTCCCCTGGGTTCCTGAGCTGTCTATCTCTGTTTGTCTCTCATCCCTGGTGCTCCCTTATGTTGTCTGTTGTATGCCTGCTGCGTCGCCTGTCACTTGCTGTGTAGTTTGCCATTTACTCTGTTATCTGTCCTTTGTCACCCGGTCTATTGTTTGTTATGCTGGTCCATTTGTTACGTTTCGTTTCGCTTGTCACGTTGTTTATTTTTGTTTGATTTCCACTCCCTTTTGCTGTCCCTTTCTCTCTGTTCCTTTGACTACTTTCCTATCCACCAAATGGCATTCCTTTCTATCTTTCTTTTCCGCAGCCAAGATAGTTTACATTGTACACCGCCTTAATACTCTAGTAATGGGCGATATATCAAATTTGTCAAATAAAGAATAAAGGTAATGGATGACTGCCATACATGGATCCATATTTTAGTAGAAATAAGGGCAATGCTGCAGGGCTGGCACATAGGGTCCAAACAGCGCGTTTGTTTGTTTTTATAACAGATGGTGGGATGAACATGGTCAAGGCAGGGAAGGAAGTGGCTTTCATGGAATCAGATGCTTTGCCTTCTTGCTGCACCTGGTTGTCAGAGACTCCTTAGGAGGAGGAAGCAAGGCAAGTGGCAGCCCTATTCTGAGGGAACTGATCAAGAAGTGCTGAAAAATAGCTGGGTATTTTCACCAGCGTGTGACCTCCATGAGCAGGAAGCAACAAGGGCACTTGCGCACCAGCTCAAGCAGGATGTCAGCACCAGGTGGAATTCCACCTATGACATGCTGGAGAGGTTTTTTTTTTTTTAACTTTTTTATTTAAGAGTTTTCAAATACAACAAGAAAATAGCTGATAACATTATTAAACAAGAATAGTAAATTACAATCAAGAAACTATTCCCCCCACATAAAATGAAACACATCAAGGAGAGAATTGTCAAAAATTATTATAAGAACAATCAAAATACAAGAAAAAAGGGGAGATTAAACACCCCACAAAAAGGAGCTGAAAAACAGTTAAATCATTCCCCCTCAACACTTGTACCTCCCTCTGCTTTTAAATCCAAAAAGATTTCAAGGCATTAACATCATTATACACATAAGTACGCCCAGCCAAGGTAATCACACAGCGACAAGGAAATTTAAGGAAAAAGGTCGCCCCCAATGCCAACACCTGTGATTTCAACAGCAGAAACTGCTTACGCCTTAACTGCGTGTGACGACAGACATCTGGGAAGACTTGAATGGACTGACCACAAAATAAATTAGCTCGATACTTAAAGTATGCTCTCAAAACCCGCAGCTTGGCAGATTCAGAAATAAACTGAACTACCAAAGTGTTACGTTTTGAGATGTTGTCCATTGAGTCTTCCAAGAAGGCTGTTAAATTTTGATCCACTGAAGAGGGTGAAGGGGTCGAAGCCCCTACAACCCGAGGAGTGGACGAAGAACCCTGAGGCAAATAATACATATGAACTGTATGGACCGTATGAAAATCCCCATCCAAATGCAAAATCTCCAAAAAGTATTTACCCATGCTGGAGAGGTTAGTGGAGCATCAGATGTCATAGGAGACTGAGAAAGACATTTACAGATCCCTGGGTCACCAGGACTGGGCAAATATCACAGAGGTGATGGTAATGGAAGTCCTAAAGCAATTTAAGGATGCCATGGAGGAACTGAGTTCCACAAGGGCTACCCTGAGCCTTTTCTCTCAGTAGTGAATATTTTGCTGGCCAAGTTAGAGGGGTTTCAATAGCAACAGGTATTCCTAGTTGAGGTTTTGGTGAAGGTGGAATTATTGCATGGTCACACGGGAAACAGGTTGGAATCCCTTATGAAGGTGGATGCTTATATGCCAGCTGTTCTCTCTGACCCATGGATAAAAGAAACCTTTGCTTTGCGTTGCAGCTCATTGACTTACTGATGACTAAGATAGATGAAAGGGAGTGCCAGAAGGGGGACGATGGTGGTGATGCATCAGGGGAAATACCAAGCCTACTGGCAAGCAGTATTGCTAGCATGAGTACCACCACTCTGTCACCTACCACTTACCACCTCACCTTTACATGCACGAGGCCTACCAGCTCCAGCTAGGGGCAATTTTTGGTGACCAAAGTCCTAACTACAATGGTAACATGCAGAGATCTGAATGCCACAAGTCAGAGTCCTATATGGATTTCAGTAAAAAGCTGTCTTGCAAAGTCCATCAAGGCCCCTCCTTTGTTAAGAGTTGTTTACAATGTTTAGATACTCATTTTTAAAGTTCCCTGTATATATTCTCAATTGTTCTATACAAACGTTCTCTTGGTGTTCCATGTAAACCGTTTTGCCTAGTAGAAAAATGTTATATAAAACCAGCTAAATAAATAAATATACACAGATTCCTTAGCATAATGGCTACATAAGTCCGCAATCTGGTCAGACCTGGCCAAGGCTGCGCAGTATTTCTTGTCCTGTCCCCCAGACAGTGTGTCTAGTGAACATATATTCTCCATGACAGGGGATATCATGGCTCTCTATTGTTCATAGCACTGGATTTGGTGGAAAAGCTAGTGTTTATGAAGATAAAAATCCCCTTGCTTGGTTTATCTTCATTTTCATATGATTGGGAGGAGGAAGGAGAGTAGAGCTATACTGGGGCAGTTGCCCACACTATCTGCCTTCAGAGTTTCTACTAGCTGTGCTTTTGATAGTTGGCACTGCAGTCTCTCTGGGATGATGCCCATTTCCAGTGGCTACCCTTTAGCACACTATGCCAGAAATTAGCATCTGTTACACACCAATGGATAGTTACAACAAAACAAATTGTGCTATGGTGCTGGAAGATGAGACCCCCAGGTCGGAAGGCACTCAACTAGCTACTGGGGAAGAGCTGAAGACTTTTCAGAGTAAAGCCAGCATTTATGATGTGGTTGGATCAAAGCCCTCGAGAAAGTCTGACTGCTGATGTAGCTGCGCATGAAATGAGAGTCAGAAGCTGTAAAGATGTCTTACACATTGGAACATGGAACGTACGAAGCATGAACCAAGGAAAGTTGGAGGTGGTCAAGAATGAAATGGAACGTGTACAACTTGATCTGCTGGGTGTCAGCGAGCTGAAATGGACTGGCATCGGGCACTTTGCATCAGATGATCACATGGTCTACTATGCTGGAAATGAAAGACAAAGAAGAAATGGTGTTGCATTTATAATAAAGAAGAAACTTGCAAGAAATGTAATGAAATACAATGCAGTCAGCAAACGCTTAATCTCTATTCGTCTACGAGGATTGCCTATCAACACAACTATAATTCAAGTATATGCCCCAACAACAGCTGCAGAAGAGAATGAAATTGAAGAGTTCTATGAACAAGTACAAGCTGAAATTGACAGAACATGCAAACAGGATATCCTGATAGTCATGGGTGACTGGAACGCAAAAGTTGGCAACAAACAAGAAGGCAAAGTAGTTGGAAAATATGGACTTGGCAACAGAAATGAAGCTGGAGAAAGACTGATAGAATTCTGCAAGACCAATGATCTATTCATCTCAAACACCTTCTTCCAGCAACACAAGCGGCGACTGTACACATGGACCTCACCCAATGGATTGTATCAAAATCAAATTGACTACATCTGTGGAAGTCAACGATGGAAAAGCTCTGTAACATCAACAAAGACAAAACCTGGAGCTGACTGTGGTACAGATCATCAACTACTAGTATGCAAACTCAAGCTAAAGTTGAAAAAGAGCAAACCACTCATGAATGCAGCAAAATATGACCTTGAGAATATACCACTGGAATTTAAAGACTGCCTGCAAAATCGATTTGCTGCTTTAGATACATATGACAGAGCTCCAGAAGAGTTATGGAATGACATCAAGAAGGTTGTGTTGGAAGAAAGCGAGAAGTCTCTACAAAAGGTGAAAAAGCAAAAACGGCCAAAATGGATGATGGAAGAAACTCTGAAAATTGCCCAGAAACACAGAGAAGCTAAAGCCAGAGGAGAAAGAAAGACAATCGCAGAAATCAACAGAGATTTCCAACGTGCAGCAAGACAGGACAAGGAAAAGTACTACAATGACACTTGCAAGGAAATAGAAGCAGAAACTATTAGAGGAAGAACAAGATCGGCTTTCCTAAAGCTACGAGAGTTAAAGAAAAAGTTCCAGCCTCGAATTGGAATGTTACAAGATGCTAAAGGATCTATGTTGAATGATGCTGAGAAGATCAAGAAAAGGTGGAAGGAATATACAGAGTTTTTATATGATAAAGATCAAGTGGACCAACAGCCGTTTCAACCTGTACCTTATTTATTTATTTATTTAAAACTTTCTTATATACCGCCTCTTCCAGCGATCAAAAGCGGTTTACATATAACAAGTGTAACAAGAACAGGTTTTACATGGAACAGAATTTTTTTTTTTAAATTATTTACATAATAACAGGTGTAACAAGAACAGGTTTTACATGTAACAGATTTTAAATTATTTACAAACAACTTTTAAATCAACAATTTTTATGAGTGACTATATTATTAATTGTAAGAACATAAGAACATAAGAAATGCCATACTGGGTCAGACCGAGGTCCATCAAGCCCAGTATCCTGTTTCCAACAGTGGCCAATCTAGGTCATACGTACCTAGCAGTTTCCCCAAAAGACACAGGTTCTGCAGTGCTTGTACTAGGCCAAGCATTGATATCCTGGGTCCCTTTTTAATAGTGGTTTATGGACCTTTCCTCCAGGAACTTGTCCAAACCTTTTTTAAACCCAGCTATACTAACAGCCCTTACTACATCCTCCGGTAACAGATTCCAGAGTTTGTAAACAACTATATACAGGAGTAGTAGAGTAGGTAGTATTGGTAGACATTTGTTGGATTTAATCATCAGTAGGGTTTCATTTAGACTTTTCTGATGTGTTTACGGTGTAAACGTCTGTATTTAAGGTGGGTTTGGGAGGTATATTGTGTTTGTGAAGTGTTCTGTGAATAAGTGGGTTTTAAGTTCTCTCCTGAAGAGATGGAGGTCTTTTATCATTCTAAGATTTAAAGGTAGTTTGTTCCAGAGGGCAGGGGCAGCATATGAGAAGGCTCTAGAGCTCGTAGTTTTTTTTGTTTTACGGATAGTATTTTGTATGCCTAACGAGTATGTTGCGTTATGATCGGGAACCATTGGTGATGAAAGAAGAAGTTGAAGCAGCATTGAAAGCCTTATCAAAGAACAAAGCACCAGGCATTGACAGCATTCCCATAGAAGTATTGCAGCAATCTGATGCAGCTGTTACCGTACTTACAAGGCTCTGCCAAGAAATATGGAAGACAACATCATGGCCAACTGACTGGAAAAGATCTGTTTTTATACCAATACTAAAGAAAGGTGATCCAACTGACTGTGGAAATTATCGCACAATCGCTCTGATCCCACCTGCCAGCAAGATTCTACTGAAGATTATTCAAAAGAGACTACAACCATACCTGGAACAAGAACTACCTGACGTGCAAGCAGGGTTCAGGAAAGGGTGAGGAACGAGAGACATCATTGCGGATGTGAGATGGATCCTTGAAAAAACTAAAGAATACCAAAAGGATATTTATTTGTGCTTTATCGACTATAGCAAGGCTTTTGACTGTGTAAACCATGAGAAACTCTGGGCCACATTAAGAAGCATGGGTATACCAGAACACCTGATCGTTCTCTTGCGAAATCTGTACATTGATCAAGAAGCAACAGTTCGAACGGAACAAGGAGAAACAGAATGGTTTAAAATAAGCAAAGGTGTAAGACAAGGCTGCATACTTTCCCCCTACCTATTTAATTTATATGCAGAACAAATAATCAGAGAAGCAGGATTGTATGAAGATAACAGAGATGTGAAGATTGGTGGAAGACTCATCAACAACCTTCGCTATGCTGATGATACCACATTACTGGCTGAAAGTGAAGATGATCTGAAACATTTGCTTCTCACAATCAAAGAACATAGTCTCAAAATGGGCCTGCACCTTAATGTAAAAAAGACAAAGATCATGACAACTGGCATAATCAACAGGTTCATCGTTGAAGGAGAAGAAATTGAAATTGTGAACAACTTTAACCTACTTGGATCAATAAAGAAGCAACAAGCAGTCAAGAAATCAGACGATGCATTGCTCTTGGCAGAATGGCTATGAAAGACCTAGATAAGATTCTCAAGAGCAGAGATGTCTCTCTCCATACAAAGATTCAACTTGTTCAAGCCATGGTATTTTCAATAACATCATATGGATGTGAAAGCTGGACAGTGAAAAAGACAGACAGGAAGAAAATTGATGCCTTTGAATTATGGTGCTGGCGGCGAATACTGTATATACCAGGGGTCTCAAACACGCGGCCCGCGGGCCGCATGACAACTTTGTGCGGCCCGCGACGGAGGAAAACAAAAAACCCCCAAAACCCTGGCTTCTGCCGTTGCCGCCGTGGCAGCGGCAGAATCAATTGTCAAATTTTAAAAAAACCTGGCTTCTGCTGCTCAAGCAGCAAAATCAGCGGTCCTGCGGCCCCGTCCCCTGGGCCCGGAGATCCGAGTCTGCTCTATCAGCGGCGTGCTTTTCCAGCCGCGAAGAGAGTATTCCCCTCTCGCGCGGTTTCAAGCCGCGCGAGAGGGGAATACTCTCCTCGCGGCTTGAAAAGCACGCCGCTGATAGAGCAGACTCGGATCTCCGGGCACAGGGGAAGGTGCCGCAGGACAGCTGATTTTGCTGCTTGAGCAGCAGAAGCCAGGTGTTTTTTTAATTTACCGGGGGGGGGGGGGGTTGTAGGTCTGGAAATGGGCAATTGGCAGGGGGGGGGGTAGGACTGGAAATGGGCTATTTGGGGGGGGGTGTTGGACTGGAAATGGGCTATTGGCAGGGGGGGTGTAGGACTGGAAATGGGCTATTGGCAGGGGGGGTGGAGGACTGGAAATGGGCTATTGGCGGGGGGGGGGGGGTAAGACTGGAAATGGGCTATTGGCGGGGGGGGGGGGTAAGCCTGAAAATGGGGGGTTGGGGGGTAAAACTGGAAGTGCGCTATGGGGAGGTTAGGACTGGTAATGGGCTATGGGGGGTCTAGGACTGGTAATGGGCTGGGGGGGGGTTGCTAGGACTGGAAATGGGCTGAGTGGAAGGGGGGCTTGAACTGCAAATGGCTGAGGGGGAGGGGGGCTTGGAATGGAAATGGGCTGTGAGGGGAGGGAGCTAGGATTGGAAATGGGCTGATGGGGGGCCAGGATTGGCAATGGGCTGATGGTGAGGCTAGGATAGGACTGGAAATGGACTAATGGGGGGACTAGAAGGGAGCGGATGCTGGGTGGGGCTGGAACTAGAAGGGAGCTGATGTTGGGGGAGGATTAGAATGGGATGGAGCTGGGAAAGTGAAATGGAGAGGGGAAAAATATTTTGTCTGGGAGAGAAGACAAATCTACAATTGGCCAGGTATTGGGAGAGTAAGTGGGGATTGAGGATGGAGGGGTAAAATTTGAGTGGATGAAATAGGAATGAGGAAAGAGAAAAAGGAGAAAGATTAGTATGTTAAAGCAGATGTAGAGAGAGAATGGAAAAAAAACTAGGAGAGAAGAAAGGGCAAATGGACAGCAGACGATGGAGAGTTAGCAGAAGACATGAAGAAACCAGAAGAAAGTGGCTGGAACAATTGCAACTGAAAAAAATGCACAAAAGGTAGAAAAATATCTCTTTATTTTGAATTTATTAACTGGAATATGTCAGCTCTGGGAAATGTGCATCATTAATGTTTGCGCTTTGTTTAGTACAAGAGGAAATTAATTTATAGTTTTATTTCTACAGTGTTGTTGTACATTCCAAGTTTGGCTTTTGGGGTTCCCAGTTTAATTATTGTCTTCTTGTTTCTAAATCTTTTAGTCTTTCTTTATCCATACTCATTAAAGAGGCATGTTTACTAAAAGTTAGTGTATGGTAACATTATGCAAATATTTATGCAAATGAGGCCCCTTATGCAAATGAGGCCCCGCGTCTTATGCGGCCCCCGGGTTACTTTACAAGTCCTCATTTGGCCCTCAAAGCAATTTGAGTTTGAGACCCCTGGTATATACCATGGACTGCCCGAAGAACAAACCAGTCGGTACTAGAGGAGATCAAACCTAAGCTTTCTTTAGAAGCTCAGATGACAAGACTTCGACTTTCATACTTTGGACACATCATGCGAAGAGAGAGATCATTAGAGAAAGACTTTATGCTTGGCAAGATAGAAGGTCAACGCAAAAGAGGAAGACCAGCAATGAGATGGATCGATACAATAACAGCAGCTATGGGTACCAGTCTGTCAACAATGAGCCGCCTGACTGAAGACCTAACACAATTTAGGATAGCTATCCAGAGGGTCGCCATGAGTCGACTCCGACTCAACGGCACTTAACAACAACAGCAACACACTAAGAGATTCAGAAGGAGTGAAGGCAGCATTTCTAGCAAACTGCAGTTGGAGGGCACTGGGAATGCTATTGGTCTCTCAGGCCTCATGCTCTGCATCCCCCCTGATACTTCAAACGGCAAGCCCTAGTATTGGCTCGGGGCAGTTTCTCAAAATGGGTTAGTTTTTCACATACCATGACAGTCATGAAAGCGTAATTACTCACCTGTAGCAGATGTTCTCCATGAACAGTAGGAATAAGTCATCACATATGGGTGATATCACCAATGGAGCCCTGCATAGAACACTCTTCAGCTTCCAAAGGAAGCTTTTGGAAGGTACACTGCACGTGCGCACCTGCCTTCCCACCCACCATGGTACCATATTCTCCAGTATGATAGCAAAGCAGGAGCCAAAAGGCAACTCCCCAGGGAGGGTTGTGAGGACTTATTTCTGCTGTTCACAGAGAACACCTGCTACAGGTGAGTAACTACGCTTTCTCCCCTTCGGTGAACAAGCAGGAAATAAGTCCTCACATATGGGATTCCCAAGCTACAGGCTACCGGAACCCGAGGAGAAAATTAGCCCAACCGGGCACTGAGGACTGGAGAAGCCAGGCAGACCAGACAGGTAGTCCTGCGGAGGGACTCATCTGATGCAGTATGCACAATCAACATTGGCCAAGGGAATTTGAGCAGGTAGCCTCAACATACAGAAGGGCCAGTGGGCAGGAGTTGACCCTCAAGACCCAAAGAGATGCCGGAGCATGGCCTGGCCAAAATTGCTGTCCTGTCGGGAATCCTCATCCAGGCAGTAATGGGCTGCAAAGGTATGGACCAAAGACCATGTTGCAGCCCTGCAGATTTCCTTTGCGGAGAGAGAACGGAGGTTAGCCATCGATGTAGCCATGGCATGGACATTGTGAGCCATGACATGACCTTTAAAGGCTCACACCAGCCATGGAATACCCAACTTATTGGGGTCGAAGGAGACAAGTAGCTGGGAGGATTCACAGTGCGCCTTCATGTGCTCTAGGTAGAAGGTCAATGCATGCTTGCAATCCCACGTGTGAAGCACCACCTCACTGCGCCTGGCAAGAAGCTGGGGAAAGAATGTTGGAAGGACAATAGATTGGTTGAGGTGAAAAGCTGAGATCACCTTTGGCAGAAAACAGGAGTGCGTGCAGGGTACCACCCAGTTCTGGTGAAACCTGGTGTGCGACTCGAGCCTGGAGCTCACTAACATGTCAGGCCAATGTGACTGCCAACAGAAAAAGGACCTTCCAGGTCAAGAATTTCAGAGGGCACATATCCAGTGGCTCAAAAGGAGCCCGTATGAGTTGGCCGAGGACCACGTTCAAGTCCCAAGTGACCGTAGAGAGCTTGACTGGAGGCTTCAAAAGAAGCAAGCCCCTGCATGAATCGGCCTACCAGAGGTTGAGCCAACACGGATTTCCCTCTGCAGCAACGATGGAATGCTCCTATCGCACTGAGGTGAATATGCATCAAATTGGACTTGAGCCCAGAATTGGAAAGGTTCAAGAGGTACTCCAACAGCTGGTCCATAGCGCAGGTAAAGGGATCCAGTACTTGACCAGTGCACCAGATAGTAAACCACCACCACTTGAATGTGTAGGCCTTATGCGTCAAATCCTTGTGGGATGCCAGCAGGTTCTCAGTAACGCTCTCGAGGAGGAAGAACTCCACAAGGGCTACCCGCTCAGCATCCATGCCGTGAATGCCAGGGAGCAGACATTGCGATGCAACAAGGAGCCACTGTCCTGCAAGATGAGGTCTGGATCAGAGCCCAGGTGGAGAGGCTCCCTCTGTGAGAGTTGCAACAGGAGCAGAAACCACAGTTGTTGAAACCAGTAGGGAGCATTGAGAATCATGGATCCGCCCTCGGCCTGGAGCTTCAGGAGTGTCTTCGCCATGAGTGGTATTGATCGGTAGGCATACAGCAAGCCCTCCCCCTCAGTGGAGAAGGAAGGCATCCAAGGCCAGACAATTGCTAGCCAGCTTCCGAGAGCAGAACTGAGCTACCTGGACATTCTGTGCTGTAGTGAAGACGTCTATCTGGGGGGGGGGGGGGGTGCCCCACTCACAGATGAGCCAGTCTACCACTTCCCTCTTGAGGGTCTACTCATGTGGCTGAAATACCCAGCTGAGGCGATCCGCCAGGCCGTTGAGCTTGCTGGGCAAATATGTTGCTCTGAAGTCCATGCCGTAGAGCACGGCAAACTTCCAGAGGCAAACAGCCTCCCAATACAGGAGGTATGAGCCTGTGCCTCCCTGCTTGTTCACATAGAACATTGCCGCCTGATTGTCCATCTGGATCAGGACCACCTGATTTGCCAGGTGCACCCAAAAAATACAGAGAACATTTGCAATGGACCAGAGTTCGAAGAAGTTGATCTGATGGAGGTTCTCGCTCTCGGACCACAGACCCTGGGTGCAGAGACCGTCTAGGAGCACGCCTCAGCTGAACCTGGAGGCATTCATCGTGGGCAGCCTGCACGGCATTGCTGTTTGGAATGGGAGGCCCTGATGCAGGTTTCCTGGCATGAGCCACCACTCCAGGAACTGCGTGAGTGGCACAGTGACCACAACCTTGTCCCACAAATGTCCAGAGGCTTGCTGCCATTGTGTTCCCAAAGTCCATTGGGCCTGCCACATGCAGAGTTGGGCTTGAGGGATGACATGCACCGTGGCTGCCATGTGTCCAAGGGCTCTCAGAAGCCCACAGGCCGTGGTGTGGCACTGGCACTACAACACGCCCACCACCTCAATGAGATGCTGCAGGCGGTTGGCCGGTAAAAATGCTCTCATCTGAGTGATATCGAGGAGGGCCCCGATGAACTCCAGTTGCTGCACCAGCTGGAGGTGGGACTTCAGATAGTTGATCATGAAGTCGAGCACTTCGAGCACACGAATGGTGAACTTGGTGGACTGCTGTACTTTGAGGCCCTTTATGAGCCAGTCGTCCAGATACAGGAAGACAAAGGTCTGGAGGAAAGTGGTCATTACCGCCAGGCAGTTTGTGAAGACCCTGGAGGCTGCAGCCATCCCGAAGGGTAGCATCTGATATTGATAGTGCTGGCCGCCCAGCACAAACAAAGGTACTGTCTGTGATGCAGGTGGTTTGAAATATCTTCAGATCCAAGGAGCATAGCCAGGAGGAGCGACAGCAGCATCCCCAATGAGACTATCTTGAACTTTTCGTGCACCAGGAGCCGGTTGAGGTTTTGTAGATACAGAATGGGGCAGAGCCTTCTGGTCTTTTTGGGGACCAGGAAGTACCTGGAGAAGAAGCCCTGCCTGATCTGGACCAGGAAAACCGGCTTGATGGTAAGGTTGGCCAGCAGGGCCACGACCTTGGTCTGCAGCAGGTTCCAGTACGTGGGATCCATGGGGTGCTCCCCAGGATTGCAAAGGAGCAGCAGCTAAGTGAAATGGAACTGGTAGCTGCTTTGGATGATCTGCAGCATCCAGGCATCTGAGGTGATGAGAGGCAACTGGTGGGCAAAGTTGACTAGCCATCCCCCCCCCCACCTGCTGGGGGATCTCGGCAGACAACAATCAACTGGCTATGCTCCTGAGGATCCCATCAAAAAGTCACACACTGCTTGGGCGGGCTGTGCCTTTGAGGTTTTCTCCCTCCACTGCGAGCGGGGAGCCTGGACCTTAGGCTGCACCTGAAACTGAAATGGAAAGTACCATCGTCGGCATGGGAAGAAGTTTTCTTGGCTTGTAATTTCTTCTGCACAGGGTCTGCAGTCTTTCTGGAGAGCCTGGTGAGGGTCACCTGCTCCTTCTCCAGCTCCTCGGCCTTCTCCTCCATGAGTTTGCCAAAGAGGTTCTCACTCCTACAGGGGATGTTGGCAATCTTATCCTGAACCCACTGCTCCAGGTCAGAGGATTGCAACTAGACCATCCGCCGTGCGGCGATACCCACAGCTGCCACCCTACTGGCAGATTCAAAGGCATCATAGGCGCCCCAGACCATAAATTTTAAGCAATCCTTGCCATGAGCTACAAGGTCTCAAAAAGACTTGCAGCAGTCCTTGGGAATGAGGGTAGCAAAGCCCTCTATGTCCAGCATGACATCCTTGAGGAACATAGCCATGTAAGTCTGGAAGGCCAGGATCCGGGCTATCAGCATAGAACTCTGGAAGCACCTCCTCCCGAAGATGTCCAGGGTCCTTGCTTCCCACATGGGCGGCACCGAGGATGTGTTTTAGCATTCTTTGCATGCTTCAAGGCAGACTTGATCACAATGGAATTGTGGGGCAGCTTGAGGCTTCTCGAACCCTGGGGCCTTCTGGACCCCGTACAGAGAGTCGAGCTAGCGGCTGACAACTGGAATCATAAGCGGTGCCTCCCACAGCCGCAGCAGCAGCTTCTGCAGGACAAGGTGGCAGGGACGGTCACCACCTCACAGGGGGCTACGGAGTAGTGGAGGAGTTCCAGTTCCTCTACCCTTGGTTCCTCTTCTGATTCCAGATAAAAGGAGATGGCCTTGGCCAGGTCCCAAACAAAATCCTGGAAGGACATGTCCTCCGTGAGGTCCTGGGCCCCAAGGTCTGACACTGTTGATTGTGCTTTGGTTTCCCATTCTGATTCAGGCTCTGAGAGGAAGTCGAAGTACAGCCGAGTCTCCACTGAATGCTGATTGCGTGGCTCAAAGAGGGTGGATGTTGATGGTCCCCGTTGCGTCTGGCCAAAGGTGATGCCCTGTGGCCTTGGACTCTGACACACTGGAGAGGGAGATGGCTCTAGCCACCCGAGTCTATATTAATCTCCCACCCATGTCCCAACTGCGATGGGCAGGGCATGGGTCTCCAGGATAGGCTGGAAAGAGAGCAATGATGACATTCTCCGCACCGTGAAGCCTGCATTCTGCAGGACTTCTATCACTGCCAAGTGAGCTTCCAAGGCTCATAGGCATTCCTCCAGGACTACCATCAATGAGAATGTCGATGCCGCAACTGTGGACATTGCCAGTGACCCCTCAGGTGGGGATTCCATGATGATTGGAGCATTGGGAGACATCCATCTGCCCTCTTGTGCATTGGGAGTGGACTTCGGCATCTGGGTCGGGTCCTCCCGCTGGGAAAGCTTGGCTGGCTGTTCCCAGCTCTCGCTGTCTGTCTCGCACTAAGAGGGGTTGAAGTGGCACTCACATGGATTTTCTCCTTGTGATCCCCTTTTGACATTGACGAGGTCTCTGCAGAGGGTCTCCCCTCTCCATTTGAACCCTTCTGCTCTGACTGAGCCCTCTGCTCTTTTCCCTTGGCTACCTCAGGCATGGATTGGGGAGTCGGGGCTGAAGATACTGAATCAGATAAGCCAAAGAGGGACTCCTGCTTTTCCCGATCCTTCAATGCATCATCTGCAAGCAGAGCACTCAGGACGCTGGCTGGTGGTCGGGTCCAAGGCATTGCAAGCACCAATTATGGCGGTCCATGGCAGAAATGGTCCTGCCATGTTTGGTGCATTTCTTAAAACTGCTATTCAGCTTAGACATGCCAAAAAATACCACCTTGGCAAAATCAAACCGAACAACAGCCATGGGTAGGGGGAAAACCCCCCAGAGGTGCAAAATAACCTACAGAAAAAAACCACCCAAAAGCTAAGAAAAAAGCTAACCGATGGACAGACAGGTGAAAAAGATGAGCAAAAGCTCAGCCACAAGGGCAAGAAATTCAAACTTTTTTCCAGATTGCGGGAACACATCCTATGGGAAAAAGAAGACTGGAGAATATGGCTCTGCGGTGGGTGGGAAGGCAGGCGCGCATGTGTGGTGTACTTCCCAAAAGCTTCCTTTGGAAGATGGGGAGCGTTCCATGCGGGTCTCCATCGATGACATCACCCATACGTGAGGACTTATTTCCTGCTTGTTCATGGAGAACCTCACTTCTAAGCCAGGGTATGTGAAGTATGATCTCAGTCTCTCAAATTTACTGCTAATGCTCAGCGTAGTACTTGCATTAGCCGGACCACGTCAGGGCCTTCTAGCCAATCTTAGTGCTGCTCTTTGCTTGTCCTCCTAGCATAATTTAGGGCCTCCCCGATGATCTGAGTGCTGTTCTGGTCTTCCTGGCATAATTTATGTATTTCCTGCCAATCTGGATGCTGTTCTGATTTTTTTATCATTTCATTCCTCTCAAAGTGCTTTTGTGTGCTTGCACCCATTGTGGTGCTGTTTTGCCCTCTTCCCCTATCTGAGGTGTGCACTGTGCTCTTTGTGTTGCTTTGCCCTTCTGATGGTGATTTCTGGCACTCATCCTGCCACTGGCTGTATTCTTTGCCCCTCTTTTGGTATCCTTGGAGTGTTTGTTTTACTTTTAATGCTGTTACAGTTGCCTGTCATTACATTTGAAGCAGGTTTGATTGAAAATAGATGGCAAATCTGATTGCTGCACTGCAAAATAGGTTCCCCCACAGATTTTAATACGGCCGAGTGGGATGAACAAACCAATGCTTTGGTTGCTGAAGACTAACCTAATGGGTATATTCAGACAAACAAAAACGAGCCCAAAAATGTTTGGTAAGCACATGCCTAATAATAGGTAATTTCAAATTACCCCCAATATTGATTGGATAAATGTTACATCAGGACATTCTAGGGAGATAAAGTTCCTAAGTGACATAAATGATTACTTCCTGGAGTAGATAATTCAAGAACAAACTAGAGAAGGAGCTATTTTAGACTTTGTCCTTATGTAACACAGGATTTGGTACCTGAGCTAACTATGTTGGGACTCCTTGGCACTAGTTATCGTAACATGATCAAATTTGACTGAATAACTGGAGTGAGTACACAAAGGACATCTTTTGTGTCAGCATTTAATTTTCAAAAGGGATACTGATAAAATGAGGAAAATAGAAGAAAACTAAAAGGAGCAACAGCAAAGGTCAAGAAAAGATGTAACCCACACATTAAGAAAGGCGGTAGGAAGGCCAAATGACAGCATGATTAAAAGGTGAGATGAAAGACGCTAGTAGAGCCAAAAAAAAACTTTCAAGAAATGGAAAAAGCAACCAAATGAAGAAAATAGATAACAGTAAAAGCACTGGCAAATTAAATGCAAAGCACTGATAAGAAAGGCACAAAGACTTTGAAAAGAAGCCAAAGATAAAATCTCACAATAAAAACTGAATCAAATCTCAGTGAACCTGGAGGATGTAGAAGAACAAATTGACAAAATAAAAAGCAGATCACCTGGACCAGGGAGTACACACTTAAAGAGTGCTGAAAGAGCTTAAAGATGAACTTGCAGAGCTACTGTTACTAATTTTTAATGTATCATTAAAATTGTCTATGGTACCAGAAGATTAGAGGGTGGCTAATGTAATGCCAATTTTTAAAAAGGGCTTCATGATTAATCCAGGAAACTACCAGCCTGTGAGCCTAACATCTGTGCCATGTAAAATGGTGGAAACCATTATAAAGAACAGAATTACTGAACAAATGGACAGACACAATTTAATGGGATGAAGTCAACTGATTTAGCCAGGGAAGTCTTGCTTCATCAATCTGCTCCATTTCTTTGAGGACAAAAATAAACGTGTGGCTAAAGGTGAGCCAGTTGATATATAGTATATTTGGATTTTCAGAAAGTGTTTGACAAAGTTCCATTTGAGTGGCTCCTGAAGAAATCAAAAAGTAAAGGTATAGGAGGGTGAGTCCTAGTGTAGACTGGAAATTATTCAAGAGATATAAAAAACAGAGTAGGGTTAAATGGTCAGTTTTATCAATGGAAGAGGGTGAATATATGAATACCCCATGGATCTGTGCTCAGATAGGTGCTTTTTAACATTTACCTATGATCTGCAATTGGGAACAAGCAGAGAGGTGATTATATTTGCAGATGACACCAAATTGTTCAAAGTTGTTAAATAACATGCGGATTGTGAGAAATTACAGGAGGACCTTGTGAGACTGGGCATTCAAATGGCAGATGAAATTTAATGTGTTAAAGTCATGAGCGTAGTCTGCCCCCCCAAATGAACTAGCTTTCACAGATTCAGCAGAAGCCTGCTCCTCAAGCCACACCGCTGCTGCTGCTTTTTCTGTGCCTGCAGCAGCAGCCTCCTTAGGCAGAGCATGCGTTTCAAGGATCAGCTGCACAACAGTCGATGACAATGCCCTAGGCACTGAAGGACCAGCCAGCTGTTGCTCCAACATCGATGCAATGTGAGCCTCGAGGGCCTGAAGATGCTCCTCCATGGTTGCTGATTCCAAAGGCCTAGGAGCCTGAGCAGCTTCAACCAATTCTCCGGCATCCCTGCTGGGGTATCCACATGGTCACCATCATCAGGAGACGGTTGGTGCCCCTCCGAAGCCCTGGAGGTTGATTCTTCTCTCAGGGGTACCTTGGAGAGTCGTTCATGGATAACATTCTTGACATCGCGTTCGCCCAATACTTAGAAGGGTCCCCCTTTGATGTCGATGGAGTCAATGTCGAGTCCTTTTTCGGTTCCAGGTGGAGAGCAACTGATGGCTGATGCTCCAGGACCCATGAGCCCTCAAGCTCTGAATGAGCCCAGGAACCTCTTGAAACTGATACACCTTAAGTGGATCCTAGGGGTGCCATTGAAACTGATGCTGGTGCTGAAGATGCTGAATCAGACCTCTGACCAAAGATTCTCTCTGCTTCTCTTGACCCTTCAGGCCTCTCCTTGTCATCTGTAAGCACAAATTGCAAGAGGGCTGGTGATCGAGACCCAGACACCGGAGGCACCAATTGTGTTTGTCGGTGACTGAGATGGCCTGGGAACATTTAGTGCATTTCTTAAACCCGCTGGCCAGTTTCTAGGACATGTACATAGTTCTGGATTCATTTAGTATGTATATAGTTTGTTTTAACTAGTTCTTTAGTTCCAATTATGTTATTAAGCTGCTCAATGTTCTATGTATCTCCAAGTTATTATTCTATGTAAACCGCCCCTGATCGCTGGAAGGAGCGGTATCAAAGAGCTGTTCAATAAATAAATAAATGAATGAATGTCTGTGAAGATGGCCATGGCAAGATCAAACAGCTCTATGGTGACCAGAAGTTCAGCCAGGCCATAGGAAAACACATAAAAAAATAAAAGTTAAAAAAAAAAGGCAGAACCAAAGACGGAACCGTGATTGCTGGACCTGACACTACCAACAGCAGTCAGAACAGTAAAATAAGCAGAAAAGGGACCCCCGAAAGCGAAAAAACTAAACGTTTACTGGCGGACGACCGATGCACGTCAGTGGGGATCCACGGAAAATGAAGACTGGAGAAGATGGCACTGCAGCAGACAGGAAGGCAGGTACGCAGGCACCTCCCAAAAGCTTCCAATAGAAGCTGGGGAGTGTTCCTGCGCTGGACTCTGACGATGACATCACCCATACGTAAGGACTTCATTCCTGCTTGCCCATGGAGAAATGGCAGATGCTGGATATGGGATGGGGGAATATAGGGCAGAGGCTAGAAACAAAGTAAGGCAGGAAGGGCAGATGCTGAACACAAAGTGAGGGAATGGAGGGTAGATGCTGGACATGGGGTGAGAGAGGAGATGCTGGACATAGGTGGGGTGAGATGTGGTGAGGGAGAGAGGGGGAATGCTGGACATGGGGGATAGGATGAGAAAAAGGGGAGAGGTGCGAGATTGGGGGAAGGGGGAGAAAGGGAATAGATGCTGAAAATAGGGATGGTAGAAGAGAGAAAAAGAAAGAAGGGAGTTAGTTAAAGACTGGAAATAAGTGGCTGGGGAAGAATAGAGAGATGGAGTGAGGGCTGTGTAAGGGGCGGCTCAAGGCAATCTAGGATGAAATGGCGACCCCTCCTGGAGCAGTGGAGGATTGGCTTTCTCAAAACTCCAGTCAGGAACTGACACAAACCAAAAAGCCAATTAGATAATGTGGAGGAAATGCACGATGTTCGTACACCAAGGAACTAAAAGATAGAGCGAGAACCACAGCTCATTTATAACCCCAAATTATAGCTCATTTTAATTTTGTTATAAACTTGCTTTTTCTTTTTGAACATGTATTTTGTGTTCACGGAACTTCCTCCCTCAACATTAAGTGCAAAGCAGAACTAGGACATTCACCCACAGAGCTCAATATTAAAAAAAAAAAAAAATCTGCTTCTGGTCATCTCACTAACAGCAAACAACAACAAACATTCTCCAGTACCAGGCATATTGTAAATTAACACAAAACCTTACAATGAAGTCACTAAGGATCTATAGAGGTAATTTACCATACCATACCAGCATCAACTTCCAAAACTCACATAAGGAGCCTACCCAAAAACAAAGCATCACTGTAAATACCGCAGTGGGCCCTGGAACATCCAACACCTATTTCAAAAACTGAACAATGCAGATTACTACAGTACAGATCCCTAAGTACAAACTCCATATAAACAGAACACCTGGTCTTTGTCACACATTCAGAACACAGACCTTCACCATGTACAGAATAAGTGACCATAACCTAAAAATAAACATATGTAGATAACAATTAAACTGCAATCCCAAAAAGTCAGATTCTTCATACAATGCAATACCAGATAAATAAAAAGAGATGCATTTCCATGTACTATATAAAATATAAAGATAGCACCAAGTGCGATCATTAAATTAAAAATAAAATTCTCTCCTACCTTTGTTGTCTGACCATTTTATTCTCTGATCATGCTAGTCCCAATCTGAGGTTTCTGCTTTCCTCCACCTCCCAGTACCTCCCCCCAGCTTACTTCCCCCCAGGGGCAGCATGAGAATGATGCAAGGCCATGTGCGGAGATTCACTGCAGCATCATTTGCATAAATTTAGTATATTTTGTTTAAAATGTATATGCCACCAATCTAAAATCCTAGGTGGCTTCCAAACATATGCATGAAACAAACATAATAATAAAACATTATATTTGATTAATGAAAAGCCACTTACACAGTCCCTCCCCCCAATCAAACCATTATCAGTATCTGCACATCAGATTTATTTCGCTATGACTAGATTATTGATGAGGAGGGAAGATATAAAATGAGAATTTGGTTACCATGAATTCAAATGCTGGATTGGATTGTGCTAGAGCTGGTAAAGTCTGGAACTCAGCAGCGATGAAGCTATCAGTCTACTAAACAAAATTAAACCGAAACATTCCCTTAAAATTTGAAATTTCCTTGAATCTGAACTGACAAAATATTTTAAATTTCAGTTGGGCAGCATAAAGAACGCAAAACCGCAAATCTCAAAAACAATATATATTCCAGTACTCCCCCCCAACCAACACCCTACAGTTGACCTCACCAAGATCCCAGAGTACAGGACCTATAGAGCAAATCTACTATCCATAACAGCACTAACTTCCAAAACTCACACAACATGGAGCGTACCCAGAAAAGGCCAGCACCATAAATATTGCAGTGGGCCCTAGAAAATCCATATTCCTATTCAGAAAACAGAACAAACTGGATTACTACAGCTCCGTACACAGAAACTCCATGCTATCAGAACATATAGCTTTAGGGGTATGTTTACTAAACACCACACAATTGCGCATCCGCGCAATAGCGCACGGAAAGCAGCACTTAAGTGCTCTTAAGCACCCCGCACACGTGTGCGTCACCCCCGCACACGTGCGCGGCACACTAACGGACCCCGCACAAGTACGGGCCCGCAAATGTCCGATAGAGGCGTGGAAAGGCTAACGGAGGGCAGAGGAAGGCTCCCGAGGGGCGGAGAGACGGCTTCAATGGGCGGGGAAGGGGAGGGGAGAGGCTCCTCGCACATTTATGGGGCCGAATATACAAGTAAAAAATACCGCGAGTAGAGGGCATTTAAAGGGAAGAGAAACCATTTCCGTCAGCAATGTACAGGAAACCCGGGGAAACCTACAAAACGTGAGCAGTGTGATACATGTGCACAGAACAAAAGTGCAACTAAAAAGCGAAAATGACCACAACAAAAATATTAAAAATAGTAAGTCAGCTGGGCCACAGTGATATTAATGGGCAACAACACAAAACACTCCCTGGAAAGCTCCATAAAATTAGAAATGAATTTTGGAAGGGTCTACGGAGTGGAGACCCTTCCAAAAATCATTTCTTGCTATTGGAACTTTCCTTGGAGTGTTTTGTATGGTTGCCCATTAATAACACTGTTGCCCAGTTTGGCTATCTTTTTTCCCCCTTTTTTTGCAGGCATTTTCGTGGTGTATTTGCACTTTTGTCCCCAGACAAGGTGAACGAGCCCACAGTAAAAATGTGCAGAGCATGGCTTCCGACTCCTTCTTGCCAGGTTTCCTATCTCCAGGGACTGCACTGTCTCTGTGGCCACAGTGTGGTGCAGCGGACAGAGCCAGTATCTCTAGGACCAGAGAATCACAGGTTCAAATCCCAGCTGGGGCACCTGCCAGCCCTGTCCCCATATTTTACCCACCACTAAACAGAGATAGTAAAGACACTCCTTTATTGCAGAGAACATACGCATGTTGCAAACATCCATATTTTACCCTACACCGCTCACACACCATAACAATGGGCATTACCTACAGCCGAGACCCCCAAATGCAGGCCTGGAGTGCCACAACTCAATCAGGTCATATGGTTTTACTACGATAAGGACATGCCAGTATGTTGGCGGAAGGGTACAGGTGGTGGAAGGGCAGTGGCTGCTAGCCACAGAAGACAGTGGCCTAGCCATGTGCAGGATGGCACTGTCCACTGCAACAGACAGGCCCTGTCGGATGTACAGTCATGGACCTCCCAGGGAATTCAGCCAATCTGTGGCAACACGGTGGTGCAGTGCACACAGACAGTGTGTGCAAGAACAGAAGGTCACAGGTTCAAAGCCCAGCTGGGGCTACTGCCAATCCTGTCCACATATTTTTCCCACAACTAAACCGTGATAGTAAGGACAAACCTTTATTGCTGAGGGCATACGCATTGGTAGTATGCCTATCTTTTACCACACCGAGCACAGACACCATGAACAGGGGCATTACCTAGAGCAGAGTCTCCGAAATGCAGTCCTGGAGGACCACACACCATTCAGGTTCCATGCTGCCTCTAATACAAATGCCTGTGCTGCATATCTATGCACCACCCCCATGGCATGTATATGTAGCTCATGCATATTCATGAGGGACAGCAGGAAAACCCGAACAGTGTTAGGCACACCAGGACTGGAGTTGGGAACCTCTGCCGTAAAGCAGCAGCCAACAGGGGCAGACACACCCACACCCACAGGCCCCATTGGCCAATGCCTCCTGGAGAGGCAGGACATTGGGCCCTGCGTGCATCTCCCAATACTAGCACCTGCATACCTTAGCAATGCCACCCTACACCTGGGTATACGGTACACAGCTCTCAAACGTTTGCTATGAGTACTGGCAGATAGACATTCCTACGTTAAGCACAGTTTGCTCTTTGAGCTCCATCATAACAATCTTTCTGATGTCTGCGGTGTGTGCTTCAGGTCTGGCCTCTGACAGTGGTCACAACCCTGGGGAGTGACCCCCAACAGTATTGCGTACCATATCCATGCCTGTGCTGTGCCCAGGACTGGTGTGGTGGGCAAGGCTGATAAACTCCTCTATAGTAGCACAATGCTGGCATATGTGTGTGAGTGTGTGTCTGTCTATACCAGGGGTGGGCAATCTCGGTCCTGGAGGGCCGCAGACCAGTCAGGTTTTCGGGATATCCCTAATAAATAAGCATGCGATATATATGCATTACAGATATCCTGCCAATCTGACTGGTCTGCGGCCCTCCAGGACCGAGATTGCCCACCCCTGGTCTATATAGTGTGTGTTGGCTGCAAACACCTTCCACAGCCCACACTGCCAGCACTGTTGCCATTATTGGCCTGCCAATGTGCATAATGAGCAGCAAGGTACCATGGGTATAGCTCAGACAGGGTGGGCTGGCCAGGATGCATCTGCACAGGGCATAGGGCACTGCCTGGGACATTGTCATGGCCGGCCACCACCTACACAGACAGGGTGACCTCTTTCTGTCCTGCTGGGGGATCACTCTCACCCTGACTGTGCAGTGACCACAGCATGTCTAGGCACCCCCATAGTGCTATATAGTATTTCTCTCATGTGATATATATGGGTTTCCTTTTGGGGCCCAGTCACTGACTTATCTGCTGGTGTGCACTGCCATCCCAGTTCTGGGTGCATGCATTTCCACCAGGACTAGCTAGCAGACTGTTTTCAGCTGGTCTGTGTCGTGATGGAGCGCCTTGCAGGGTGCAGCGGCTGAAGGCTTGCTGCAGGAGAATATCAGATAGTGGTGGGGTGCAGCTTAGCATATCCAGGCCTAATGTCTGTCTGATATTGTGTTATGGAGGTGTATAGAGCTGCTTAGACTGCCTTGTAGGGTGTCTGTTCCCCAGCAGGACCGGGGTTGATGGTCCACTTTACTGCCACCATTGCAGGGAGGTAGAATGTGGATCTGTTGATAGGAGACCCTGTTTTTCAACCTTGGGTGGTGGTACATAGCCCACCTAGGTGTCCATAAGGGGTTCCCCTGACGAAGACAGAAAGTGATATCCAAGGTGTTTCTGCAGAAACTACCTATCTCACAGATTAATACTGCTGTGGAGCTCTGGCATGGCCTCTTTCATCCATGGAGGGTGTTGTGGATCTGGTCCTGGGCGCCTCTTCACACCCTCAGGGTGAGCACAGTACCCACACAATGTGACGGTGTGTAGCTAATCTGTGCCAGTAAAACACCCGGTCAGTACCCCCTACCAGGCCGAGGTGCTGTGTGGGTGCACACGGCCACTTCCCCCTACCACGCCGGGGAGCTGTTGGGGTGCATTCCCCATCTTGTGTTCATCTGTGGACAGCTGATTTGCATGTGCAGTGCATCATGGGTACGGGTGGCCTAACCCTATCCTGGCTACCACAGCAGACTGTCTGTGTGGTGACGTGCAGGCTCTCTGCAGCCAGCCAGGGGCTTGCTGGCAGCTATAGAGCTGTAGCCCAATGGTTACTTCACTGCCTGAGAAGCCAGAGGTCATGGGTTCAAACCCACAGTGGGGTAATTTGCTAGGGTTGTCCAAAGTTTTTTTTTATTTAATGTACATATGTTGATGCCAGCAAAAACACCCGCAGCGTACTGTACCCAAAAGGTGCCGCTGAGGGTGCTTTATAGGGCGCCCTATAGGGCACCTTATTGTTGCCGTCCATATAAGGTGCACTATACATTATTCTGTGACGCAACATATATGGTGACCTATAGGGGACATTCTAGGGTGCCTTGGCGGACAGTGAACTTTAACATGTGCCGTATGGGCCGCCTTATGTTAACACGCTTTGAGAGTGAGTTTGCTAGTACTGATAAATAAAATAGAACTAATATGCCTCCTACAGCACTCATCCCCATAATACGTTATGCCTCAGCCAGCCTTGTTCACTGGGCACTGTGAGGGATTGAACCCCTGATCCCTGCACCATTGGTCAGTGTCTTAACCATTGTGCTGTGGCTCTATTCCTGTGTGTGGACATTGCCGCACTGCCTTAGGCCTTCATGACGTAGCAGCGCACCGCCTTCTGCCGCCCAAACTTAACAGCGCGCCGCCTAATGCCCACTATTTACAGTGCTACGCCTTATGACGCCCACTCCTAACAGCGCACCGCCTAATGTCGCCCAAAATTAATATGCCTCCTACAGCACTTTAACCCATTACAGTTATTTCCTCAGACAACAGCTTTTGTTGCGCACAATGGGGGAATTGAACCCATGGCCCCTGCACCATTGGTCAGTGTCTTCACTGTTGTACTACGGCTCTGTTCTTTTCTGTGCCCAGCAGCGCGCCACTTAGCCTTCCCACGCACTAATGTGGACCCCGCACATTAGCGCGACGCGCACAAGTACGGTCGCTTTCTCCCGTTTTTTTTCTTTTCTCTGCCTGAACCGCCCACTCCTTAGATGGCACAGGCACATTACCGCGGCCCCGTACAATTTCGGAGTTTAGTAAACATACCCCTTAGTCACACATATGATAACTGAGATAGATCTTCACCAAGTAGGGAATATATCAGTACCAGCTAAAAACAGACGTATGTAGTAAAAAAATACTTTTACCCATTACTATTAGGTTTACAGGATTTCTTTCCCAAAATTATACTTTACCGCCGAGTGAGGCAGAGAAAGAATTTTCACACACAGGCATCTGCATTGTCAGCAGAAACTAACATAATGGCTCAGCGCAAGAAGCACAAGTGCAACTAATGCCACTTCAATGAGTGGCCTTAGTTGCAACGGCAGCTGTTTTGCATGCTGAAATGTGGTAACTGCAGGGGGATATAACTGTCTCCCTTTAGTTAGCCTACGGCCCTGCGTAATCGAACTCTGGAATTAGTTATCAGAGTATGTAGTAAAAGTTGTTAGTGTAGCTGGGTTTAAAAAAGGTTTGGACAAGTTCCTGGAGGAAAGGTCCATAAACTATTATTAAAGAAGACCCAGGAAATCCACTGCTTACCCCGGGACGAACATCGTGGAACCTGTGTGCCTTTTTGGGAACCTGCCAGATAATTGTGACCTGGATTGGTCACTATTGGAAACAGAATACTGGGCTTGGACCTTAGTCTGACCCAGTATGGTGTTTCTTTTGTTATGTTCATATGTTACCAGTGCAGAGCCTAGGAAACATGCTGCTAAATATGCCAAACAAAATGGGCTCAACAGCACCCATACAGCATCTCCCACTTCACAAAAACAAGAGCCACTTGGCGCCCCAACACAGTACTTCCCACCCTCTGAGAAACAAGAGGGACTTTGTGACCACAACACAACACCTTCCACTCCAACATAAACACTAAGAAGTGCTTGGCACCTCCAACATAACTCCTGAAACTGTGCACTGGACCATCATGGTGTTAATGTAAATATATATGCTATAAAAAAACAAAGGAAATGCAAATGCAAGATGCTCGCCACACCAAGGAACTAAAAGAAAAAGTAACAACCACAGCACAGTTTATAAAACCAAATTATAATTCATTTTATTCTGTTATAAACTGCATTATGGTTCTCATTTTTGAATATATATTCTGCATCCACAGAAACCTCTCCCTTGACAATGGGTGCAGAGCAGACTCAATATATTAAAAAATATATATCCGATTCTGATCATCTCACTAACAACAAACATTCTCTAGCACCAGGCAAATTCGGAACTAATATAAACTCTACAAAAGTCACCTAATATCTAGAAGGTCAAATGTACCATACCATACATACCAGCATAAACTTCCAAACTCATACAAAGTGTCTACACAGAAAAAAGCAGCACTACGAATTCATCTAACACCTATTTGAAAAGCTGAACAAGGCAAATTTCTACATTACAAACTCCATGTTAACAGAACACACGGGCCTGGTCACACACTCTGAACACAGACTCACCAAGTACAGAATAAATAATCATGTGGACAAAAATTAAACCAAAACCCCAAGAAGCCAGACTCCGTATGCAGTGTAACACCAGATAAATAAGAGATGCAGTTCCCCATACTGTGTAAAATATAAAGATAGCGCAAAGTCCAATCACTAAATTTAAAATAAAATGATACTTTCTACCTTTTGTCTGACCATTTTAAGATCATAAAATATGCCATACTGGGTCAGACCAAGGCCCATCAAGCCCATCCTGTTTCCAACAGTGGCCAATCTAGGTCACAAGTACTTAGCAGTTTCCCAAAGATACAGGTTCCACAATGCTTGTATTGGGTCAAGCAGTGGATATTCTCGGTCCCCTTTGGTTTATGGACTTTCCTCCAGGAACTTGTCCAAACCTTTTTTAAACCCAGCTACACTAACAGCTCTTACTACATCCTCCGGTAGCAAATTCCAGAGTTTGATTACCTGTTGAGTGAAAAAATATTTTCTCTTATTAGTCTTAAATAGGTTATCCTGTAGCTTCATTGCATGCCCCCTAGTCTTTCTATATTTTGATGATGTAAACAATTGATCTATGTTTACCCGTTCCACTCCATTCATTAATTTATAGACCTCTATCATATCTCCCCTTAGCCGTCTCTTTTCCAGGTTGAAGAGCCCTAACCTTTTTAGTCTCTCTTCATAGTGGTATCCTTCCATCCCCTTCACCATTTTGGTGGCTCTTCTCTGTACCTTTTCTAATAACGCTATATCCTTTTTAAGATACGGTGACCAGAATTGCACACAATATTCAAGGTGCGGTCGCACCATGGAACAATACAGAGGCATTATAATATCCTTTGTTTTATTCTCCATTCCTTTCCTTATGATACCTAGCATTCTATTTGCTCTCTTGGCTGCCACTGCACAGTTGGTGGAGGGTTTTAACATGTTATCCATGATGATGCCTAAATCTTTTTCCTGGGTGGTGGTTCCTAATGTGGAACCCTGCATCGTGTAACCATAGTTTGGGCTGTACTTTCCTAGGTGCATAACTTTGCACTTGACCACATTAAATTTCATCTGCCATTTGGATGCCCAGTCTTCCAATTTATCAAGATCCTCGTGCAATTTTCCACAATCTTCATGGCTTTTAACAACTTTGAATAGTTTTGTGTCATCTACAAATCTAATAACCTCACTCGCTATTCCCATTTCCAGGTCATGTATGAATATGTTAAAAAGCAGCAGACCTAGCACAGATCCCTCGGGTACTTCCTCGGTCACCTTTCTCCATTGGGAAAATTGGCCATTTAGCTCTACCCTCTGCTTTCTATCTTATTTCTCTGATCGAGCTGGTCCCAATCTGAGGCTTCTGCTTTCCTGTCTTTCTATGGTCTCTTCTTTTGTTTTCTTCACTTCCTTCCATCAGCCTATTTCCAGTCCCAGTAACTCTCCCTTTTGTCAGCTCCCTTTCCAGTCCTCCCCTCCAAGAACCTTCCAATGTCAACCCCCTTGCATTCCCAGCACCGCCACTGGTGTCTATTCCCTTCCAATCCCCCTCCTTCCCACTGTCCAGCCTCTTCTAGTCCAAATCAGGGGCAGCCCAAGGGGGTGCAGGGCCATGTGCGGAGACTCGGTGAGGGGCCTCCTGTGCATAAGGGGCCTCATTTGCATACATATTTGCATAATGTTACCATACACTAACTTTCAGTAAACATGCCTTTTAATGAGTGTATGAATAAAGAAAGACTAAGAGATTTCTACATTACTATAATTCAGTGCCAACCGCCAGGCACATTAGGAGCTACTACAAACACTGCCCATTTAGAACCAATAGCTAACCCACCGTATCATAACAGCACTACCAGGACTCATAAAGCACCAGACCCTACCTATCAAAAGGCAGCACTGCAAATATTAAACCAATACATTTCAGAGAATAACAATACATGACCTACTGGGGAAAGAGAACAAGTGGCAATGTCAAATAGGAATGACATAAACAGAATACCTCAGCTCAGTTACACATGCAGAACATAGACCATCACCAAACAAGGAATCACAATTTAGAAACAGGAAGACAATAATTAAAGTGGGAACCCCAAAAGCCAAACTTGGAATGTACAACACTGTAGAAATAAAACTATAAATTAATTTCCTCTTGTACTAAATAAAGTGCAGATGTTAATGATTCACATTTCCCAGAGCTGACATATTCCAGTTAATAAATTCAAAATAAAGAGATATTTTTCTACCTTTTGTGCATTTTTTTTCAGTTGCAATTGCTCCAGCCACTTTCTTCTGGTTTCTTTGTGTCTTCTGCTAACTCTCCATCATCTGCGGTCCATTTGTCCTTTCTTCTCTCTTCTAGTTAGAGTAGTTACTCACCTGTAACAGGTGTTCTCCAGGAGCAGCAGGAATCAGTCCTCACATATGGGTGACTTCGGTGCCGACGGAGCCCCCGTGCGGAGCATTTCCCCAGCTTTCTTAGAAAGCCTTTGGGAATGAGGCGCGCATGCGCGGTCCCCTTCCCGCCCAAGGGTGCCATCTTGCTCAGTCTGATGACATGTAGTAGCCAAACCTTGATGACATAGCTAAAAGACAGCAAAAATAAATCATATGACTGCAACTCCAAGGGGAGGAGGGAGGGTTGTGAGGACTGATTCCTGCTGCTCCTGGAGAACACCTGTTACAGGTGAGTAACTACTCTTTGTCCAGGACCAAGACTCCCTAGCTCAGGGCTACCAGAGGCCCCAAACTGAAAAATTGAGCTCCCTCTAGAGCCTCAGCATGCAAGAACAGAATCTTCTCTGATAACGCCCCCGAAAGGTAGCCCAACACCAGGGCCGGAGGGTAGGAGTTGCCTAGACCCCAAAGAGATTATGGAATACCGCTTGCCCGAAAGCACTGTCCCTGTGGGACTCCCTCTCAAGGCAGTAGTGGGCTGCAAAAGTCTGGCTTGAAGACCAAGTAGCGGCCCGGCAGATGTCTGCCAACGGAACAGAGGGGAGATGAGCCACTGACGCAGCCTTCGCCCTGACACGGTGAGCCGTAACTCGACCCTGCAACAAGAGGCCGGCTGCCCTGTAAGCCCAGGCGATGCAGTCAGCTACCCATATGGACAAAGTACGCTTGGAGACAGCCAACCCCAACTTATTGGGGTCATAAGAGACGAAGCGCTGAACCGCCCTCCGGTGCTCCCACGTAAGGTCAAGGTAGAAGGACAACGCCCTCCTACAGTCCAGGGTGTGCAAGACCATCTCAGCCCGGCTAGCATGAGGCCTGGGAAAGAAAGTCGGAAGAACCACCTCCTGATTGAGGTGGAAGGAGGAGACAACCTTTGGGAGGAACTTAGGGTGAGTCCGTAAGACTACCCTGTTCCTATAGAACCTAGTATAAGGTGCTTCTGAGACTAGGGCCTGAAGCTCACTCACTCGCCTAGCTGAGGTAAGGGCTACCAGAAAGAGCGTTTTCCAGGACAGAAAGCACAGAGGGCAAGTAGCCATAGGTTCAAATGGTGGGCAAGTAAGGCGTTGCAAGACCACATTTAAATCCCAGTCAGGGGCAGGTGGACGCACTGGAGGCTTAAGCAAAAGCAGGCATCTGAGGAAGCGAGCCACCAAAGGATGGTTGGAGAGAGACTGACCCTCCACCTGTGAGTGGTGTGCGGAAAGAGCACTAAGATGAACTCTAACAGAATTGGATTTAAGGCCTAGGTTGGACCGGTGAAGCAAATACTGCAGCACCACTGGTACCAGGCATGAGAAGAGATTCTCATTGTGTTGAGTACACGAGGAAGAGAATCTACGCCACTTAAGGGCATAAGACTTTCTGGTGGACTGCCTCCTAGAGGCCAAGACTACGTCCTCCACTTCCCTAGGCAGTAGTAAAGGCGCTAGGACTACCCTTTCAGCAGTCAGGCCATCAAATTTTGGGACTGGAGATTGGGGTGCAAGAGAGATCCCTGCTCCTGAGACAGGAGATCGGGTTGCATCCCCAGAGGAAGAGGAGTGTCCACCGCTAGTTGCAACAGTAGTGGGAGCCAGGGTTGCCTTGGCCACCTGGGGGCCACCAGAATCACTGAGGCCTTGTCCCGGATCACCTTGAATAGTGTCTTGGACACTAGAGGCGTGGGAGGAAACGCATATAGGAGGCCTGTAGACCATGGAATGAGAAACGCATCCGCTGCTACTCTGAGAGGATGCGGTTATCTGGAGCAGAACCTGGGAAGTTGACAGTTCAGAGGACTGGCAAAGAGATCTATGGTTGGAAGACACCATCTCAGGAAGATCTGTTGAACTACTAAAGGGTTCAACTGCCATTCGTGCGGCTGCAGAATCCTGCTCAATCTGTCCGCCAGGTAATTCTCCTGACCTGGAAGGTAGACTGCTTTGATAAGAATGCCATGATCAACTGCCCAGGAGCACAGTTTCTGTGCCTCCTGACAGAGAAGACGGGACCCTGTGCCCCCTTGTTTGTTCACATAGAACATAGCCACTTGATTGTCTGTCTGAACTAAGACGGACTGGTGAGAGATGAGATGAGAGAAAGTTCTCAGGGCTAAGTGGATAGCTCTCAGTTCTAAGAGACTGATCTGCTGTGCAGCCTCCCAAGGAGTCCACAGGCCTTGAGTACATGCCCCTTGGCAATGTGCACCCCAACCTTGTAGAGAAGCATCGGTTGTCAGCACCTGAGAGTGTGGAGGTGCCTGAAAAGGCACCCCTTGTACTAGATTTGGAAGATGAAGCCACCATTGCAGAGAAGACTGTAGTAGGCTGGACACCCTCACTTTGTCCGCAAGGCTTCCTGTGGCCTGGTGCCACTGAGTCCTGAGGCCCCACTGAGCTGGTCTCATGTGTAGATGGGCATTTGGAGTCACATGGACCGTGGATGCCATGTGGCCTAAGAGCCTCAGGAATTGTCTGGCGGAGACCAGAGAATTGCTGTGGAATAGCCTGGCTAGAGCCATCAATCTGTGGGCCCTGTCCACTGGTAGAAAGGCCTTTGCCTGAAAGGTGTCCAGTCAAGCTCCTATGAACTCCATGTTCTGGGAGGGATGCAAACTGGACTTTGCGAAGTTTATGACAAACCCCAGGTGCTGAAACATAACGACAGTGCGAAGGGTGGCTTGATTGGCCTCTTGCGGGGACTGACCCCTAATGAGCCAATCGTCCAGATATGGAAAGACAAAGAGGCCCTGAATCCTTAGGTAGGCCGCCACCATCGCCAGGCACTTGGTGAATACCCTGGGGGCGGATGTAATGGTTTCCTCCCACAGTAGGGGAACGTGATGTGTCCAAGGGAAGAACAAAACAATCATCTAATATTGAAAAGAGGCGTTTTATTCACAAACCAAAGGTTGGTGCCCACCCGACACAGGCCGTGTTTCGTTTAACAAAACTTCATCAGGGGTATAGGGCAACTAGAAACAAAAACATTCAATTATTACACTCAAATATATAATAAAACATATATTAAAACATATATTAAAAAAGAGAGGAATAATCAAAATCATAATAAATCACTCATTACAAAAATACTAAAATATATATAAAAAATATATAATAAAACATATATTAAAAAGAGAAAAATAATTAAAACATAATAAATCACTTACTATATAAAAACATTTATACAGAAATATCAAAACTGGGTTGGAACGCTATATAAATAAAATTTCAAATAAAAACGAAGACAGGAGCAAAAAAGTACATAATACATCATACCATAAGCAATAATAATAAATAAAATCATAATCACTGAATCACTTTATCAATAAACATTTATATAATGATACCCAAAAAAAGGGGGGGGGGGTGGAAGTGACTGAAACAAAGAAATAAATCAAACTGATACATTTACCGTGAACCAAAAGAAGAAGAGAAGAGAACCACACATGTATCGATATAAAAATGTTAACTCACAAATAAAATAGAAACCAATTGTGATATGTGCCAAAAGGTATTCTAAATTAAAAAACCATCCCATTGTGATGACTATTATCTCCAGAAGTACATTAAAGAATACCTTATTGGTTAATGCTGTGGAAGTATCCTCTTTGTAACTATACTAAAAATAAAAATTCAACATTACAATGTAACAAACCAATATAGCCAACCATTTAAAACCCAAAAGAATGTAAAACCTACTAACTTATACCGGGCTCACCAAGCTGCACAAACCGCCGCGCAGAAGTTGTAAAATTATTCTCAATTCGTAGCGAATCCGTTTTCTTTCAATGGCATAACCCACGCCAAAGGAGTGCAGTGCTAGAGAGGTTTCTCTAAATAAACGCCGACACATGCGCAGCTGGAAAGTCCACCGGCGCCCAAAAATGACGTCAAAAATCAAGGACAAAGTGAACGCCGAAACCCCGGCTCCTAGAGCACACTCCAAACAGCGAAATTAAAAAATAAATATGAAATAAGGTGTGCATCTACTAGACCATGTACCCGACCCAAAGGAAATTAAAAACGGGAAAATTAAAAATAGTACCTTTGCTCCAACATATGGAAATAAAACCAGACCATGCACAATCAAATCCCTACAAAAGCAATAATATGCCAAAAGCAAATATAAAAATATGAAAATGTGACTACCTAAGTACAAAACACAATTATACAGTCAATAAATATAAATAGACATGTAGCAAGATAATAAAAACATATATATATATATATATACATATATAGAAAATATATATAAAAGGGGGATAAATAAATATAAAAACATAACAAACCATATCAAATGTATATAATAAGAATATATATATAAAAAAATAAATTATAATGAATATCAATTAATTAATAAAATAAACCATCAAAATATGAGATAACCTCATTTACACATATCAAAAGGACATAAAATTAAAGTCCTTAAAATATTAAAAATAATAAATGAATAATACATATAAATAAATATTATATATATATATATATACATATATCTCTAAAACCACAAATAAAAATTTTTTAATTGAATATATAATTATGTCATCGACGTAGTGACAAATTATTACTGCATAGATTGCTATTACTGCACTGGTTGCTCTTAGTTGGACCCATGGTTTCCTCCCACTACATATCTGAGATATTGTCTGTGGTCTGGATGAATAAGGATGTGAGTATAAGCATCCTTTAGATCTAAGGAGCATAGCCAATCTCCCTGCTGGAGGTAGGGCAGCAGGATTCCAAGGGTAAGCATCTTGAACTTTTCCCTCTCCAGGAACTTGTTCAGGTTTCGCAAGTCTAGGATGGGTCTGAGGCCTCCTGTTCTCCTTTGGTACCAGGAAGTACCTGGAATAGAAGCCGTGACCTCTCAGGTGATGGGGCACCGGTTCCACTGCCTGTTCCTTTAGAAGACCTGCCAACTCCTGCAGGAGTAAGTCCCTGTGCAGAGGGAGTCTGGGAGGATCCCCTGGAAAATAGGAGGGGGGTACCTGGTGGAAGTGGAGGAGATAGCCCTTCTGGACTATACTTAGAACCCAGGTATCCCTTGTGACGGCTGACCATCTGTGGGCGAACAGGGCCAGCCTGCCTCCAGTGCTGATGGGAGCCAGCTGAGGAGGAGAGGCTATGCCAATGCAGTCAAAATCCCCCTCCCTGCTCAGCAGGAGCCGGAGTAGGAGGCTTGGGGGCCTTCTGCCTACGGGGCCCATGACCCTGCCCCTTGGCCTGCTGACCCTGTTGGGAAGCTACAGAGGCCTGATAATGAGGGTACTGTTTATAGGCAGATGATTTCCTCGGGTAAAAGGTCTTTTTCCCCCGAGCCCTTCTTCTTCTGAGAAGGGGCAGAGGTTTTTCTGGACAGCCTTGTCCGGGTAAGAGTCTCGGTCTCGAGTTCGGCAGCCTTGTCAGCCATGGGCTTGCCAAAGAGGTTTTCACCTCAGCAGGGGACATCGACCAACTTGTCCTGCACCCATGGCTCGAGGTCCGATGATTGTAGCCAAGCCTGATGGCGTGCACCGATGCTGGCCGCGGCTACTCGGGCCGAAGCCTCAAAGCCATCATAGGCTGCTCGAGATATAAACTTCGAACACTCATGAATACCCGAGGACAGAGCACTGAACCTCTGCAAAGGTTCCTCGGAGAGACCAGCAGAAAACCCGGCAATCTCCTTTGCCAGGTCTTGAAGGTACATGCCCATGTACAGCTGGTAGGTCTGGACACGGCAAGCAAGCATAGAGCCCTGGAAGCACTTCTTACCGAGGGCATCCAGGTTCCGGGCCTCCCGGCCGGGAGGCACCAAGGAGTGCATCTTCTGACTCTTCAGACGATGCATGGCCAATTCCACAACCATGGAGTGGTGCGGTAATTGTGCCTTTTGGAACCCGGGGCTCTTGCGGACTCGATAGATGGAATCGACCCGCTTGCTCAAAACCGGCGTTGATGCCGGCGCCTCCCACATGCGGAAGAGCAACCGTTCCAGCATCGGAGGAACCGGAACAGTAAAGGCCTCCTTCGGAGGAGAGTCATACTGTAGGGCCTCGAGCTCCTCGGCTCGAGGCTCCTCCTCGGGATCCGCGGGGAATACCAAAGCCTTGGCCATGTCCCGCACGAAATCCGAGAACCGGGTATCCTCCGGGGGGGGGGGACCTTCTCCAAGGCTCTGACTCGGGCGAGTCTGAAGGAACGCACCGAGTCCGAAAGGTGTCGGGAAACTCCTCATCCTCCGTCTCCCAGCCGGACTCCTCGGAGGAGGAATCGAGTGGCTCCAGTTGGGCAGGCATCGATGCCATCCGCCCCGACGCCGAGGGTACCGGCGTCGACGACCTCGGTCCCGAACGGGAGGCCGTGGGGAACCTTGGCCAAGGATCGACTCGAGCTCGCATGGACTCGAGGATCGGCTCGGCCTCCGGGGTCGACTTGGACGTCGATGTCCCGGTGGTCGGGGCAGATGCACCGGTGAGACCGGCGATCAGTGCCCGCTGCTGTTCCATGAAGGCAGCCAAGCTGCTCTCCACGGCCGTCAACCTGAGTCCGAGCTCAGGAGACTCAGCAGCTCCTGACTCGGGCCCCTGTGGTGCCGGGCCTGACGTCGGCTCCCCTGGAGGTGAGTCCACGAGGACTACAGTACTCACGTGACCCGGGGACTCCATCTCCACACGAGGTTGTTTTGCAGGCCTCTCCGACTCCGAAGACCCGGGACGGCGCTCGGGGCTATGTGACTTGGCCCTCGAGGAGCCAAGTGCGTCCACCGACGCCGCCCTCGCGGGTTTTTTCTTGTTATGATGCTCCCGCGAGGGAGACCCCCTTTCAGAGGAGCCTCGACGCTGCTTGTGGCCAGAGTCCTGAGATGTTGAGGCCTCTGACGAGGTCCGGGCCCGACCGGACACGGAGTCAGAAAAGATTCTTTCCTTTTGGTGCTGCCGACTCTGTAACGCCTTAGAGGACATTTTTCCACACGGACTACAGATTATCGGGTCATGATCGGGTCCGAGGCACCGGAGGCAGCAGTCATGTGTGTCGGTGAGAGACATAGGTTTCTTGCATCGATCACACTTTTTAAACCCGCTGGCAGCCATCGGGGGAAAAAGGGCCCCTGCAAGGTCAAAAGACAGAGCTGCCAGTGAAAAAAGAAAAAAATGGCACGAACGCTAGTCACTAAGGACAAAAAATGAAAAAGAGATCCGGACTCGATACCGACGTATCAGGCCCAGGCGGGAAAGGGAAACCGGCGTCGAACCGAAGAAAAATAGGTTAACGCAGAGAAAATCAACTTCTTCCTCGGGTGAAACGAATATACATCCGTCGGGCTCCGCGGAAAAAAGAAGACTGAGCAAGATGGCACCCTTGGGCGGAAAGGGGACCGCGCATGCGCGCTGCATTCCCAAAGGTTTTCTATGAAAGCTGGGGAAATGCAACGCACGGGGGCTCCGTTGGCGCCGACGTCACCCATATGTGAGGACTGACTTCCTGCTTGGTCCTGGAGAATTTTTCCATTCTCTCTCTACATCTGCTTTAACATACTAATCTTTCCCCTTTTGCTCTTTCCTCATGCCTATTTCATCCACTCAAATTTTACCCCTCCATCCTCACTTACTCTCCCAATACCCGGCCAACTGAAGATTTTTCTTCCCTCCCACATAAAGCGTAGTTACTCACCTGTAACAGGTGATCTCCAGGAACAGCAGGAATAAGTCTTCACATATGGGTAGCGTCGGCACCGACGGAGCCTGAGCGGGAACACTCCCCAGCGTCCCAAAAGGAAAGCTTTTGGGAGCATCCCACCACGCATGCATGCTGCCTTCCCGCCCAACTACCTCTCTCACTTCAGTTGAGTTGAAAGCTGAGACTAAAGGAGAGAAGCAGAAGAAAAATAGAAAGAAAGAGAAAGACAACTCCTAGGGGAGGTGGGTGGGTTGTGAAGACTTATTCCTGCTGTTTCCGGAGATCACCGGTTACAGGTGAGTAACTACGCTATCTCCAGGAACAAGCAGGAATGTAGTCTTCACATATGGGGACTCCCCAGCTAAAAATGCCTAGGGATGACCCCAGCATGTTGCGGATCTAAGTAAGATGTGCCATGCTTCCTCCCAGGGACCTCAGGCATCCAAGAGTGGATGGTGGGAAGGAGTTGATCTAGGAATGGAAGAGATGCTGTAGAACAGCTTGACCGAACAAGGCATCCCGACGGGAGTCCTTGTCTAAACAATAGTGGGCAGTGAAAGTATGCACAGAAGCCCAAGTTGCTGCTTTGCAGATCTCATCCATAGCAACTGAATGAAGATTAGCTGTTGAGGCTGCCATGGCTCTAACATTATGAGCCGTGACATAGCCTTAAAGAGGGATTCCTTTACTCTGATAGGTAAAGGAAATACAGTCTGCAATCCACTTAGAGAGAGTTCTCTGAGTGACTGGAAGTCCTAAATGACTAGAGTCAAAAGCCAGAAAAAGCTGCGAAGACTTTCTAAATGGCTGAGTTCTGTGAAGATAAAAAGCCAGAGCCCGCTTTCAATCTAAGATATGAAGATTTCTTTCCGTGCTGGAGGCATGAGGCCTAGGGAAGAAGACTGGGAGATAAACTAACTGGTTTAAATGAAAAGGTGATATCACCTTTGGCATAAAATGAGGATGAGTACTCAAGACTACTTTGTCATGATGGACCCTCGTATAAGGCGGGTCAGCCACTAAAGCTTGCAGTTCACTAATGTGTTTTGCAGAAGTGATAGCAATTAGGAAAATGACTTTCCATGAAAGAAACTTTAGCTCCGAAGTTGCTAAAGGTTCAAAGGGAGGCTTCATGAGTTGACCCAGAAAAAGATTAAGATCCCATGCCACTGGAGGTGGTTTGATGGGAGGTTTAGTTAAAAGGAGACCCCTCATAAATCTTGAAACAAGAGGATGAGAGGAAATTGGTTGTCCATCAAAGGGTTTATGAGATGCAGCAATAGCACTAAGATGGACCCTAACAGAATTGGTCTTGAGACCAGAAGCTGATAAGTGAAGGAGATAGTCCAGAAGGGATTCTACCGGTACCAAGAGGGGATTAAGTCCCCTCTGGGAACACCAGATTGAGAACCTCTTCCACTTAAAAGCGTAAGAACGCCTTGTGGAAGGTTTTCTGGAAGCCAGAAGAATATCCTTCACGTGTTGTGAAAGGCCTAGATCTTGAAGTTCTATGCCTTGAGTAGCCAGGCCTTTTGATGAAGGGACAGGGGATTGGGGTGCAGTAGGGATCCGTTGTTCTGGGACAGAAGATCCGGAGCACTCCCCAACTCCAGAGGAATGGCTCGAGAGAGACCTAAGAGAAGAGGGTACCATGTTTGCCTTGGCCAGCAGGGAGCTATGAATATCATGCGACCTCTGTCTCTCTGGAGTTTGAATAAGGTTTTGGGGATCAGGGGAATTGGTGGGAAGGCAGAGAGAAAATCCTGGCCCCAATGGAGCAGGAATGCATCCCTCGCTTGACAATTTTGAGCTGGCAGTCTGTAACAGTACTGGGGAAGTTTGGTATTCTGTGGACTTGCAAAGAGGTCTATGTCTGGTGTTCCCCAGACTTGAAACACTTGGGCAAGTTGATATGAGTGGAAATTTTGTTTTATTATACAAGCAACAAAAAGACATACAAAAAGCAAAAACAAGCAACCCAACCAAGACCCACACCCCCCAAAACCCCCACCCACCCCGACATAGCACACACAAGAATCAACCCCCCCCATGACCCACCGCCCCAAACGCACCACCAAACCCAGCAACCAACTCACGTGCCCACCACCCCCAACACACCCACCTCAGCCCAAATAATGTCCATGTCCCAACCCTCCCCCCCATAAATCCAATGTCCATTGTCCATGTCCATCCCAACCCCCCCGTAACAACACCCCATAGCAATCCATACAGTGTCATATCCATCCCCAAACACCTCCCCCCCACAACAACCCCCACCAGTCCAAATGTCCATATTGTCCACTGGTTGTTGTATTGCAGCAACCCCCCCCCCCCAAACCCACCCAACATACATAGTCCCCTGTCCCCATCCTCTGCCCTTCAGAGGGAGCAGCAGCTCCCCCACCCCCCACCCCCCACCCCACTCCCTGTCCCCTCCCCATCCTCCCCACAAAGCAAATACATCAAAAGTAAACTCCCCGCCCCCACCCCCCCAAACAAAAACATAAGGGCACATCGAGCCCGTCCCCAACAAAATCCCACCAAAAACAGAACCAAAGATACAAAGCAAAGGATAAACACAACCCAGTGCTGCCCTGCAACCCAGGCAGCGGAACGGGATGCACAGAACACACAAAAGACTTACACCAAACCAAAAACAAGTGGGACATCCATCCCCCAAGGAGAGAGGGAGAGCGGACAAGTGGTCAAACCGCTGCAGCACCAGCGCACCCCCCCCCACCCCGGGAGAAAAACAATCCCAAAGTCCTACCAAGGAACAGACCCCAGGGAAGGGAAACCCTCCCCCTTCTTTCACCCCCCCCCCCCCGGGAGACAAAGCAAACCCAAATCCCTACCAAGGACGAAAAACCCCAGGGAACCCCTCCCCCTCACGGGGGGGCGGAGGGTGAGGTGACGCCACAGACGCTCTCAACGATGGGCCTCCACCACCCGCCTTTCGCGTTGCGCCATGCTGGACACTTCCTCCAAAATGTCCCGCACCACTTCGTCGAGGGGCAGGACCAACCCCCGGGTCGAGACATGACAGCGCGCTTGCCACAGGTGGTAGCGCACTACAGCCGTGACAAGGTAGAGGGTCCCGGAGTCCTGCCTTAGAGGAAAGGACCAGGCCCCGTACACCCACTCCGCATACGTGAGGAGGGAAAGGTCGCGCAGGTGAAGAGCAGCGGACACCAACCGGCAGGCCTCCACGTTAAAGGGGCACTGCCAGAGGAAATGGTCCATGGTCTCCGTCTGCCCTTCACACCCGGCCCTCGGACAGACCCGCTCGGCCTGTGACCTGTACTTGAGGTTGTCCCTCACGTACAAACGCCCGTGGAAAGACAACCAGGCCACATCCCGAACCTTCTTCGGCAGCCGAGGGGAGTTCAAATGCCGAAGGCCCCGCTGCATCACATCCGCTGGACAGTCCCGCAGGGCCCACCGTGGTTGAAAGTGAGAGGTGAGTACCATCCGGTACAATCCTTTCCGCCCCAAGGACTGGGCGAGCGGGTCGGTCACCCCCCACCGCCGAATGAGCCCCACCATCGCAAATACGTACGATGCGGCCTGTTCCCTGCTCCGACGCACACGTGGGACCGAGGACGCCCCCTCCCACTGCTCCCAGAAGCGGGAGAACCACTCCCGATAGGAGGCCACCCACCAAACCCCACCCCCTTCCCGCTTCCTACCTAAGTGAAATGCCATAGACAGGACTGACAGGAAAACAAGGGGGTGCAACATACCCAAACCGCCCTGTGCCCGATCCAGGCAAACGATGTTGCGCTGGACAGGGTTCAGGCGGTTACCCCACAGAAAACAGAAAAAGACGGCACTGACAGACGCCTGACGGGACGACGGAAGAACGAAGACCGTGGCCACGTGCAGAAAGAGGGGAAGCAGAAACGTCCCGAGGAGTTTGATCTTCTCCTCGAACGTACACCTCCACCCCCTCCCCCGCTGCACCCGACACCGCGCAGTCTCAAGACAACGATCCCAATTGGACTCCGCACAGTCCTCCGACCCGAAGACGAGGCCCAAAACGCGGACCTCCCCCACGGGAGGAGGAAAGGGGGCGCAGGAAGGCGGGGAGGCCTCCGAGGGGCCCAACCACAGCGTCTGACACTTGCTGTGGTTGACAACAGAGTGGGCTACCTCCGAGTACTCCTCCACGGCCTCCCGCAGGGCCTCTACCCCTTCAGTGCCGTCCACGTAAACTGAGATGTCGTCAGCGTAGGCGACGACGGTCACCGGGGGCGCACCAGGCGCCTCCAGGCCCCGCAACCCACCTGAGGACAATCTCCGGAGGAAGGGGTCGAGGGAGAAGACATACAGCAGGGGGCTCAAAGGGCACCCCTGCCGCACCCCCGAGGCGACACCAAACGGCCGTCCGAGCCACCCGTTAATAAACGGGAAGCTCACCCCCCCTCGGTACAGCGCCTGCAAGACGAAGAGGAAACCTGCGGGGAGGCCGAAGTGCTGGAGCACCACCCACAGGTACCGGTGACTGACTCAATCGAAGGCTTTGGACTGGTCCAAGGAGACCAACCAATGGTCCCGTTGGAGCGACCGGCCTCTCTCCACCACCTCCCGGACTGTGGCGACAGCGTCCAGAACCCCACTCCCCGAACGGAACAATACTGGGAAGGGGACAGCAAAACGCCCGACACCTCCACCAGTCGGTTGGCCAAACACTTGGCCAGAATCTTCCGGTCCGCGTTCAGAGGAGAGAGCGGCCGCCAAAAGTCCAAGGAGCTATCGTCCTTCCCCTTGGAGAGCAGCAGCAGGACAGACTCGCGAAATGACCGCGGGAGAAAACCCCGTGTCCATGATCTCCTGAAACAGGGAGGTCAGGAAGGGGGCCAGCTGGGCAATGAAAGTACGATAGAACTCCACCGGGAGCCCATCGTGCCCAGGCACCTTCCCCAACGGCATGGCACGAATCGCCCTCTCCACCTCCTGAATCGGAGCAGCGAGTGCATCAACCTGTGCCTGGACCACAGCCGAATACACCGGGGGAAGGCCCAGGTACTCTCGGATATGGGTGAGGTCCACGGGGCGATCCCCAAACAGGTCCGAGAAGTATTCCCCCACCATCCACAAAAGGTCCTCCTGGGAGGTATGAATGGTATCGTCCTCGCCCCGCAGGGCCATGACCTCACGACGCCGGACCCTCTCCTTGCAAGTCAGGAAAGGGTCTGGAGTGGCGACCCCACCGGCCGCCCCCTCGAAGCATAGGGAGGCATGGCGATCATAAAGCAGGCCACGGAGCTGGACCTGCACCTCTTCCACCTCCTCCCGCGCTGCTCCTCGGGATACCAAACGATCCAGCGACCTCCAGAGGACGGTGTAAGTGAGGTAGCGGGATCGAGCCATGGAGGTACCCCGGGAACGGAAGAGTTGGCGGGCACGCGTCTTCACCTCATCCCACCAGGCGCCAAGGGAAGGAAAAACACCCAACAGGGTCTCCTGGTCTGCGAGAAAGACCAAGAACTCCTGGACCACCTCTGATGTTGCCAACAACTGCACATTCAGTCGCCACAGGCCAGGACCCCTGCTGACCTCCTCGTGGTTAGCCAGGAAGGACACGGAGAGGACGTGGTGGTCCGAAAAGTCAACCGCCTGCAACTGCGGAGGGGAACACTCCACCCGGGCACTCACATATATCCGATCGATACGACTCCTGCGGGTCCCATGGTAGTAGGTGAACCCCGGTGACCGTGGAAAAGCCCGGTGGAAGACATCCACTAGGTCAGCCGTCCGGGTCATCTCGGCCAAAAAGAGGCCCTCATAACTGGGTGGGCAACGCTCCCCCCCTCGGTCCTGCAACAGGGTGGTGGTGTTGAAATCCCCTGCGAGGACCACCAAATGGGAGGTGTGTAAGTAGGGGCGGATGACCCGAAACAGGGTCTTCCGCGCCAACTTAGACTGGGGGCCGTAGACCACCACGAAACAACCCCGATGGGGCCCGCAGTAGCCGTCTAAGAGCAAGCACCGGCCCTGCTCCAGTTCCCACACATACTGCACCTGAAATCGGTTAGACGTGAACAAAACCGCCACTCCTGCGTAGGGCTGGGCCGCAAGTGACCAGTACGAAGGACCCCACCTCCACTCCCACTTCGCCCGATGAAGGCTAGCGAACGAGGTGAGCCTGGTCTCCTGCAAGAAGATGACATCCAGCCCACTCGTGGAAAGAAAATCATAGGCCGCAGCCCGCGCCTCGTCCGTAAAAATGCTGGCCACGTTGATAGTGGCGCACGAGAACGCAGGAGTGCACGCCATGCCTAGTTTGTGTGCAGTGACCCTTTCCTCCTCTTCTCACCATACCCTGGATCCCCGGAATCCCGCTTGCAGGACAAGCCCGCGAGCTGGAGCAACTCCTCACAGTCCACGTTGACCACCTCGAGGATCTCCTCCTCCTCCTGCTCGACCCTGTCACCCCAGGAGGTGCTGGTGTCCCCGAGACCACCAGGCAAAGCTGTCGCAGGGGCTAACCCAGCTCCCATGGGGCGAGGGGGCACGGACAGGTCAGGGGTCGGAGGAATGATCTCCTCCGTGGGGTCCACCACCGGTGCCGCCCCCCCCTCCCCAGACAAAGACTGAGACAACGGACCAGTGCCCACCCCCGCGGGGGAGGCCAGGACGGCCGGGTCAGCAGGGGGCTCCTGCGAAGGCCCAGCACCCAACTGCGGGGGCAAAAGCCCGTCCTCCCTCACCCGTCGGGCGCCAGTATCCACCTTGATTGGAGGACCCTGACCACGGCGCGCCTTCGGTACTTTTGAAGGCCGCCGCTGAGGAAGAGGGGCCGCCCCCGCCGCTAATCGCTCTGAGCGCCGCACAGGAAGCCCTGCCTCCACAGGCAAGCCCTCATCCGCCTCAGCCGCATCAGCAGCCAGAAAGACGAAACGGTTGATGTCCAACACGGGCTCTGCATCCGGCAATGGGGATGTCTCCCGTTTCTTCCTTTTGGACTTGTCACCCTTGGAAGGGACCGTGGTCCATTCCTGAGGTGGCACCACCCGCAACCCACTATCCTGTCGTGACACAGCAACCTCCACCACATCAACCCTCTCCTCCTTCCTACCCAAATCCCCTCCCCCTGGTGGCTCCCTCGGTTCAATGGACTCCTCCACCCTAGGGCCCCCGGACTCCTCCTGAGGGAGAGGGTCCTCCACAACCTCCTCCCGCACAGGAGTCCGAGGTGGGGCGACGGCATCCCCCCCCCGGTCCATTGTGTGATGCGGAGGGGCAGCGGGCAAAGGGGTGGCCCAACTCCCCGCAAAGGTTACACCGAATAAGCAAACACCCGGCCGAGGCGTGACCCCATCCACCACAACGGGTGCAGACCTGCTCGGGACAGTTCATGCTCAAATGACGGAATGAGCCACAGCGGTGACACTCGCGAGGTTGCCCGGGGTAATAGCACAAGATGCGATCCCGACCGAGGAAACCGGCCGAGGGCACGTGCTGCACCACGTTTCCCACCTCACACAACCGGATCCTACCCTTCCACGACCCGTCCCACACCCCTAGGGGCCCAGCGCCCTTAACCAGGGGTGCGAGGAGCACCGCATGGCGCGACAACCAAAACTGGATGTCCTGCCCTGGGAGCGACTCATTCCTGGCCAGGATGGTCACAGGTACTGTCCCCTGGCAAGAGATAGGCACAACATGAAAGTCAGCCCACCCGCCCTGCCCCCTCTGCTGCTGGTATCGGTCCCAGAAAATCTCCAGCCCCCGTCGCAACATGAAACTAACATCATATTCAATGGTGTTGTTCATGTGGATGAAGGCGTAGAGATCTCCCGGGAGAAATCCCAGCCCAAGGACCATCCTCAAGACCTGTTCCCTAGCTGGAGGGGGCCCCTCCCCAGCCCATCGGATCTGCGCCACGTTGCGCCGTCTGACCTCACCCCCTACCCCTCGGAACCCTCCCCCACTTCCTCCCCCTCCTGCAGGACCACTCCCTTGGGAACCCCCCTCCCCCCAGCCCCCCTGAAGTCCCCGGGGTAGTACCGGACCCCCTCAGAGCCTCTGCAAAGGTACGGGGGGGGAACCAACCCCCCAGCTCCCATCTCCTGCCCTCCACTCTCCTCCCCCGCAGCTACCTGCGAGGGATGCTGCTGCTGTTGTTCAGGATCCGCAGCCACCTCGACGGGGGCGACCTGGGGGCTGGGCAGGACCAGCTCAGCAAAAACCGAGTCAGGGATACTATCCCTGCCGGATCCCTGGGTGCCACCGAGAAAATCTGGAGCACCCCCATCCGCAAGACCCTGCGGCCGCCGAAATGCATCAAAGGCCCCCTGAGGGCCCTCCGGGGTTTCCAAGGCCAACTTGATGGCATCACGGACCTGTTGCTCGGTGACACCCAGAGGACCAGAGAGCCCCCCCGTACCCCCGTCCTGTGTTCCTAACCCATCGCAGGGCTCCTGTGTTTCCGCCACTACCACCGGGGACGGACACCGCTCCCCCCCAGTCCCGGGTACTAGGGGCGCCACCCCATCCCTCAGCCCCACAGACATCAATCCCTTCCCCCCATCAGGACAAACCATTACCCCCCTCCCACTGGTAGACCAGTTGTCCGCTCCCCCTCCCCCTCTTTGCCAGCTACCGGGGTACCTTGCACTTCCCCACGGACGGCAGACACTGAGGACGCCAAACCCCCACCTAACCCACCGTCCGCTACCCCCTGCACGGCTACCGGCAATAAGGCAGGACCGTCCCGAGACAGCAGGACAGATCCCCCCATAACCAATCCCCCCGAACCTCCACCCCCCAGCCCCCCGTCACTCCCAGGTCCTACCTTATTGCTGGTGCAAGACGTGGCACAGGGGTCAGGAACATCCCGGCCGGCAGCCAGGGCTCCAGCAGAAAGGGCGGACGCCCCCCCACGAGCTAGGCTTCCCTCGGCCACACCAGCGGAACATACAGACACCTGTGCATCCCGCTCCATGGACACAGGTTGCACGAACAGCTGCTGAGAACCCTTCCTACCCCCCGGGGGCTGCAGACACCGACGAGCAGCCCTGACCCTGCTCTTTCTCCTTCCCTGTACCCTTCCGGCGCCAGACAGCCACCTCAGGAAACACAGGGCGGCCGTCACGCAGCCGTCTGGGAGCCGGAAGGGCAGCTACCATAGGAGAATCCTGACCCCCAACCGTCCCCCCACCAAACACCGGCACAGGAACCCGAGCCACTGCTGCAACAAAGGAAGCCTGATTCTCAGCAGACACTGAGTCTGCAGACCCCCTGCGCTTGGAAAATGGACCCAGAGGGGAAGAGGCAGTCACCCGAGGAAGATCCTGCTGTAAAGCTGGCTGGCAGAGAGTCACAAACTCCTCCGTGGATCTTCTGCGGTGCTCCAGCTTCAAGGCAGCAACGGACCCGCGGCGATGTTCACACTTCCGGGTAAACCCGGAAGTGACAGCAGCTAGCTGATGGCGGCCATCTTGGACCTCTGGTCGACCCGGGGAAAGCCCTGCGAACTCCTCCTCCTGCGGGGTAACTCCATCAGCTGTAGTGACGGCAGTATGCGGACTCCGGCGGCCATCTTGGAAACGGCCTTCAGCTGACAAGGACGTTGGAAATGCCGGGAACGACACAGACGCAGCCCCAGAAACCTGCTTCTCACGTCTCCTGCCTTCTACCATCCTCTCTGCCCGATGCACTGGTGCAACGGCCATTATTCGATCCCGCGGATTTTGGCGGGCCAAGACCCAGCCCCCAAGTGCCCCGGGGGCACCGGACATCGGGGAACACATCGGGTTAGTGCTGGGAAGAGCCACCACAGCAGCCACGGAAGCCTCATCCGGCGGTTCAGCTACAGCAGGAGCCGGCAGGTAAGAAACCCTGGGGTCTTTAGCACTAGGCAATACTGGCAAAGATGATAGTCCTGTATCTACTGCACCCGGAAAGGGCAAGGGTGGATAGCAGAACCTTCGGAGATCCACCGGCCGTCCCACCCCCGGGGGCCCCCCCCGGACTGCAGCTACACCATGATCCCACCTATCATAGTTGTAATATATCTCCGCGAGGGACCCACAACCCTGGCTTTTGAGATACACTATTTCCTGATATTTGCCCTTCAAGGCCCGCTTCACCCCCTTTCTATAGGTGTTATAGGCCACCCATTCCTCACCGGGAATGGTGGCCTGCAGGCTCTCCAGGTGGGAGAGCTGGGCTTGCAGCTGGGCCGCCTCCTCCTGGAGACCCCGGAGCTGCCGCACCGCCGCCACGATCTCATCTGGGGCCCTAGCTGGCTGCTGGAAGGACGGCAGGCCCGACCCCCCATCCTCATCCTCACTGGAGGAGGTAGAGGCCTCCTCCAGGACCCGAGGCGGAGGGGGGAACCCGCCTCCCCCAGTACTGTACGACACAGTCCTCCAGGGCCTCTCCCTGCCACCACCCAGCCTCCACACCCTGCCTGGGAAGGAGAAAGGAGCCTCCTCCCTGGGGTAGCGGGCCCAAACCTCCATACCTGTGGGTCCCTCTTCCCTGGCCAGGTGCAGTCCTACCTGGGGAGTCCCCCTCCCGGGGTACCGGCTGTACCAGGCTTCCAGGTTCCCCATCCGATGGCAGCAAAGGAGGCCCACCAGGCTTGGTAGGCCTCTGGGCCTGGGCCTCTCCTGCTGGAGATGGCCCAGGACCCGACATCCAGGCTCAGGCAAACAGCTAGGCTCCGCCCCCTAGCAGGAGCTCTGCACAGTAGGTCCTCACACCTTGACTGCTGAGGAGCAACTGAGTGGAGGGACCACTCGTGTGGCAGCAGGACTCGACTTTCTGAAAATCCAGATACGCTATATCAACCGACTCACCTTTGTCTACCTGTTTATTCACACCTTCAAATAACATAACAGATTAGTAAGACAAGATCTTCCTTGGCTAAAGCCATGTTGGCTGTCTCCCATCAAGCCATGACTATCTACATGTTCAGTAATTTTATTCTTTATAATGATTTCTACCTTTTTTCCTGGTACTGATGTCAGACTCATGAGTCTGTAGTTTCCCGGATCACCCCTGGAACCCTTTTTAAAAATTGGTGTTACATTGACCATCCTCCAATCTTCAGGTTTTACAGATGATTTTAATGATAGATTACAGATTACTAATAGTAGGTCTGTGATCTCATATTTCAATTCTTTCAACACCCTTGGATGTATACCATCCGGTCCAGGTGATTTGCTACTCTTCAGTTTATCAAATGATTGTAATACATCTTCCCGGTGTATCAATATTTCTTTCAATTCTTCTGCAGCATCACCTTTAAATGCCATGTCAGTTATGGGTAACATCCCTACATCTTCCTCAGTAAAGACCGAAGCAAAGAATTCATTCAGTCTCTCTGTTATGGCCTTGCCCCTCTTAGTGCCTCTTTTACCCCTGCCTGGGATTTGGAGCACTTAGGCTTACGTGGGCCATGCCCCTATCCTTTGGCCTGCTGACCCTGTTGGGGAGCTGGAAAGGTCGAGTACTGGGGGTAGTTTCTATAAGCCTTCCTCTTCTTCAGGTAAAGGGGCTTCTTCCCCGAAGCCTTCTGTTGGGAAGGGTCAGCGGCTTTCTTGGAGAGCCTGGTTCTGCTCAGGAACTCTGACTCCAGCTCATCGGCCTTATCATTCATAGCTTTGCTGAATAAATTCTCCCCGTGGCATGGAACATTGACCAGCTTGTCCTGTACTCATTGCTGCAAGTTGGAGGATTGTAGCCAGGCCTGGCAGCAGGCACTAATGCCCATCGCAGCTACTTTGGCCACAGACTTGAAGCCATCAAAGGCCACTCGAGTGATAAGTTTGGAGTACTCCTTGACTGCCGAGGTCAGGATCCGAAACTACTGGAGCAGCTCTTCTGCTAGCCTACTGAGAACCAAGTGAGCTCCCTCGCCATGTCTCACAAGTACATGCCCATATAGAGCTGGTAAGCCTGGATCTGACCAGCGAGCATTGAGCCCTGGTAACACTTCCTGCCCAAGGCATCCATGGAGCAGGCCTCCCTGCCAGGGAGGCACTGAGGAGTATGTCTTCTGGATTTAATCCTAAGCGTGGCCGACTCTACCACCATGGAGTTATCGGGCAGCTGAGCCTTTTGGAATCAGGGGCTCTGGCGGACTCGGTACGTGGCATCGAGCCACCTGCCCACAATCAGCCCTGAGGCGGGTGTCTCCCACATACGAAAGAGAAGCCGTTCCAGGATGGGGAGAATCGGCACCATGAGTGCCTCCTTTGGAGGAGAGTCGTACTGGAGAATCTCAAAATCCTCCACCTGAGGCTCCTCCTCTGACTCCATAGTGAAGGCCAATGCCTTCGCCATGTCTTGTACAAATTCCAGAAAAGAGAGGTCCTCGAGAGGGGACCTGCACCAGTCCTCTTTGTGGGGGGGGGGGGGTCCCGAGGGGACATCCCAATGTAGGTGGGTGTCAGAGGATTCATTGTCAGTATTCCAGTCTGACTCAGAGATGGATGAGACCTGGCGAGACCTGCAAGCCTCGGAACTGTGCCACCAGTGCCGCAAGGCCCCTGGTGCCCCTGTGGTCAGAACCAGAGGTGAACATCAGAATATAGGAACATAAGATATGCCATACTGGGTCAGACCAAGGTCCATCAAGCCCAGTCGAGGCCCAAACGTTTTAAATGCCTGGAAGGTATACTGCCAACAAATGAATGTGATGCTCTCTGGCAAAGGCCCACAGTTGCAAAGCTTCGTTGCATAATTGCAGAGAGCCTGTTCCGCCTTGTTTGTTTAGGTAAAACATGGCCACTTGATTGTCGGTTTGCACCAGAACTGTTTTGCTTACGAGATGAAAGCAAAAGACTCGAATAGCATTGGAAATGGCCCTTAGTTCTAGGAGTTTTATTTGAAGAGAAGCCTCCTGTGGGGTCCAGAGACCCTGGGTAGACAGATCACCCAAGTGGGCTCCCCAACCCAACTTGAATGCATCTGTCGTCAGTACAGCCTGAGGTAGGGGTTGCTGAAAAGGAGAGCCTACTGTAAGGTTTTCCAGAGATTGCCACCAATGCAGAGCACAATCAGACGTGTGGTAACTCTGATCTTGTCTGACAGGCATCCTGAGGCCTGGGACCTCTGGGAAGCTAAGGTCCACTGGGCCGCTCGCATATGAAGGCGTGCATAAGGAATCACATGGACTGTAGATACCATGTGTCCTAGAAGTCGAAGCATCTGTCGAGCAGTGAGGAAGGTTTGTAGCACTGCTTGAGATGCTAGTTCGATGATGCGCAGACAGCGAGGCTGAGGAAGGAAAGCCTTTGATTACTGTGTCCAAGCGAGCCCCTATAAGCTCAAGGGATTGAGATGGGGTGAGCTGGGACTTTGGAAGGTTTATGATCCATCCTAAGTACTGCAGTATTTGCATTGCTCGGGAAAGAGCATGACTTGCCTCTGGAGCTGATGGTGCTCGAATGAGCCACCTTGCCTCTGGAGCTGATGGTGCTCGAATGAGCCAATTGTCTAAGTAAAGGAAGACAAAAATTCCTCGAGTCCTCATAAATGCTGCTACTACTGCCATGCATTTCGTGAAGACCCTTAGAGCAGAGGCCAGCCGAAAAGGAAGGACCCTGTATTGAAAATGTCTTCCCTTGACTAGGAATCGAAGGAATTTTCTGTGATCTGCATGAATAAGGATATGCATGTAAGCATCCCTTAAATCCAGAGAACATAGCCAATCTTGCTCGTGAAGGTATGGAAGAAGAGTGCCGAGGGAGATCATCTTGAACCTCTCTCGGATTAAATATTTGTTCAGTTCTCTGAGGTCCAGGATTGGTCTTAGTCCCCCTGACTTCTTTGGAATGAGAAAATAGGGGGAATAGAATCCTGTGCCCTGCTGGGACTTTGGAACCTCTTCTATAGCCCCTTGAGCCAGAAGAGTGGTGACCTCTTGCCACAACAGGTCTGAAACTAGTGGTTGAGATTTGAACTGTTTTATTAGCGTGGATGGGGGCAAGCTGAGGAAGTGGAGCTTGTATCCCAGACTCACTATAGATAGAGTCCAATTTTCTGAAGTGATTTGTTGCCATCTTTTGGCAAAATGGCAAATACGGCCTGGAATATTTAAAGCTTCTGGGCTTAGAACAGGAAGAATGGCTAAGTTCTCTAGACAACAGTCAAAGACCCTGAGGAGGCTGGGTCTGCTGAGCCTGCTGAGCTTGTGCCTTTCTTTGTCTAGTTTGTTGTTGCCCCTTCTGGGGAACATGTGTTTGCTGGGTGGAAGATGGATAGAATTTCTTCTTAGAGAAAAAAGGTTTTTTGAAAAACTTTTTCTTGGCTGGGTTAGCTGTAGATTTTGACAACCTATCCAAAGTTGTATTATCAGTGTCAATTTCATTAGCTTTAAGCTGCCAATCCTTGCCAAAGAGATTTTCTCCTGTGCAAGGAATGTTACCCAGCTTATCTTGCACCCATTCCTCCAAGTCAGAAGCTTGGAGCCAGGCAATACGACGTGCTCCTATGGATATAGCAGAGGTTCTGCTAATACATTCAAAACAGTCAGAGGTAGCACGATTCATAAACTTAGAGACATTTTGAGCATGTTTGACCAAAGTCAAATAATCTGTCCGTTTATCCTCTTGAAGAAAAGGGTTCGAAAGCTCCAAGTCTTTTGTAACCTGCTCAAGAAACATTCCCATGTATAATATATAGGAACTGATTCTTGCTGATAGCATGGAGGACTGAAAGCATTGACAACCAAAGGCATCCAGTGTTCTAGACTCACGACCTGGTGGATTGGAAGAGTGTCGTTTAGCACTCTTAATCCGCCTCATGGCGGACTCTACCACCATAGAATGATGTGGTAATTGAGTCTTCTGAAACCCTGGGCAAGGTGGTACTCGATACAAAGTGTCAAGACGTCCAGAATGTAGAGATACTGTTAAAGGAGCTTTCCACATTCTTAACATTAGATCATGAAAGATCTGGTGTATAGGAAGCATAGCTGCCTCCTTTGGAGTCAAAGGATATTGAAGAATTCTCAATTCTTCTGCTCTAGGCTCCTTTTCTGGTACTACTGTAATGGCAAGACCCTTTGCCATATCACGTACAAAATCATGAAAAGACATATCCTCAGGAGGGGACATTCTGCACTGAGGAGAAAGAGATGAATCTTGCAAAAGTTCAGCTCTGGTACCGGTGGAATCATCTGAGTCATCGGAATCGGAAGACTCAAAAGGAAGAAGTGCTGGGTTCTCCCGAAGCAGATGGCGTCAGTACCGCTCAATGTCGGTACTGAAACGAGTCGGTACCTGATTCCCCCATGCTGGAGAGAGATTCCAGGCTTGGCATCGGGGGAAGCATGCCTGTTGAAACAGGTACCGAGGGCACTGGCACCGGTAACTGCGGAACCGTCTGCAGCGACTTTAGTGGTACCGAAGTAGCTAAAAGAGTGCTAGACTGCTTTCGATAGCGAGGAGTCTTTTGTCCATTGCTACTGCCAATGCCGGGGTGTCGGTACCGGTGGAAGCGGCCACAACCCCCGAGCATGCCACCAGTAGTTCCAACAAGGTCGAGGCCTCGGGAACATCCTGGAGCCCCGATAAAGCTTTGGAGCCCGAAGACTCCCGCTGGGGCTGCTTAGCCAGTGAAGTGTCCTCGAGGGCAATGCCAGTGGCATCTTGATATTTAGAGGGAGATCTACCCTTCGAGGACTGGCCAGTCTTGGAAGACTTGTGTTTAGTTACCTGAGATCCCTGGGAAGAAGTAGAAGCCCTGGAAGACATTGATGCAACAGACATCGTGTCTGAAGCAAATAGGGCACCCAGTTGATTTGCTCGATTCTGAAGACTTCTTTTAGTCAACTTCTTCTAGGAGAGACACTCCATAGGGCAATGGTCAGGACCTAAACATTTAAGACACTAGTCATGGGTGTCGGTAATAGAAATTGTACCGCCACATTTTGAACACTTTTTAAAACTAGTGGCTGGTTTTTCCATGATAAGGGAACAGAGGGCCTAAAGCCCAAAATGGCGCCAAGCACCAGAACAGGGGAAAAAAAACCCTGGGAAAGCACTAAAATCAAGTTATTTTAGAAGGAAAGAAAGAAAAGCACTGGTGGTACCGATAGGCGTCGACGGAAGACAGACGCGACCACAAAAAATATAAATTTAAGAGAAGATTTTCTGAGGTGACAGGGGACATGTCCTGTCAGCTCCGCGGAAAACGAAGAACTGAAGTGAGAGAGGTAGTTGGGCGGGAAGGCAGCACACATGCGTGGTGGGATGCTCCCAAAAGCTTTCCTTTTGGGACACTAGGGAGCGTTCCCGCGCAGGCTCCGTTGGTGCTGACGGTACCCATATGTGAAGACTACATTCCTGCTTGTTCCTAGAGATAATATTTTTCCCCTCTCCATTTCACTCTTCCAGCCCCATCCCATTCTAATCCTCCCCCAACATCAACTCCCTTCTAGTTCCAGCCCCACCCAGCATCCGCTCCCTTCTAGTCCCCGCATCAGCCCATTTCCAGTCCTAGCCCCCCATCAGCCCATTTCCAGTCCTATCCTAGCCCCACCATCAGCCCATTTCCAGTCCTATCCTAGCTCCACCATCAGCCCATTTCCAGTCCTATCCAAGTCCCTCCATCAGCTCATTTCCAATCCCAGCCCCCCATCAGCCGATTTCTAGTCCTTTCCTAGCCCCACCATCAGCCCATGTCAAATCCTAGCTCCCCTCCACTCAGCCCATTTCTAATCCAAGCCCCCAAAGAGCCTACTTCCAGTTCTAGCCCCTCCATGAGTCCATTTCATTCCAAGCCCCCACCACAGCCCATTTCCAATCTTAGCACCCATTTGCAGTCCTATCCTAGCACCTCCATCAGCCCATTTCCTGTCCTAGCTCCCCCACTCAGTCCATTTCCAGTCCTAGCTCCCTCCCCTCACAGCCCATTTCCATTCCAAGCCCCCCTCCCCATCAGCTATTTGCAGTTCAAGCCTCCCTTCCACTCAGCCCATTTCCATTCCAAGCCTCCGTCCCCATCCCCATCAGCTATTTGCAGTTCAAGTCCCCCCTTCCACTCAGCCCATTACCAGTCCTAGCTCCCCCCCCCATAGCCCATTACCAGTCCTAAGCCCCCCATCAGCCCACTTCCGGTCCTAACCCCCCATCACCCCATTTTCAGTCTTAGCCCCCCGAAGCCCATTACCAGTCCTAACCCCCAATCAGCCCATTTCCAGTCCTAGCCCCATCAGCCCATTTCCAGTCTTAGCCCCCACCATAGCCCATTACCAGTACTAACCCATCAGCCCATTTCCAGTCCTAGTCCCCCACAGCCCATTACCAATCCTAGCCCCCCATAGCCCATTGCCAGTCCTAACCCCATCAGCCCACCTCCAGTCCTAACACCCCATCAGCCCATTTCCAGTCTTAGCCCCCCACAGCCCATTACCAGTCCTAACCCCCCCATCAGCCCATTTCCAGTCCTAGCCCTCCCCATAGCCCATTACCAGTCCTAAGAGGGAGGAGTGGTCTAGTGGTTAGGACAAGGTACTTCAGGCCGGAGGGCCGGGGGTTCAAGTCCCACCTGGGGACAGCAATCTCAGACCGGAGGGACTGGGATTTCTAGTCCTGTAGGCACTACTTGTGGTCTTGGGCAAGCCACTTAACCCTCCATTGCCCATGTTCCCTGTAAGTATTAGCGTATGTGTCTCATATCCCCTCGTGTTAAATGTATCCCCCAATTGACCGCTTTGACCCGGTGAAAAGCAGGATATAAATACAGCTAAATAAAATAAAATAAAATAACACCCCCCCCCATCAGCCCACCTCCAGTCCTAACCCCCCCATCAGCCCATTTCCAGTCCTAGCCCCCCCCCATAGCCCATTACCAGTCCTAGCCCCCCATAGCCCATTACCAGTCCTAACCCCCCATCAGCCCATTTCCAATCCTAGACCCCCCAGCCCATTGCTAATCCTACCCCCCCTCCCCCCATCAGCCCAGGGAAACTTTAAAAGAAAAAACAAACTTGCTGCTGCCGTGGCAGCGACAGAATCAAGTATCTCCTGCGGGGCCCCCGCTCGCCCAACAGAGCCCTCCCTCCTGTCCGGCAGAGCCTTCCCTCGATCACTCTCCTCGGTGTGTCTTTCAGAGCTGCAAAGGGAGAGTTTCCCTCTCGCGGTTCTGTTAAGCCGGCCGGGGCTGATGGGAAACAGGAAATGCCTGTTCCCATCACCCCCAGCGGGCTTAACAGAGCCATGAGAGGGAAACTCTCCCTTCACGGCTCTGAAAGCCGTGCCGAGGAGAGTGATCGAGGGAGGGCTCTGTTGGGCGGGTGGGGGCCCCGCGGGAGACACTTGATTCTGCCACAGCGGCAGCGGCAGCAGCAAGTTAATTTTTTCTTTTAAAGTTTTCCTGGGCTGATGGGCAGAATGTTGTTTGCGTGGGGCCCCCTGAAACGCGGGGCCCTGTGCAAACAACATTCTTGCTCAATGGACGGGCCGGCCCTGGTCCAAATACCATACCAGGTATCAGCTCATTTCCACTTCCAGTGCTGTCATCCTTCCCCCCCCCCCCCATGTCAGCACCTTTCCAGTCATCCTACCCTCTATCCATCCCCCTTCTAGTGCCATCCCAAGTGTCAGCTCCCTTCCAGTCCCAGTGCCCCCTCCCTTCCAGCCTCTTCCCCATTACCCAGCCACCTACCAGTACCACCCCAGGTGTCAGCTCCCTTCCAGTCACCCTCCAGTACCATTCCCAGGTGTCAGCTCCCTTCATCCCCCTCCGGCCTTCCCTAGTGTCATCACCCTTCCAATCACCCTCCAGTACCATCCTCAGGTATCAGCTTCCTTCCAGTCCCTTTTCCCCTTTCTGTCAGCTCCCTTCCTGCCCCTTCCTTCCCCCATGTCAGCTCCCTTCCAGCCCCCACCTTCCCCCCACGTCAGATCCCTTCCAGCCCCCACCTTCCCCCCACGTCAGATCCCTTCCAGTCATCTCCTTCCTCTATGTCATCTCCCTCTTTCCTCCTCTGTCAATTCCCTTCCAGCCATCTATTGCCTCTGTCTCAGCTCCCTTCCAGCCATCTCCTTCCCCTAGTGTCAGCTCCGTTCCTGCCCCTCTTCTTCCCTGGGAGCTGCGGCTCCTGTGTCCATCATCGGCTGCAAAAGCGGTAATAATTTAAAATTAAAACGAAACCGGTTTGGAGCCTTCTGGCTCTATGGAACTTCTGCTGCTGCATCCTGCTCTAGCGTAACTTCCTTTTGGAACAGGATGCAGCAGCAGAGGTTCCATAGGCTGGAAAGCTCTGCACTGGTTTCGTTTTAATTTGAAATTATTACCGCTATTGCAGCGGCGACTCTGTAGGATGCAGGAGCTGCAGCTGGAGCAGTGACAGCAGCTTGTCCACCTTTTTTTTTTTTTAAATCTGAAGGCAGAGTCAAGCAGCTATTTTGGGAGCATTTTGTGCCGCCCCCCAAAAGTTTGCCATTGCCACCTGACACTCCACCTCATTATAGAACCGCCCTGGGCTGTGTTAAAGGTTGAAAAATGGTAGGTCAACAAAGTAAAAAGAAGGTGATTGAGAACTATATATAAGAAGGAGAAATAAAATCTGAGTTGATAACTAGAGAAAAATAAATGGAATAAAACTGAAAGGAAAAGATCAATGCCAAAAATGGATGTAGGGGAGCAAATGAAGAAAGACAGGAGTGGAGAGAAGTGGCAGGGGGATTGCAGACTCCAGAAAAGAGAGTTAAGAGAAGACAGAGGACGAAGAAAGCAGATACCGGGACCAATGTAATTAGAAAAATACGATAGCTAGACAACAAAGATAATTTATTTTCAGTTTAATGACTGGAATATGGCAGTTTTTGCATTTTATATATGACATCTTTATATTTTGCACAGTATAGGGAGAAATGTATCACTGTTTCTATTTCTTGTATTGCACTGAATACAGAGCCTGGCTTGTGGGGGTTTCAATTTAATTTTATCTACATTTTTCTACTCTGAGTTTGTTATAATTTATTCTATACTTGGTGAGGGTCTAACTGTGTTTTGCCTGTGTGTCTGAGACCATGTGTTCTGTTAGCATGGAGTTTCTATGTAGGATCTGTAATAATCCAGCTTGTTCAGTTTTCTGAATAGGTGTAAGGATGTTCTAAGGCCCACTGCAATATTTATTCTGCTGCTCTTTTCTGGGTAGGCTCCTTATGTTAATTTTAGAAGTTGGGGTTATTATGGTATGGTAGTTTTACATTATAGGTCTTCAGTAACTTTTGCAGGGTTTTGTGTTAAATCACAATCTGCCTGGTACTGGGCTATTAATGAGATGACATCAGAATCAAATTTTATTTTCTTGTATATTGTGTTCTGTGGTGAAATGTCCTAAGTTCTGCTCGCATCTACTTTTGGAAAAAGGGTTTTGCTTGATTCAAAATAGATGTTCAAAAAGAAAAAGAGAATCATAGTGCCTTTTTAACGCCAAAATAAAATGAGTTATAATTTATTTTGGTGTTAGAAACTGCGCTGGGGTTGTTTTTGTCCCTCGGCGTGTGAGCACCTTACATCTCCTTTGGTTTTTGCAGAATATATATTTACAGGTGTCAGCTCTTATTTTTTTTTTTAATCTGAGAGTGACAGGCTTAATAATTAAACAGCTACAATTTTTGCTGCATTTTAATTATATAACCTGGGAATATATTGCTTTTCTTTTTTTTTTTTTGGCAAAGCCACTGATTAAGAACCTCTGCTCCCTCTGAGTATTTTGGAGGAGCCAGCTCATCCCTCACCTGTTTACTGGCTTCCTATCCATCTAGTGTTTTGTTTCTAAGATAACCATAATGAATATGCAAATATGTTGCCCGACCTTTGTCCTCCCCCCAAATAAAGCAGTCAAACTGCGCCCATGGTAAAAGTGCAAAGTAGGGAAGAATAACTCAAACTATAGATACATAATGCTAAATTAAATAATTACTCCTACATCCAAAGGCATCGGAACCCTGTATTCCATAGGGGGGGGGTCAAGCTCCACCCAAGGGCCAGCCGACCTCCATGCTGCAATCGCTGGCCTTCCCCTCCTGTCTGCCCGCAAGGATCTCTCCCGCAAGTAGACAGGAGGGATCTGTGCCACAATCGCAGCGCTCATCTGCCTGCGGAGGATAGGATCCCCGCAGCCAGCCTGCTGCTTGCCAGGTCATGATTGCTGGCCTTCCCCTACTTCTGGCCACAGGAGATTGGATTCCTGTGGACCTTAGTAGGGGAAGCCCCGATCGCAGCATAAAGTTTTGGTGGGGCCAGGGACCCTTGCCCTCCCCCCCTTTCCGATGCCTATGCCTACATCTCCATTGATTAATGTTGCTAACCCTGAAAATATGCGCAGGAATGGATTTGTCTCACCTAACAATGTTCTGAGGAGTGGAGGAGTAGCCTAGTGGTTAGAGCAATGGCCTAGTACCCAGAAGATCAAGGGTTTGATTCCCACTGGTACTCCTTGTGACTTTGGGCAAGTCACTTTACCCTCCATTGCCTTGGAAGAAAAGGCTGGCAATCTGCTTCTGGTGATACAATGCCAAGAAAACCCAGAGGCAGCTGGGTCACTATGAGTCAACACTGACTTGATGGCACTAAAAAAAAAAATAATGTTCTGAGAATGTGGAATGTTATCAGTACTTCTCACCACCTTCCTCCTCTTCCTCATGGGTCAACATTATTTCTGTTCCTTCTTTGTTGTTGCACCTTCTGCTCTCTCATGTTATCTCTTCTGTTCCTGACTTCTGCGACACTAGTCTATATTCACCAGATGCCAGCCTAGGCAGGTTTCAGCCTCTAACAACAATAAAGTATTTGTGGAAGGGGGCTCTAATCCAATATGCTCATGCAGAGTCAGAGTAGAGTGGGGGTTTCTGGGTGAACATTTCCTTTTGAGGGTCAAGTCATTCTACAGATCACTGTCTCACTGCCCCTCTAGTCCCCTTCCATAGAGAGGACCAAGCCAAAGGTCAAACATTTCAGAAACCTGCAACCAGTTTCAGACAATTGAAAATATTCTTGGACAATTACAGACATTTAGAAACCACAAGTATATTTGCAGCTGAGGTGTTGCTCAGTCTCTACTGGCTATATCAGTCAGTTAGCATATGGCATCAGCACTACACAGGCTGGCGCTACCATGAGGTGAACTAGGTAGTCACCTAGCACGCCAATCCTCTGGGGGTGCCCATTGCTGTCGCCCCTCTCTGGGACAGATAGAGTCAGCAATGGCTTGAAACAGCCCTGTAGCTCTTACCTTAAAGCTTTGGAGCTGCGGGGCTGTTTGCTTCTGCCCCCTCTTCGACTCTCAATGCAATCATCAAGCATCAGGGAGCAGCGGAAGCAAACAGTCCTGTGGTACCGAAGCTTGATGGTAAATGCTGCAGGGCTGTTTGCAGCTATAGCTGCCACTGTTTGTCTCAGGGAGGAGCAGCAGCAGTGACAATGGCCACTATGGGGGGGAAGGCATGCCATGGGGGTGGTGCAAGGGATGAGGTTCACCTAGGGCGCCTCATCTCCTTCTGCTGTCCCTGGCACTACTTGTCTATCACTAAGGGAGAAGGGTTCATGTCTATCCATGTCATTGCTGTTGCTTAGCTATGTCCTGCATCCCCCTAGTTAGAGGATAAGCCTCTCTAACTTCTGTTTATTGCCTAGCTTTGTTCTATTCCTGTGTGCAGCTATTAGACTTGCACAGCTATTTCCCCTTTTTTGAGCCAGGTACCTCTAAAACAAAGCATTTTTGGGCCTTTGTTCTGTGAATAGCAAATGTACAAATCAAACTGGAGTCTGTTCAAAGTCGTTTCAGTGTGACTTCAGTTGTTGATGGCTTAAGTAAACTCCACAGTTTGGAATGTTTTATTCCCTCTATCTATTCTCTCACCTAAAGATGGACATTGTGACCCTCATCGCACTGTTCCCTCTAAGCTGTGCGCGTGTCCGTGTGCACACACCTCGCCGAGCGAGCGCACATACTTTACAACAGAGCGCACAAAAATTACGGTTCTGATTCTGATAGAAAACAACACAAACATCTTAAAATTTAAAAGTTGTGGTTGTAATTACTAGAAATTTTCTGCTTCATTTAGTAATCGTCTATTTTAATTTAATTTGATTAAAATCAATGTGGTGTACTGTCGTAGCCCCTTGCCTAGGCCAGAGGCTCAGGGCAAAAAGGGCTGCCTTATTTGTCCTTAAGTAAAGAGTCACTGATTTTCTCCACCAGGTAAATTCATTCCATTTATATCCAATGTAGTTTTAGTTAATAAACTCAGGGTTCAGTGAATGTTCTTTAGTTTAACAGAAGGTCTTAGCTTTCTCCTAGCTAAGTACAATATTGCTCTTCAAAGACTTCCTGTCTCAGTCCTTTTCTTAGCAATAATTAAACATCCCTTCTACATAGAGAACAATCCATCGGTGCTTCATTACACCCAGAATCTTCCTCACAAGGATCAATCTGCATGTCCTCTTGCACCATACATTACTTATCTTCCCCTGGGTTTTCAACAACACGTTCAAACTTACTGTTTTGTAGAAACTTCTGGAGTTCCTCTAAAAGCTGCTCTCCTGGATAAGAACTGGTTGTACCTTGAGAGTAGGCTTTTCTGTCTTGGAACAGTTTCTTTAATACTTTAATTGTATTCAGGTCTGTCTCTCGGCTCGAGGCTGGGTTCTGGTTATCTCTGTCTATAACTGCTTGCACCCACCTTCTCTCAGCTTGGGTTCCTGGAACTTGGTTTTGCACACTCTGCTCTGCAGTCTGGCTCAGCTCATTAGCAACATCTCCAGCTATCCATCTGCTGGACTCTGAAGCAGGCGTACCTTTCACCTTAGAACTGCTTCTTTGGTTGCTAAAAATTTTTTCCCACGTGGAGTAAAGCTTTCCACGTCTGCCTTCTCTTGGTTTCCTTGAACCAGGCTTCACTGCTCCTGAACCCTCTGGCTTCACAGCTGCTGGACTCTCAGCTGCTCTTTCTCCTTCTCCTCCCTCTGCTCTCACTGAGGCCAGCTTAAAAAGCTGTTTTCCTGCCACCACTCCCTGCTCCCTACACATGTGCCTGTGATTAGAGCTCAAACCTGCACCTACGTTAGGGCTTGGGCGTGGCTCAGCCTCAGCTAGTATGTGTTTCTTTAGTTTATCTGAAGCTTGAACCCTGTGGAAACCTTGTCTGTCTCTTGTCTTAAAGGCGTATTCCCTATTTTCCTCTGTTTCCATCTGTTCAACACCACTCTCATCGTCACACATTCCCCCCCTTAAGATATTAAGGGCTGGCATGATCCCTTCTGCACAGCTCATAATTCTCGCTGGAACGTCGGTGTAGCTCTTCCTTTTCCATGTTCTAGGGTCTATTGTGGCAAGATGCGCTAGCGCTACCCTCTCATGCCAAGGCCTTAGTACATTTACGTGGTAAACTTGTTGGCGGCCCCTCCTGTTTTCCACTACGTATGACACAGGGCCTACCTGTTTGACCACTCTATAGGGCCCTTTCCACTGGCTCTCGAACTTCGGAGTGGCCCCTGTCACCATTACAATCACCTTCTCGCCTATAACCAGCTGGCGAGGCTTTGTATTTCGATCATAATAACCTTTCTGCCTTTGCTGACTGGCCCTTAGATTCTCCTCTGCTACTTGGGAGGTTCAGGTCAATCTGCCTCTTAAGTCCCTCAAAAACTGGGGTACCTCTATTTCTTCTACTCCGGGTTCCACCCACTGTTCTCTCAGTATATCCAAAATACTGTGTGGGGGTCGCCCGTACATTAGTTCGTACGGTGAGGTCCCTAAGGATGCTCGCTTCCGTTCTCTACAGGCGTATAAAACGAAGGGAAGCATGGTGTCTCACTCCGTCATCTTACCTTCTAACCCGCGTCTCAGCATTTTCTTCAAGGTCTGATTCTGCCTCTCCACCAGTCCATTCGACTGTGGATGATAGGCAGCGGTCTTTATATGTCTGATTCCAAACGCGTCCCAGACCTGGGCTAGATATTTAGACATAAAATTGCTGCCCCTATCGGTCAACACTTCCTGTGGGAATCCTACCTCGCAGAACAGCTTTACTAGTTCTGCTGCCACTGTCTTGGCAGATATACTGCGTAGGGGAATGGCCCATGGAAATCTCGTGGCTTGGTCTACTACGACCAACTGGAACCCACGGGGCGTCCTTACCAGGGGGCCCACTATGTCCATGGCTACCCTACGAATGGGCTCTGAAATTACAGGTATAGGTATCATTGGTACCTCTGTTGGCCGAATCGAGATAACCCTTTGGCAAGACAAACAAGACTCGCAAAACCTAGCAGTCTCCCTAAAAACACCTGGCCAATAAAAACGAGTCAATATCTGGTCCAGTGTTCCCTTTATCCCTTTGTGTCCCCCTATGAGGTGGTCATGCGCCAGTCTTAACACTAGGGTTTTAAACATCGTAGGGACTACCAACTGTTTACATTTATTCCCCGTACTGGGATCCAAACTTTCCCTGTACAAAATTCCCTCATCTAAAAGAAACCTTGGCAGGGTATCCCTTCCCTCTTGGGCATACTTAAGAGCCTGTATAAGAGCAGGATCTGCCTGCTGCTCCTTGGGAAAGGACGAGAATTTGTTTACTAGTTCGGCAGGGAACCAAGGCAACTCCTGCCTGGCCTGTACCTCGGCTCTACTCTGGGATCGGGTTTTCCTCTCCCAGCATTTCTCTCCTTTACCCTTCTTTTCCTTGCTTACCGGGGTAGTTATAAGATCTTCATGGGATGGAAGATCCTCTAGCGCCCTCTCTCGAGATTCTTCCTCGCCCCTCTCTAGAGACTTTGACTGGGCTCTTGTGGCTATCATTCCTTCCTTATGCTGTAAACCCTGTTCTAAACCTTTTTGGAATTGTGGCCAGTCCCTCCCCAATACCAATTCTTGTGGCAATCTGGGCACTACCACTACGGGAACCTCCCTTTCCACTCCTAATCCTTTTATTAGGACTTTATACACTGGATAACAGGATGCTGCCCCGTGAATGTACCTAATTTTTACCATTCCATTGGGTTGGCTTGGGACGGCCCGACCCTGGGATTCGATTTGTTGCCAAAGCTTCCTAAGACATCATGCTTTGGTCCGATCCGGAGTCTAGTAAAGCGTTTGCAACAACACCCTGCACTATTACTGAAAGAAGAAACCCTTCTCTGATCTCTTTTGTGTTTGCAGTCATCAGTGCTGTTTTCGCCCTACACTCTTTCTGCAGGTGACTCTCGCTTCCACACTTAAAGCATTTTCTTTTTACATACTTGTTTCTGAACATAGGCATGCATACTTTTGTATCATCATCCCTTGGCCTTTCCTTCCTTGAAATTGCCTTGCCGGAAGCACTGCCTTTCTCCCGTGCAACTAATTCCACTTCCATGAAACGCTCTGTAAGCAAGGTTGCTTCCTGGGTGTTTTGGCAATTCTGCAATATCAGGAAGGTGCGCACATCTTGCGGAACTGCGGCCATAAACTGTTCTAATATGATACTATCAAGTATAGACTCTACCGTCTTTCCCTCTGGTGCTAGCCATTTTATCACCAGACTTCTAACCCGCTGGCATAAAGCTCTTGGTGTTTCACCGGGTCTCAACCTCGTGCTCCTTAATAAGCGGTGATACACTAAGGGAGTCAAACCTAACCGGTCCCTAATGGCTTTTTTTAGCTCCTCATAATTGTTAGCGAGGGCCGCAGGCATGGCCCTGTACGCTGCCAATGCCTCACCCGTGAGGGATGTGGCCAAGCGTACAGCCCATTGGTCTTTCGGCCACCCAATTATGTGGGCTACACGGTCAAAGGCCTCCAAGAAATCATCTATATCGTCCTTATCAGTTAATTGACCAAAATGAAATGTCCCACTGGACCACAGTCCAGGTGTACCAGCATGAAACAGTCCTGCAGAACCAGGTGGAATCGTGGCTGGATCAGGCTCCTTCTTCTGGCTCTTCATCCATGCCTCCATCAGCTCTAACAGTGGCTTCTGCAGGGCCTGCATGCTTGCCGCTGATCGCTCCTGGGCTTCCAAAGACAGCTCTCTCTGCCTTTCGAACTGGCCTGCCATCCAATGAAGGATCTCCTTGGCCTCCATGGTCATTCTGCTCTGTGAAGACAAGATACAACACAAGTCGTGGTACTCAAAAACCATACGACAAGAAAAGAGGGAACTCAGAAAGATAGAACTGAGATGGAGAAAGACCAAGGCATCTGAAAACCAGCAACTATACCTAACAAAGCAAAAACAATACAATGAACACATCAACCAATCAAAGAGAGAATACCATACAAACATGATAAATACCTCCATAAACAAACCCAGAGAGCTATTCGAAATAGTGAAAATCCTCACAAAAGAGCAAAGGACAGAAGATGAAGTACAAATAGACCCGCAAAAATTTGCTGACTATATCAAGGAAAAATTTCACTCTGCACAACAAACAAGACCCAGCGCACCAACTCAGTCTAACTCACACCCTAAGACCTGGGACACATTCTGCTCACCATCAACAGAGCAGCTCTCCCACGTCATCTCTACAATCAACACAACACCGCTCCTACAGACCCTTGCCCAGTGTCATGGATCAAAGCCACCAAATCAAGCTTCATCCACATCATACACAACATGGTGCACAACTCCCTCACTCAAGGATTCATGCCAGATCAACTAAAGCTAGCCACAGTGAGACCAATCCCAAAGAAAACAACTCTCGACAAGAACAACCCAGCAGCATACTGACCAATATCCAGCATACCCTTTCTGGCAAAAATCATCGAAAAAACAGTACAACACCAACTACAAGAACACATTGACAACCACGCACCACTGGATGACAACCAACACGGCTTTCGCCCCAACCATGGAGTCGAAACATTACTGATTTACCTCTTCGACAGCATCCTCCAAATCATAGACAGCACCAATAAAGGAGTCTTAATGATCTTCATTGACATCTCTTCAGCATTCGACACAGTAGACCACAAAACTCTCCTGGAAAGACTAAAAAACATTGGGCTGCATGGTCCCACCTTAAAATGGTCCACTCATACCTAACCGACAGGCAGATACAGGTCAAGGTAGGCCACAACACCTCTCGACCCATAAAAGTCCTCCAAGGAGTACCACAAGGATCCGCCCTCTCAGCACTACTGTTTAACATCTACATCCAGCCAATATGCGACATCCTGAAAAAGAACAGCATTCAATATACAATCTATGCAGATGATATCATGATATACACACCTATCTCAGTTGACAACCCGGACTACTCTAAAATAACAAACTGCCTCACACAAATGACAAGATGGTGTCAAAACAACAACCTCGCAATCAACTACAGCAAGATTGAGGCACTAATCATCACTCGCAACCCAGACTTCATCCACCCACCGGACATCAAGATACAAAACACAACCATACCAATAAAATCGGAAGTAAAATACCTCGGAGTGACCCTGGAAAACGAACTGAATCTCAAGCCACACGTAAGCAAAACAATCAAAAATGCATACTACAGGATGAGAATCATCAGAAGACTTAAACCCCTCCTCGCCACTGAGCACTTCCATACTGTATGCCAAGCACTAATAACCCCCTTACTGGACTTCTGCAACCCAATCTACCTTGGACTAGCAAAACAAACACTCAAACCACTACAACTAGCACAAAACACGGCGGCCCGCATAATATCTGGATCAACAAGACATGAACACATTACACCTGTTCTGAAAGACCTACACTGGCTCCCAATCAGTGCACGCATCAAATACAAAACAATCATAAACATATTTAAGATCAAACAACACACTTCAGCCAACAGCCTGCACACCCTCATACAACCAGACACCAGCACACGCCCAAGAAGAAAAGGTACCTCCAACCGAGTTAACACCCCTAGAGACTTCAGAAAAACACGCAAAGACACCACAGAAAGAGCACTCTCCCTGGCTGCCCCAACAATCTGGAACACCCTCCCAGACGAGCTGAGATTGACGACGGACCTCAAAGACTTTCGCAAACAGCTGAAGACAACGCTGTTCATGGAACACTATGGACACGTCACATGAGCATACTACCAGGAACTACCAACATACACCCCTACGACCCCGATAAGAGAATGTATAACGGCACATGATGTTACTTAACACTCAATGTATAGAAGATTGTATTATAGTACACGATGTATCATAGCGCACAATGTACATAGATCAACCTAATCAAACACACTACAACATCTTACACACAAATCACGATATAACCTTCACTGCATGAAAAACACGTACACTCCCTTTGATTGTTTTGCTGTGATACCGCCTTGATTGTAGGATAAGGCGGTATAGAAATACTGTTAAATAAATAAATAAATAAGACAAACAGGAAACACCACCCTAGTGCGATATCATAATAACAATTGGCTATTCCCTTTTGACTTTCTCAGGTTAAAGCACTACACCTTGTACAGGTATCCTACAATAATCCACTTTGGTATGGGTTACCTGACACCGGTGTAGCATCAGGCTTCTCACACTACAGAAGAACTCTGCCGTCTTCCTGTGACTCAGACTCAGTCCTGATGCGCTCCTCTGCACGGCTCTGCAGCGGATTTGATTCCAAAGCAACTCCTGTAGTCTTGAAAATCCTTTGCACATGCGCACAGCGAAGAAATCCGTACAACTACGCCACCTGTCGTAGCCCCTTGCCTAGGCCAGAGGCTCAGGGCAAAAAAGGCTGCCTTATTTGTCCTTAAGTAAAGAGTCACTGATTTTCTCCACCAGGTAAATTCATTCAATTTATATCCAATGTAGCTTTAGTTAATAAACTCAGGGTTCAGTGAATGTTCTTTAGTTTAACAGATGGTCTTAGCTTTCTCCTAGCTAAGTACAATATTGCTCTTCAAAGACTTCCTGTCTCAGTCCTTTTCTTAGCAATAATTAAACTTCCCTTCTACATAGAGAACAATCCATCAGTGCTTCATTACACCCAGAATCTTCCTTACAAGGATCTATCTGCATGTCCTCTTGCACCATACATTGCTTATCTTCCCCTGGGTTTTCAACAACACGTTCAAACTTACTGTTTTGTAGAAACTTCTGGAGTTCCTCTAAAAGCTGCTCTCCTGCATAAGAACTGGTTGTAGCTTGAGAGTAGGCTTTTCTGTCTTGGAACAGTTTCTTTAATACTTTAATTGTATTCAGGTCTATCTCTCGGCTCGAGGCTGGGTTCTGGTTATCTCTGTCTATAACTGCTTGCACCCACCTTCTCTCAGCTTGGGTTCCTGGAACCGGGTTTTGCACACTCTGCTCTGCAGTCTGGCTCAGCTCATTAGTAACGTCTCCAGCTATCCATCTGCTGGACTCTGAAGCAGGCGTACCTTTCACCTTAGAACTGCTTCTTTGGTTGCTAAAACCTTTTTCCCACGTGGAGTAAAGCTTTCCACGTCTGCCTTCTCTTAGCTTCCTTGAACCAGGTTTCACTGCTCCTGAACCCTCTAACTTCACAGCTGCTGGACTCTCAGCTGCTCTTTCTCCTTCTCCTCCCTCTGCTCTCACTGAGGCCGGCTTAAAAAGCTGTTTTCCTGCCACCACTCCCTGCTCCCTACACATGTGCCTGTGATTAGAGCTCAAACCTGCACCTACGTTAGGGCTTGGGCGTGACTCAGCCTCAGCTAGTATGTGTTTCTTTAGTTTATCTGAATCTTGAACCCTGTGGAAACTTTGTCTGTCTCTTGTCTTAAAGGCATATTCCCTATTTTCCTCTGTTTCCATCTGTTCAACACCACTCTCATCGTCACAGTACATACTGTATTCTGACGTGTAGTCAAATTTTAAAGTATATAACTCCGAGTGTCGTTATGTGGCGCACAAAAATTTAACCTTCCTTCAAAAGCTGCACGGCTGATATTTTATGCGCACACAGCCTACAGAAAATTAGAGGGAACATTGCCTCATCTAATCTTCCATCCCTATTCAAAATATTCACACACAGTACCATCTGCTATTTAGTACAAACACAATTTTCATGAAAATTTATGTGCATACTATGGAAAATTCAAAGTATACACATAAGCCCAAACCCTACCTTGGGGACACCTCTGCTTGCTATGGGTAAAAATATGTTCAAAATTGCATTACATGAACGCTTTTAAACTTCAGGCAATTTTATAACAAACCATTTCCACACTTAAGCTTCCATTTCATATGTGGAAATGGTTTTGAAAATGATCCCTACACCCGTTTTTTTTTTTAAGTCTCCTTCCCTGAGACTGTTCTTCAATTTTTCATATGTATGTTTTCAAAGTGTGAGAGGGTAATAAAGAATTCTGATAGGGAGATTTATAACAGAGACATGTTTAAGGAGAAGGTGCTTTCAAAACACCACAAATATCACCTCAGAAATTAGATAAAAAGCAGAAAGAAAAGAAAACAGGATCGTAAATATTTTACCTGCCAAACAAATTTATCAAAAAAAGGATTGCTGTAAATGCTACTTTCAAACTGTATCAGACATAGGGGCATGTTTACTAAAGTATTTAATACGTGTTAATGAATGCCAATGCATGTTAATTGCCTAAAGCCCTTTAATTTCTATGGGTGCAATGGCACTTAACACATGTTAACATTCATTAACACATATTAACCTTTAGTAAACATGCCCAATAGTTCACGACAGAATGTACTACCACTACTAATCATTTGTATAGGGCTACCAGGTGTATACAACGCTGTACAATGAACCATGGAGATAAAAAAATCTCTTGCTCACACGCACAATTCAAATTTTAGATTTATTTTAGACAATCATAAACACTAATCGCAAATAATTTCCATTTGTATTTTTTTCCACTGGAAAAATAAGCAGATCTTAAAATTCAATTTATTGCACATTTACATAAACCATACTATTTTATATCTCACATTCTGCAAAACTATCATTTTATCTGAAGTAGACATTAGCTTGTGGCACTCTTTATGGATTATGGTTGCTGGCACCTGGTGGTCTCCATGATCCTGGCTGAAAGCGGTTGGCAGTGCTTGTTGGATCCTCTGAAGGCTCATTCTTTCCATAGAAAGGGGCCGATGCATGGCCTTTAATTTGAGTGTGACTTGGTTGAGCAATAAGCCCTTCTTGGTACTCCTTGGCCTGCTGGAGTTCGTCCTTTTCAGAAAATTCTTTGCTTCTAAGTTTTACCACTTCTCGGTATTTTTCATTGTTTAAAATTTCCTGAAACAGAAAACAACATTTACTTAAAATGAAATATAAAGGATAAAAAGCTCTCTCCAGCACTGGACATTCACAATAAAAACAGAATAATCATGGTTGCTGCTCCAAGCAGCATATAAAGTCACCATATAAATGACATTTTGTTTCAGGCAGACTGAGAAGATAGCATTTTTCTTTTTTAAATGTATAATTTGCTCCTACATTCTATACTACAGTGAAGCAGCAAGCAGACACGATATAGTCAATTTGGAAAATTTCAGTTCCAAAGCAACTAGAGGCCATACTGGGTTAGTTCAATGATGTACTGAGCTCACCAATACCGGTAAATTTGGAAATACCTGGACAATTTCTTTCCTGTTGCTCATTCCCACAAGTAGGAGGTTGCCATCTTTGTATCTGCTTAACTTACAAGGCTAATGCAGCTGTACTCCACAAACACGTCCAAACCTTTTTTCAAACTTAGCACTGCTATTAGCTTTAATCACATCATTTGTATAACACAAGGCTAATTTTTTCATGCTCTCTAATTTATTTTACATATTTTATTGATGACAAAGTCATGTATAAGAACAACTACAACTTTTAGGTACATTTAAAATAGTAATATTTTTGGTTTAATAGTTTCCTTCTGCTCCTATGGATTTTCTGTTCAGCTTGAAGACAGTCTAATGGAGTTACAGCATCATCATTCACAAATACCCTTGGAATTATCCCTTTTTTAATTCCTCCTTCCATCTAACCCAGTGTTTTGCAGTAATAAGCCTTGGCCAAGAGCCTCTGGAGCAGCTAGGCATCCTGAGGTTTCATTGTTTGGTAGCAATGGAGACTTCCTCCAGAATCTAGCATGTCTACAGACACTATTACCACTCAGCTATTGCTTCTGCTTCTAAAATGCATTGAAATTATAGTGAATAGAGACACTTGCCCCCAAACCATCCCTCACATTATTGGCTGAGGCACTTGTCTCCTTATAACCTGGATATGCAGAGGGAGATGCACTTCTCTGTATTTATTTTACTGCACAAACAAATGCTGAAACACAGAGAGAGCAATAAAAGGAGTTATACTTCTCTTTAATACAACCACTTAATTCTAAAGTAGTATCACCAATAGATTCTTTCACTGAAGAACAAAGGGGATGTGCAGACAAAAAGCATAGTTACACACCTGTAGCAGGTATTCTCTGTGAACACCAAGAATAAGTCCTCATGTATGGGTGATGTCACCAATGAAGCCCTACACGGAAATGCTCTTGAGCTTCCAAAGGAAATCTTTGTGAGATACACCACCCTTGCATGCCTGCCTTCCCGCCTGCTGCAGCGCCATCTTCTCCAGTCTATTAACATAATAGGAGCCAGAAAAGGCAACTCCCCGGGAGGTGTGAGGGTGTGAGGACTTATTCCTGCTGTTCACAGAGAACACCTGCTATCGGTGAGTAACTACACTTTCTCCATGAACAAGCAGGAAATGTCCTCATGTACAGGACACCCAAGCTACAGGCTACCGGAACCCAAGGAGATCAACAGCCTAACAGGGGCAACCAACTGGAGAAAATAGGAAGAACAGCAAGGTATTCCCTTGAGGGACTCATCTGATTCAGCATCCTCGGCCAACATCGACCTGAGGGATTTCTGCAGGCAGCCTGGATGGACAGAAGGGCCAGTGGACAGGAGTTGACTCTAAGCCCCAAAGAGATGCCGTAGCATGGCCTGGCCAAAATTGCTGTCCCATCAGGGATCCCAATTCAGACAGTAATGGGCTATGAAGGTATGGACCGAAAAGCACCTAGTAGCTTTGCAGCTTTCCTCTGCGGAAAACAGAGTGGATGGCCACTGAAACAGCCACTGCATGGACATTGTAGGCCATAACATGACCCTCAAGGCACAAGCCAGCCTGGGAATAAGCATGAGCAATGCAGTCTGCTAGCCAAAGGGATAGTGTGAGCTTTGAGACAGCGATGCCCAGCCTATTGGGGCCAAAAGAAATGAACAGCTGGGTGGATTGATGGTGTGCTTTCGAGCGATCCAATTTGAAGGTTAGAGCTGGTTTGCAGTTTAAGGTATGCAATGCCACCTCTCCCCTGTTGGCATGAGACCGGGGGAAGAAAGTCAGACAGAATATCAAATGTAGAGGTGGAAGGTGGAACGCAGAAACCATCTTTGGCGGGGGGGGGGGGGGGGGGCGCGTATGGAGAACTACCCTGTTCTGGTGAAACTTGGTGTATAGCGGGGGAGCTACCATGGCCTGGAGCTCAATGATTCATCGAACAGATGTCACTGCCACCAGAAAGAAGACCTTCTAAGTCAGAAATTTCAGGGGACAAGAGTCCAGCAGTTCAAATGGGCCCACATCAGCTGGGCAAGTACCACATTGAGATCCCAAGCCACCATAGGTGACTTGAGCGGGGGCTTTGAGGAAAAGATCCTGCATGAAGTAAGCCACAAGAGGCTGGGCCAAAATAGGCTCCCCCCGCTGGAGCTGTAATGGTACGCCCTATCACGCTGAGGACTCCTCAAACTGAATTGGACTTCAGGTCTGAGGTCGAAAGAAGAGGTCCAGTGCCCTGCCTGTGCACCAGGTGGAAAACCTCTGCCATTTTAGCATGTAGGCCTTGCGTGTGAAGTCCTTGCAGGATGCCAGAAGGATTTTGGTAACACCTTTGAGAAGGCTGAGCTCTGAGAGGACTATCCAGGTGGGCTCCTCAGCTGAGCTTGGATGCATCAGTTATAAGTATCTTGTGGGAGACAGCCATCTGGAACGGAGGTCCTCACAGCAGATTCACCAGCTTGAGCCACCAGTCGAGGGACCGCACCAGGGGCATAGTGACTGCGACCTTGTCTCGGAGACGGCCCATCACCTGCTTCCATTGTTTGCTTAAGTTCCATTAGGCCTGCTGCATGAAGAAATGGGCATAAGGGGTGACATGCACCCTGGCTGCCATGTGGCCGAGCAGCCTCAGCATCTCTTGGGCCGTTATGTGGCATTGGTGCTGCATATTGCCTGCTACTGCTACTAGCCACTGCATGTGGTCTTCTGGTAGAAAGGCTCATGACCGAATAGTATTGAGGATGGCCTCGATTAACTCCAGCTGCTGTGTGGGCTGGAGATGGGACTTTGGGTAATTGATTATGAAGCCGAAGCACTCAAGCACTTGAATGGTGAGCTCGGCAGACTGCTGGACAATGTCCGGCATGGGACCCCTGATAAACCAGTCATCCAGGTAAGGGAAGACAAAGACCCCATGATCTTGATGTAGGCGGACATGACTGCAAGACACTTTGTGAAGACCCATGGAGGCGAGGCCAGCTCGAAGGGGGGCAATGGGTACTGATAGTGCTGGTCACCCAGCATGAACCATAGGTACTGTCTGTGATTCTGGTGGATCAGGATGTGTGTGTATGCATCCTTTAGATCCAAGGAGCATAGCCTATAGAAGGTACAGGAGCAGTGTCCCTAGCAGGGCCATTTTGAACTTCTCACGCACCAGGAACCAGTTTAGGTTTCGCAGGTCCAAGATGGGCCTGAACCCTCTGGTCTTCTTGGGAACCAGGAAGTATCTGGGCCAGGGGAACTGGCTCGACAGCTAGGTCAGTCAATAGAGTGGAAACTTCTTCCTGCAACAGGCTCCGATGCATGGGGTCCATGGGGTACTCCCATGGGGCGTATGGAAGTGGCAGCTGAGTGAGTTGCAGCTGATATCTGTGCTTTGGACAATCTGCAACACCCAGGTGTCTGAAGTGATGAGGGGCTACTTGTGGGTGAAGTGGATGAGCCGCCCCCCTACCTGAGGGGGCAGCCTGGCAGGCAGTGGCAAGATGACTATGCTCCTGAGAAACCCATCAAAACCTCACCCCCGGCTTCAGCTGTGAGGTGGGATGACCCTTTGGTGTTTTCTCCCTTCACTACTGACAGGGGGCCTGCGCCTTCGGCTGAACTAGGAAATACCGGCACAGGTGAGGGTAGAAGGCCTTCTTGCCCAGGTGTTTCTTTCACACAGGAATCGTGGTCTTCCTGGACAGTCTAGAGAGGGTCACATGCTACTTCTCGAGCTCCTCTGCCTTTTCCTCCACCAGTTTCCTGAAGAGGTTCTCCTCCTAGCAAGGAACATTGGCTATCTTGTCCTGGACCCACTGTTTCAGGTCAGAGGACTGCAGCCACGCCATCCGGCAGGCAGCTATCCTACCACCGCTACTCTGCCTGTGAACTCGAAAGCATTGCAGGTGCCACACATTATGAATGAAGAGCAGTCCTCGACATGGGCCACCAAAGCCCAAAAGGTCTTGCTATGGTCCTCGGGGATGTGGGCACAAAGTCTGCCAAATCCAGCATGTCGTCCTTGAGGAAACATGCTCAGATAGGCTTGGTAGGCAGGACCCTGGCAATCAGCATGGAATCTTAGTAGCATTTTCTCCTGAAGGAGTCCAGGGTTCGAGCCTTACAGCCCGGGGCACTGAAGAGCGAGTCTTGGTGCTTTTAGCCCACTTCAAGGCCGACTCAACCATGATGGAATTGTGGGGCAGTTGAGGCTTCTTGAAGCCCATGACCTTCTAGATCCAGTACAGGGAATCAAGTCTCCGGTTGATGACAGGAATCACAACAGTAATCTTTGCAGGACATGGTGCATGTGCACAGTTATCACTTCCCCAGGGGCCAAGGGGTACTGCAGGAGCTCCAACTCCTCCATCCTTGGTTCCTCCTCCAATTCCAGAAAGAATGGAATGGCCTTGGCCATGTCCCTGATGAAGACCTGGAAAGACATGTCCTCCGGAAGCAACTTACACCACTCGGGGGGAGGTGACGGTTCAGGTGGCAGGTCAGGGGACCAGAGGTCCGAAGTCATCAATTTCTCCTTGGTCTCCCACTCCAATATGGATTCAGAGAGGAAGGCAAAGTAGTGTTGGGTCTCCTCCCCCGCTGGCTCTGCGGAGGGGGGGAGGGTGGATGCCAGTGGCCAATGTGCCACCCTTTGTATGGGCGTCGGTGCCCCTGAGCATCAGATTCTGACAGAGAGATAGTCGTTGGAACTGGTATTGACCTCCAACATGATGCACCAGCTTCAGCGAGCAGGGCACAAGTCTCCAGAAAGGGCTGGACGCAGTGCGGTGACGATGCCATCATTGCCGCAAAGATTGCATTTCATGAGGCTAGATCTGCTCCCAAGTGAACTTCGAGGGGTCAAAGGCGTTCCTCCAGAACTATCATCTGTAAGGGGGTTGATGCTGCAGCAATGGACACAGGTGTTGACACCTCAAGCAGGGACTCCACGATGACTGGTGCATCAGGAAACATATGGCTACCCTCTAGGGCAATGGGGGTTGACTCTTCTTCTGGGGGTTGATTCCTCCCGCTGGGGAAGCTTGGCCATTTGCTCTTGGCCCTCGCTCTCCGCTACAATAGAAGGGCTACAATGATGATGCACCCAGACTTTCTAATGGAGCTCACCCTTCGACACTGACAATTCATCAGAGAATCTTCTCTCACTGCTCAGGCCCCCTGGCTTCAACTGGGCACGGAGCTCCTTCCCCCAAGATGCCTCCACAGGAACCTTGGAAGGCGTAGACAAGGGGATCGGGGCTGAGGATGCTGAATCCGATAAGCTGAAGAGGGACTCCTTTTGTTTTTGCTGACCCTTCAGTCGCAATGGCATCATCTGCAGGCACAGATTGCAGGCCACGAGCTGATGATCGGGTCCAAGGCATTGTAAGCACCAGTTATGGTGGTCGGTGACCAAGATGGTCTTGCCACACTTGGTGCATTGTTTTAAGGCACTGGCTAGGACATACTGAAAAATACTGCTGTGGCCAAGTTAAACTCAATAGTGCCATGGGTGGAGAAAACCCCCAAGGGGCAACTCCCCCAAAATTAAACGATAGGGAAAAAAATCCTAAGTCAGTAGACCGACTGAGCAGACGACAGGCGGCAAGGAAAGCTAGAAAAAACTGGACCATGAAGGCCAAGAAGAAAAACTTTTTTCCATAATGCAGGAACACATATTAGAGACTCCACTGAAAAAAGAAGACTGGAGAAGATGGTGCCATAGCAGGCATAAAGGCAGGCACGCATTAGCGGTGTACCTCCCAAAGGTTTCCTTTGGAAGATGGGGAGCATTCCCGTGCAGGGCTCTGTCAGTGACATCACCTAATGTGAGGACTTATTTCCTGCTTTTTCATGGAAAAACATTTTGTTTTGTTTCCTGTGTTGTTTGCAGGTTTATTTTGTTTTGCTTTAATATATTTTCATTTTGTCGCATTTTGTTTTTATAAATTTTTGTTTCAGGGCAATTTTGTTAATTAAAGAGGTAGCTGGGCTGCTGGCCAAACAAAAAACATAGCTGAAAGGTTACTAGAGGTTTCAGGCAAATAAAAAACATGCCACTTTTCTTATGGCCAGAGGCTGGCCTCAAATGAGTGATCTTTGGGTTAGAAGGCAAGCAATTTGCAGAAGTTCTCATGTCTCCATGGGGGCCACCTCTAACCAGACTGTTCTTAACTGTATCTCCTATTGTTGGTGATCTTTGTTCCCGTTTCCTGATTGGCCTAAAGTTTGTCTGCTCTGGAGATCTATGGAAAATGCTAAATGGATTTTTTGCCTTGTGATTATATTGATCATTAATTGGACAACCAGGATCTGGATTAGGCTTGGTAAATATGTCTGAGAATATACTTAGACATGGTTTCAAAGAATTTCTGGCACAAGAATATGGCAAAAGAAAAATCTCTGGAGTACGTTTATAGAGGAACAGGAAAAATAGTTACAAGGCAAAAAATCCAGTTAGCATGTTCCATAGAGTCCAGGCAGCCGGGGGGAGAGGATGTGTGTGTGTAAAACAAAATCTGTCTTGAACCAACTCTGGGGCTGGCCCTGAGAAGAAGCTAGAGTAGAAGCCTTTTGTGCTTATCTCCTGAGGGTGGTATTACACTGAGAGAATGATTTTATTTATTGCCAGGGCTGATTTTGTAACTAAGCAATACATCCCAGAACTGTAAAAAGCTATAACTTCCTTGAAACTGCCTGATACTATATAAAGAGATCTCTCTGAGATATCTTTTGCATAAGTTGCTTATTGCTATTTCTGACTTGGGCTCTGAGAGTTGGATATACTGAGTGCTAATTTATAAAAAGTTATATACAAACCTATAGTTCTTTCAGGCAGGATACCAGTGCATCACACCACTGTTCTGCAAATCTGACTGCAAGGGAGGACTCTCTTTGAAGATGCAGGCACACATTAATAGTCAGATGAGGTATTAATTATGCTCTCATTTTCAGAATATATGTTCCCCCTCCTTGGGTGGATAGCCAGAACTTTGGAAGGAGGTAATGCCTCCTAAGTTAGTTACCTAGTGCTGGAAATTAGCGCTAACCTTATAACTTTTGGAAGTCTAGGGAAACTAGGAGATTGAACTTAGGGATTCAGCTCTACTGAGTTTTCAAAGGAGATAATTTATGCTCCCAAATCTCAAAGTTATGTTCCTAAATCCTTTGAAATCATCCTAAATATTTGTGATAGTCTAGATCAGTGATGGCTAAACTTTTTGAGCCCGAGTGCCCAAACTGCCGCACAAAACCAAAGAATTTCCTCAAAGTGCCAGCACGTCAATTTGCATAAATATTTGCATAATGCTAACATACACTAACTTTTAGTAAACATGTCTCTTAATGAGTGTATGGATAAAGACAGACTAAAAGATTTCTACATTACTATAATCCAGTGCCAACCGCCAGGCACATTAGGAACTACTACAAACACTGCCCATTTAGAACCAATAGCAAACCCGCCGTATCCTAACAGCACTACCAGGACTCACAAAGCACCACACCATACCTATCAAAAGGCAACACTGCAAATATTAAACCAATACATTTCAGACAATAACAATACATGACCTACTGGGGAAAGAGAACAAGTGGCAATGTCAAAAAGGAATTACATAAACAGAATACCTCAGCTCAGTTACACAGTTGCAATTGCTCCAGCCACTTTCTTCTGGTTTCTTCATGTTTTCTGCTAACTCTCCATCATCTGCTGTCCATTTGTCCTTTCTTCTCTCTTCTAGTTTTTTTTTCCATTCTCTCTCTCTACATCCGCTTTAACATACTAATCTTTCTCCTTTTGCTCTTTCCTCATTCCTATTTCATCCACTCAAATTTTACCCCTCCATCCTCAATCCCCACTTACTCTCCCAATACCCGGCCAATTGTAGATTTTTTATCCCTCCCACACAAAATATTTTTCCCCTCTCCATTTTACTCTCCCAGCCCCATCCCATTCTAATCCTCCCCCAACATCAGCTCCCTTCTAGTTCCAGCCTCACCCAGCATCCATTCCCTTCTAGTCCCTGCATCAGCCCATTTCCAGTCCTAGCAACCCCCCAACCCAATACCAGTCCTAGCCCCCCCATCAACTCACTCACTTCCAGCCCTAAACCCCCATCACCCCATTTCCAGACAGCCCCCATCAGCCCACAGCCCATTAGCAGTCCTACCCCCCCAGCCCATTAGCAGTCCTACCCCCCCGCCCGCCCGCCCGCCCATTAGCAGTCCTAACCCCCCCAGCCCATTAGCAGTCCTAACACCCCCCTCCTGCCCATTAGCAGTCCTAACACCCCCCCTCCTGCCCATTAGCAGTCCTAACCCCCCCCCTCCTGCCCATTAGCAGTCCTAACCCTCCCCCCCCTGCCCATTAGCAGTCCTAACCCCCCTCCTCCTGCCCATTAGCAGTCCTAACCCCCCCTCCTGCCCATTAGCAGTCCTAACCCCCCCCCTCCTGCCCATTAGCAGTCCTAACCCCCCCTCCTGCCCATTAGCAGTCCTAACCCCCCCAGCCCATTAGCAGTCCTAAAACCCCCCCCCGCCCCGCCCATTAGCAGTCCTAACCCCCCCTCCTGCCCATTAGCAGTCCTAACACCCCCCCTCCTGCCCATTAGCAGTCCTAACCCCCCTCCTCCTGCCCATTAGCAGTCCTAACCCCCCCCTCCTGCCCATTAGCAGTCCTAACCTCCCCCCCCTGCCCATTAGCAGTCCTAACCCCACCTGCCCATTAGCAGTCCTAACCCCCCCTCCTGCCCATTAGCAGTCCTAACCCCCCCCTCCTGCCCATTAGCTGTCCTCACACCCCCCCTCCTGCGCTTTAGCTGTCCTCAGCCCCCCCCCTCCTGCCCCTTAGCTGTCCTAACCCCCCCCGCCTGACCCTTAGCAGTCCTAACCCCCCTCCTGCCCATTAGCAGTCCTAACCCCCCCCCTCCTGTCCATTAGCAGTCCTAACCCCCCCCCCTGCCCATTAGCAGTCCTAACCACCCCCCTCCTCCTGCCCATTAGCAGTCCTAACCCCCCCCCCCGGCAAATTTCTAAAAAAAAAAAAGCAGGCTCTGGCTGCTGCCGCGGCAGATTGCAATGTCCCGCGGGGCCCCCTCCGCCCGCTAAGCCCCTCTGCAAGGGCTTTCAGATTCGCGAGGGAGAGCGTCTCCCTCGCGTCTCTGTTAAGCCCGCAGGGGCTAATGGGAAATTTCCCATCAGTCCCTCGCGTCTAAAGGGGCTGATGGGAAATTTCCCATTTGCCCCTGCGGGCTTAACAGAGACGCGAGGGAGACGCTCTCCCTCGCGAATCTGAAAGCTCTTGCAGAGGGGCTTAGCGGGCGGAGGGGGCCCCGCGGGACGCTGCATTCTGCCCTTGCCGCGTCCGCGGCAGCAGTCAGAGACAGCTTTTTCTTTTTTTTGCGGACCTATGCCCCGCGTGCCAGCTGCAAGGCCTTCGCGTGCCACAGCTGGCACGCGTGCCATAGGTTCGCCATCACTGGTCTAGATTTTATATTGCTTTTATTTATGGTTGTTAATTCATTTTTTTAGAATACGATTTTGTATGTTTATATGCAATGCATGTTTATATGTTTATATGCAATTCATATATGTTTCATTATACATAAAAGCAGGTGTTACTACATGCTCCATGTTCTGTGGAAATGCTGAGTAATACACAGCAGTCAGCTATCAGTTAAGGGCACTACTCTGGGACCATGGCTATTCAGTGAGTCCATAATATATCTCATTAGCTTAGGATACTCAAAGGACAGAGTTATCAGGATAAATTCCTAAACATCCAAAGATATATATGATATACCTAGAAAGATGGCATAATTTGAATTTTCTTTATTTCAGTGTCTCAGATTGCAGTTGTAAACTTTTTAGTATTTATTAAAACCGCTAATTTATTTATTTTATTTATTTAATACTCTTATATACCACGCTATTCGACATCAGTGCGGTTTACATGGAACATCAAAGCAGTTTTACAGTGGGGTTACACCGTAAATTACAGATAACAGGGAGATTAACTTGGATAACATGTTAACTATATACACAAAGGCATAAGGTGAAAACCCTATGTACATCACATTGTGGAAAGATTACCGGGAGATTAAGGATCTGTGTTGCGTGCAGGGCGTTTTGGCTTGCCTACTCAGGGTAGCACTTAAGAGGTGGTGCTTCAGGGCCTTCCTGAATTTAGTTATCTCTGTGGTTGCTCGTAGGCTGGGTGGCAAGGCGTTCCAGTTTCTAGGTGCACAAAGACTGAAAGCTCTGTTTGCGGTTGACTGTGTACACTGGGTTATTGTTTTGGGGATTACTATAGTATTTATTGCTGCGTGTCGTCTGGTTCTGGTAGGGGGAGTCATGAGCGTAAGGCTTGCAAGTGATGAGGGGGAAAGTCCGTTGATAGCCTTGAATGTTAGTAGTAAGATCTTGAAAGTGATCCTACTGTGAATTGGGAGCCAGTGGAGACTTTTGAGGATTGGTGTTATATGGTCACGTCTTGAGGCACCATTTAGAACTCTGGCTGCAGAGTTCATGGCAAGTTGGAGTGGAGTCAGGGTGGACTGAGGTAACCCTTGCAGAATCGCATTTGCATAGTCGAGATGTGGAATCGTTAATGCTTGAAAGATCGTTCTAAAATCATCCGGTTGTAGCAGGGGGCGTAGATGTCTGAGGGTTTTGATTTTTAGATATGTTGATTTGATCATGTTGCCATTATGGGATTTCATGTCCAGTTTCTGGTCTAGTGTTACACCCAGGTAACGGATTGTAGGTTTGGTTTGAAGCTCTACATTTCCGACTTTTAGGTTGGCGGGCGGGCGGAAGTTGGGGTTTCTGGTAATGAACAGCACTTCAGTCTTTTTGTGTTGTATCCAGAGATTCTGATTTTGGAGCCAGTTTTCTACTGCAATGAAGCAGTTCGTTAGTGATGAGAGCTCGATCTGGTCAGTCTTGAAGGGTGTGTATAGCAGTACGTCGTCGGCGTATATCATGCAGTTAATGTTGAATGACCGTATGAGCTTGCAGATGGGCTGCATGTAGATGTTAAACAGCAGGGCTGATAGGGAGGATCCCTGCGGAACGCCTTGTTTCTGGTGGAACGGTACTGACGTTGAGGTCTCTGTTCGCACATGCTGCCATCTATCAGAGAGGTAAGATTTGCACCATGCTAGGGCTGACTCACAGATGCCTTTCTCTTCTAGCCGTTTCAGGAGGGTCGTGTGGCACACTGAGTCGAATGCCGCGGCTATGTCCAAAAATATAAGGGCCACACCGTGATGAATGTTGTCTATTGTGGTGAGAATGTTGTTGAAGAGGGAGGTGAGTAGTGTCTCTACACTATGGGCAGCTCTGAAACCATGTTGACTGTGGTCTAGAGGTGCAGCATCATCAATGTGTTGTTGTATCTGGCATTGGACCTCTTTTTCTATTATCCTGGCTAGGAGTGGGATACTGGCAATTGGTCTATATGACTCCACTTTCTGAGGGTTGAGTTTGCTGTTTTTTAACAGGGGTCTGATGGATGTTTGTTTGAGATTTAGGGGAAAAACTCCTGAGCTGAATGATGTGTCACAGAGTCTGGCTATGAATGGGCTAAACTCAGTTTTTAGTTCCTTTATCCAAAAGGCTGGACAAGGATCAGACTGCGCGGTGGAGGTGTTGATTGTGGAGATGGAGTCAACAACTTGTTTAAGTGATGGAGTGGAGAAGGTTGTTAGTTTCGTTGCATTGCTTTGCACTTTGTTGGGGGCAGGTGTTTCAAGCTTGCTGGTTTGGCATAGTTTCGATTGAAGGAAGTCGGCGTAGTCTTGAGCGCGGATCTCAGTTTTTTGCACTGGGCCTGGTTCAGTCGTGAGGTTCTTGACTAGGTTGAATAGGTCATGTGGTTTCTTTAATGATCGTCGTAGAGTATCAGTGTGTGCTTGTCTTATTTTATCAGTTATCGCTTTACGGTGAGATGCTAGTTGGAGGTTATAGGCCTCTTGGTCTTCTGAGGATCGTGAACTCCTCCATCACCTTTCAAGTTTTCTGAATTTGAGGAGGGAATCCCGTAGTTCTTTTGAGTACCAGGGCGCAGCAGCCTTTTTCCTTGGGGCTTTGTTGTGCTCCGTGCATAGAGCAATGGAGATAAGTCTATCATTCCAGCTGGAGACAAGGTTATCAAGGTTAGTTGATGTAGTGCTGAGGAGTGGCTGTGTATGATTCATAATGGCTTCCCTGTCGAAAGGATGAAAACTACGAGGGGGTATTCTTGTGGCATTTGTTTTGTTATCAGGGGGCTTCCTGGAATGGTTTTCCATGGGGATAAGGAACGTGATTAGCTTATGGTCCGACCAAGGAACTTCAATGTAGGTTGGTGATGAGTAGGGGACGGTGTTGTGGACGGTTAAAGGAGCGAAGATCAAGTCAAGTGTGCTCCCTTTTATGTGAGTTGGTTCATTGATTAACTGCTGATAACCTAGGTCTGTTAGAGTATCAAGGAATGCTGTTGCTTGAGAGTCATGTAGGGATGGCAGGTTGAGGTCTCCCAGTATCCAGTTTGGGGTACACAAGTTCGGAGTATTGCAAGCTAGCTCAATTATCGTGGCGAGGTCCTCATGGGAAGGAGTTGGGGTCCTGTATAGCAGATTGATGGAGCAGTAATTATTTGCTATGGTAACTATGTCGAGGTTAGGAGTGTTGGTACTGTTGGTGAGCTGGAAATTGAGGTCGGCTTTGGCGAGTATGAGTACACCGCCGCCTCTTTTGTCATCTCTATGACAACAGTGTATTGTGAAGTTGGGGGGTAGCAGGTGGTTGAGGAGTACGGTGTCAGTATTTGTTAGCCAGGTTTCTGTGATTAGGAGAATGTCAAGGTTGTGGAGGGCGATTAAGCCAGTGATGATTGGCCATTTGTTGCGGACTGAGCATGCATTTATGAGAGCAGCCTTTAAATCTTGTGGGGGCGGGTTGATTTTTTTAACATTTGTGGTATGCTGAATTGCAATGTGTAGTAGGTGCTGGTATGTAGGATGCGTGTTGTTTACTGACTTGAGGGGGGTGTCTCTTGACCATTTCCTCCCATATCCATGCAGAGTAGGTATCTGGTTGTGAGTGCCTGTTAGGGCTAAAGTTCTACTGAACAACCCTAAGAGAAGGTAGCTACATATTAGTATTATCGTGAATTGATCCATTCTAATGATTGCGCTAGCTTGAGATTAAAGAGCCTTAGTGAGTAAGTAGGACACAGAGTTAAGCGGATTCTGGAGAATACAGGTGATGTTCTTGGCTTTGGGTAGTTAGATGTAGTGCTACAGTTAAGTACCGTAATCATGCGTATAGCAGTGATAGAGTAAACAGCAGAGTATGGTAGTTATACATAGACGCATAGGTTATATGGATACAACGTCCAGATCTAAAACTCGAGGTTACATATGACATAGATCTGCAGTGTATACTATCTAATCGTTTTTAGGCCCGCTGGGTTTAAAGCGTGATCCTGTTATTTGTATCGTACCTATTGTGTCCCGAGGTTCAGATTGGGGTCTGCTTCCTTGGAGCCTTTGTTGTGATGTACCGCTGAGGGGTCTTAGGTGTCCAGGAGAGAGCTCAAGGCAACTGAAGCGTGGGTCTGGCGTTGAGGAAGAGGGTGGATATCCAGTGGACTCGGAGTGGTTCATGCGGTAGCTGCTGCTGGCGGGACAGTAGGTGGATGTGCTCGTTGGGTGGGAGGAGGAGATCAAATTTCCTTTGTGGGGTTGTGAGATGGTCGCTTTGTCAGGCCGCTGCCTAAGGGCCGTGACAAAGGGCCCTCTGGCGAGGCCCTCAGGCGTGGGCGCGCCCGATGGCGCGATGAGCTTTAAATCCGGGTGTCTGCCCCGATTGGGCAGAGATGGCTGCTGCTCCCCTGCTGCTGGAGGCTCGATCCCCGGAGGGGAGAGCTGATGATGGTGGCGGGAGAGTTCTTTGTTGTGCGCCCGATGGCGCGATGAGCTTTAAATCCGGGTGTCTGCCCCGATTGGGCAGAGATGGCTGCTGCTCCCCCGCTGCTGGAGGCTCGATCCCCGGAGGAGAGAGCTGATGATGGTGGCGGGAGAGTTCTTTGTTGTGCGCCAGATGGTGCAATGAGCTTTAAATCCGGGTGTCTGCCCCGATTGGATGAATGAATGATTACATTTATAATACAAGTTGTTTTGAACATCACTGGTTGCTGGCATTCAAAAAGGATTGCAAAACAAATATTTCTCTTTAAATGACATGAACATGAAAGTTTTGTGTTTTATACTTCAACATTAGCTAAACATTACTGAATACTGGATTCAGCATCATAGGAGGGGGACTCACCCCACAGTGTTCCTGTAACTAATAACTGCTTATTGATTTTTCCCTCCAGGAACTTGCCCAAATCTTTTTTTAACCAAGTTATATTAGATAGCTGGACCACATCTCCTCTGGCAATGAATACTGTCTGTACAGCTTATGCCTGCATGTTCATATTATAAAACAGCCTGTACCTGTGCTGCCTAGTACAACTCTGCTATCTGCAAGGGTCATGTAATCTCTACTCTTACAGTTGGAGTACTGCATGTGACTCATTCCCTCTTATCCCATTGAACTCTCCCTGCTCTCATGCCCTTGCTCAGGATCTAACTTTTAACCCTATTGGTCACCTCTAGAGAATCCTTTTGGGCAATCTATCATCCCCCTTCCTCCTGAAAAAGATCTCCACTGTAGAATCAGAAGATCTAAGCTGGCTCTCTGCAATTATTCTTTTTTGTATCCCTGTAAGCAGCCTTCTCTTTTTATCCTATCTTCAAATGAGGTATCTACAGAAACTTATCACACTTCTGTTGATCCAGAATTAGTGCACATTTCATGGAGTGTCCCTAAGACTGGTGCTTTTATTGACCTTATAAAAACTTGGTCTGTTTTGTTTTTGTTTATGTGATGAAAGTTCTTGTCACATATTAATTATGGTATGAATGTTTTGTTCCTATTAACACATGATTTTATAAAACTATCACATCCCTTGCCGGCCATCTTCTCCAGGCTGAAAATCATGAACCTGTTAGCCTTCCCTTATAGGGGAGCCATTTCATCTCTTTTATCATTTTGGTTGCCTTCAGTGTATCTGTTCTAGTTCTGCTATATCTTTTTTGAGATGTGGTAACTATAACTGCACATAATACTCAAAGTGAGGTCTTTGATCACCTCGCTTGTTCCCTTTCCTACAACACTAATGAATAAGTTAAACATTGGGCGCAGTCCAGAAGTACAGATTCCTAGGTCAAGCCCTGTTCATGTTTTGCAATTGGGAAAAATTGTCCATTTCAGCTTCCTCTTCATTTCTTAACCCCTAGCCAGATATCAATTCACACTGTCTCCTATTCCATGACTTTTTATTTTCCCGTGGAGTCTCAAATGCCTTCTGAAAATTTAGATATGCTATATCTGCCTGCTTGCCTTTGTCCATATACTAGTTTATGGTTTATTTATTATTTCATATACCACCTTTAACCAGTGGCAGCAAAGCAGTTTATTAAATAATGCTAATAGCATAAGTAAAATTGAAAATAATAAAAAGATATATAAAAGATAGGTCAGGGGAGCAGTGCAATATTTATACCTTCAAAGAATTCTAATAGATATGTACTGTGCTGACTCATCCCCAATGAGCCATATTTGTTCATATACCTAATGATTTTGTTCTCAATAATAGGCTTAACCATTTTACCCAGCATTAATGTCAAGCTCACTAGTCTGTAGTTTACTTGATTATCTCTGGGGCCCTTTTGAAAAATTGGTGTTATATTGACTACTTTCCAGTCCACAGACACAATGGCAGACTTTAACGAGAAATTATAGATTACCAGTAGAAGTTCTGCAATATTATATTTGAGTTCTTTCAGGATTCTAGGATAAATACCGTCAGCTTCTGGGGATTTGCTACTTGTTTAGTTTGCCAATTTGTCCTAATACCTATTCATGGTGGTTTGTTTCAGTTCCTCTGAATTTTTACCAAAGGCTCCATGCTGGTATCTTCCCAACAGTAAAGACTAAAAATTGATCTGCTGTGCACACATACCTGATTTCTAGATCACAGGGATTGGCAATGAAGATTTAATTCTCGGACTGATGTGCCAAGCATCTGATTAAATTTCTTTTGGGAGAACTTTGGAATTAAACTGTTGGGGTAGCTGGCAAGCTAAGAAAGGTAGCAAGCTTTCCTTGTTATACCATTTTGTATTGTTTTGTATTACTGTCAACTGTGCTTTAACTAAGGACATTAAATTGAACCCATCAACCAGCACTCATGTTTAATCTTTTAATCTCATGTTGATATAATAAATAGCTGTGCATTTTTTCCCATCAAAAAAAGTGCCAGTACTCATATGCAAGGCTCTTTCCTTAATATATAGGCACCATGAGTCAATCCTTATCTGATCATCACCTTTTAAGCTTCACTCTTCATCACCCGCTGCCTCAACCTCATCCTGTCTCCTCCAACCTATTTAGAAATCTCCATGCTATTGATCCTTTGATTCTCTCTTCCACTGTTTCTTCATTTCTTTCCTCCACTACGTCATCTAAGTCTGGTGACGAGGCAGTAGCTTCCTATAATGCTGCACTCTCCTCTGCTCTGGATGCTCTCGCTCCACCCATGCCACGTTCTGTGAGGCGTACTGCACCCCAGCCCTGGCTTTCATCCACTACCTGCTATCTACATTCCTGTGCCCGTTCAGCTGAGAATGCTTGGTTTAAATCCTACTCCGTTGCAGACTTTCTACACTTCAAATTCATGCTTGACTCTTTCCAGTCAGCCATAGCTCTTGCCAAACAAGACTATTATGTCCATCTGACTAACACTCTTTCCTCTGACCCTCGCCGACCCTTTACTACTCTCAGCTCTCTCCTCAAAGTGCCTCCGCTTCAGACCACTCCCTCCCTTTCTGCCCAAACCCTGGCTGACTATTTCCATGACAAAATCCACAAGATCACCCTTCAATTCCCCACAAAGTCAGCTACTTCCCCTCCTCCTCCTCTTCACTCCCAACTTTCCCCCTCTACCTCTGCTACCCTCTCTTCCTTTTCTGTGATCTCTGAAGAGGAAACTGCACACCACCTTTCTTCCTCCAAACGAACCACCTGCTCTCCTCTGATCCTATCCCCACCCGTCTCCTAAACGCCATCTCCTCCACTGATGTCCCTTCCGTGTCTCATATTCTTAACCTATTGCTCTCCACTGCAACTGTCCCTGCATCCTTCAAGCATGCTGTAGTTACACCTCTCCTCAAGAAACCCTCACTTGATCATACCTGTCCTAATAATTATTGACCCAACTCCCTCCTCCCCTTCGTTTCTAAACTACTCAAATGTGCGGTTCACCGCTGCTGCCTTGACTTCCTCTCCCCTCATGCCCTCCTGGATCCTTTACAATCTGGCTTTCGTCCTTTACACTCTACTGAAACGGCTCTTGCCAAAGTATCTAGTGACTTGTTCCTGGCAAATCCAAGGGCTTTTACTCTGTCCTCATCCTTCTTGACCTTTCCACTGCTTTTGACAATGTTGATACCCAGTCCCTTGATACACTCATCTCTTCCCATGGCTTTCAGTACCCTCTTTATGCCGATGACTCACATATCTACCTCTCCGCCTGAAACCTCTCCGGCAATCCAGTCCCGGATCTCTGCCTGCCTTTCTGACACTGCTGCTTGGATGTCTCACCGCCACTTAAAATTGAACATGGCCAAGACTGAGCTTCTTATTTCCCCCCTAAAACCTCCTCTCCTCTTCTTCCTTTCTCAGTCTCTGTGGATAACTCTCTACTCCTTCCTGTTTCCTCGGCTCGCAAACTTGGGGTCGTCTTTGACTCCTCTCTCTCCTTCTCCATACACATCCATTTGATAGCTAAGACCTGCTGTTTCTTTCTCTATAACATCAACAAAAATCTGCCCATTCCTTTCTGAACACACTACTAAGATGCTTATCCACTCCCTAATCACCTCCCATCTTGACTACTGTAACCTACTCCTTGCTGGTCTCCCTTTGAAGCATCTCTCTCCCCTTCAATCTGTTCAACACTTTGCTGCGTGGCTAATCTTCTGCCAGCCTCATCATGCCCTTATTACCCCTCTTTTCAAGTCACTTCAATGGCTCCCTATCCGTTTCCACATCCAGTTCAAACTTCTCCTGCTGACCTATAAGTGCATTCACTCTGCAGCTCCTCACTACCTTTCTTCTCTTATCTCTTCTTACACTCCCTCCTTCAAGAACTCCACTCTTCTGGTAAATTGCTTCTATCTGTGTCTTTCTCTTCTATTGCTAACTCCAGACTTCGCTCCTTTCACCTTGCTGCACCTTATGCCTGAAACAAACTACCTGTGTCTGTATGCCAGGCACCTTCTCTGACTCTTTTCAAATCCAGGCTGAAAACTCACCTCTTCGCTTCTACTTTTGGATCTTGACTCATCTGATCTCCTTGTTTCTTTACCTTTCCCCCTTGTTTTATCACTGTCTACACATTCTGTGTTGTCTGTCTTGACTAGATTGTAAGTTCTGATGAACAGGGACTGTCTCTTACATGTCTGCGCAGCACTGCATACGACTTGTAGCGCTATACAAATGTTCAGTCGTAGTAGTAGTATCAATTTTAGCAGGCAATGAAAAAGATACTGGTACTGCATACCACCCAATATCCCTCAACAAAAGCACTAATAAATTGTGGAGGAATATCCTAGTGGCTAGAGCAACAGCCTAGCACCCAAGACATATGGGTTTGATTCCCACTGGCACTCCTGAGACCTTGGGCAAATCACTTTACCCTCTATTACCTCGGAAGAAAAGGCCTGGCAATCTACTTCCTGGTCATACCTTATTAAGAAAACCCAGGAGCTGCTAGGTCACCAGGAGTCAGTATTGACTTGACAGCACTTCAAAAAAAATGTTTTGCGAGTATCCTTTAAATCAACCTCTGTGTTAAAGCTCCTGCTTGTGCAATGTTCACTTCTTCTATGAAATGGCCTATATTGAAACGTCTTTTAGAAATCTAATGTCAGGAGCCTGCCACGCAGTCTCATCCAATTACTATCAAACAGGAATGTACCAAGCTAGAAATGCGCCCTGTTCGCCCCTCCACCCCAGCTATGTGCAGTAACTCACTCTTTTTGAGTGCCCTTTCTGTCCTTGCATGCTGTGCGGCCATACCGCTCACACAGCCCTTGGTATGGCACTGCTACCAACATCTTTAGCTTATGGCTTTGAATACTGTTGCAGTGAGAATATCTTTGTGGATAAATGTTTCTATAACATTGGGTATAGCAGTTGAAATACATACTAAAGATTAAAGCATATTTAGCAATTACTATTAAATATGAATTACACAATGCCATATACATTAGAATTTGGTACAAAGAAACATTAAGCTGTGCCTATTTGTTAGCTGATTCATGAAACTGCTATTCCATGCATCAAATGGTCATTATTGCAAATAAAAGCAAAATGGGACACTAGGTCATATTTCAAGGCAGTGAGTAGAAAGCAGGGAAGATAATCATCCAATCACTGAGGAGGTAATTTTACAGGGAGCTGCATAAAGTATATACCATCAATATGCATAGGTCACCTATTTTCAATGACTTACGTGTGTAGTTGGGCCTTTATGTGCTTACATTAGCCGACACTTATTCTGTGAGTACAAGTGTCAAGCCTATGCCACGTACTTTTGTTATGGGCACAGCATGGGCAGAGCACAAATCTACATGCATAAAAATACTATAATTCAGACTAGTTCTTTAAAAACCAAGGCATGTTCATACCAGCCTTTGGACTGATGTAAGTGCTAATGCCTAGATTTGATATGTGCATATATTTTACTGTATAAAATAAGTGCAAAATACGTGTGGTAGAACACACGTTAACCTAGGTGCCCCTTATAAAAATATCCTCTGAATGTCTTCAGCGAGGTCAGCTACCATGAGCTCAACATCTGGACATGAACATCCCCATGCTGAGGAGGACATGGCCAATCAAAGCAAATGAAAAACAGCACCGACAAAGAGTGGCTAAGGGTAGCAAGACACACCTCGGTGTAACCAAAAATTCATTGAAGGACAATGGAAGCTGGCCAAATGATGTCTCATTTCCAAAGCTATGCTTTATATAGGTTCTGGGTAGTTTAAAGTGAACAGTTGCCAAATCGATGCCAATTTGAATTTGTTCAGATACAATTTTAGTGCAAATACTCTTTCATCAATTAGAATAATTAAAACATGGATTGTGTTTTGTTATCCTGACATGTTTTTTTCCAGCTTGTGTTTTTCCTCTGCATTTTTTTCATTACATTTCTATCAACAACAAATTGATCTGAATAGGCCTTGTTATTTGGGGACAATTGCTTGTTTTGTTTATGTTTTTCACTGGCTGATGCTTTTGGCTGGAAGCTTTTTCAGCTCTCTGAGCAACAGCCAAATTAATTATTAAATTCCCAAATGCCACTAAAATCAACTAAATTACTGAGCTGAAATTAGTTATTAACTTTCTTTTTACAAGAGGTATTTGCTTGTACAACATAAATTGACTCCTAATCACATACAGCAAAGGAAAAAAAAGACTTTAACAGACACAAATAGAACTACTGGGAATTTTAAAAGGGAAAACATACTCACATCATCGTGCTGTAATATCAAGATGTTGATCTGCATATTTAACCCTCATTGTGGCTGAAGATATTCTACTAGGGTGAGCACAAGGCAAATTTTCTTTAGTGTGCTCATTGGAAAAGTTACCGGTGCACTTTTGACCACACACAAACAACCCGAATATCAAGTTTATGTGGCTAATGGGGTCATTTTAAAAGCCCTATTTACATAAGAACATACAAAATGCCATACTGGGTCAGACCAAGATCCATCATACCCAGTATTCTGTAGCCAACAGTGGCCAATCTAGGTCACAAGTACCTAGCAGTTTCCCCAAAAGACACAGGTTCCACAATGCTTGTATTGGGGCAAGCAGTGGATTTATGATTTGAAAACAGCCATTCAGATGTCTCAATGACACCAATGTCTCTCAGATATTTTAGAACATCCCAAACACATCCATGCCACATAGGGGCATGGTAGAGGAATGTCCAGGAAAGATACATATGTGCACCTGATTCCAGAACAGGATCCACTGCCACACATATACAACTCCACAAAACAGCCCCCAAAGCTAAAGTAATTTTTGTCGGAGCAAACAGAGGGAGGAATGAACAGAGATCATCCACACCAGACGGTATGCTCCTTTTATTCGTACGAGGTTCACCACCTTCAATAATATTAAAGTCACTTATCTGAAAAAGTCATCTTTGAAAATTAAAAATATAGTTGTAGTTGTAAATCGGCACGACGTGCATGTTTCGGGCAAAAGCCCTGTCTCAAGTGCCCCGATATTCCGTACTTATACCAACTGTCAAAAGACGCCAAAGCAATACAGAGCAACTTTATAAGGACTCAAACTCACATGATTGGCTGAATCATTGTCAATCTTGGAGAACCGCCAATGGAACAGGACACACCCCACACACAGGGGAATCCCTGCTCTCATTGGCCAAAATAAGACAGAGACGTCATGAGAATTGGCACACACCAAAATTATCAATTACAAAGGCTAATCCAATCAATTTCCCTGTTTAATCCAGCAGGTTGAATAGTGTTCAAACGGAAAATCCAACGCTGTTCGACCCACTGAAGTTTGTTAACTCTATCCCCCCCACTGGGATCAACAGTTGACAGTTGGTATGAGTACGGAATATCGGGGCACTTGAGACAGGGCTTTTGCCCGAAACGTGCACGTCGTGCCGATTTACAACTACAACTACATTTGTATTTTTCAGATAAGTGACTTTAATATTATTGAAGGTGGTGAACCTCGTACGAATAAAAGAAGCATACCGTCTGGTGTGGATGATCCCTGTTCATTCCTCCCTCTGTTTGCTCCGACAAAAATTACTTTAGGTTTGGGGGCTGTTTTTGTGAAGTTGTTTGGTGGATTTTAAGTTTCTTCACAAATTAGGTGATTTTTTGGTAGTAGTACACATATACAACTGGCAGTGGACATGTCCTGGGCACGGACAGACAAATGAAAAGTACTCACTTCCAAGATATTTTGCACCAACTCAAAAAACCTAGTAGGCACATAGCAAAGCCTTGTTTCTGCTGTTGCAATGGTGCACATCTCTGTGTCTAAAATGGCTGGCCAGAACGTATATGTGGTAGCATACACACGTGCGCATCCAGAAATACTGGTGATGGCACATCTATGTGGCCAATAGCACGAGCGTCCATGTTTCTGGGATCGGCTAGTTTTTTGCATGTCCCTTTCCATATTGTGATGGGCATGTTTATCTTTTGGAGCAGAGATTGGGCAACTTTAGGCAGCACTTAAATGCATCCACCTTCACAACTACTCCACAGAATTTGAGACTTTTTGACATGGTCGTCCCAATTTCCACCTGAACAACCTTTTTAAAATGTGCCTTCATATGTGCACATGCTATGCAACCACTCCCACAAAATTACTTAAGTTACACACACAGTGCAGTTACTCATCTGTAACAGGTGTTCTCCAGGGACAGCAGAAATCAATCCTCACATATGGGTGATGTCAGCACCAACGGAGCCCAAGCGCAGCATTTCCCCAACTTTCAAAGAAAGCCTTTGGGAATGCTACCACGCATGCATGGTCCCCTTCCCACCCAAGAGTGCCATCTTGCTCATTCAGATGACATAGCTTAGGCAAAAGATAAAGAGGTAAAGGAGGCAACTCCAAGGGGAGGCGGGAGGGTTGTGAAGACTGATTCCTGCTGTCCCTGGAGAACACCTATTACGGGTGAGTAACTATGCTTTTTCCAGGAACAAGCAGGAAGTCAGTCCTCACATATGGGACTCCCTAGCTCCAGGCTACCGGGGCCCAAACCACAATAGCAGCAGCGGTGATCGAAGGGAGGTCGTGAGTTGCAGAAGGGGAGTCCCTACACCAAGAGACTCTGCAGACCCCAGTGCCGAGCATCACCATAACTCCAGTAGCCTGAACACTGAAGGGTTGGAGGGCAGGAGTTGCCTGTACACCAAGAATGCTTCTGATCACTGTCTGGCCAAAGGCATTGTCCCTGCAGGACTCTCTCAAGGCAGTAGTGGGCTGCAAATGTATGGACAGAAGACCACGTGGTGGCCTTACAGATTTCTTGCACCGGCACTGTGTGTAGGTTGGCCACCGATATGGCCAGAGCCCTCACACGATGAGAAGTGATACGGTGCTCCAGGGAAAGGCCAGCTCGCCCATAAGTGATGTAATGTAGTCCGCCACCCAGGTGGATAGCATCTGCAAGATCGCTCAGGCGGTGGCAGAAGGCCTGAAGGGCCAGGAAGATGGCCCTGAGCTCAAGGAGATTGATTTGCAGGAGGGATTTCTCTGGGGACCAGGTGCCCTGGGTGCACTGGACCTCGCAATGTGCGCCCCAGCCCACAAAGGATGCATCTGTCATCACTGAGGGGTCGATGTCTGGAAGGGCATCCCTTCCCTGAGGTGATGTAGGGACTGCCACCAGGTGAGGGAGGCCACCAGCTGGTGGGTGAACTTCACTCTGTCCCTAAGCTTGCGTGTTGTGTTGCTTGTGTCCACTGGAAACGGAGGCACCACTGGGCTGCCCACATATACAGGCGGACGAGAGGTGTAACGTGAACTGTTGAGGCCATGTGGCCTAACAGGTGGAGGAGTAGGTGAGCTGGCACTGAACTGGAGCTCTACACATCCCTTGCCAGATGCATCAGGCAGTGGGCTCTCTCTCCACAGGAAGCAAGGCTCTGACCCACAGGGTGTCCAGCTGGGTCCCTATGAATTCCAGGTCTTGGGCCGGGGAGAGGCTGGACTTGGGATAGCTGATGATGAACTCCAAATGCTGCAGAGTGTGGATAGTGAGCCTTGTGGCCCGCTTGGTCTCGAGAGATGTGCTGCCTCTGATGAGCCAGTCGTCCAGGTAGGGAAAGACAAGGGCCCCTTGAAGGCGCACATGGCCGGCTATGACTGCCAGGCATTTTGTAAAGACCCTTGGAGAGGAGGCGAGGCCGAATGGCAGCACCCGGTCCTGGTAGTGCTGCCCCCTTCACCACGAATCTCAGGTAATGCCTTGGGAGGGGTGGATCAGGATGTGGGTGTGGGTGTAAGCATCTTTGAAATTCAAGGAGCAGAGCCAGTCTCCCTGGCGGAGGTAGAGCAGTAGTGTCCTAAGGTAGAGCATCTTGAACTTCTCCCTCACCAGGAACTTGTTCAAGTTGCACAGGTCGAGGATGGGCCGGAGTCCCCCTGTTCATTTTAGGACAAGGAAATACCTTGAGTAGAACCCCTGCCCCCAGAGGTGCCGGGGTACAGGTTCCACCTTCCTGTCCCTGAGCAAGCCTGCAAATTTTGTGGTGAGCAAGGCCTGGTGGAGTGCAGGCTGTGGTGGCTCTGCTAGGAAGAAGTCTGGAGGGTTCTGCTGCAGTTGGAGGAAGTACCCATCCTGCACCACCCGCAGAACCCACTGGTCCGTGGTGATGCTGGCCCATCTGTGGGCAAAAGAGTCCAGTCGACCCCCTGTGGGCTGAGGTGGGCCAGCCCAGGGAGTCAAAAGCTTCCCCCCGATTGGGTGGGGGGGCTGGTGTCTGGGGCTTGGGCTTCCTAGGCCCATGTCCCTGGCCTTTTGGCTGTGAGGCATGATGAGGCTGCCCCAAGTAAGGCTGGTAGTGGCCAGCCTGGGAGTAGCCCTTTTTCCCCGTGAAAAAGGGCTTCTTCCCCGAGGATTTCTTCCTTGGGAGAGCAGAGGTCTGTTGGGTCACTATCTCAGCCTCAATCTTCGCAGCCTTATCAGACATCGGTTTCCTGAATAGGTTCTCACCACTGCAGGGGACATCCAGGAGCTTTTCCTGTACCCACTGCTCCAGGTCCGAGGTCTGTAGCCATGCCTGTCGCCAAACGCCCATGACTGTGGCAGCAACCCTGGTTGCAGACTCAAACCCATCATAGGGACTGGAACCTTTGCAGAGGTTCCCTGAAGAGGCCCGCCGAGAACCCTGAGAGTTCCTGTATCAGGCACTTAAGGTACATTCCAATGTACAATCCATATGCCTGTATCTAGTACCCGAACATGGCGCCCTGGTAGCACTTACACCCCATGGTGTAGAGGGCCCGGGCTTCCCTGCTGGGGGGAAACTGAAGATTATTGTTCACCGCTCTGACGCTTATGCACGAGCGGTATATCAAGCCTTGCAAATAAAGGTCTTTTGACTCTTCAGTTTTTGCATGGAGGACTCAACCGCCATCAAGCTGTAGGGGGAGTTGTGGCTTATGGAAACCGGGGCCCTTCTGGATGCGTTAGATGGTGTCTAGGTGCCAACTGACCACCGGCACAGAGGCTGGGGACTCCCACATCCGGTGAAGCAATCTCTCGAGGACAGGTGGAACCGGCACCATGAGAGTCTTCTTGGGAGGGGACTCATATTGTAGGATCTCGAGCTCCTCGGTGCGTGGGTCCTCCTCCAACTCCTGTCTGGATTGAGAGAGCCCAGGCCATGTAACAAAGTCATGAAAGGCCACATCCTCAGGTGGGGCGTGGCGCAGAGGTTCAGGGGGAGATGGCTTGGAGGGGACGTCTCGGTATCGGGAGGTCTCTGGGGAGGCCTCGTCCACAGTCTCCCAGTCGGAGCCAGAGAGTGTCGAGGAGTCAACCCCGAGGACAGCTCTGAGGAACTGGGCCCCTCCGGAGGACCTGGGGTTGGACTCCTGGAAACTCACCGAGGAGCGTGATTGAGACCTCAATCGACGCCGAGGACTTACTTGAGGCCGGTGGTGTTCGGTGCCAACTTCGACATCCGGAGGCTCCCCCGAGGCCAGCATCTTCACAGTACAGAGCAGTGTTTTTTCTTCGGAAATCTGTTATTTGGCGCTTCTTAAGTAGGTGGTTGTGAACGCACAGTGTCAACCACCTGGTTGTTGGGCAATTAGGAGAATCCCATGACACAGTGTGAGCCATACCCCTGAGGAAGTTTGTTTTACGAAACACGGCCAGTGTCGGGTTATTGGCACACTCAATCCCATTATAATAATTAATAAAGTTGGTTTGACTCCCCTACCACGTTTTTGGACTGGTTCTTGGTTTTGCTTCGCAGCAGTGTGCTGCTTTTTGGTGGACTAAAAGCAGCAGAAAGGTCAAGGGAGGAGTGGTCTAGTGGTTAGGACAAGGTACTTCAGGCCGGAGGGCCAGGGGTTCAAGTCCAACCTGGGGACAGCAATCTCAGGCCAGAGGGACTGGGATTTCTAGTCCTATAGGCACTCCTTGTGGTCTTGGGCAAGCCACTTAACCCTCCATTGCCCATGTTCCCTGTAAGTATTAGCATGTGTCTCATATCCCTTCGTGTTAAATGTATCCCCCAATTGACCACTTTGACCCAGTGAAAAGCAGGATATAAATACAACAAAATAAATAAATAAGAAGGATGAGGATTGAATAAAGGCCCTTGGATTTGATGAAGAACAACTCATTAAAGACTTTGGCAAGAGCAGTTTCTGTAGAATGCAGAGGACAAAAGCCAGATTGCATGGATCCAGGTGGCTTTGAGAGAACAGAAAGTCCACACAACAGCAGTGATTGGCACATTTGAGGAGTTTAGAAGCAAAGGGAAGGAGGGATATGAGGGGACAATTAGAAGGACAGGTAGGGTCTAGTGAAAGGTTTTTGAGGAGGGGTATAACCACAGCATGTTTGAAGGCCACAGGAATAGTTGCAGTGGAAAGTGATAGGTTCAGTAAATGACAGATGGAAGGGGTGACAACAGAAGAGACAGAGCTTAGTAGATGAGTGGGAATGGGATCACAGGAAAGGGTAGTAAGTTTGGAGGAGGAGAGAAGATGAGCAGTTTCCTCCTTGGTGATTTTAGAAAAGGAAGAAAGAGTGACAGAGGCTGAGGGAAGGATTTGGGAGTGCAGAAGGGGAAGGGAGGGAGTGGACCCTGTGGAGGACTCAGACTAATTTTGTGGACTTTATCATGGACAAAATTATCCAGAGTCTGGGCAGAAAGAGAAGGAGGGATTGGAGGTGGAGGAAACTTGAGAAGAGAGTCGGGTGTAGCAAAGAGGCGGCGAGGGTCAGAGGAAAGTGAATTAGTCAAGTGAACATAGTACTCTTCTTGGCGAGAGCTATTGCTGACTGGAATGAAGTTAGCATGAATTTGAAATGCAGGAAGTCAGCAAGAGTATGGGATTTAAGCCAGAGGTGCTCAGCCGAGTGGACACAGGAATGAAGGCAGCAGGTTTTATGCATAGAACAGGCTCCCTAAGTCTGTGCGTCAGGCTTCATCTCTGCCCCTTTTCAAGTTCATGCTGAAGGCTCACCTCTGAAGCTGCTCTTATTCCTTATGTTTCCTCACCTTTTGCTTTTCCCTTATTCTTATCTTTTGTCTTGTCTGTCTTAATTAGATTGTAAGCTCTAATAAACAGCACTGCATATGCCTTGTAACGCTTTATAAATGTTTAATAGTAGCAGTAGTAATAGTACTTTTAGAGAACAGCCAGGGTTGAGGTATGCCTCACGGGGTGAAGAACAGGAGGAGCGAGTGCATCCAGAGTAGAGAAGAATATACTGTGTATGAGCAGGCATATCTGTGTTAGGGTGTTTGTGTGTGTGCATGCATGCATGTATATGTTGCGAGGTTCTGCTTGTGTGTTTTCAGGGGGAGCTGTGTGCATGTGTATGTGAACACATGTACATGTGGTTGTGGCATGTACATCTCTCTCCCTTGGACTTCGCCCTATTCTCCTTTTTCCACTCCCTGTCCCACCCACTCTCTCTTGCAGTCTCCCTCTTTCCCTTCTACCCACTCATGCACTCCCACCTTCCCTCTCTTTTGCCTGATATCCAACCTTGCACTCTCTCCATTCCCTGCCACTGGCCTCACACTCCGCTTGCTCCCTTCCCTTTCCCTCATCCTCTCTTCTCAGGTCTCCCTCACCCAGTCTTTTCCCATATTCTCCACCCCTTATCTTCTCTAATCCTGCCCCTTCCCTTAGGTTCTGTCCATCTCTGCTCATCTGTAGCACCCCCCTTCCCTTATGCTCCATCCCTTTTCTCCTAACTTTGTCCCCTTTGTTCTCTGTGCTACTCTGGTCTTTGGTGCCTGCAGGACCTCAGGATTCCCACCTGCTCTTTAAACATGCTGCTCTGATCATCCATGCCAGCAGAATACCAGGAACTCCTGTCAGCTCTGTAAACATGCTACTCCGATCTTTCATGCTGGTGGGATCCCAGGACTCCCACCAGCTCTTTAAATGTGCAGCGTGGCCCTCCCTTGCTCTTCTACATGTGGGAGATGGGGCTTCTGCAGGCAAACAAAAGGAGTCCTCACCATGATTATGACTTTTTCTCCTTGTCTTCTGCAAGTGGCGATGGGATCCATGCAGGCAGATAGAAGGGGGGGTCTTTGCTTCCCTCCTCTTCAGCTCGCAGGAGATGGGGTTCCCGCGGGCAGGCAGCTGTAGCCTACCCCTCCATTTCTTGCTAGTACGGGGAAACATAGGCATGCTTGTTTCTGTAAGCTTACACATGCACAAACAAACTTGCGAACAGACAAAACTTCTACCCATTTGAACCCTCGACAACAGGAGCTATGCAGAAGCAAAAAGTGCCTAAAAAGCAGAGTGGCTTGTCCTTATCTGCTAGTATCTTCTGTGTTTCTGCCAGTGCTGTTTTGCCAGAATTATTTTAATTTTGCTTTTGCACAAAACAGCTACTGAAACTATTACAGTGATTGCCCTTTAACTCTATTAAAGAAATTAGTCAAAAGAAATATATCAGAAATGCTAGAAACCTAGAAGATGTTACAAATGATCTTCTCTACAATGGTTCAATTCTTATATAACAGTGCTGGAGAAAGGCCATTATGCCTTGTTCTATTTCACAACATTCTTTGGTAAAATATAAAAATGTCATTCATAAAATGTTTAATTTTCTTTAATGAATTTTGATTCAAGTTAACCCCCCCCCCCCACTGATCCTTACTCAATAAAATATATATAATACATGACTCAGAAAAATAAACACTGAAGAAATAAAAAGAAAATATCACTGCTATGGTCAGTGAAACACTGAAATCCTTTAACATGCAAGTACTTTTACAAAGTTTAATTTACCATTAAAAAAAGAAACACGTGGATCATGAAAATATTTATGGATATACTCCCTCACTTGGTTTGCAGCTTGTCGTGCTGTGAGGGCTTGTGTGCATCAGTGATGCTGAGAGCTAAACTATCGGTAGTTTAATTACTGGCAGGGTCTCCCAAGATGGACAGATCTCAGCTGAGGTGCCAGACCAAGACAAACCACCTATCTGGGCAGCAGCAGAATGGGATAGTGTTGACGGCGGAGGATCACATTTCTGTGACAACGGCAACAACACCAAACTTAAACTGCATGGAAGAAAGGCCCGGCAATCTACTTCTGTATCTTGCCATGAAAACCCAATGGATAGTTACAACAAAACAAATTGTGCTATAGTGCTGGAAGATGAGACCCCAAGGTCGGAAGGCACTCAACTGTACTGGGGAAGAGCTGAAGACTTCTCAGAGTAAAGGCAGCATTTATGATGTGGTTGGATCAAAGCCCTCGGGACGTCTGACTGCTGATGTAGCTGCGCATGAAATGAGAGTCAGAAGCTGTAAAAATGTCTTACGCATTGGAACATGGAACGTACGAAGCATGAACCAAGGGAAGTTGGAGGTGGTCAAGAATGAAATGGAATGTGTACACCTTGATCTGTTGGGTGTCAGCAAACTGAAATGGACTGGCATCGGGCACTTTGCATCAGATGATCACATGGTCTACTATGCTGGAAATGAAAGACAAAGAAGAAATGGTGTTGCATTTTGTCCCAACGCCGCCCTAGTGGCGAAGAAGCATCACGGTAGAGAGGGTGGACACAAAAATATTTGTAATTGAGTTTGGCTTAAAGACAGGGCCCAGGTTTTCTTTGTAGTCCTCATAGCCTTCTGGTAACCAAAAGCTCAAAGGAACATAATAGTCTGAGTGAAGGGAGAATAAAGGCTTTTATTTCCCCTATTGCACAAAAGGTTCAAAAGCTCAGATCTTTACAGCAACAGAAATTGTCCTTATCTCAGGTTGAAAGAAAACAAACAAAAACTGTATTAAACCTGTTAACTTCACAGTAATAATATGAGAAAACAAAGATTCACACATTCCCCAGGCTACAGCTCTATTCCTTGTCTAAAGGGTCAAAGCCTTCCGCCTGGCAGTAGCTGCAATCCATTTCAGGGTCCGAAAGGTCGTCAGCTATGTCCACCTGCATTGGTTCAAGGTCATCAATATCTGGTAGCTTGCATTCAGGCTTTTTATACAACGTTTGCACGATGTCCCAATGCTCTGTGTTCAAAGGTAAGCCCTGGTTTTGTGTACCTCTAGACTGAGAACAGTCTCTCTTGCACACGGCTCTTTTACTGGAGAGTCTCTTACTAGATATAGGTTTGTATCCTGAAGTATAAACAGTTCTAGTAGGACAGCGTTCCTCTATTCCCTGTTCCTCCTGTGTCACAGCGTTCAGGAAATTATAATCAGAAAAACAGTGATTACCTTTCTTTCTTGGCTTCTCACGGCAAGGTGAGGATTGAGGCCAGTTCCTGCTGGGGTTTGGCCTTACTTGCACAAGGGTAGACTTTTGGTTCTCCCGTAGGCCTTCTGCTGGGGTTAAACCACATTCACAGCCAAGAATGTTACCTTTTAAAGAAGGTCTTTCCTCTTTTTCTTGGTTACTCCATGTTATATCCTTCAATGGCTGCTGGCCTCTGCCAGACTCAGGTCCAGGACTTTCCAGCACAGTCCTCCTCCTTCCAGGGGTAGCTTCCTTTCTGTATCTCTCCCTCTTGGAAGGCGTGTCCTCTCCACTCTTGGGATACTTGAGGCGAACTCCTTCACCTGGCTCTGCTGAGTCTGCTGGGCCTGTTCCTTCCACCAGGACTCCTATTTCCTGGTCCTTCTCTCCCTCTTGGAAAGCTCCTCTCCTCCAGTCATCTGGGCTTTTTTTAAGAGGAACTCTTCCCTCCTCTGATTGGGTGCAGGCCGGTATTGCATCACTGGCTCTGGGGCGTGGCTCCTCAGTCCTCCGGAGGTCCCACTTGCTCCCCCTATATGGCTCCTTGTAATGCTGCAGCCGGTGTCTGCCTCTTTTTTCTAAGCTTAAAGCATTTTCTCCTGTCTGCAGAGGGTCTGCAGTACCACAATTTATAATAAAGAAGAAACTTGCAAGAACTGTAGTGAAATACAATGCAGTCAGCGAACGCTTAATCTCTATTCATCTACGAGGAATGCCTATCAACACAACTATAATTCAAGTATATGCCCCAACAACAGCTGCAGAAGAGAATGAAATTGAAGAGTTCTATGAACAAGTACAAGCTGAAATTGACAGAACATGCAAACAGGATATCCTGATAGTAATGGGTGACTGGAACGCAAAAGTTGGCAACAAAGAAGAAGGCAAAGTAGTTGGAAAATATGGAATTGGCAAAAGAAATGAAGCTGGAGAAAGACTGATAGAGTTCTGCAAGACCAACGATCTATTCATCTCAAACACCTCCTTCCATCAACACACGCGGTGACTGTACACATGGACGTCACCCAATGGATTGTATAAAAATCTAATTGACTACATCTGTGGAAGTCAACGATGGAAAAGTTCTATAACATCAACAAAGACAAAACCTGGAGCTGACTGTGGTACAGATCATCAACTACTAGTATGCAAACTCAAGCTAAAGTTGAAAAAGAGCAAACCACTCATGAATGAAGCAAAATATGACCTTGAGAATATATCAGTGGAATTTAAAGACTGCCTGCAAAATCGATTTGCCACTTTAGATACAAATGACAGAGCTCCAGAAGAGTTATGGAATGACATCAAGAAGGTTGTGTTGGAAGAAAGCGAGAAGTCTCTACAAAAGGTGAAAAAGCAAAAACGGCCAAAATGGATGACGGAAGAAACTCTGAAAATTGCCCAGAAACGCAGAGAAGCTAAAGCCAGAGGAGAAAGAAAGACAATAACAGAACTCAGAGATTTCCAACGTGCATCAAGACAGGACAAGGAAAAGTACTACAACGATGCATGCAAGGAAATAGAAGCAGAAACTATTAGAGGAAGAACAAGATCGGCTTTCCTAAAGCTACGAGAGTTAAAGAAAAAGTTCCAGCCTCGAATTGGAATGTTACAAGATGCTCAGGGTTCTATGTTGAATGATGCTGAGAAGATCAAGAAAAGGTGGAAGGAATATACAGAGTTTTTATATGATAAAGATCAAGTGGACCAACAGCCGTTTCAGCCTGTACCTTATGACCGGGAACCATTGGTGATGAAAGAAGAAGTTGAAGCAGCATTGAAAGCCTTATCAAAGAACAAAGCACCAGGCATTGATAGCATTCCCATAGAAGTATTACAGCAATCTGATCAGCTGTTACCGTACTTACAAGGCTTTGCCAAGAAATATGGAAGACAACATCATGGCCAACTGACTGGAAAAGATCTGTGTTTATACCAATACTAAAGAAAGGTGATCCAACTGACTGTGGAAATTATCGCACAATCGCTCTGATCCCACATGCTAGCAAGATTCTACTGAAGATTATTCAAAAGAGACTACAACCATACCTGGAATAAAAACTCCCTGAAGTGCAAGCAGGGTTCAGGAAAGGGCAAGGAACGAGAGACATCATTGCGGATGTGAGATGGATCCTTGAAAAGACTAAAGAATACCAAAAGGATATCTATTTGTGCTTTATCGACTATAGCAAGGCTTTTGACTGTGTAAACCATGAGAAACTCTGGCCACATTAAGAAGCATGGGTATACCAGAACACCTGATCGTACTCTTGCACAATCTGTACATTCATCAAGAAGCAACAGTTTGAACTGAACAAGAAGAAACAGAATGGTTTAAAATAAGCAAAGGTGTAAGACAAGGCTGCATACTTTCCCCCTACCTGTTTAATTTATATGCAGAACAAACATCAGAGAAGCAGGATTGTATGAAGACAACAGAGGTGTGAAGATTGGTGGAAGACTCATCAGCAACCTTCGCTATGCTGATGATACATTACTGGTTGAAAGTGAAGATGATCTGAAACATTTGCTTCTCACAATCAAAGAACATAGTCTCAAAATGGGCCTGCACCTTAATGTAAAGAAGACAAAGATCATGACAACTGGCATAATCAACAGGTTCATAGTTGAAGGAGAAGAAATTGAAATCGTGAACAACTTTAACCTACTTGGATCAACTATCAATAAAGAAGCAACAAGCAGTCAAGAAATCAGACAACGCATTGCTCTTGGCAGAATGGCTATGAAAGACTTAGATAAGATTCTCAAGAGCAGAGATGTCTCTCTCCATACAAAGATTTGACTTGTTCAAGCCATGATATTTTCAATAACATCATATAGATGTGAAAGCTGGACAGTGAAAAAGATAGACAGGAAGAAAATTGATGCCTTTGAATTATGGTGCTGGCGGCGAATACTCTGTATACCATGGACTGCCCGAAGAACAAAGCAGTCGGTACTAGAGGCGATCAAACCTATGCTTTCTTTAGAAGTTCAGATGACAAGACTTCGACTTTCATACTTTGGACACATCATGCGAAGAGAGAGATCATTAGAGAAAGACATCATGCTTGGCAAGATAGAAGGTTAACGCAAAAGAGGAAGGTCAGCAATGAGATTTTATTTATTTTATTTATTTCTTTTTTATACCACGCTCTTTAGAATCAGTGCAGTTTACATTATACTAACAGGTACTTTTTATTCCCTTGTCCCTGAAGGGCTCACAATCTAAGTGTACCTGAGGCAATGGAGGGTTAAGTGGCTTGCCCAAGGCCACAAGGAGTGGTCATGGGACTAGCGATGGATCGATACAACAGCAGCAGCTATGAGTACCAGTCTGTCAACAATGAGCCGCCTGACTCAAGACCGAACACAATTTAGGATAGCTATCCAGAGGGTCGCCATGAGTCGACTCCGACTCGACGGCACTTAACAACAACAACAACATACTTGGGGAACCTCTCAACAGAGTTGGATAATTATACTCTGGTTCGTATAAAATCAGGAGGAGATTGTGAAGGGCCTGCAGGTCACTAAATATTAGGGGGAAAGGGGTCACAATGATCTCATTTCATCTAACATTGCAGCAAAATGATAAAGGGGATGAAAGGATACCCCTATAAGGAAAAGCTTAAAAGGTTAGGGCTAGTCAGCTTGTAGAAGAGAAGACTGAGGAGAGATATGATAGAAATCTATGAAACAATGAGCAGAATAGAATGAGTAAATGTGAATCAGTTGTTGATTCCTTCAAAAAGTATAAAGTACTATGAACATGAAAAAAGCTACAAAGTAGTGCATTTAAGACTAATTGGGAGAAAATATTTCTTCACTCAACAGGCAGTTAAGCTCTAGAATTTGTTACCAGAGGATGCAGTAAAAGCTGTTAGTATGGCTGGGTTTAAAAAATTTTGGATAAGTCCCTGGAGGAAAAGTCCATAAACCATTATTAAAGTGAATTGGGGGTAATCCACTGCTTATCCCTGGGATAAATAGCATGGAATCTGTCTACCTTTCAGTGTCCTGCCAGGTGCTTGTGACCTGGGTTGGTCACTGTTGGAAACAAGATACTGAATTTGATGGACCATTAATCTGACCCAGTATGGCATATCTTATGTTCAAAAGTTTAAAACAAAAAAAAGCAGTAAGAAAACCAAAATACTAGTGCTTTCAGAAAGTCATTTTTTAAACCAACTTACAACCTGACAATTAAAAAAACAAAAAACAAAACAGAACTGGAAACAGAATTTACTCGAAAAGAGAGGGGGTAATGGTGAGGCACTTATAAAGATTTTATGAAGTTGCCATTAAGGGCGTATGTACAAGAGACACAAAAGAGCAGACATAAGTCCCATGTGGTTCAATCATGAATTCATTGAAAATTAATGGATGAAAAGGCATTTAATATAATAAAAAGGAAAGGGATCAAAGAAGCCTTAACAGAAGAATAAAATGCGCCAAGAAGTGTGAAACAAGCTACAAATTAATGGAAGAAATATTACTAAAGATATTAAAAGGTCAGTCTCAAAGTATTTTAAATAAAATCAGCAACAAAAGAAAGTGTGCAGAGCCTTTATAGATGGACTGTGAAAAAACAAGAGCCTTCTTCAATATTTAGTTCTGATATTTACACTGTGGGATAATTTATTTATTTATTTACAGTCTCTTTTATAGCGCGTTATTCAACATCAGTGCGGTTTACATGAAACAGAATGACTAGTACAGTGCAGCAAGCTGATCTGTGTTTACAAAGAACAGGTACTACAACTTGGATAAAACTGGGGTAACTATTTACATCTAGGCGACACGTTATGTCGTGTCAAAAGTAATCGTAGTCATGGATGGCTTGCGGGGTATGTTGCTGTGGCTGTACTAGATGGGGGAGGGGGCTATAGGAGCGCTGTCTTCCGGGTAGTATTTGAGGAAGAGGAGGTGCTTCAATGCCTTCCTAAACTGGGTTAGGTCAGGGATTGCCCGGATGCTGGGTGGTAGGGTGTTCCAGCATCTGGGTGCATAGAATCTGAAAGCCCTTTCTGCTGTTGCATGGGTGCATTGGGTTATTTCCTTTGGGATTACCAGTGTGTTGACTTCTGCAGGTCTTCTGGACCTATTGGGGGACATGGTTTGGATAAGCTCTGCTAGTGATGTGGAGGAGAGCCCATTGATGGCCTTGAAAGTCAGCAGTAAGGTTTTAAGTTTACTAAAGCTTATTGCACCCTAAATGCTTTTAGCATGGCAACTGCCACTGCAGTCCACTATATTCCTATGGGTTGTGTAACACTTAAGAGTAAGCTAATGTCTATTAGCACCTGCTAAGCTTTAGTAAACATGGCTTTACAAATACCACTGGAGGCATCAACCTACTTAGCTCAGATCCTAGAGAATATCGGGTAATTTTTTTAAAAAAATTTATATTTATAAAGTTTTACAATAAACGAAGGAAAATCTTGGAACAGCAAGCTAACATTCCATCTTCACATACGATAACAGAACCCCCCCCCATTAGAATTAAATCCAACATAAAGCATTAATAGAATGTAGGATTAGTCCACAACTGGAGGAGGATCCAAAAAGAAAGAATCTGTGAGAAGACGGAAAAAAGAAGAAAAAGGCACATAATAAGAACATAAGATATACCATACTGGGTCAGACCAAGGTCCATCAAGCCCAGCATCCTGTTCCAAACAGTGGCCAATCTAGGTCACAAGTACCTAGCAGTTTCCCCAAAAGACACAGGTTCCACAATGCTTGTACTGGGGCAAGCAGTGGATATCCCGGGTCCCCTTTAATAGTTTATGGCCCTTTCCTCCAGGAACTTGTCCAAACCTTTTTTAAACCTGACTACACTAACAGCTTTTACTACATCCTCCGATGACGAATTCCATAGTTTGATTACATGTTGAGTGAAAAATATTTTCTCTTATTAGTCTTAAATAGGTTACCCTGTAACTTCATTGCACGTCCCCTAGTCTTTCTATATTTTGATGGCGTAAACAATTGATCTACGTTTTCCCGTTCTACTCCATTCATTAATTTATAGACCTCTATCATATCTCCCCTCAGCCGTCTCTTTTCCATGTTGAAGAGCCCTAACCTTTTTAGTCTCTCTTCATAGGAGTATCCTTCCATCCCCTTTACCATTTTGGTGGCTCTTCTCTGTACCTTTTCTTATAACGCTATATCCTTTTTAAGATACTGCGACCAGAATTGCACACAATATTCAAAGTGAGGTTGCACCATGGAATGATACAGAGGCATTATAATATCCTTTGTTTTATTCTCCATTCCTTTCCTTATAATACCTAGCATTCTATTTCCTCTCTTGGCCACCGCTGCACACTGGACGAAGGGTTTTAACGTGTTATCCATGATGACGCCTAAATCTTTTTCCTGGGTGGTGGTTCATAATGTGGAACCTTGCATTGTGTAACCATAGTTTGGGTTTTTCTTTTCTAAATGTATAACTTTGCACTTGTCCACCTTAAATTTAATCTGCCATTTGGATGCCCAGTCTTCCTGTTTCTCAAGGTCCTCCTGCAATTTTTCACAATCCTCATGGGTTTTAACAACTTTGAATAATTTTGGGTCATCTGCAAATTTGATTACCTCACTCGTTATTCCCATTTCCAGGTAATTTACGAATATGTTAAAAAGCGACGGACCCAGCACAGATCCCTGGAGTACTCCACTATTCACCTTTCTTCATTGGGAAAATTGGCCATTTAGCCTTACCCTCTGCTTTCCATCTTTTAACCAGTTCCTGGTCCACAATAGTGCACTGCCTCCTATCCCATGACTTTTTGATTTTGCTAGGAATCTCTCACTAGGGACCTTGTCAAAGGCTTTCTTGGAAATCCAGATACACTATCATCAACTGACTCACCTTTGTCTACCTGTTTATTCAAACCTTCAAAAAAACATAATAGATTAGTAAGACCAGACCTTTCTTGGCTAAAGCCATGTTGGCTGTTTCCCATTAAGCCATGACTATCTACATTCAGTAATTTTGTTCTTTATAATGGTTTCTACCATTTTTCCCGGTACTGATGTCAGGCTCACTGGTCTATAGTTTCCTGGATCACCCCTGGAACCCTTTTTAAAAATAAGCATTACAGTGGCCATCTTCCAATCTTCAGGAATTACAGATGATTTTAATGATAGTACACAGATTACTAATAGTAGGTCTGCAATCTCATATTTCAGTTCTTTCAACACCCTTGGATGTATACCATCCGGTCCAGGTGATTTGCTTCTCTTCAGTTTATCAAATAGTTGTAATACATCTTCCCAGTGTATCGATATTTCTTTCAATTCTTCTACGGCATCACCTTTAAATACCATTTCGCTCATGTGTAATATCCCTACATTTTCTTTTCAGTATAGACCGAAGCAAAGAATTCATTCAGTCTCTCCACTATGGCCTTGTCCCCTCTTGGTTCCCATTGTACCCCTCTATCATCTAATGGTTCAACTGACTCCATCACAGGTTTTTGCCTCGAATGTACTTGAAAATGTCTTTATTATATGGTTTTGCTTCCACAGCAAGCTTCTTCTCAAATTCTCTGTTTTCCTGCCTTATCAATGCCTTGCATCTAACTTGTCAGTGCTTATGCTTTTTCCAGTTTTCGTCATTTAGCTCCTTTTCCCATTTCCTGAAAGGTGCTTTTTTTGGTTACAGCAGCCTCTCTTACCTCACCTTTAAACATGTTGGCAGTTTTTTGGACTTCTTTCCACTTTTCTTAAAGCATGGAATACAGCTGGTCTGGGCTTCTAAGATAGTATTTTCAACCACCACCCATGCTTGATATAAATCTTTGACCTTTGCAACTGCTCCTTTTAGTTTTTTCTTAACTATTTTCCTCATTCTATCATGGTCTCCTTTTTGAAAGTTAAAAAGGTAGTACTGTGGATTTCCTTACCATCCTCCATTTATTAAATCAAACATGATCATGCTATGATCACTATTGCCAAGTGGCCCCAATACCCTTATCTCTTGCACCAGATCTTGTGTTCCACTAAGGACTAGGTCCAAAATGACTTCCCTACTGGTTGGTCCATGACCCAGCTGCTCCAAGAAGCAGTCATTTATTTTATCTAGAAACTTTATTTCCCTAGCATGTCCTGCCATGATACTGACCCAGTCGATACTGGGGTAATTAAAATCACCCATTATTATTACTGTGCTGTAATGTTTGTTAGCTTACCTGATTTCTTTGAGCATTTCATCATCCATTTGTAGGCACATGAGTAGGCAGGCATTGACAATGCAAAAAATACAATAGCCCAATATAAACCCCCAGAATTAGCCCTGCTGTCTGAGTAACTAGAAAGTTACGTAATTGAGAGGGCTCAAAGAAATGATATGTTATATTCTGGTAAAAGAGCACACATTTACATGGAAATCACTATTGTAATCTTGCACCCAAGGCGACAGCCTCAGCGCAAAGTTAAAAAAACGTCTTCCTCCTAACCTGCGTCCGCTTGGATATATCAGGGAAGATCTGTATTCTACCACCCATAAAGGAAACATCAGCCTTCTTAAAGAATAAAGGCAATAAAGCTTCTTTATCCTGAAGAAAAACAAAAGAAACCAAGAGAGTTGCTCTAGCCTCAGCCACCTCAGTTGATTGCTCCAACAATTCGGACAGGTTGCCCAAGTTCAAAGAGTCTGAAGAAATATCCGCCAAGGGGGCACATGCTTTCCATGAAACGTCCTCAGTTGAAACGGGGGGGTGGGGGGGGGGGAGGGAAGAAAAGAGATCTTCTGGAGAAGAGGAATTCCAGACTCTGGATAGCCAAAAGCCTCCTTAAGGAACCTATTAAACAGGTCCCTTACTGAAGAAGCAGACATCTGTGGAAAAATTAAAACCCAAGATTCAAAATCCTCTGATAATTTCCCAAATTTTCAATTTTGCATTGAAAAACAAGCCTGTCCTGAGTCAATACTCCTTGTTGCACCTGTACATGTTGAAACTTAATTTCAAGTCCAGCAACAGCGTTCTGTTGGGTTTCCATGCTCTTCTCCAGATTCTCCAAATGTGGAGAGAACATAGCCGAAACCTGGAAAGCCTCTACACATACCTGGTACACAGACTGTAAGGTGTTCCAGATAAGAGTCCAGAGTTACTTCTTGAGGATGAGACAATGGAGAAAACATTTTTTCAGGCAAAAATGACTCCGGTGAAACCACACACGCTCCCGAAGGTACAGCCACCTGGGAGATGGAAGCCACAACACTATAAGGCTGCGATGCAGCAGACACCGCTGCTGAGGTCTCTGGGGAAGCTGCGCCACTCCTCAAGTCAGGCACCTCACTTCCCAATGTTCCAGGTGCAGGAGGCATGGAAGGACCAGCCGGGCTCAGCAAGACATCGTTGCCCAAGCCGGGGCTCTCCCCAGCTCCGGCAGCCGGAATGCCCATTGGCTTCGCCATGTGTAGATGTCCATGGTGCACTGCCCAACTTCAAGAACTGCAGGAAGACCCCCTTGCCCTTCGCCTTGCGCTTAGGCATGGGTAAATAGAACAAGGAAATTGTTTTTGGAGCAGCCACCAACGTGTCCTACTCGGATGCCATCTTGGATCTCGGTAATTTTATAAGAGGATGCCTACGTGAGATGTCCATAAAGGGTTTATTTTATAAAAGGCACCATAGGGGTTTGTGTGTCTTTATAAAACCAGTTCCGAGAAGCAGACAGAATAGTACGCAAAGGGCCATGCACTAATTGATACCTGCTCTGAAAAAGGTCTCAATGTGTGAATATACTCTGCACATGCACCTGTGTAATTAAATTATGCAGATATACTGCAATTTTCTCTCTGCTTCAGACAGCTCACATAAATGTAGATGCACCCTTTTTGTGCCTATGCGTTGCCACAATTTTATAAAAGCCTATTTCCAAGTGCAAAATAGGCTTTATACACGAAAAAAGCTTTATAAAATTACCCCCTATAAAGGCCACATAGTATATGAGCAGTTAAAGAAAATGGATAAAAAAAATTAACAGGGGAAGAGGTCTGGAAAATTATATACAAAGATGTCAAGGGAAATGACTGACATTTTGTATTTCAAGAATTAGTGCTGGAACCTTGTATAGGATTGGGGACATGCACAAATAATGAAATGGCTGCATATGCATTATCCTAAAGATAAACCCTTCCAGATAAAATACTCAAGATCGTTTGAAAAAAGGAAGATACACTTAGCTTGGAAGTGAGGGAAACTATTTAGCAAGAATTTACATGGATTCAACAGTGCAAATCCTTCCACTATCAATACTGGAATTTTCAAGAATTCAAGAAGGCCAATATTTAAAAAAAATGAGCTCTTAAATTTAGGGAAGTATTTTCAGGCAAACTTAGGATCCTAAGTTTAGGATTGATATTCATTTACCTATGCAATCCCTGCCAGTCTCAGAGTCTCTCACAGTGGTTTTAACTGCTATTTGCCAGACTCGGGGGCATAACCAGGGAACATAAGAACATAAGATATGCCATACTGGGTCAGACCAAGGTCCATCAAGCCCAGTATCCTGTTTCCAACAGTGGCCAATCTAGGTCATATGTACCTAGCAGTTTCCCCAAAAGACACAGGTTCCACAATGCTTGTACTGGGTCAAGCATTGATATCCTGGATCCCTTCTTAATAATGGTATATGGACCTTTCCTCCAGGAACTTGTCCAAACCATTTTTGAACCCAGCTACACTAACAGCCTTTACTACATCCTCCGGTAACAAATTCCAGAGTTTGATTACAAGTTGAGTGAAAAAATATTTTCTTTTATTAGTCTTAAATAGTTTACCCTGTAGCTTCATTGCATGTCCCCTAGTCTTTCTATATTCTGATAACGTAAACAATCAATCTACGTTTACCCGTTCCACTCCGTTCATTAATTTCTAGCCTTCTATCATATCTCCCCTCAGCCGTCTCTTTTCCAGGTTAAAGAGCCCTAAACATTTTAGCCTTTCTTCATAGGAGTATCCTTCCATCCCCTTTACCATTTTGGTGGCTCTTCTCTGAACCTTTTCTAATAACGCTATATCCTTTTTAAGATACGGCGACCAGAATTGCACACAATATTCAAGGTGCGGTCTCACCATGGAACGATATAGAGGCATTATAATATCTTTTGTTTTATTTTCCATTCCTTTCCTTATGATACCTAGCATTCTATTTGCTCTCTTGGCCGCCGCTGCACACTGGACCGAGGGTTTTAACATGTTATCCACAATGACGCCTAAATCTTTTTCCTGGGTGGTGGTTCCTAATGTGGAACCTTGCATCATGTAACCATAGTTTGGGCTGTTCTTCCCTAGGTGCATAACTTTGCACTTGTCCACATTAAATTTCATCTGTCATTTTGATGCCCAGTCTTCCAATTTATCAAAATCCTCTTGCAAATTTCCACAGTCCTCATGGGTTTTAACAACTTTAAATAGTTTTGTGTCATCTGCAAATTTGATAACCTCACTTGTTATTCCCTTTTCCAGGTCATTTATGAATATGTCAAAAAGCAGTGGTCCCAGCACAGATCCCTGGGGTACACCACTATTCACCTTTCTCCATTGGGAAAATTGACCAGTTAGCCCTATCCTCTGCTTTCTATCTTTTAACCAGTTCCTGATCCACAATAGTACACTGCCTCCTATCCCATGACTCTTTAGTTTTGCCAATAGTCTCTCATGAGGGACTTTGTCAAAGGCTTTCTGAAAGTCCAGATACACTATATCAACCGACTCACCTTTGTCCACCTGTTTATTCACACCTTCAAAAAAACATAACAGATTAGTAAGACAAGATCTTCCTTGTCTAAAGCCATGTTGGCTGTCTCCCATTAGGTCAAGACTATCTACATGCTGAGTAATTTTATTCTTTATGATGGTTTCTACCATTTTTCCCGGTACTGATGTCAGGCTCACCGGTCTGTAGTTTCCCGGATCACCCCTGGAACCCTTTTTAAAAATTGGTGTTACATTGGCGATCCTCCAATCTTCAGGTATAAGAAATGATTTTAATGATAGCTCACAGATTACTAATAGCAGGTCTGCAATCTCATATTTCAGTTCTTTCAACACCCTTGGATGTATACCATCCGGCCCAGGTGATTTGCTACTCTTCAGTTTATCTAATAGTTGTAATACATCTTCCCGATGTATAGATATTTCCTTCAATTCTTCCACACCTTTAAATACCACTTCAGTCATGGGTAACATCCCTACATCTGCCTCAGTAAAGATCGAAGCAAAGAATTCATTCAATCTCTCCGCTATCGCCTTGTCGCCTCTTAATGCTCCTTTAACCTCTTTATCATCTAATGGACCTACTGACTCTCTCACAGGTTTTTTGCTACAAATGTACTTGAAAAGGTCTTTACTTCGCGTTTTTGCTTCCGCAGCAAGCTTCTTCTCAAATTCTCCCTTTGCCTGCCTTATTAATGCCTTGCATTTGACTTGCCAGTGCTTGTGCTGTTTCCAGGTTTCGTCGTTTGGCTCTTTTTTCCATTTCTTGAAAGATGCTTTTTTGGCAACAACAGCCTCTCTGACCTCACCTTTAAACCATGCTGGCAGTTTTTTGGACTTCCTTCCACTTTTCTTAAAGCGTGGAATACAGCTGGTCTGGGCTTCCAAGATAGTATTTTTCAACAACAGCCAAGCCTGATGTACGTCTTTAACCTTTGCAAATGCTCCTTTTAGTTTTTTCTTAACTGTTTTCCTCATTTTATCATAGTCTCCCTTTCGAAAGTTAAAAGGTAGTACTGTGGATTTCCTTACTATCCCTCCTCCACTAATTAAATCAAAGGTGATCATGCTATGATCACTATTGCCAAGTGGCCCCAACACCCTTATCTCTTGCACTAGATCTGGTGTTCCACTAAGGACTAGGTCTAATATGGCTTCCCCTCTGGTCGGTTCATGAACCAGCTGCTCCAAGAAGCAGTCATTTATTTCATCTAGGAACTTTATCTCCCTAGCATGTCCTGACGTGACACTGACCCAGTCGATACCGGGGTAGTTGAAATCACCCATTATTATTACTGCGCTGTAACTTTTGTTAGCTTCCTTGATTTCTTTGAGCATTTCATCATCCATTTGGTCATTCTGGCCAGGCGCTCGATAGTACACCCCCACTGCCATTGCCTTCCCCCTTTTACATGGAATTTCAATCCATATAGATTCTACAGCAGATTTTGTTTCCTGCAAAACTTTAATCCTTTCTGACTCAATGCCCTCTCTAACATAGAGAGCAACCCTCCACCAATTTGATCAGCTCTATCATTACGATATAGTTTGTACCCAGGTATCACAGTTTCCCACTGGTTGTCCTCCTTCCACCATGTCTCTGATATTCCAATCATACCTAACCTTTCATTTAGTGCTATATATTCTAACTCTCCCATCTTATTTTTTAGACTTCTGCATTTGCATACAAGCATTTTAGAGAATGTATTTTATTCGTATTAATTTGGCTATTGTTAGACATAGGTAATTTGGGATCTTTAAGCTCTGCCTGCTCCATACTTGAGGGCATTTGGGCTACTTTACTCTTTTGTGGAACCTCTCTGCTTTTGGTAGTATCCTTCAAAGATACATTCTTCTGAATCATCCGCTCTTGGGCGACTGTCGGTTTTCCCCTATTATCTAGTTTAAAAGCTGCTCTATCTCCTTTTTAAAGGTTAATGCCAGCAGCCTGGTTCCATCCCGGTTAAGGTGAAGCCCATCCCTTCGGAAGAGCCCCTCCTTTCCCCAGAATGTTCCCCAGTTCCTAACAAATCCAAAACCCTCATCTCTGCACCATTGTCTCATCCAGGCATTGAGACTCCGGAGCTCTGCCTGCCTTTTGGGTCCTGCGCGTGGAACAGGAAGCATTTCGGAGAACGCTACACTGGAAGTTCTGGATTTCAACTTCCTACCTAAAAGCCTAAATTTAGCCTCCAGAACCTCCCTACCACATTTTCCTATGTCATTGGTACCGATATGTACCAAGACAGCAGACTCCTCCCCAGCACTATCTAAGACCTTATCTAGGTGGCGCGTGAGGTCCGCTACCTTCGCACCAGGCAGGCATGTTAACAGGCGATCCTCACGTCCACCAGCCACCCAACTATCTACATGCCTAATGATCGTATCACCAACTATAACGGCTGTCCTAACCCTTCCCTCATGGGCACATGGCCCTGGAGAAACTTCCTCGGTGCGAGAGGGTTTTACATCACCTGGAGGACAGGTCCTAGTTACAGGATCACGTCCTGCCACACCAGGGTGATGCTCTCCTGTCACGTGACCTCTCTCCTCCATGGCAACAGGGATGCTGCCAGACTGGAGGTGGGACTTCAGGACTATATCCCTGTAGGTCTCGTCTATGTACCTCTCTGTCTGTCTTATGCTTTCCAAGTCTGCTACTTTAGCCTCTAGAGAATGGACTCGTTCCCTGAGAGCAAAGAGCTCCTTGCACCTAATGCACACGTAAGACCTCTCACCAACTGGGAGAAAATCATACATGTGACACTCAATGCAAAAGACTGGAAAGCCCCCATCCCGCTGCTGGACTGCTGTCTTCATCTTAGTTTTAAGTTTGTGTTTAGATCTAAGTTCTTTACTTACTAAGGGTTGCTATGGATATTTATACTAATAACACTGTACCTAATACGTTTAATATACCTTGTTCACCTGAAGCTTAATTAATCTCAGGTCCTTAGTGTATGACTAATTTGGGTAATGAGCTTCACCTGAGAGCACCTCCTGCCTTTTAAGATGTGTAAGTACCTAGAAAGCTACGATTATCCCAGGGGAGGGAGGGAGGGAAATAACACTTATTAAAAGAGGGCTGCTACACAGTACCCTGTCTTGTGCTGCTGAGGTAAGCTATATTCTGATTTGATTTAAATTATAGCTCTTAGCTGCTGCTAGGCTCTAACTTCTTATGAAATTTAAACTACAAGCTCTCTGCTGGGTTCTAAATTTAACCAGAAAGCTCTCTTCTGTGTTTTAAATTTAAGCTAAAAGTACTTTGCTGATGCTAGGCCCTGAGTGACTATTAAATGTAAACTACAAGCTCTCTGCTGGGTTCCAAATGTAACCAGAAAGTTCTCCTCTGTGTTTTAAATTTAAACTTAAACTGCTGCTACTAGGCCCTGACTGATTTAACAAAAAATAGTGGGTTCACAGATTAATTAGCTTTAATACAAAGAATTCCTTTTAGAAAATTACCAGAAGTATATACTCACAGTTGCAGATCTCTCTTCAGAAGTAACAGTCCCTTTTTCTAGTCCTTCAATGAAATACCTGGAGTAAAATCTCAATCTTTCTTGTGTGCAGGGAACAAGTTCTATTGCATCTTTTCTTGGAAGGGTGGTGACTACCTGCTACAACAAAGCACAATACAGAGGTTCTAGAGCAGTGGTTCTCAACCCAATCCTCTGGGACTCCCAGACCAGTCAGGCTTTCAGAGTATCCACAATGAATATGCATGAGATAGATCTGCATACAATGGAAGCAGTGCATGCAGATCTATCTCATGCATATTCATTGTGGATATTCTGAAAACCTGACTGGACTGGGTTGAGAACCACTGTTCTAGAAGATAGTCCCCTGGAAAGAAGGAAGGAGATAACTGGGCAAAGTGGAGCAGATAGCCCTTGAGGACGACCTGTAGAACCCAGGGTTCTGATATTATGAGGGGCCACCTGTGAGCAAAATGGACAAGCCTGCCTGTAATGTGAGAAGGCTGGGGATTCTTCAGGGGAAGAGTGGCAGTGTTCTCCAGGAAGCAGTCAAAAACTAACCCCAGGCTTGTGCTGCGAAGCTGGTTATGGCTGAGGTGGTTTAGGCCTCTTGTTTTGGCGAGGAGCCTGAGGCTTCTGTTGACCTTGGTAAGCATGGTAGGGCGTGTAAGCCAGATAAGAGGGGTAATATTTCTTCTTTTTAAGAAAAAAGGGCTTCTTTACAGAGACCTTCTTCCTATAAGGATTGGCTGTTTTACGAGAGAGACGCTTCATGGTAAGGTAATCTGTCTCGATTTCACCAGCCTTCTCCCTCCAGCCCTTACCAAAGAGATTTTCACCTCTAGAGGGAAGTCTGCTAGGTTGTCTTGGACCCACTGTTCCAGGTCTGAAGACTGCACCCCAAGACAGTCTTGTGTCTCCAATGCCCACTGCTGCAGCTCTGCTGGTAGACTCAAAAGAGTCAAAAAGCTGCTCTAGTGATGAATTTAGAACAGTCCTGGACTATGCTTAACTAAGGCCCGGTAGACCTCTTGCTTCTCTGAAGGGAACACAGCAGAGAACTCATCAAGATCCTCTACAATGTCTCTGAGGAACATGCCCATATAAAGCATATAGGAATAACACAGGAAGCCTACATCGATGCCTGGAAGCATCAGCAGCCAAAGGCATCAAGAGTATGTGATTCTCTCCCAGGAGGAACCAAGGAATGGTTCTTAGTACTCTTGAGGCAGTGCATGGTCGACTTGACCACCATAGAATGGCAAAGGAGTTGAGGTTTATGGAAGTTTGGGGAATCTCGAACCTTGTACGTGGTGTCTAGTCTCTTACTGACAAAGGGGTCTCCCACATCCGAAACATGACATCCTGTAAAATACGATGGACCTGAAGAATGGCAGCCTCCTTAGGAGTCGAAGGATACTGGAGTATCTCCAGTTCCTCGGTTCTTGATTCCGTCATGGTGCCCACAGAGACTGAGAGAACCTTTGCCATATCCCGGATATAGTCCCGGAAGGACATGTCCTTCAGCAGGGACAGATGGCACTCATGAGGCGGTGAAGGGTCTGACGGCACATCAAGGTGTCTCTGTGAAACAGGGGACTCTGCTTCCGATTTCCAAGCATCGGAATTGGAAAGGATGTCAAAATAGTGACAGTCACCATTGCGTCTCCGCTGCTGATCCGATGTCAATGGACAATCTTGATGCCAAGGCCCTGAGGCATCGGAACCGGAGAAGCTTGATGCCTGTTCTTCCTGCAACTGATGGAATTCGGCCGGTTCCAGGCTCGGTGTGGACCCCGAGGGTCCTCATGGCAGTGGCTCCAGGCTTGGCATTGAGACCTCGGCCGCTGAGGGCTTTGAAATGCCCGATTCCAAGCTCTGTATCAACATCTGTGATCCTGAGGTCCTTGAAGCCACCGGCACAGATGACGCCAGGAGCACAGCCAAACTCCTCTCGATGGTCAGCATGTGCTGTTGGAGGAAGATGGAGGATGTCTGGGTGCACTCCAATGCAGGACTCTGGACCACCATCCCAGACAATGGAACCAGAGGCTCTCCTGAGGTTGAGGCCTGGGTAGCACTCCGGAGCTCCTCTTGTGCTTTGGAGGTGGATTCCTCCCGCCAGGGTTGTTTAGCTGGCTGCACTTGGTTCTCAGGATTGGAATCCCGCCGAGGGGGGCTCCTGTATTGATGTCCAAGGGAACGATCCCAGGAATCAGCATTGGTCCTCAACATCGAAGGCTTAGATGCCGGTGCATCTTCCGTGGCTGGCTGTTTCTTAACACGGCCTTTTTGTTCCAAGGGAGTGTGGGAACCACACATAGAACAGAAACCCCGAGAAGGTGTCAACATCGAAGAAGAGTGTGCTGAGGCTGCCAAGTCAGATCCAAAGAGACTCTCGTATTGTTTTTCCTGTTTTTTTAACCCTTCCCTTGTCATTTGCTGACACAAAGTACAAGAGTCTGGGTTATGGTCAGGGCCCAAGCACTATAAGCACCAATTGTGCTTGTCGGTGGCTGAAATAGTGTGGTTGCAGTTAGAACACTTCTCAAAACCGCTTGCTGGCTTCTCCATGTCAGGAAATGCAGCCTTTGCCAAGTCAAAAGACTCTATGGCAGCCTGTACCGATAAAAAAACCTGTGGGAACCGCGAGATAAGAAGAGAAAATAAATGTTAAGGGAAGTGCCAAGAAAAGCACTGGCGTCGACAAGTGACGGTACTGAAGTAGATGGGAAGGCAAAAAAAAAAGAAAAAATAAGCACCCCAAAGGGCATGTTAGAAAAAGTTTTAACTGCAGTGACAAAACAGGCGTCTTTAGGGCTCCTCGGAAAAACTAAGGCTGAGGAGAATCACTGGACCGGAAGGCATGCACCCATGTGCAGAGAGTTGCTCCCAAACACTTTCTATTGGATGCTGGGGAATGTTTCTGCGCGGTCTCTGTCAGTGGACATCACCCATATGTGAAGACTGCATGTCTGCTTGTTCCTGGAGATAATCCATTTGTCATCAAACATATAAATCTCAATTTACTCCTCAGGTCCTGATACAGCTGGCCTGGTTTTCAGGGAATCCATACAGCATATGAGATCCACTGTATACAAAAATCTCTTCTGTGTATTCATCGTGGCCATGCAGATCAGCTTGGGAAACCCACAGCTTGGGCTCGGGCCACTGATGGAAATTAACCATTATATTGTAGCTACTAGATGCAAATACGTTTGATGAATATTCGGTGTGGATTCTCTGAAAGCTAGGCTTCCTTGAAACCCTTAAGTTTTTTAATTCCTTATGTAAAAATCAGAAGGCAAGAAGTCACATCTAAATTGTATTTAATTCAAATTGATGCTTGTTACCAACCAGCTCCAGTTTTGTAGGACAGACTAATTCAGGCCTACTATTACCCCACTGCATGCAAGGATTTGTCATTTTACTTTCCCTAAGAAAAATAAGATTTCAAATCCATGCCTGAAGTGAACTAAAACCAAGGCCACAGCAACCTATCTTGAAAAACAGAGTCACTTCAAAAAACATGTTGGCAATGAGAAGAGAGAGCACATCTAGCGTATTAACTCAGTTACCTGAATCCACCATGATATCTTCATCATTGCCCATGCTATCTTCGTCCATAAACACCACCTGCTTTCCTTGCCTTATCATAGTCCATTTTCCCACAGTCATTGTGACACACTGTCTTCATTTCCTGGGTCTCCTATGCAGTGACAAACACAGGAGCTGCTCAGGTTACTGCAGGGGGAGTCCGACACGGAGCTCTGCTCAGCTTCAACCTTCAGGAAGTCCTGCTCCACCTTTGGGTCTGTGGAAGAGTTAGAGGGTTCCAACTTTATAATCAGTCCCTCAAATTCCTTTCTTCAGCGCTTCCATTTCTTTTCTCTTCAGCTTTTTCTTCCTCTTGACTTTGCCTGCCTTCTTTCTATCCAGCAGGAAGTTTCTCAGCTTGGACCATCTCAGCAGGGTTGGGTAAGGCTTGGCAAGCCTTCAAAATTCAAGCTTCATCTCCTCTCCCTGTCTATTTCCTGTTCACCCAGCTAACTGCAGCCGCCTCTCTCCTCTGTGACAGAGGCAGAAAACACACAACAGAAAGCATGGTGGTCTTCTTGACTCTAGTACGCTTGGAAGGCCCCGCCTGTCCTGCCCCCTTCTGACGTGAGCATGCGTCAGAAGGGGGGTGGAACCAGCAGGGTCCTCTAAACACTCTGGAGTCACAAAGATCCAGCGCTTTTGCTTTGTTTTTGGCAAGCTTGCTACCCCCTGCTGCCGCTGCTTCTCACTGTATTGTCGGTGGCAATGGGAAGGGAAGCAACGCCGCTGCTGCCACACACCTGACAAAAGCAGCAGCGGCAGCAGCAGCTAGACTTTTAAAAAAACATCTTTTTTTTTTAAGAGGGGAGAAACCGGCAAATGAAGGGTCAGCAGAAAACTGGCCCTTCATGGGCCGGTTCTACCATCCTGCCATCCTGCAAAACCGGCCAGGCCAGCCTAAAACCAGTCAGTTGGCAACCCTATCCCAGGGAAGTCTCCTTCTAGCATTATGCCACTGTGGAAAAGTATCTTCCCCCATTCTGGAAATTAGCAGGGCATAAAACAGTTTGCATCACCATACCCTAAGCCGGACCAATAGAGGTCTCTGCCAGCCAAGTAAGGCAGAACTTGAAAGGCCTCTACACCTTGATTTAAGATCCCAAGTTAGGTGTCTAGTGCTGAAAATCAGTGCTAAGTTGTTTCCCTCCCCTCTTCCCTAAATCAGCCCCTGTTGCCATTCACTTTTTAGTCCCCTATATTTGGGTGTCTAGTGAAACTTGGGAACTAAATTTAGGAGCTCAGCACTAGTAAATCTTCAAAGGGGCCTTTAGAAGCCTAACTTATTTGAATACCAGCTTCAAGAATATTAGCACCAAAAGATTTAAAAATAAAATCTAAAAATTTTGGCGAAGCTCTTGATATACTCTGTCATAATAGGCAATTTATCTGGCCTGTCAGACGGCTGCCTAGGGTGAGAACTTACACAATCTTGACGATGCATATATTCATATGATTCTTGCAAGGTATTGTGGGTACTGTAGTTCATTCACTCCCAAACACAGCTGATGACAATAATTTGAGTTGTGAAACCAAGTGGTAAGATCAATAAAATACTTCTTTTATTGATGGGGTTTAATTCACCCAGCACATGTATGCTTGATAGCACTATAAATGAGGTTACTTGCTTGCAGTGTTTAAAATGGATAACAAAAAGTCACAAAGTAAACCAGAAAACAACCTTCAGCTTGTCAGGCAATTAGCTAATGTTTTCTTAGCAAGTAATTACCAAATACAAAGGCACAAAGAAAAGAATAAACTTTGCTGGTTAGGTTAACTTCTGCTTATTTTCCATGCAGATCTCAGCAGTGATTCTCCCTTGCTCACACACACAATCAGGTGCAGCTTTAATTACTATCAATTGACCAGCTGTAAGCCTTTAGCTGGCTGGCTGCTACTGTGTGAACCCAAATCCTGCTTTAAGAGCTGTTTGCAGTGGAAATAAAGAACAAAGTTAGGTTTCTTTGTGATGGCTGATGTGTTTGCTCAGAGAAAACTAGCAATAGCATTTAGATAGAGAACAGTCCATATAAACTGTACTTTCATCTGCTGTATCTCCCCCTTCATCAACAATCATAGGGTCAATATCATACATTGGCACAGATGAGTCTTTCATTAAGGCACTATCATGAGAATGCTTATTCCCTTGCTGCCATTCTCTATTATAGATAGGGTCTGGATCAGTGTTCATACCTGAGCCTCTCCTGCCATCATAATTCCTCTCTGTAAAGCCTGGCCAATATGTAATCCAATTCTGATGTCCAGCCTTCCAATCTTGATCCCTGGACACTGGATCTCCTCTCACATACCTTCTGGCCTTGGTCTGAAAGTCCCTTCCACATGCAGTCTTCTCTCTTCCAGGTAGCCACTGGTGATTCCTATCTCTGCCAATCCATTCCTCTGGCTGAATCCAGTCCAATGGACTCTGCTGGCATTTGGAATACCTCCCAGTATGGGTACTGCCTTGGAATCTCCCAGACCTTCCAATGGGCTTTCTTCTCTTCCTTCCAGAGAGTTTCCTTCTTTCTCTATCTGCTTGGCTTGGCTTCTGTTTCTCCAGGTGATACTGGTGCTTGTAGCCGTTGCTGTCTCTGTATCTCTTCCTCCCTCTGTAGCTGAAACTGTTTCCTGAAGAATAAGCTCTACTCTTATCCTGTTCTAATGTGTGCTGCTCCCTAACACAGCACAGCTGTGTTGAATCAGGCCCTGCCCTTTGAGATGAGTGCTTAGGGATTACCTCATAGCTCTCTTGATTGCACACACATTCTCTCACTTCAGCCCCTCTCATGGCTGCTGGAAACCTGGTGCATTCTGGGACTGGTAGTCTTTTATGTGAAAACTCTGTTTTCTTGCTTCTACCAGAACTGACAGGTTGCTTGTTCAGAGTCACATCATCTTTTCTATAGCTCCTACCTGAGCTATGATAAGCTTCCTTATCACAGGCCCTGCCCTTAAAATAGGACTAGAACACTGTTGGCAAGAATATAATGTGACTCTGTGCCTTTATGCCTTGATTAAAGTGGCTCCTTTTGAAAGTACATAGAGAGACATCTAGGGATTCTGGTGGAGAGATTCCAAAAGAGAGAGGTCTGAAATGGCTGTTGCAGGCCTTCTCATAGGAGAAGAAAAACAAATACTCAACTCTTAGGCTCAATGGCTAGCTAACTACAAGAGCTCTGTAGGAACACTATGGGGACCAGAAACAAAACTCTACCATCTAACCAACCTTCAGAAAATACTACATGTCAGTGTCATTTGTGAGAAGGAAGAATGCTGGTTATGCCAGACAAAGAATTTATTCAGCAAGGAATTTGGCATTTGGCTGCTGAAATGTGTTGCTGTCCTCTGTTTCTGCCTATTGTGGAGCCTGTATCTTTGGACTGACTTGTTTTAAACAAATTTCAGTATTCCTCTGTAAATAAACTAGCATTATGTGTGTCTGAACCGTGTGTCTGAACTGAAGTCATTTTCTTCAGGGTTCAGGTTCCAGTGAATATCTGTCTCTATCTAAAGGAATTAGAAACAAAGAGGGTATTAATATGGCCACAAGAGGATAATTTTTCCTATTCAGTAATGGCATTTACTTGGGCCCAGTCCACTAGAAAAACAGCTCAATCATTTTTGTAAAAATTCAGTAACCTCTCCCCTGCAACCATGAGCACACTATCTCAGCTGCAGATCAAATATGCACATACATTTTACAGTGGGCAAAAGAAAAGCCTGGTTACTGCATGCATGTTTTTGCCTTCACAGACGCTGGACAATTCTGAACATTTTATGCACATACATCTGACTGGCATCTTTCCAGCCCATGAAAAAATCCGTTTTAATTCTACTTCTGTATTAAGGCACAATTTTGGGTGGGAAAAGGCAAGGATACTCTAAGGAAATTAATCAATTATAAAATCTCCTTAAAATTCTGTGTGAATGTGCTTTTTCAGTCTGATACACAGAGAGGACAATTTTATAATAGAGCTCAGTCAGAGAAGGCATATAGGCACATATGCTGAACCTAACTTATAAAGGCAACATAGGCATCAATATGCCTTTATAAGATAGCCTACCCTACGTGAAAGCTATACCAAAAAGTTAGACCTCCTGAGTGTATTTTATAAAAGACATGTACAAGTTCTGATCCTACTCCCACTCCACTTATTTCCCCTCCTCTAGGACCACCTACATGCATACCACATAAAAGCAGGGAGAGACAGAGGAGGAGCGTAACTCTTGCAGATGCACAAGGGAACAAACGGAGCAAGAGACGAAAGTAGGTTTGGACCAGACTGCTTTATTGAAGAATATTGGGATATTCTTCAATAAAGCAGTCTGGTCCAAACCTACTTTCGTCTCTTGCTCCGTTTGTTCCCTACCACATAAAAGCAGACATCATGTATAAACATAGGTGTTCAGAAAGCCTGTAAATGCTGACAATTCTTTAAGTGCCTGCCTGAGCCTTGTGAAGCACAATTTGCATAGGTTGCCTAGATAGCAAAAGTGGAATCAATGTCTTGATGGACACATTTTCCTGAGATCTTTACAAAAGGCTCTCTGAACGCAGAACCTTTGGAAAGCATGCATAAGGACGTGGAAAATACAAATAGTTTACAAAACATACAGCAAGAACAATCATATTACAAAGAAACACACACAAAAAAGGCAGCAGAATCGGGGTTTTGAATGTGTAAGCGCTGGTACACGTGTAAGCAGAGATTTTGAAATCTACACCTGTACAGGCACTCACATGTGTAAGTGCTGTATTTTATAAAACTAGACATTCAAGGGGAACCAGTTAAGAAGCAAAGACAGTAAAATAATTTTTGTATTTTAGAGGTTAAACATCAGAAGAAAAGCACAATTGCTCCCTTGATAGCTCCTGCAACGTGAGGTCCAAACACGTGTACATGTGCATTGCTGTTGCAAAATCTGAAATAGACATACATTTCTGGCCTGCATACTGCAGATCCCCATGTGTAAGCAGTGACTTTTCTAAAATCACAATGTATACATGTAGGGCTTGTATGCATATAAATGCCACTCAAGATTTCTACAATGACCTTGAAAAGGTTCTACACACTAAAGATGCTTATAAATTAACCCATAGTGACCAACACACAAACATAGAAAAATTATATATACTGTAGATAAATTTGGGTCGGCTATCTGCCTCTGCTCACAAGGAGGATTTGCAGGTGTCTGTTCCTCTGCGGTCCCGACTCTCACAACTGGCTGAAAACGCATCTTCCGCTGCTGTACTCCATATCTTGCACTCAGCCTCTTATTGGCTTCAGCGCCGAGGAGTAAGAACGAGAGCTGCAGACCTACTAGGCTCAGATGTCCCCCCCCCCCATGGCTCCTCACCAGATGCTGAGTTCAGGAGCAGCTGCAGCTTTTTTTCTTGCACCAGCAAGCCCCCACCATTGAAGAGCCCCTGATGCCTTTTTTTTTTTTGAAACAGGCTTAATGTGGAGCCCTCAGGCTTACAAAGACACTGACTGGGGATCCAGCAGTTGAGTGCCACCAGTTCTGTGCCAACAAATGGGGGGGGGGGGAGGGGAGGACCCAGTTAAGACCAAAATAAAAAAACTTCGAAAACCTAAGAGACTTCTCAGTTGTCCCTTCAGTGAGTCCATTCTCTGGGATCACCGGCTACATCTGCTTAGAGATTGAGCTTACTGGGGATGGTAGGCGGCGCATAAAGAAAAGGAAATCCCGGCTGCTGTCATGACACCGTCCCTCTCCCGCACTCAGCTGCCTAAGGAGCTTTGGCAATGGGGTGGAATGGCTGGAGCTGTACTGCCCGGCAGGTGCTGATTGAGTTGGTCTGTGGCTCCTCACCCGCCCCGGGATTGGGAGCCGCACTTGAGTCACAGAACTGTGCTCACCCTGGCTGCCCCAAAGCCTCCTTCTGGCCTGGTCCGAAGTAGGAAGGAGTGTGTGTGTGTGTGTGTGTTGGGGGGGGGGGGGTCCTTCAACTGCCCCTTGCAGCAGCTAGCAGGTCACTTGTGCAGGAAAATCGGACCAGGCTATTAGCAAAAGGCAAGGCTAAATAAACTAGAAAATAAAAGTAAAAGATAAAAATCATACACTCCTTAACCATCTCTCCAGGAAACCTATCACCCTAGCTTACTGCTCCCCTCCAGCTGCTTGGAGACTGAGAATACTGGAGCTGATGGGAGGTGCCAGTGGTATTTATAGCCCAGGGTCATCAAAAAGATGAGATGCTCAGTCTCCAAGCTACTGGAAGGGGAGCACAACCCAGAGGTGAGGTACTGGACTGGAGGGACGCTTAGGAACAACTGATAGTTCAGAGTAGTTACTCACCTGTAACAGGTGTTCTCCAGGAGCAGCAGGAATCAGTCCTCACATATGGGTGTCATCGGCGCCAATGAAGCCCCAGCGGAGCATTTCCCCAGCTTTCTATGAAAACCTTTGGGAATGCAGGCACGCATGCGCGGTTCCCTTCCCGCCTAAAGGTGCCATCTTACCTCAGTCAAATGACATAGCTAAGAACAGCACACAAAAATGAAAATAAACTATGCACAACTGCAACTCCAAGGGGAGGAGGGAGGGTTGTGAGGACTGATTCCTGCTGCTCCTGGAGAACACCTGTTACAGGTGAGTAACTACTCTTTCTCCAGGACCAAGCAGGAAGTCAGTCCTCACATATGGGTGACTCCCAAGCTCTGGGCTACCGAGGAACCCAGGCTGAACAAGAGAACTCCCTCTAGTCTCAGCAGTAAAGAAAGGCTTTTCAAGGACACAACCTCCACCGGTAGCCCAACAGAGGGCAGGAGTTTCCTAAACCTCAAAGAGATTCCGGAGTACTGCTTGGCCAAAAGCACTGTCCCTAAGGGACTCCCTCTCCAGGCAGTAATGGGCCGCAAAAGTCTGGCTTGAAGACCAAGTTGCAGCCCTGCAGATGTCTACCAAGGGCACAGAGTGGAGATGAGCCACTGAGGCAGCCATTGCCCTGACTCGGTGGGCCGTAACCCGACCCTGCAAAGGAAGGTCAGCCGCCTTGTAAGCCCAGGTGATACAGTCAGCCACCCAGATGGACAAGGTACGCATGGACACAGCCAACCCCAACTTATTGGGGTCAAAGGAGACGAAGAGCTGAGTAGCCCTTCTATGCCCCTGCGTACAGTCAAGGTAGAAGGATAAGGCCCTCCTACAGTCCAGGGTATGCAGGACTGATTCAGCCTGGCTTGCATGAGGCCTAGGGAAGAATGTTGGAAGAACCACTTCCTGATTGAGGTGGAAAGAGGAGACAACCTTTGGGAGGAAGTTTGGACGAGTCCTGAGGACTACCCTGTTCCTATAAAACCTGGTGTAAGGCCTATCACAGACCAGGGCCTGAAGCTCACTCACTCACCTAGCCGAGGTAAGGGCTATCAGGAAGAGTGTCTTCCAGGATAGGAAGCGTAGTGGACAAGTAGCCATCGGCTCAAAAGGTGGGCGAGTCAGTTGCTGCAAAACCACATTCAACTCCCACTCAGGGGTAGGACGACGGATTGGAGGCTTGAGTAAAAGCAAGCCCCTGAGAAAGCGGGACACCAAGGGGTGAACCGACAGAGAATGTCCTTCCACCAGTGAGTGGTGAGCTGCTAGAGCTGAGAGGTGGACCCGAACAGAATTGGACTTAAGTCCCTGATTGGACAAGTACAGTAAGTACTGAAGCACTATTGGCACAGTACAGGAGAAAGGATCCTCTGTACGTAGCTGACACCACACAGAAAACCTTTTCCATTTGAGAGCATAGGTTTTCCTAGTGGACTGTTTCCTAGAGGCTAGGACAACCTCCTCAACTTCCTGAGGTAGGCCTCAGGGAGCCAAAACTACCCTTGCAGCCTCCAGGCCATCAAATTGAAAGCTTTGAGATTGGGGTGCAGAAGGGAACCCTGCTCCTGTGAGAGAAGGTCGGGTTGCAACCCCAGTGGCAGTGGGGGATCCACCGCCAGTTGAAGTAGAAGTGGAAACCAAGGCTGTCTCGGCCATCTGGGAGCCACCAGCAGGACCGAGGCCTTGTCCTGAAGAATCTTGAAGAGAGTTCGGGCCACCAAGGGCGTGGGAGGAAACGCATACAGGAGGCCCTGAGACCATGGAATCAGAAAAGCATCTGCTGCTATTCTCAGAGGATGCGGTTGCCTGGAGCAGAACTTCGGCAGTTGCTTGTTCATTGGGCTGGCAAAGAGATCTACCAAAGGGAGACCCCATTTTAGGAAGATTTTCTGAACTGAAGGATGCAGCTGCCACTCATGGGGCTGCAGAATCCTGCTTAACCTGTCGGCCAGGTAGTTGTCCTGGCCTGGAACGTACACAGCCTTGAGGAGCATGTTGTGCTTGAGGGCAAACAAACAAAGGTCCTGAGCCTCCCGACAAAGGAGTCTGGACCCAGTCCCGCCCTGTTTGTTCACATAAAACATGGCTACTTGGTTGTCTGTCTGAATCAGGACAGATTGATGAGCCAGGGTAGGAGAGAAAGCATTGAGTGCTAATTGAATAGCTCTGAGTTTGAGGAGATTGATCTGCTGTGCAGCCTCCCCAGGAGACCACAGGTCCTGGGTGCACTTGTCTAGACAATGAGCTCCCCAGCCCTGCAGGGAGGCGTCGGTGGTCAGTACCACCGTGTACCCAGGAATCTGAAAAGGCACCCCCTTTAGTAGATTGGGTGGGTGCAGCCACCAGCTGAGGGAGTTCAAAAATTGTCTGGACACCCTTATCCTGTCTCTGAGGCTGCCTGTGGCCTGTGACCACTGAGTCCGAAGGCACCACTGTGCAGGCCTCATATGGAGCCTGGCATTGGGGGTCACATGCACTGTCGAAGCCTTGTGGCCTAGAAGCCTCAGGCAGAGTCTGGCGGAGACTAGTGACCTGTTGAGAAACTGGTTTGCCAAGGCTATCAATCTTTGTGCTCTGTCTTCTGGCAAGAAAGCCTTTGCCAGGAGAGAGTCCAGCCTTGCTCCTATGAACTCCAAATTCTGAGAGGGGAGCAAAGTGGACTTTGCGAAGTTTATCACAAACCCTAGGCTTTGAAGAAGAGCAATAGTTCTGAGGGTGGCTTGTCTGGCCTCCTGGCACGTCTGACCCCTGATGAGCCAGTCATCCAGATAGGGGAAGACAAAGACTCCCTGAGTTCTCAGGTAGGCCGCCACCACTGCCAGGCATTTGGTAAAGACCCTGGAAGTGGAGGTGAGGCCAAAAGGCAGTACTCTGTACTGATAATGGTTTCCTCCCACAAGGAACCTGAGGTACTTTCTGTGGTCTGGATGAATGAGGATGTGAGTGTACGCATCCTTTAGATCCAAGGAGCATAGCCAATCTCCCTGCTGGAGGTAGGGCAGGAGTGTTCCAAGAGTAAGCATCTTGAACATTTCTTTCTCTAGGAACTTGTTGAGGTCCCTGAGGTCCAGAATGGGTTGAAGGCCACCAGTTCTTTTGGGCACCAGGAAATACCTGGAGTAGAATCCGTAACCTTGCAAGTGGGGAGGCACAGGCTCCACCGCCCTGTCCACCAACAGACCTTGAAGTTCCTGAAGGAGAAGGTCTGTGTGCAGGGAAGGCCTTTGAGGCTCCCCTGGAAAGTATGGTGGAGGCAGTTGGTGAAAATGTAGTGCATAGCCCCTGTGGACTATGTCCAACACCCAACTGTCCCCGGTGATGAGGGGCCACTGGTGGGCAAAGAGAGAGAGTCGACCTCCTGTGCAGGGTTGGGAGAGCAGGGACGGAGAGGCTACGCTCAAGGAGTCAAAAACCCCCACCCTGCTGAGTGGGAGCAGGGGCCGGAGGCTTGGGGGTCCTCTGCCTACGGGGCCCATTACCCTGCCCCTTGGCTTGCTGACCCTGGGGTGCAGCTTGGGAAGCCTGATACCAATGTTCCCTCTAATTTTCTGTAGGTTGTGTGTGCATAAAATATCAGCTGTGTGCAGTTTTTGAAGGAAGGTTAAATTTTTGTGCGCCACATAACTACACTCGGAGTTATATACTTTAAAATTTGACTACACGTCAGAATACAGTATGTACACCACATTGATTTTAATCAAATTAAATGAAAATAGACGATTACTAAATGAAGCGGGAAATTTCTAGTAATTACAATCATAACTTTTAAATTTTAAGACATCTGTGTTGTTTTCTATCAGAATCAGAGCCGTAATTTTTGTGCTCTCTGTTGTAAAGTATGTGCGCTCACTCGGCGAGGTGTGCGCGCGCGCACACGCGCACAGCTTAGAGGGAACAGTGCCTGATACTGAGGGTACTGTTTGTAGGCAGTGCCCTTCCTCGGGTAAAAGGGCTTTTTACCCGAGCCCTTCTTGTGAGAAGGGGCAGAGGTCTTTCTAGACAGCCTTGTCCTTGTAAGGTGCTCGGTCTCGAGCTGTGCGGCCTTCTCGGCCATGGGCTTGCCAAAAAGGTTCTCACCTTGGCAAGGGACATCGACCAACTTGTCCTGAACGAGCCGCGATGCCGGCTGCCACAACTCGGGCCGAAGCCTCGAAGCCATCGTAGGCGGCGCGGGACATGAACTTGGAGCATTCCCGAATCCCCGAGGACAAGGACTTAAATCTCTGCAAGGGCTCCCCAGAGAGACCAGCAGAGAACCCGGCCAACTCGGCCAATGTATATTTGAAATTCTTTGTGATTCTGGTGTACCCTTCCCTCAAATCATACTGTATCTTTGATTGAATAAGTTACTCCCTGTATTTACACCATGGTCCGCTGCTGATCGCTGGAAGTGGCGGCTTATAAATGTAATAAATAAATAAATAAATAAAATAAAATAAACTCCTTGGCCAGGTCCCGCAAGTACATGCCCATGTACAGCTGGTAAGACTGGACACGGCAAGCAAGCATCGAGCACTGGAAGCACTTTCTACCAAAACCATCGAGGTTTCGGGCCTCCCTGCCAGGAGGCACCGCGGAGTGCATCTTCTGACTTTTCAGGCGATGCATGGCCGATTCCACCATCATGGAATGGTGTGGTAGCTGTGCCTTCTGAAAGCCAGGGCTCTTCCGGAGTCGATAAATCGAATCGACCCGCTTGCTTAGAACCGGCGCCGAGGTCGGTGCCTCCCACATCCAGAAGAGGAGCCATTCCAGCATCGGAGGAACCGGGACAGTAAAGGCCTCCTTTGGAGGAGAGTCGTACTGCAGGGCCTCGAGCTCCTCGGCTCGAGGCTCTTCTTCGGGGTCCGGCGCGATAGCCAACGCGGTGGCCATATCCCTGACAAACTCCGAGAACCGGGTATCCTCTGGAGGGGATCTACTCCGGGGTTCAGACTTCGGTGAGTCAGACGGGATGCACCGAGTCTTGAATGTGTCGGGGGACTCTTCATCCTCCGTCTCCCAGGTGGACTCGTCCGACGAGGAGTCAGGGTCCGACCCCGCGGGGCCTGAGAGCACCCGCCCCGATGCCGGAGGCACTGGCGTTGACGCCCTCGGTCTCAAACGGGAGGTCGAGGGAGACCGCGACTGAGGTCGACCTCGAGCCTTCATGGTCTCGAGTATCGGCTCGGTCTCCGGGGTCGACTTCGATGTCGATGTCCCGGTGGTCGGAGCAGATGCGCCAGACAGGCTGGCCATCAGTGCCCGCTGCTGCTCCATGAAGGCAGACAGTCTGCACTCCAAGGCTGTCATCCTGAGACTCAGCTCGGGAGACGCAGCAGCCACCAACTCGGGCCCCGGCGGCGCCGGGCCTGACGTCGGCTCTCTGGGAGGAGAGTCCTCGAGGACTACAGGACTTATGTGTCCAGCAGACTCTGGCTCCATGCGAGGAACCTTGGCAGGCTTCTCCTGTTCCACGGGCCCGGGGCGACGGTCGGGGGTCTTAGAACTGGCCCTCGAGGAGCTAGAGACCTCTTCCGACGACGCCCTCACAAGCCGCTTCTTCCTCGTGCATTCCCGGTCGGGGACCCCCTGTCCGAGGAGCCACGATGGCGCTCGGGATCCGAATCCCGAGATGTCGAGGCCTCAGATGAGGTCCGGAGGCTGAGTCAGAAAAAAGCCTTTCTTTCTGCTGCTGGCGACTTTGCAATGCCTTGGAAGACATCTTTCCACATGATTCACACGTCTTAGGGTCGTGATCAGGACCGAGGCACCGAAGGCAGCAGTCGTGTGTGTCGGTGAGCGACATCAACTTCTTACACCGATCACATTTTTTAAAACCACTGGAAGCCATCGGGGAAAAAAGAGTCCCCACGAGGTCAAAGGCCCGGCCTTCCAGGGAAAAAGCAAAAAAAAGGGTGCGAACGCCAGCCACGAAGGGCAAAAACCGAAAAAGAAGAAACGGGCTCGATACTGGTGTACCAAACCCGGTGGGAGGGGAACCGGCGTCGAACCGGAGAAGAAAAATAGCGAGAATCGCCGAAAAAATCAAACTTTTATCCGGGATGACAGGACACACGTCCGGTGGGCTTCTCGGAAAAAGAGAGACTGAAGTAAGATGGCACCTTTAGGCGGGAAGGGAACCACGCATGCGTGCCTGCATTCCCAAAGGCTTTCATGGAAAGCTGGGGAAATGCTCCGCTAGGGCTTCATCGGCGTCAATGACACCCATATGTGAGGACTGATTTCCTGCTTGGTCCTGGAGAAATACTTGATATAGGATCCTCAATTCAACTCTTGTAATGGAGTAGGTTCTATCACCTTGGCTTGTAATAATACAAGGATGTCTTCTGGAACATGCTGGGCATGGACCTGAGATAAACAGTGCTGGGGAGGAGCTGGTTGCCTAGGTATATATGGGTATGAATGACATAGGAATGTTTGAAGGGAGGATCTGGAAGCCAAATTTAGGCTTTTAGGTAGGAAGTTGAAATCCAGAACTTCCAGGATAGCATAATTAGAAATGTTCTCTGTTCCATGCACAGGACCCAAGAGGTAGGAAGAGCACTGGAGTTTCAATGTATGGATGATAAGATAATGCAGAGAAGTGGTCTTTAGATTTATCAGGAACTGAACAACATTCTGGAGAAAGGCGAGCCTATTCAGAGAAGACAGCAGCTACCGTAACCAGGGTAGGACCAGGTTACTGGTACTAACATTTAAAAAGGGTCTGGAGCAGTTTTTAAACTAGAACCTGGTAAAGCTGACAGTCGCTCAGAAGCACATTGTTTGGACTAAGATATCTATAGAGGATACTATCAAACAAGGAATTTATGGCATTCCAATAAAGAGGTTACAATAAAGGTAGATTAGATGTCTTTAAATAAAGAACGGAGTTTAAAGATGATACCTATTAACTAAGCAGGTGGCAAATACAAACCAAAACATACTTTGAAATGTCTTTATACAAATGCTAGAAGCCTAAAAATAAGATGGGAGAGTTAGAATATATAGCACTGAATGAAGAGGTATATGTAATAGGCATCTCAGAGACTCAGTGGAAGGAAGATAATCAATGGACACTGTGATACCAGGGTACATATTATATCACAATGATACAATGGGAGGAGTGGCCTAGTGGTTAGGACAAGGTACTTCAGGCCGGAGGGCCAGGGGTTCAAGTCCCACCTGGGGACAGCAATCTCAGGCCGGAGGGACTGGGATTTCTAGTCCTATAGGTACTCCTTGTGGTCTTGGGCAAGCCACTTAACCCTCCATTGCCCATGTTCCCTGTAAGTATTAGCGTATGTGTGTCATATCCCCTCGTGTTAAATGTATCTCCCAATTGACCGCTTTGACCCGGTGAAAAGCGGGATATAAATACAGCTAAATAAATAAATAAATAAATAACGTAAATCAAATTGGTAGAAGGGTCAAACTAAATGGTAGGAGTATACTATCATTCGAATGTCCAGAATGAACAGACAGATCAAATGTTAACAGAAATTGGGGCAATTAACAAATTTAGCAACATAACAATGGTGGATCTCAATTACTTCAATATTGACTGGATATCAGAATAAACATTTTTTCAGGTACATTCCTAGCAAGAAGCCTATGAGGAAATAAATTAGATCATGGGGTAAAATGGGTACTCAGGGAGGACAAAACCATAAGGAGAGACTAAATTAATTCTTTCATTTTACCTTTACTGAAAAAGATGTAAGGAAACGACTCATTGCAGAAATATTTTTTAAATTGGATTCAAACAATTTACATCATAGCAATGACAAACTCTGAAACAGCAATACACCCCAAAGGTATATAAGAAAAATAAAATAAGTGAAAGAAATACATTTTTAGGTTATTAGTCCACAATACTAAATGGGAATTTAATAAGGATGCACAATACCATGGGAAGATGGAAACCAAAAATATCAAAAAGAGAAAAAGAAAAAGGATTAAGCACAAACACACAGTCATAAAACTCAACACCACACTTGGCATGTAGAAAGAAATGAAGCTGGGAAGGCTCAAAGAAAATGGTAGGATTTATTCTGATATAGCACCACACATTTATAAGGTCCTAGCTGTGTCAGGGAAACCTATACAGAGCCTATGATAATAGAGGAAAAAGAGAAATTTACCTTAAAACCTGTTAGGCAGCCAGCACACACAGCTCAGAAGGAGCAAAGAAACAGTGGAATAGGATTACCACACCCAAGCCATGACACAGCAAGAAGTTTAGGATCTGATTATTATCACCTGTCCAGGAAAGCACAGGGAACGTGTAGTGGAGAGGGAGATAAAAGCTGCTGGGTGGATCCAGCAGAGGGCAGTGTCAGTGTGAGCAGCAGCAGTGCAGGAAGCAGAGGTCACAGAGAGAGAAGCCTGCTGAATCCAGGAAGCAGTGGGACTAGCCTTGGAACAGGAAGCAGCCAGGGAAAGGCTTCAGAAGAACGTGGCCGTCGAAGTGCTCAGAGTGCTAGCAACTGGAGGTCTGAGGTGGAGCCTGCTTACAGCCAAGAGGTAGAAGCTATAACTCCAGAGAGAAGGAGAGACCAAGCTGAGGCCAGAAAGCTGTCCAGACTGGGAGAGCAGGGGAGTCCACAGTCCTCATTACCAGAGAGAAGACCTCACCATTTATACAGGTGGGAACCAAGCTTTATCAAAGGGAAAGCTAAAAAGTCTGTTTGTACCAGAGGGTCAGAGTAGTGCACAGAGCATGAATTAACTACAGGAAGATATAAAACGATTCCTAGCCGTTGGAGGTTAGAGGAGGAGAGCCAGAGAGGACATACTGCAGTAACAGGTATTCCAAAACCTACTTGCTTAGAACTGTACCCTTGTAGTCCAACTGATTCCTCAGAGAGAGGCTTGTACAGAAACAGCTATGAGGATTTAAACCCAAGTGTAACACCGGGTGAATGCGAGCTGATGCAGTGGGAAAGTAATAGCAATATTCCTGAATGTGCTCCCATGGACTGTACGTTATGCTTGTCGGATGATGTTGAATCCTTGCGCTGAAGACCTGTAAGCTACAAAGGAAAAGAGCATATTTTTCTTTGGGAGTACTGTTTTATTTCCAAGTTTTGTTGTACAAAAAGATATCCTTGAGGGAAGGGGAATAAAGCCCGTATCTTTGTTTTGCCTTAACACTCGACTGAAGACTATTTTGTTCTGCAAGATAGGAGGCAACTATAACCCCGGGGCCATGGGCGAAGGCCTATATGGGACCTGTGGGGTCACAAATGGCGTAGTTTTGAGGATTTTTCCTTGGATTGTACATCGGGAAACATCTGGAAGACAGCCGAGCGGTAGCTGAGGAGCAGACCAAGTATCGTGGCTGGTATTGACCAGAAGATTCCAGAATCGGTAGAAAAAGCCCTTTTCAAAGCTCGAGTCTACACCGGCCTCAGGTAATAGGTACTTGGGCACAGGCAGTGTGGGATTCATTGGAGAAGGAGGGCTGAGAAAGCTCAGAGGGAAGAAAACCCTAGGCACTGATAATAGTGGTAGTACCACACTTGGTGTTTTGTCTTTCTGTTTGCTTTACAGAGAAAACTGGCAATGGATCCTTAAGAGGTACTTCGCTGGATGAGCTCACAATTTGAAAAACAAAGGGAACTGGCCCAGCTGAATCAAGAGCAAGCCGTTGCCGCCCTACAAGCCCATAGCCCCCTACGGGATAATATTCAAATAATGTTAAGACCGTGCTTAGCTTATCAGTGCTTGGTGTTAGGCTTTGTCCCCAACGCTATCAGCTGTGCTTCATCTGCGTTTCACCGGCAACGGTTTCATCAGGGGGTAGCCTCGACAATACACGCTAGAAACAAACTTCCCTCCACCTATATCAAAGCGATACTTGTGAGCACTGTAGCAAGTCTATGAATGGTGAGCTTGACTTGCTACAGTGCTCACATGTATCGCTTTGATATAGGTGGAGGGAAGTTTGTTTCTAGCGTGTATTGTCGAGGCTACCCCCTGATAAAACCGTTGCCGGTGAAACGCAGATGAAGCGCGGCTGATAGCATTGGGGACAAAGCCTAACACCAAGCACTGATAAGCTAAGCACAGTCTTAACATTATTTGAATATTATCCCGTAGGGGGCTATGAGCTGTATGGGTCATTGATGCAAAAGGGCTTTAATCCCAGAGTTACAAGTTTATTGCTTTGGGTGCCCACAGTCTGAGACCCGCTTAAACCGCCACGGGCAATTTTATTTACAAATAAGATAAGATTTATAAAGTTGTGTGATACATATCACTTTCTGTAACACATTCAGCGTATACGACCTCAATATTGATATATATGATTCTGAGAGAGAAGACCATTATTGAATTTGTGCCCTACAAGCCCAGCAGAAGCTTATGATGGATCAGATACAAGCATTACTGGCGACCCAGAGAACAACAGAGAAGACACCGATAGAACATTCCTGTGTGGTAGGACCACAGAACTGTGGAGTCGTGTCTTTTGGACAGTTAACTGTGAAGGACAATCTCGACGACTTCATTGAAGCCTTTGAAAGGGTACCCTTAATGTAGGATGGCCGCGTGAGCAATGGGCAGTCAGGCTTGCTACCTCCCTAACGGGAGAGGCCTTAGCGGCCTACAAAGCCATGCCTGCTGCTCTAGCAATAGAATATGAAGAGCTTAAAAAAGCCATACACGACAGGTTAGGCTTAACACCTATGGTATATAGGCGAATGTTAAGAGCCACTAAGCTCAAACCCGGTGAAACACCTAAGGCTTTGTGCTAGAGGGTGCGCAGCTTGGTGTGGAAATGGCTCGCCTCGGAGGGAAAGACCCTTGAGACCATTATTGACGCTATCGTATTGGAGCAATTTACAGAGGCAGTTCTTCCTGAAATAAGGTCATTTCTAACTTTACAAAATTGCCAAACCTCAACAGAAGCAGCTCACCTCACTGAATGGTTTATGGAGGCTGAGTTAGCCCGGAAACCACATGGAGGCACTGAGAATATGTTTGGTGAGGCAAATTTTGGAATTAGGCCATACGTTCCAAGTGTAACCAATTACTTGCCTAAGAAAAATGCTAAAGAGACACAAGTGTTTCAAATGTGGTAAAACAGGCCATAGGCAAAGAAATTGTGTGTTACGAACAGCGCTGATAATGGGTGATGGGAAACGTATTCAAGAAGGTTTCCTTCTAAGTGTAACAGTGCAAGGTGTTGCAGCTAATGCATTGCTTGACTCGGGTGCTGACCAGAGTATGGTCTCAAAGAAGCTATGGCAGGCCATACAAGTCCATGGTAGATCAGCCCCGAGCCAACTGGAAGGTAGGACCAAAATCCGATGTGTGCACGGATCATCCACCTATTACCCCCTCTATAGAGTTTCAGTAAAAGGGTTAGGGACTCGGAGGGAGGTTTTAGTAGCCATAGTACCCAAATTACCATACGATATTGTGTTAGGTAGGGACTGGCCACCGTTTTGTAGGGGGATAAAAGAAGGCATACAGGCGAAGGGAGGTATGGTCTCTACCAGATCCCAGACTCAAAGCTCAGTGGTACACTCCGAACCCTCAGAGGAGGAGGCGGACCCTCTAGGGGAGGAAGAGGAACCCCCAGAGGAGGAGGGTAGACCGGCTGATGAGGGCTTAGGAGAGTTACCCCGGCATGAAGATTTGGTTAATACCCCTTCCAAAAACACTAAGAAAAGCAAAGCAGAGAAGTGCCAAGAGAGACACCATAGAGCTCAAGTGAGGCCGGGCAAGGATTGCCTTGGGTGCCTGCAGATCTGGTTAAAAAGTTCCCCTCCTTCCCTAAGGAGCAGCAAGGTGATCCAGCGTTAAAGCGCGCCTTTGAATATGCCAAAACTGAGAGGGACATTCTTCCCAGATTCCTAATAGAGAAGGAAATACTGTACAGGGAAAGCAATGATCCCCAAACTGGAGCGGTCAGGAAACAGTTGATTGTCCCGACTACGTTTAAAGCGGTGGTCCTGAGATTGGCCCACGATCACCCGGTCGGTGGTCATAAGGGAGTACAGGGTACCCTGGACCAAATTTTAGCCCGTTTTTATTGGCCAGGAGTGTTTAAAGAAACTGCACGTTTCTGCGAGGCCTGTCCTTCCTGTCAGCGGGTTACCGCTGCAAAACCCAGGGAAGTCCCTATGATTCCTACCCCTAGGATAGCGGAACCCATACGCCGGATGGCGATGGATATTGTGGGACCCTTGGTAAAGACACCCAGAGGATTCCAGTATATCCTGGTGGTGATGGATCACGCCACCAGGTTTCCCTGGGCTATACCGTTACGAAACATATCAGCCAGAATTATAGCACTGGAATTAATCAAGCTATTTTGCGAAGTAGGATTTCCACAAGAAATGCTTATCGATAGAGGTAGCAATTTCATGTCCAAATACTTAGCCCAAGTATGGGATGCATTTGGAATCCACCACATAAAAACTGCCGCCTACCATCCTCAAACCAATGGGCTGGTAGAAAGGTTCAACCAAACCCTAAAGCAGATGCTACAACGGGGCCTGGACGGAAAGATGGCAGACTGGGACGTCATGCTCCTGTTTGTTTTGTATGCCAGTAGGGAGCGTACTCAGGCCTCATTAGGAGCTTCCCCATATGAATTAATGTTTGGCCGTGCCCCAAGGGGAGTCCTAGATATCTTAAGGGAGCAATGGGTGGAGCCTGAAGGGGAAGAAATGGGGGTGCCCCATTTCCTTTGTGAGCTGAGGAGTCGCTTACAGAGGACTTCTCAGGCCTCAGGAGAACATCTGCAAGCTAGTCAGAAATGTCAGAAAAGGTACTACGACCGAGGAAAGAAACATCATTAATTAACCTTAGGCGAGAAGGTAGTAGTAATGATAGCGGACGTCGGTCCAAAATTCGAAGCTCAATGGAAGGGCCCCTATACAGTAGTAGAATGCAAGGGCCCTGTCTCTTATATAGTGGAGAATGACAAAGGACGTCAAGTCTACCATGTCAACGTCCTTAAGCCTTGGCATGAGAGGACAGCAGCAGCTAGTCGATCCAGAGTGAAGGACCATAGTGAGTCCCGCTTCAAGATTACGTGCTGTGAGAACGTGGGTTCACCAGCCCGTAATAGCTTAAGAGGGGGGATATGTGACAGGGAAACCTATACAGAGCCTATGATAATAGAGGAAAAAGAGAAATTTACCTTAAAACCTGTTAGGCAGCCAGCACACACAGCTCAGAAGGAGCAAAGAAACAGTGGCATAGGATTACCACACCCAAGCCATGACGCAGCAAGAAGTTTAGGATCTGATTGTAATCACCTGTCCAGGAAAGCACAGGGAACGTGTAGTGGAGAGGGAGATAAAAGCTGCTGGGTGGATCCAGCAGAGGGCAGTGTCAGTGTGAGCAGCAGCAGTGCAGGAAGCAGAGGTCACAGAGAGAGAAGCCTGCTGAATCCAGGAAGCAGTGGGACTAGCCTTGGAACAGGAAGCAGCCAGGGAAAGGCTTCAGAAGAACGTGGCCGTCGAAGTGCTCAGAGTGCTAGCAACTGGAGGTCTGAGGTGGAGCCTGCTTACAGCCAAGAGGTAGAAGCTATAACTCCAGAAAGGAGAGACCAAGCTGAGGTCAGAAAGCTGTCCAGATTGGGAGAGCAGGGGAGTCCACAGTCCTCATTACCAGAGAGAAGACCTCACCATTTATACAGGTGGGAACCAAGCTTTATCAAAGGGAAAGCTAAAAAGTCTGTTTGTACCAGAGGGTCAGAGCAGTGCACAGAGCATGAATTAACTACAGGAAGATATAAAACGATTCCTAGCCGTTGGAGGTTAGAGGAGGAGAGCCAGAGAGGACATACTGCAGTAACAGGTATTCCAAAACCTACTTGCTTAGAACTGTACCCTTGTAGTCCAACTGATTCCTCAGAGAGAGGCTTGTACAGAAACAGCTATGAGGATTTAAACCCAAGTGTAACACCGGGTGAATGCGAGCTGATGCAGTGGGAAAGTATTAGCAATATTCCTGAATGTGCTCCCATGGACTGTACGTTATGCTTGTCGGATGATGTTGAATCCTTGCGCTGAAGACCTGTAAGCTACAAAGGAAAAGAGCATATTTTTCTTTGGGAGTACTGTTTTGTTTCCAAGTTTTGTTGTACAAAAAGATATCCTTGAGGGAAGGGGAATAAAGCCTGTATCTTTAATTTGCCTTAACACTCGACTGAAGACTATTTTGTTCTGCAAGATAGGAGGCAACTATAACCCTGGGGCCCTAGGCGAAGGCCTATATGGGACCTGTGGGGTCACAGAGCGCAAAAAATTCAGAACGAAAGTCTAAAGGTTTTTTTTTCTTTCTCCTCTGTGTCCATCTTAAAACATCAGGAAAAATTTGTATTCTTCCACCCAAAAATATAGGGTCATCTTCTTAAAATATAAATGCAACAGAGCCACCTACAAATGTAACCAACAGTGGTGATCTCACCACTATGTCCTCTTCTTGAGTCTTTTATAGTAAAGCTGTTAAATTAGCCAGTTCCAGGATATCATAAAAGAGACCTCAACTAAAGAGGATTCTGGCCTCTCAGGACTCTTATCAAGCTTAGATGGATTGTTCAGGATAATCAAACCTTTCCTTAAGAACCCTAATAAATATCTCGAGGAGGCATAATTGAAGACTGGGGAAAGTTCAAAATTTGGAGATTCAGGTTCCTAATCTGATTTCCAAATTTTCAATTTTCCTTTAAAAAAAAAAGTGTACCTTGATCAACGTCAGTCTGCACTTTTTCAAGTTGGTTCATAGATGTCCTTACCAGCTCAAAGTCCTTCTGCTCAGCCACAGTGGTCTCAAGCCTTTTGAAACATTACCATAGTTTGACGATGACACATGAATGAAACAAGCGCAAGACTTATAAACAACAGTCTCTAAGGCAGTCCATAGGGAAAGCGTAGTTACTCACCTGTAACAGGTATTCTCCAGTGACAGCAGGAATCAGTCCTCACAGATGGGTGACATCAGCACTGACGGAGTCCGCACGGAAGCACGCTAGAGGATTCTTCTGGTCCCAGCTCCATGACAGTAGAAGTGTGCATGGGGGGGGGGGGGAGGGAGGGGAAGGACCTGCTGGGGCTTCCAGCAGACTTGATCATGAGATGCCTACAGATTCATTTTCAGTTTTTTTTTAGTGCTGACATTAAAAAATGAAAGGAAGAAAGAGCTGCACCTTCAGCCAGGTGCTCCCCACCCTTGGATGGGTAGGGAGCACATGGCTGAAGGTTTGTCTAAGGTGACAGATAGCCTTGGGCCAGTCCTGGGTGTGTGGGAAAAAATCCCCATATTACGTCATCTTTTTCATTGCTAATTCAACTGTACCTTTCCTTTAGCAGGCCTTGGACTAAAACTCCAATTGTGTTTCTGTGAATTTTAGTAGACAAACGACAACTGTTCTAGGTTCCAATTCTTGCCAAACAGGGAAAAAACCCTCTCTTGTCACAAACCTAATGGTATCATTACAGGGTGATGAATTCTTCATTGGAGAAGAGGATGCATTGGAATGGACTGCTGTAGAAAAGTCATCCCGCTTTGATGAGGCTATTTCTGGAATAAACTGAGAATTTTCATAATCTTCAAGTCCAGTCTGAGAATGCTCTGATTTATGGAGAAAACAAAGGTAAAGAGTGACCATCTTACGACTTAGAATCCAAGGTAGATAAGATATATTATTGAATCCTGGGAAGAATGTAGCTCTCTTTGGGCAGAAGTTACTTGTATAGATCAAGAGACTTTAAAGCAGCTTAATCCTGATATGCTACTCCTGGCAGATCTTTGCAGAAGCCTTTGACAAAGTTAATGAAGAATCCCATTTCTCTATAAAAAGTATATCCAAGCACCAATATTGTTATGTTCCATCTGTTTCCATCATCAGCTAAATGTTTCATGCCAGAATTCTTTTTTAAACTCATTTTACTAAAGCTTAATTTGCTGCAGGAGTCATTAACTTGCAGCAACTCAGCATCAGGGAGGGTGCAAGGAGATGAGGCGCCCTATGCGAACCTCATCCGTTACGCCCCTCCTCCCAGGACAGACAGTAGTGACAATGGGCACCGTGTGGGGGAAGAGGGGTGTAACAGCTGAGGTTTGCATAGGGCACCTCTTCTTCTTGCACTGGCCCTGATGCTGAGTTACTGCAAGTTAATGACTCCTGCAGTAAATTAAGCTGTAGTAAAATGCAAGCTTTGGAGCTGTGAGGCTGTTTACTTCAGCTGCCCGATGCCAACTTCCTGTGTAAACAGGAAGTTGGCACTGAAAGTTTGAGAGGGGTGGAAGCGTCTATTGCCTTGCTGTTGGTCATGGAGAGGGGTGTCAGCTGTGGCAATGGGCACCCCTGGAGTGCCAGCACTCTAGGCAACTGCCTAGTTCACCTAATGGTCAGCATGCCCTGCGCAGTATCACAGGTCAGTAACTTCCACAATAAATGTGCAACACAGCTTGTGATCAACTTTGCAAGCTGCATTTTTCTGCTTCCCTGGAGCATCAGGCAGCTAATGCATGGCCAGATGTTCCCAGGAAGTGTCGGTACAGCAAAAAGGTCCTCTTAAAGCAAAGGGGCCCCCTAAACACCACCCCTACCCCCAATCTCCCTCAAAGACAAAACACAAGCCCCCCTTCTCCTGGTAGACTACCCAGGCCTAGAGAGTAGGGGGAGCCATTTCTCTAATGATCTTGAATGTAACCATGAGAATTTTGTATTTGATCCGACTTTGAATTGGAAGCCAGTGTAAGTCGAAGAGAATTGGTGTTATGTGGTCACATTCGTGCTGCAGAATGCTGTGCAGGGATACTTTTGGAAGGCCATAAAGTAGACTATTACAGTAGTCTATATGTGGTGTGATTAATGCTTGCATAATAGTTCTAAAGTCAGAAGGGGTTTTAAGTGTCGCAGGAGCTGGATCTTATTGTATATTGTTTTCGTTAAGTTTTTGATGTGGGTTTGGAAAGAAAAATGCCTGTCTAGTGTAACACCTAAATATTTAACCTCTTCTTTGACTCCAAGCTCAAGGTCATTGAATGAAATGTTTTGAGGGGAGGCTGTAAGTTTGATTCCGTGTGATTATTAGGATTTCAGTTTTTTTTAAATTTTATATGTAGGCCAAAGTTCTTGAGCCAGGTAGCAATTTCCTTGAAGCAGAATATTATAGGGTCAAAGTTGGGTGATGCTGTATTAAACTGCATAAACAACACTATATCATCTACATAACATAAGAACATAAGATATGCCATACTGGGTCAGACCAAGGTCCATCAAGCCCAGTATCCTGTTTCCAACAGTGGCCAATCTAGGTCATACGTACCTAGCAGTTTTCCCAAAAGACACAGGTTCCACAATGCTTGTATTGGGTCAACAATTGATATCCTGGGTCACTTTTTAATAATGGTTTATGGACCTTTCCTCCAGGAACTTCTCCAAACCTTTTTTAAACCCAGCTACACTAACAGCCTTTACTACATCCTCTGGTAACAAAGTCCAGAGTTTGATTACACGTTGAGTGAAAAAAATATTTTCTCTTATTTGTCTTAGTTTACCCTGTAGCTTCATTGCATGTCCCCTAGTCTTTCTATAGACTGATAACGTAAACAATCGATCTACATTTACCCGTTCCACTCCATTCACTAATTTATAGACCTCTATCATATCTCCCCTCAGCCGTCTCTTTTCCAGGTTGAAGAGCCCTAACCTTTTTAGCCTCTCATCCCCTTTACCATTTTGGTGGCTCTTCTCTGTACCTTTTCTAATAATGCTATATCCTTTTTAAGATACGGTGACCAGAATTGCACACAATATTCAAGGTGCGGTCGTACCATGGAACGATACAGAGGCATTATAATATCCTTTGTTTTATTTTCCATTCCTTTCCTTATGATACCTAGCATTCTATTTGCTCTCATGGCCACCGCTGCACACTGGGCGGAAGGTTTTAACATGTTATCCACAATGACGCCTAAATCTTTTTCCTGGGTGGTGGTTCCCAATGTGGAACCTTGCATCGTGTAACCATAGTTTGGGTTGTTCTTCCCTAGGTGCATAACTTTGCACTTGTCCACATTAAATTTCATCTGCCATTTTGATGTCCAGTCTTCCAATTTATGAAGATCCTCTTGCAATTTTCCACAATCCTCTTGGGTTTTAACAACTTTAAATAGTTTTGTGTCATCTGCAAATTTGATAACCTCACTCGTTATTCCCTTTTACAGGTCATTTATGAATATGTCAAAAAGCAGCGGACCCAGCATAGATCCCTGGGGTACTCCACTATTCACCTTTTTCCATTGAGAAAATTGGCCATTTAGCCCTACCCTCTGCTTTCTATCTTTTAACCAGTTCCTGATCCACGATAGTACACTGCCTCCTATCCCATGACTTTTTAGTTTTGCAAAAGTCTCTGATAAGGGACCTTGTCAAAGGCTTTCTGAAAGTCCAGATACACTATATCAACCGACTCACCTTTTGTCTACCTGTTTATTCACACCTTCAAAAAAACATAACAGATTAGTAAGACAAGATCTTCATTGTCTAAGCCATGTTGGCCGTCTCCCATTAGGCCATGACTATCTACATGCTGAGTAATTTTGTTCTTTATAATGGTTTCTTCCATTTTTCCCAGTACTGACGTCAGGCTCACCGGTCTGTAGTTTCCTAGATCACCCCTGGAACCCTTTTTAAAAATTGGCGTTACAGATCCTCCAATCTTCAGGTATTACAGATGATTTTAATTATAGTTCACAGATTACTAATAGCAGGTCTGCAATCTCATATTTCAGTTCTTTCAACACTCTTGGATGTATACCATCTGGTCCAGGTTATTTGCTATTCTTCAGCTTATCAAATATTTATTTATTTATTTATTTAACAATTATTTCTATACCGCTCTTTCCCAAGTATCAAGTGCGGTTTACAATAAACAGTAAGTTATATGGTATGTGAAATAGCATACCTAGTCATTTTACATAGAACAGATGGAACTATTTACAGGTAACAATATAAAGTTTGAACAGTAAACTATTTGAACATATTTACAAATTATATCGTAGATCAATTGTGAATGCATAAGTTATTTTAAGGTGACAGATCAATTGTGAATGCATAAGTTATTTTAAAGTGACAGGTCATATAATATAATTTGGAGGGTCGTCATCTGGATATATGAAGGATGTGGTTAAGTATTGTGGGTTATGTTATTATTTGTTATTTGTTATGGGTTATGTCATATTGTAGTATGGTCGTTAACCTGTGTCTCTTTGTGTAATTTGATTAGATTCTGTTCCTTTGTTGTAGTGTAAAGAGAATAAATGGGTTTTCAATTTTTTTTAAAATTCCTTTATGTCCGACAGTAGGCGAATGTTGTAATACATCTTCCCAGTGTAGTGATATTTCTTTCAATTCTTCTGCAGTATCACCTTTAAGTACCACTTCAGTCATGGGTAACATCCCTACATCTTCCTCAGTAAAGATCGAAGCAAAGAATTCATACAAATTCGTACATATACTAGGGAAGTGGACCGTTTTCTGGCCTGAAGCAAGGTTGCAATAATGGCTCCCGAATAACCTTTCTTTAACCTCGCTCTTTCAATGGCCAGGCCATAAGCAAGAACCGATCCACCTGAGGCATTCAAAGCGGACCCTGCATCAACAGATTCTCTGATACCGGCAACCTCCAAGGAACTCCATCGAGAAGCCGGACCACATCGGCATACCACGGCCATCTCGGCCAGTCTGGTGCCACTAGCTGCCCTGATGAGCTTCGATGCGCTGGACCACTAGCCCTATGAGCGCCCACTGAGGAAAGACATAGAGGAGACTGGTCATCGGCCAAAGTTGCATGAGCGCACCGATCCCTTCCGACATCCTTTCTCGCCTCCGGCTATAGAAACAATTCACCTTGGCCAAATAAAAGGTCGCCATGAGATCCATGATTGGCGGTCCCCATCTGTGGACTATCTGAGCAAACACGCCCGGATGGAGCTTCCATTTCCCGGCATCCACGCGGACCCTGCTGAGAAAATCTGCTATCACATTGTCCGTTCCTGCGATGTGTGCTGCCGAGATCGCCTAGACTTGAGGCTCCACCCAGGCGAACAGCGCCTCTGCTTGCTCTTCCATGGCAGCACTTCCTGTTCCGCCCTGCCAATTGATGTAAGCCACCATCGCGGAATTGTCCGACAGCACTCGCACCGCCCGACCTTTCACGTTGGCTTCGAAGGCTTGAAGCGCTAGAGCCACCGCCCATAGCTCTAGATGGTTGATAGACCACTGGATCTTCTGGTTGGTCCATGTCCCTTGGGTAAAGAGATCCCCACAATGTGCTCCCCAACCGGAGAAGCTCGCATCCGTCAGCACCGGAAGCCATTGCAGTTGTTCCAGGGGCAAGCCCGCCTCCAGGTTTTCCGGGCAAAGCCACCACTGGAGAGACCGCCTGACTCGAAGAGGACAGGGGAGACGTTTGCTCACGGCATCGTTCTGATGAAACCAGTGCCGCAACAATGACCTCTGCAACAGGCATATGTGCGCTCTGGCCCAAGGCACCACTTCTAGCACCTGAAGATAGGTCCACGCCGATGGTGCCAAAGTGGACAAGAACCTGCGCACTAACTGTTGAAGAGCTTGCGCTTGGCGGACCGGCAGGAACACCGCTCCCCGCTGCGTGTCGAAGCATACTCCCAAGCAATCTAGGACCTGTGATGGGACTAAACTGCTCTTGGCAAAATTGACTACCCAGCCGAGGCTCTGCAGAAACTTCACCACCCTGTCCGTCACCTACGCGCTCTCGACCTTGGACTTTGCCCAAATCAACAAATCGGCTAGTTAAGGATGCACCAAAATACCTTCTATCTGCAGCACCGCCACAACCACCACCATGACTTTGGTGAAGGTGCGCAGAGCCGTCGCCAGACCGAAGGGCAAAGCCTGAAACTGGTAATGTCCCCACGGAAGCGCGAACCTCAAGAACCTTTGATGCGCTTCTCTGATTGGGATGTATAAGTACGCCTCGGTCAGGTCTAGGGAGGTCAAAAACTCCCCCTGCCGAACCGCCACTATCACTGATCGTAAGGTCTCCATTCGGAAGTGAGGCACTCGAAGACACCGATTCACTCCCTTTAAATCCAGGATATGCCAGAGTGAGCCTTTTTTCTTTGGAACTATGAAACAGATGGAGTAATGACAGACGCCGAAATCCTCTTGGGCACTGGGACCACAGCCCCCAGCTGTAAGAGACGATCCAATAACGTTCTCTGCCATCAACTGCAAGGGGAAAGTACAAACGAGTCTAGTAAGGGACAAGCCAATTCGAGAGCATAACCTTCGCGTATTATTTCCAACACCCATTGGTCGGAAGTTATTTGGACCCAGGCAGGGAGGAGCTCCCGAAGATGACCTCCAATCTTTTGACTCCCTACCTGGGTCCCCCTCGTTTCATTGTGACTTTTTAGTCAAAGGCCCTGCGGTAGCTGCAAAACCTCTGCCTGCTCCTCAAACCCCACGAAATCCCTGGACTCTAGAAGCAAATTTCCCTTTTTGGAATCCTCCTAACCGAGATGTCCGGAACCTCCAGAAATCTCGAAACTGGCCTTGCGTCGCTGGTAGAGTCTTTCCTTACCTAGGCTTGTCCTCTGAAAGTCTCCCTCCTTTGGATTCTCCCAAATCCTTAAAAAGCTTATCCAGATCCTCCCCAAACAATAAATAAAAATTAAACTTACCTGGTAATTGTAGTTCCTTGAGGGACGACAGTTTAGTCTTCCACATCTGGGTTGTGCACCTCCTCCTGCAGCTTGGAGACTGGGCATGTCACAAAAGCATGACATCACTGGATATAGTCTGCTGGCCTCTCCCATCATCCCCAGTGAACTATTGACAAAGCACACTCAAAAAAGCAACAAATAAGTAGCTAATAATAATAAACTTCCAATTTAACTCATAACAACCACTATATACAAGGGAGTTGTTGTTTTTTTTTCTCTTGGAAGTAAGGCGTCTCTCCTTGTGCCCCTTCCTCCGCTTCTTCAGAAAGATAGACCAGACAGAATGAAAAGAGACAGAAAATCCTAGCATCAAGTATACCTACCGGTATTCTCACCGCTCTCCCGACGGAACCTCCACTGCTAACCATACTATCCCGGGCGGGAATGAGGACTAAACTGTCGCCCCTCAAGGAACTACAATTAGCAGGTAAGTGTAATTTTGATATCTTTATTGGTCCTCCAGTTTAGTCCTCCACCTTTGGGATGTAACAGAGCAGTAGCTATTAGGAGGGACCTTTACAGCTGGCTTGCAACACCGCCGCCCCAAATACAGCATCCTTTGCTGCCAACACGTCCAGGCGGTAGTGCTTACTGAAAGTGTGAAGGGACGACCAAGTAGTTGCTCTACAAATTTCCACAGGCGACGCCAAACTGTGCTACGCCCATGACGCCGCTTGCGCTCTGGTAGAATGAGCTCGTAGCCCAGCTGGAACCGGTCGATCAGACAACAGATATGCCGAAGCAATCGCCTCTCTAATCCATCTAGAAATAGAGGTCTTCGCCGCCACCTCCCCTTTACGGGAGCCCCCGAACAAAATGAAGAGATGGTCGGATTTGCGAAAAGCCTCTGAAACTTTCAAATACTGTCGCAACACTCGTTTTAAGTTCAAATGCCGTAATCCCCGGTCTGCTGTATCTCCCTCTAATGGATCCAGCACCAGGAGAGACATAGTCTGATTTAAGTGAAACGGTGAAACTACCTTAAGCAAAAAGGAGGGCACGGGCCTGAGCACCACCTTTCCCCTTGAAAAAGACAAAAACGGTTCTCTACAAGACAACGCCTGCAACTTGTGACGTGGCAGCGTTGCCAGAAGCCATGGAAACAGATAGTGACCCGGTGGAAGGTTCGGGTACTGCAGGTAAATGCAAGATTTTCCCTTCTCAGCACAAGATGCACATGGCTAATCAGCTAACACAGCTCACCTCGGGGGAGGGGAGAAGCAGAGTTGCTGATTGGGCACGCCCTAGCAGGAGGCGGGTTCCCCAGAGCAGTGGCAGCTTGTTAAACAGAGAGAAGGAAGACAGAAGACAGAAAGGGAAAGAGAAAGAGAAAGGGAGAGAGAAAGCAGAACACTGGACAAAGCCAGCAGAAGTGTGCTTTAGAGATGGAGCAAAGCAAGGACAAAGGAAGCAACCTGGAAGGCAGGAACTAGCCTTGGATGCCAGAACCTTTGACTTTGAAGGAGAAACGCTCCCCAGCTGCAATACTAGGAGAACGCTTTCAAAGCCAAGAAGCAGGTACCAGGGAGACTCAGAGCCTGGAAGAGCCTTCTGGGAACAAGAGAGGGGCGAGGCACTGAGAGACCCAGGCATAAAGCCTATGCTTTTGGAGCAGAGAGCTGACCCGTGGAAAGAAAGGCAAATTGCTAAAGAACTTTCAGACATTCCTCAATATAAGGTACAGAGTGTCTTTAATTCTGATAACAGCTTTTATGAGAAGCCAGACTGTGTGAATGTTAATTTTAAAACCCAGGGCAAGCCCAGGTTTTATGAAGACAGTTGGCTGCAACCTGAAACTCATTTATCTAAACCCAGCTTTTCTCACCAAACTGCTGACAGAGTTAGCAAGCAGGCTAGCTACAAGGACACAGCTGATTTAAATGGTAGAGATATATGCCGGGAGGATTTAGGAGGCCCTAAGTTTGAAGTACTGTTTAGAAACACTCCACATGCAAATGAACTGAATAACCCAACACTGGCTTACAGAGACAAGTGGGGGAGGGGTAACTCCAGTTCATTGAATGAGCATTGTAACAGAGACGACATTATTGTTTGCCTGAAGCAAAACCCACAAACAATTACTCACCTCAGGAAGGAGCTAATTCTCAGCCCAGCCCATATAGAAAGCAGGCTGAAGCCCTCCTAAAAGAGTTCAAAGAATTCTTAAACGAACCATTCCTGAGCAGAAAGTAGTGCAGTCAGTGCAGAGCCCAGAAGCAGATGTGCCATTGGTTCTTCCCTTGCCAATGATTGAGTTAAATCAACCAATGGACTGCTCAACCTGTCTGATTGACAAGGAATAGAAAAGCAAAGCTTGAATGGTCTTTTTTCTGTGATAACCTGAAATGTTTGCTATTTAAGTGCCCGGCTGAAGAGCTTACCTGAAGTTAAGAATAAGCTAAAGCATTGTTTGGTTATAGCACATGGATATTATTGTTTCCTTGTTTTTGATTGCCAAGTAGGGTTCACATGAGGGAATGTGAACTCCAACATTAATGGACACTTTTGAGCACAGCCTTTAAAGAGCCTTATTTTCATGGTTCCTGTGTTTTTGGCTACAATACATTATCCTTTATGCTTGTCCTATCCTTTTGAAGCGGGAGAAATAAATCCTTATAAAAAGAAATATTCTTTTGCCTGCCTTATCATTCGACCTACACAACTACAACCTTAATCTCAAGGCCCACCCCTCCTCAAACCCTCAAGGTTAGGGAGTGGGTGGTGGCAAACTCTGAAATTCTCCTTGCCAAACAAATGGCCACCAAAAATACCGTCTTTAACGTTAAATCCTTCATGGACGCCCGATGCAAGGGTTCAAAAGGCTCTTTAGCCAGAGCTCCTAATACCAAATTGAGATCCGACGGAGGGACGACGATTCTACGAGAAGAGCGCGGTCTTGACACTGCTTTGAGAAAACGCAACACATCAGCATGCTTCCCAAGCGCTACGCCATGCACCTTGCCTCTATAGCAAGCCAGCGCAGCTAACTGCACTCAAGGAGCTGGCCACCAGACCCTTTTCAAAGCCTTCCTGTAAGAAGCTTAAAACCACTGGAATGGATACCGTCGCCACGCGCACTTTTCTACGCGAGCACCAATCTTCAAATATCCACCATATGCGAACATAGGCCAGCGACGTCAACGTCTTCCACACTTTAAGCAAAGTCATAATGACCGTTCCAGAATAATCCTTTCTCCTTAACCACGACCTTTCAATGGCCAGACCATAAGCGAGAACCGATCCACCTGGGGCATTCACAGAGGCCTGTGAATTAGCAGACTCTCTGACGTTGGCAGCCTCCACGGCTCTCCGTCGAGTAGCTGAATGAGATCGGCATACCATGGGCACCGTGAACAGTCCTGAGCCACCAGCAACACTCTCCCCTGATGGGCCTCGATACGCTGCACCACTCGGACTATGAGCGCCCACAGCGGAAATACATAGAGGAGACCCGACACCGGTCAACGTTGCAAGAGTGCGTCGATCCCCTTCCACATTCTTTCTCGCCGTCTGCTGAAGAAACGACTGGCCTTCACTGAGTGGAAGGTCGCCATGAGATCCATGATTGGCGGCCCCCACCTGAGCACCACTTGCGCAAACACCTCCGGATGCAATTCCCATTCTCCAGCATCCACCTAAACTCTGCTGAGAAAATCCGCTGTCACATTGTCCTTTTCCGCAATGTGCGCTGCTGAAATTGCTGGCAGTCGATGTTCCACCCAGGCGAACAGCATCTCTGCCTCCTCTTCCATGGCTGTACTTCGTGTACCGCCCTGTCAATTGATGTAGGCCACCATTGCAGAGTTGTCCGACAGTACACGTACTGCCCGACCCTGCACGGTTGCTTCGAACGCTTGCAACGCTAACGTCACCGCTCTGAGCTCCAACCTGTTGATCGACCACGTGCTCTCCTGAGTTGACCACAGCCCTTGCGTGAAGAGCTCCCTGCAATGTGCCCCCCACCCCAGGAGGCTGGCATCTGTAAATAAAGGTAGCCACTCCGGCTGCTCCAAAGGCATCCTGGCATTCGACGATTCCGGAAGCAGCCACCACCTCAAGGCACGCCTCACCCCAATAGGGCAGGGCAGCATTTCCATCCTGAAATGCGGCACCCGAAGACACCGGTTCACCCCTTTTAAGTCCAAGATTGGACGAAGGGAATCGTCCTTCTTTGGAACTATGAAATAAATTGAGTATCAACCCCTGCCGTAATCTTCTTTGGGTACCGGGACGTTCCTCTGGCTCAGGGATCTCTCCTTCCTCCAATTCTTCATCTCCATCTTCCAGGTCAAGCTCATTTTCCTCCGACTCCTGCCCCTCCAACTCCGAAAGCAAAGGCTCCCGAGTCCTGGCTCGTTTAGGTGGTCTCAAGGAACTGGCCCCCACATCAGACAGTCCTGGTTGTTGCAGTGGCGCAGTCAGAGGTAAAGGCTCCGGCAATGTCCCCTTCCGCCTTAAGCAAAACGCCTGATGCATAATTAAGACAAAATCAGGACAGAAATCCCTGGGCTGCGGCCCCAAAGCCGGTAGGCTCCCCGACGGGACGACCTCTGACTCAAGACCGGTTCCTGGTGGAGTGGTCAACAAAACCTCTCCGTCTGACCCAGCCGAGGAACTCTGAAGATCCTGCCCAACCTTGACCTCCATTTGCTGTTCCACACTGGTAGAAACTGCCATACAACCCTGGCAGATCCCAGAGTCTGCGATAGCACCTCTACGGGTACCGCAGACTACACACTGAGGCCGCGACGACATCGCCTATAGCCCCTACTAATGCCCTCAAGACCCAAATACCAATGCCTTTTTTTTTTTCAAGGTAGACAAGAAGACTGCCAAATAACTAGACTTCCCTTTTAGCAAAGGTCTAAGGGCTCCTGAGACGCGATCCAGAAAGCCCAGCTGACCTGTCTGGCCAAGGAGGGACAATGCCAACAAAAAAACACCAGAATAACCAAATACTAAGTGACCCAGGCAGAATAAAGGAAAATAAGAAAATAGGGAGGGAGAACTGGCTCAAAATGGTGATCTGTGCGACCCCCGATTCAGCAGAGTGCCATGCGGTAAACATGCTGACAACATGGCCGCCGCTATCTGACTGAACACAAAAAGGGCACCAAACTTGCCGAGCCCCGCTGAGCGCTTCGGAAGTCTTCCCGCTCTCAGTCCTGCTCTTCTGCCCCTTACAGTGTATCCTCAATGCAAGCACTGCGATCGTTGCTCAGGTACCGCGGTGCCGTTGGGCGAGCCTCCCGTCAGCACGAACTCAGTCTGCCGATTCACGACAGCTCCGACTGCCTCAGCCAAAAAACTGCTGTTCTGCTACTGCAGTGCTCTCCCCCGTACTGACAAGGGGGAGAGATCTGCGACGGGGTTGACTTACACAGAAGGGTAAGAAGGAAGGGCAGACAGGACCAGGCACAAGGACCCGCTGTACTTCCTGCTGCTGCTGCTTTTTTTTTTTTTTTAAAGGAACAGGTACCAAACCAAGAAAAAGTTAAAATTAGGCCAAAATCAATTGAAAAATTAGCTAAACCCTATTCTAATCGCTCCTTATCTGTTCTCAGGTGAGCCCAGCACCTAGGATCACCACATCCTCCTGCTGCATGGAGACTGGACACACTGGGGATGATGGGAGAGGCCATCAGACTACATCCTGTGATGTCATGCTTTTGTGACATGCCCAGTCTCCAAGCTGCAGGAGGAGGTGCACAACCCAGAGGTGGAGGACTAAACTGGAGGACCGATAAGGAACTTTCCTTTAAAGGGGAGCTTGCTGAGGCGTGCTTTAGAAGAACCATTGTCCGACCAATTCCTTACCCACAGGTAATGTCGGGCGGCTACCCTAATCAAATCGTAGTGAACGTCTGCCAGATATGCCGAGCCCGATTCCATCCTCGTCACCTCCAACAATTGCTCCTGTTCCTGTAGAACGGACAGCCGCAAGTGCTGAGACCACCGAAGACAAGCTCTCGCTACCCAAGTCCCACAAATAGAAGCCTGGAGTGACAGAGCATTTTCCTCAAAGGCTTGTTTCAACAAACCATCCACCTTCCTGTCTTGTGCATCCTTCAAGGCCACGCTGCCTTCCACTGGGATAGTGGTCTTCTTTGTGACCGCTGACACTGCCGCATCTATACGCGGGGACCAAAACCTCTCCTTTTCCTTGTCCGCCAAGGGGTAGAGTCTGTTCATCATTCTCACCCCCCTTAGCCCCACTTCTGGAAGATCCCATGCATCCTGGATCATGCGATCAACTACCCGGTGAACCGAAACACCACCTGAGATTGCCTCACTGCTTGAATGAGAGGATCCTCTAAACCCTCTTCCTCCGACAGTTGGACCGCACTCAGGTTGAGCGTCTGCAAAGATTCTGTGATGAGTGCCGTAAGCTCATCCTTCTGGAAGACCCTGATTATCCTCGCCTGATCCTCTGGCTCTGGGATCTCGCCTTCTTCCAGGTCGTCCATCCCCGATTCGAGATCCAACCTGGTGTCCTCCGTCTCAGGCCATTCCCCATCTGAGAGCGGAGGGTCCAGCGGTCTTGCCCTCTTCAGGGGTCTCGCGAGCTCGCTACCAGTCTGCTCTAGACTTGCTGGCTGCAGTGGGATCACCACTGGCTCCGGCCCCTTCCCCTGTCACCGCAAACAAAAAGCTTGATGCATTAGCAATACAAAATCTGGGGAAAAATCCCCCAGCGACGGCTCTGAAGGCGCCGAAGGCCCAGCGCCAGATGGTCCCGCTGGTGTCTCCTGCAAAGCCAGTGACGGACCCTGCACCAACACCTCCCCCTCAGACCTAGCCGAAGGGCTGTGGGTCTCCCATGAGGTCTTCTCTAAAAGTTGTTCCATCGTAGTCGAAGTCGCAGCGCAGCCCCTACAGATCCCTGCATCCGATACTGTGCCTCTACGAGAGCCACACATGAGACACTGGGGTCAGGAAGGCATGAGGTAAGAATCCCAATACTCTGATGCCCCCCAACCAAAGGAAAAGTAACTTTTTTTTTTTTTTTAACTAACATTTTTTTTTTTTTTAGTGCCATCAAGTCAGTGTTGACTCATAGCGACCCAGCTACCTCTGGGTTTTCTTGGCAATGTATCACTGGAAGTAGATTGCCAGCCTTTTCTTCCGAGGTAATGGAGGGTAAAGTGACTTGCCCAAAGTCACAAGGAGTACCAGTGGAAATCGAACCCTTGATCTTCTGGGTACTAGGCAGTTGCTCTAACTACTAGGCTACTCCTCCATAAACTAAAATAGTCACTTTAATAAACCAAAATAAAAGTCGTCTGAATCTAAACGCAGGAAAATTAGTTCAACCCCAAGAGAACTTAACTTCCCTCTGAACTATGTGCGCTTCAGCGTGAAGAACAACGCTGCAGCTGCCACGCGGCTGCGGAACGCGGGAAATGGCCCGGGTCTGCAGCCGGCTCTTTTTCGCGCCAAAATTTTCTTTCCTCCAGCTTACTGCCCCACCAAAACAAACTGCCTGAAGCAAAGGCACTCGCCTCTGGAGGCGCTGAGCGCCCCCTACCGTGTCTGCCATTTCAACCCTGCTCGGTGTTCTGCAAACCGCTACACTGCTCGTCCCCCCTGCGAGCAGCGTTCGCGGTGAGAACTGGCCTTGTCGCTGAACCGGCTCCGACGCCTCAACTGGACCTGAACAGCAGAGCGCTGCTCACTCTGTCTCTCTCTCCCACTCCCCTGTTGGGCTCCCCTCTGTACAGTCAAGGAGGGGAGAGCCGACCCAATGACTAAAGATACAAAAGGCAGACGAAGTTGAAGAAGTGGCACCGGATCGAGGCTGAGCCTGGTCCTTTTTTATTTTTTTAAAGGTATAGTATCTAAAAACAAAACAAACAGCAACAGAACAAGAAAAAAATTAAACCCTATCTAAATAGTGCTCCTTATCCGTCCCTTAAGTGAGCCCAGCACCTAGGCTCACTAAGTCCTCCTGCTGCATGGAGACTGGACACACTGGGGTTGATGGGAGAATCCAGCAGGCTACATCCAGTGATGTCACAGATTTGACATGCCCAGTCTCCAAGCTGCAGGAGAAGGTGCACTACCCAGTGGTGGAGAACTGAACTGGAGGAACGATAAGGAATGAACTTAACGTGCAGTAAGGGACCTTTCACTGTAGTAACTGTAGGGGACATGCTGGCCATGCCCCTGACAGCACACGTCCTTTGCACTTGCCGTGCATTGGTGTTTACTTCTAACTCATTGTAAGTGCAAAAACCTATTGCACTTTAGTAAAAGAGCCCCTTATATTCTTACATCTATGTTCTGTATACAGTTTTTATTTAAGAGGGAGTGTATAAAATGTGGCACATGCGATTGTGCCAGAAAGCAACATGCTCCCTTGAAACACAACTCTCCTCCCCTGTTCAACATTGCACATTTTTGGAATATGGGAGCCTTGCTCAGTGAGTTACTATCTTTCCTCAGTGACCATTCAAGACAGCAAAACAAGAAGCAAACAGAGAAAATACTGGAAAAAAGTACAAAATATACATAGGGAATAAAAATACAGAAAGCAAATAGAGAATGGGAGAGCAGAAAGAAAAAACAAGAGATAGAAAAAGGGGGGTGAAGCAGAAAGAAGGGGTAGAAGGCAGTTAGAAAAAAAAACGAGAAAGGAAGAACATTTGAATGGGTAGAGATAAATTATAGGTAAAAAGTGAGATGATAACATAAGAGAGTAAGAATGGATTTGTCACAAAACAGTATTTTAAAGTAACATACAGCTGCACTGACAAATCTCTTAAATTTCCACTGCTGCAAGTGAGCTGCTCTTACATAAAGATTATTCTTTAAAACCCTTATATTCAAGGACGGTCCTCAAGGATCACCAACAGGTTGGGTTTTTTGAGGATCTCTCTAATGATTATGCATTAGATAGGTCTGCATGCATATTAGCTCCAATAAATGCAAAGATATATCATGCATATTCAGCAGGGATAGCAAGATAACCCAAGCTGTTAGCGGCCCTTGAGGACTGGAAGTGATTATCACTATAAGGAAGTTCAATCAAAAAGAGAGACCAAAATGCACACAAAATATTTGAAATATATGTGATCGGTGAGAAAAAGGGTTCAGGGAGAAGTATTATTGAATATATAAATCAACACAAACTATTTTTGAACTATATAATAACATAGTAATAACTATATAGCAATACTAAAGAGCAAAACTTATTGAAGTAGGTACATCAACAATGAAACAGGAAATTAATTTTTCATCTAAGATTCCATTTGCTGTAAGCAGAAGTTTGCTGAAACAAAGGGTTATCAGCAAAAAAGGAGAAATTATTTTATGTACTAAAATTCAGCTGATGTACAGTATTTATTGCTTTCAATACTGTCAATGTGCACAGCACAGTAATAGAAATATGAAGGGATATATAATAGCATGTAGCATACCTACAACTATTCAACACTCAAGTATTAAAAAGAAAATCAGCCATATCTCACAGTGGCCTAACATGCTAATTTACTTATCACAGTGCTTGCAAAATACACACACCCTTTGCCTTCGCTATAAATCAAAATGCAATAGAGGACCAGCCAACCAAGATCCCACTTTCACTTTGAACTGGCACATGCCTTTCAATAAGGACTTCAGAGAACCCTCCAGTTCAAGAGCCAATAGGGGGCTCAGACTTTAAGGGAGATTTTGGTCTATCATGTGATCTCACATTTCTCAGCTCTCGATGGGGTGCTCTCTAGAACTACAGACATTGCTAGGAGAGAGCTAATCAGGCAGCAAGTTAATACTGCTGTCAGTGAACTGCTGTAATGACCCTTGAGTGCAGAGTCACAGGTCACTGGTGGTCCACAGTCAGCTTAATCAGGCATGACAGAGGGGTTGGGGAATGGGGAGAGGACAAAGCACCTACTTAAAGAACCACTGATACTTCTGAAGTAAAGTGTTGCTGATCATACCCTATCAGAACACATTCTTTAGGGCCTGGATGTAAGATTACAATGCCATCCTAGCAAAAAAATTAACTCAAAGGTACTGTTTAATATTACAAATGTCATCAAGTCGCATGATGATCATGCTGTGAGAGCAATCTTTCCCAGCTCCTGCCTGAGATGGCAACAACATTCTTTGTAATCACTGATAATGTAATCTGATACCATCAAACCAACAACACCATTGAATTCCTCAGCAGTAATCTTGATGGTGTCCCGCACAGAGCCAAAACAGCCGCTAAAACTCCTTTGGTCAGCCAGCAAGTCATCTGCCAACAAACCATAGCAGGGTTCATAGTGCTGCACAATACACCCTGCTTCAGCCCTGGCCTTACTACATTCCTCTTGTAGCACTTGCCCTATCCTTGAATAATCAATAACACAGGTACACTACCAAAAAACTGCCTCCAGTTTTGCAACTGATTCCTATAGATTTTGGGGTGCTGAATCCAGGAAAAATAGCCAAAATGTTCCATCACGTCACGTTTTCTTGCAAAATTAGATTTCTTACCCATATAAGGAATGTTCACATAATTTCTTTTTAGCCGACTGCAGTTTATTTTCTTGGCCCAAAATAGAGGTTGTAATGGTTAACTAACTAGAAACACTCCCTCATGATATTTTAGAGTGTTTTGTATTCATTTTATACATTAACAGGACAATTGGGAGGCGGGGGGCTAAATCCAGTACTCGCGCTGGCGCATGTTCTTTCCTGTTCGCCTCGCCTCGTTCGCTCGCTCAAACACGGTGGTTGCGACATGAACGTTCCTGTCAAATTTCAGTTTCTTGCAAGTTCATTATTACCTTTTGTTTGCTCAGTCGTAATCCAGCTTTATTCCGAAGTGGTTCACTACAGTTGTAGTTTGCAGTGCTGTGTATTTGTGATGGCTCACAGAGCCAGAGGTTGCGTCAACTCTCCGGACAGTTTTTGTTTTATTTGTGGGGAATATACCGTGAAAAAGCGGCAGAGGAACATTTCTGCATTTATTAAAAAAGTATATTTCGCCTATTTCGGTTTGAAGTTAGGCGATCAAGACAAACCGTGGGCTCCTCACAAAATGTGCAAGACATGTGAGGAAGATCTACGCTTATGGATGAAAGGTAAAAAACAAGCATTTCGTTTCGGAATACCTATGATGTGGCGTGAACAAAGAGACCACAGCAGTGACTGCTATTTTTGCTCTTGCATTGTGAAGGGATACAACTTAAAAAATAAGAACGCAATAAGTTACCCCAACCTTCCCTCAGCAATTAGGCCTATGCCTCATAGCAACGAAGTACCTGTGCCTGAACCACCAAAATCTTTGGATCATATTTGTGTGGACGGTTCTGATCATGATGAGACTCATCAGATGGCTTTTCCCGATGAGTCCAGTACTTCCGAGTTTGAAACGGAACCAGATCCGAAACCTGAACTTTTCTCTCAAGCTGAATTGAATGATTTAGTCCGGGATTTAGGACTCCCAAAAGATGCTGCCCAACTGCTAGGTTCTCGGCTTAAACAGAAAAATCTATTGTCACCAGGAACAACTTTTTATTGGTACTGCAACCGCGAGACACAATTTTTGAAGTATTTCAGCAAAGAGGAAGATTTGGTATTTTGAAACGATATATACGGAGTGATGGAAAAGTTTAAACTCAAGTATGATCCTGCTGAATGGCGGCTGTTTATTGATTCGTCAAAAGACAGCATAAAAGGTGTTCTTCTTCATAATGGCAACACATTCGCTTCAGTTCCTATTGCTCACTCTGTTATTCTCCAAGAAAAATATGAGAATTTGGCCCTGATTCTTCAGAAGATTCGTTATGATGAGCATAAGTGGATGATTTGTGGAGACTTTAAAATTCTATCCATGCTATTAGGGCAGCAATCCGGTTTCACCAAATATCCCTGCTTCCTTTGCTTGTGGGATAGCCGGGCCCGCGACCTACACTGGGGGAAAAAAGACTGGCCAATTCGGGAGTATTTGAGACCCGGTGAGAAAAATGTTCTTCATGAGAGCTTGGTACCGCGTGATAAAATTCTATTACCACCTCTCCACATTAAGTTGGGTCTCATTAAGCAATTCATCAAGTCCCTTCCAAAAGATGGTGAGTGCTTTCGGTACCTTTGCTCAAAGTTCCCCCGACTTTCTGAAGCAAAGCTAAAGGAAGGAGTGTTTGTTGGCCCTGATATAAGGAAACTCATTTCAGATGGAGCATTCGCTGAAACGATGTCTGAGAAGGAAAAAGAAGCCTGGGATTCCTTCAAGGATGTTGTTCTCAAATTCTTGGGGAACAGGCGGGATGAGAACTATAAGGATATTGTTGCCAGGATGCTCAATGCCTTCAAAGAACAAGGCTGTAACATGAGCCTGAAAGTCCATTTCTTGCACTCCCATGTGAACTACTTTCCCGAAAACCTGGGGGCGTACAGTGAAGAACAAGGTGAAAGGTTTCACCAGGACATCAAGGACGCAGAGAGAAGGTACCAAGGAAGATGGAACACCACTATGATGGCTGATTTCTGCTGGTTGCTGCTGCGGGAAACCCCAGATGAAAAATACGCCAAGCAGCGCACCAAGAGAAGCATTCGGGGGAAGAAGAAACGGGCCCACCAGGAGATTGATTGACCCAAGAATGACTTTAAAATCTAAACTGTGTTGACAAATATCATGTTTTTACTAAACTTTGAAATAAAAATTTGCTAGTTATTACCACAGTGTCGGATCTCATTTATTAGAATTTTATTTTCACACCATCGGGTGTTTGTCTTCATGTATTGCAATGGTGCGGTTTGCGTTTTCTATTCTTACATACATACCTGTACAACATTTTTTGCACATTTCTTTGCTTTGCTTTGTGTCTAACCTCGCTCTTATATGCTCAATGTTTGTGCACATGTATGTGGCTGTTTTAAGTGCAGACAATTTTGCTACCATCACAGTGTGTTTTGTTGACATTACTCTATTCTTATGTGCTGCCTTGTTACAATTTTCTTTATTCTTATTTGAATAACTACTAAACAATTAGTATAAAGAATTCATCCAAGAAACTTTTATCTCGATCGCACTCAATCTGAAACGTTCACCTCAAACTGCTAACCCAATGTAGCAAAAAATCTGTACGTGATGGAGCAAATTGGTTACCAGATTTGGATTCAGCGCACCAAAAAACGTAAAAATCAATCGAAACATTAGAGGCAGTTTAAAAAAAAAATTTTTTAGTGTACCTGTGTAATTGATCTGACAACTGTAACATAGTAACATAGTAAATGATGGCAGATAAAGACCAGTATGGTCCATCTAGTCTGCCCATTAGATAGTTAAGTTTATTTTGATTTTATCCTGTTGCTGTAAAGGGATCCACTGTGTCTGCCCCATGCCACCTTGAAATCTGCCACTGTACTTGCCCCCACCACTTCCATTGGGAGGGCGTTCCAAGCATCCACCACCCTTTCAGTGAAAAAGCATTTCCTGACATTGCCCTTCAATCTACCCCCTTGCAGCTTCACGCCATGCCCTCCAGTTTCACAGCCTCCCCGTCCCTGGAAGAGGTTTGTTTGTTCATCATTTCTCGCCAAGTATTTAAAGGTCCGAATCATATCTCCCCTATCCCTCCTCTCCTCTAGAGTGTACATATTTAGGTCTTCAAGTCTCTTCTCATAAGGCTTCTGACGCAGGCTCCAAATCATCCCTGTTGCCTTCCTTTGAACAGTTTCCAGTCCGTCCACATCCCTTGCAAGACATGGTCTCCAAAACTGAACACAGCACTCCAAGTGAGGCCCCACCAGTGATCTGTACAGTGGCATCAGTACCTCTTCCTCTCTGCTGGTAATTCCTCCCTATATGCAACCCAACCTCCTCCTGGCTTTTGCCACTGCCTTGTCGCACTTGAGATCCTCAGAAATAATCACACCAAGGTCCTTCTCCTGGTCGGTGCACACCAACCTCTCGCCCCTCCCTATTACATACATCTCCCTTGGTTTCTGCTTCCCAAGTGCATGACACTGCACCTCTTCGCATCAAATCCCAACTGCCAAGCATTAGACCATTCCTCCAGCCTCTGTAGATCTTTCCTCATGTTACCCACTCCTCCAGGGGAGTCCACTCTGTTGCAAATTTTGGTGTCATCTGCAAAAAGACAGACCTTTCCATTCAGTCCCCCAGCAATATCACTCACAAACACATTGAACAGTGCCGGGCCCAGGACCGAACTCTGGGGCACCCCGCCAATCACCCTCCCTTTACCCGAGTGAGCTCTATTTACCATCACCTTCTGTCGTCTGTCAGTCAACCAATTTCTGATCCAGTTCACCACCTAGAGACCTATCCCCAAACTACTGAGTTTATTGATAAGCCTCCTATGAGGAACAGTATCAAAGACTTTGCTGAAATCATGACCAAGGCTTTAAGTTCATAGATTATTCTGGCCATAACAACTGCTACTAGGAAAAGTACTTTTCTTGTGAGATATACTGATGAGAATTCTATTGGCTTAAAAGGCTGTTTCATGGGTGTGCATGTGGATGGATCCCGGCATGAGTCTCTTTTGAAGCAGATTTTCTCTGATGCAGATGAGTACCATCAAAACGCAGTAGTGCATTGGTCATGTATGTGTTGTATATCTTGAACCGTAATTTGCCTACATTACTTTAGAGTGTTTGGGTCCTAAATGGAAGTATGTATACTGTTGGTATAATGCCTAATCCTATGGACCAATGACAAGCTGGCCCAACAGCCCAAATGTTTTTGGGCTTCATTGTCTGAGACTAATGTTTTGAGGTCCACACGGGTCTTTCCACATGGATTTGGATACATGTTCTTGGCTGTTATGATTAATTTGGTTGGAATTCCTTTTGCTGAAGTCATGGGAATAGAAAGCATAGTGTTCAGATCACATGGAACTGATGGCTTCTATAATGAATGCTTGACATGAAGGTGGCCTCACATGAATCTGTAAATATTGAGAAGTCCGAGCCTGGTCTATTAAGGATATGACAGGTAGACAATTGTTAAATTGCACTGAGAAAAGAAATCTGAAGTCTTCGCTGACAGGTATTCACAGAAATAACACTACAGAACCCAGCAGTGAACACCCAGCAGTTGTAAGACCAGATCTAATGGAAGCTGTGAATAGGATCATGGTAGCTTAAAATTGCAGGAAGATGGTTCATCTATTCTAAATGACGACACTGAAAGTCACTGTATGTCTATCTTAAAATGGAGGATCTGAAGAACACTCCAAGAGGAGTAACCTCAGAATCACGTAAGTTCAGGAAGGTTCAGATAAGAGCAATGAGAGGACTCTGACAAAAAAAAATGTTTGATGTCTATTTCCTTAGCATCACATTCAATCTGACCTTGTAATTTACAGAATGCAGCAGACTACTAACATAATGATTTGGCAGGGAAACTATTTCAATTAAAGTGCTGAACCTTAAATATAAAGGAAGTTGTCAAACTACAGAACATCAAACAAACGTGTATAGGACTTCGTAGGGGTGAATAATCAAATAACCAAGCTAAAAAATATCACCCGTGTGTTATTTAATCTAAAATTTTTCATACATATATACTATCATGGCCTTAATGTGGTCTCAGATAAACGGCAAGTTTTTATGTTCTTTTGTCAACCACTTGCTGTTACACTTTTTTTGGGTCAATAACTTGCACCCAAACCCGTGCTCGTTTAGCATCAATGACCACGGCCTTATTAATTATTTTATTTAATATTGCTCTTAATTAGAATTTTTTGCATTTTTCTTAATGGGTAGATACCCTTTTGAATTGTGATTAAAAACAAATATGGCTTAAATTGGTCTACTTAACTCATGTAGAACCTCTGTAGCCAGTGTCCCTTGTATTTCTCTTTTGTACCACAAAAGGTATGAAGACCCCGACGCCTCTCTTTCTCCAGCGCTTTGGCGTTTCACCGTTTGGGTTTATCAAGGGGAATAATGTCCGTTACTACATGGGACTTGAAATCTTCACTATATCAATCTTCATTATATCATAGCTATTGATGTTTCTAAAACAAATGAAGCAATATTAAGTGAGATTCTCAACTGGTTCATCTTAAAACACATTGGCTCCTGTGATCTATCATATCATTAACATTCATAGACCGACCAACCTGCTTCCTCGAGCGATTTTCTCTTATTCTCGAGAATCGTTTCAAAAGATTTGCAATGAAGACGCTTACACATGCGTAGTGCACCTTGTTTAAATCCTTTTTATGCTGTCATCTGATTGGGGCTCTGTCATGCACACACTGCCCAATCAATATCGACGTTTAAACCCTCAGGTTGTATTGTGTGGAGCTGGTGAATCCACCATTGTTCACGATAAAGTAGTCTTTGTTCAGGTGACCTGAACAAAGACTACTTTATCGTGAACAATGGTGGATTCACCAGCTCCACACAATACAACCTGAGGGTTTAAACGTCGATATTGATTGGGCAGTGTGTGCATGACAGAGCCCCAATCAGATGACAGCATAAAAAGGATTTAAACAAGGTGCACTACGCATGTGTAAGCGTCTTCATTGCAAATCTTTTGAAACGATTCTCGAGAATAAGAGAAAATCGCTCGAGGAAGCAGGTTGGTCGGTCTATGAATGTTAATGATATGATAGATCACAGGAGCCAATGTGTTTTAAGATGAACCAGTTGAGAATCTCACTTAATATTGCTTCATTTGTTTTAGAAACATCAATAGCTATGATATAATGAAGATTGATATAGTGAAGATTTCAAGTCCCATGTAGTAACGGACATTATTCCCCTTGATAAACCCAAACGGTGAAACGCCAAAGCGCTGGAGAAAGAGAGGCGTCGGGGTCTTCATACCTTTTGTGGTACAAAAGAGAAATACAAGGGACACTGGCTACAGAGGTTCTACATGAGTTAAGTAGACCAATTTAAGCCATATTTGTTTTTAATCACAATTCAAAAGGGTATCTACCCATTAAGAAAAATGCAAAAAATTCTAATTAAGAGCAATATTAAATAAAATAATTAATAAGGCCGTGGTCATTGATGCTAAACGAGCACGGGTTTGGGTGCAAGTTATTGACCCAAAAAAAGTGTAACAGCAAGTGGTTGACAAAAGAACATAAAAACTTGCCGTTTATCTGAGACCACATTAAGGCCATGATAGTATATATGTATGAAAAATTTTAGATTAAATAACACACGGGTGATATTTTTTAGCAAACTACAGAACATGACATGAAGCTGTAAGGACATAGACTCAAAAGCAACATCAGTAGTGCAGGTCAAAAATGGCAACAGCATTCATAAAAAGCCTATGATAAACACATAATAAAAGCACTGAACTGGGAGGTGAGCTACTCTCCACTCTGCTGCTCCTACAATCAGCAGCTCCGATGAGCTATTTAAATTTAAAGACCTTACTAGCGGGCTCGTGCCTAATGGCCACACCAAAGGGCCCTTAGACATGGCCCTTGAGTGTGCCTCCAAGTGCCGTAACCATAGCCACAGGGATATCTACCCCCAACTCCCTACATATTTAAACAAATCTGACTACACGTCTGGCCGATCAGGGAAAAAAAAATGCTCAATAGCTCTGCACATCTATCAGTTTACATCCTGTAACGAGCACAAGTAGCATCAGCAGAGGAAAGTAAAAGAGAAGCAGTGCACCCTTGAGGCTACTGATATCCCCATCTTGAAAGACAATTTTAACTTATCTAACATACATTGACATTCCCTAGTCATAGACTGATCATTACTGTTGGTACCGTTGCTGCACTTCAATCACTCTGGGTTGAGACCGATTTCCCACTGTGCTACAGTGACATACAGATCATCTTTAATGAGTCTCATGTTGTTTATTTTAGATTTATTAACTACTTGTGATAAGGTTTACCTGCCTGTTTTTACTTGCCTCTACTTCTTTAGTTCCTCTGCTTATTCTCCTCTTCTGATAGCCCTGTGTCTTCATTTTGCTTCTGTAATTTTATTTCCCCTCTCTGCCTTTCTTATGGCTCCACACCATTCCCTTTTTCCTTTTTCTGACCTTCCCTACCTTTTTCCCTTACTCCACCAACCCAATACTCCCCTTCTCTCTCACCCTCTTTCCACCTTTCCTGTTTCCTCCCCATCCTATTCTCCAACCTTTTCTGTGCTCTCGAGCTTCACCTCCTCCTCTCTCTCATTCATCTCTCTCTTTCCTCTCTAAAACAACCTCAGCCGTATTTCCACCATGCTGCCTCCTCTCTCCTTCGCACTCTTCTTCTCCTTCTGTCTTCTGGTGACATTAATCCCAACCCTGGTCCCTCTTCATTTCTCTTTCACTCCCATACTAATTCCTCTCTCCACCACCCTAATCATATCTATATCTCTCTCCTTCCCCCTCCACTCTCCCCTTCTCATGCGCCTTATGAAATGCTCATTCCATATTTAATATACTTCTCTTTACCCATGATCTCATTCCATGTAAACTGCACTGCGCAGGAGTTCTAAAGTTCCATGTAAACTGCTCTGATTTCTATGACAAAGTGGTATAGAAAAATAAATAAATAAATGATCTCCTCATCTCTCGCACTTTCCATCTTCTTGCTCTTACTGAAACTTGGCTCCTCCCTGATGGGGGGTTGCTGTAGTTGTTGATATGGAAGGGCAGACTAGATAGGCCATGTGGTCTTTTTCTGCCATCATGTTTCTATGACTAAAACAGAACTTTTTTTTTTATTATTTATTTATGCATTTTACAATAAATCAAGCAACGCTTGTACAGAACAATAATGCTTGCTAGTAATATAAATGTAACAAAAAGAAGGATATACAGGAAATGCAAGAATTATAGATGGTCCCCTATCTGAGGGGAGAGGCTAACACACAATTAATGTATCAGGTACAAAATTTTAAGAAAATAAGTGAAGTGTTCCAAGGATTCCTAACACTAGGATGGAATCATATTTCAGGAGATGAAGAACCTAGTAAATGAGAACTCAAAAAAGCGGAAAGATCTGCAGGTGAAAAAACCCCCCATACTTCTGCGCTTTATAGGTAATCAAACATTTACAGGGAAAGCGAAGGATAAACATAGCACCAAGACAGCCCACCCCTGGTTTTAATAATGGAAAAGCTCTCCGCCGCTTCTGTGTTTCCCGTGCCATATCTGGGAAAAGAAGAACTTTTTTACCATAAAACAGAACAGCACGTTTTTTATAAAACAATTTCAACAGCCATTCCCTGTCGGAAGAAAGAGCCAGCGTGACTAATAAAGTTAAAACAGCTATATCTTCTTCTTTAGGGGTAGAGAGTAATTCGGAAACATTAAGGAGATCCATTTCCAAAACCCCAGTAGAAAATTGCCCTTCCCTTTTCCCTAGAGGAAGGTAGTAAATTTTCGAAAGCGGAGGCATCAAATCTGCTGGTACCGAAAGCACTTCCTGAAGATATTTTTTAAATATATCTAAAGGCGCGATCCCAGGCACAATTGGAAAATTCAGCAACCGAATATTTGATGCACGAGCAGCGTTCTCCAATGACTCAATCTTGGCATGAAGAGCAATGTTATCTTTAACCACAGAGTCAGTTAAATCTTGTGTTGGGGCCCGTGGTTAGAGCCCTTATTGCCCTGTATAGGCGGTTGCCTAGGGCTTATGAACAAGTAATTGCTCTGGCTTGTTAAATAAAAGAGTCTTTCAGAGCAACTTTTGAATGAAACTTAAAGTGGGTTTTATTCCCCGTCCCGCTCGGACTTGTCAAGAAAACAGAAACTCAAAGATGAACAGAGCAACAAATTAATGGCAAACAAATAATCCTTATTTCCTGTACAAAGTTCTCTTTGCAATCATTCACACAGCAAGGCTGCGTTTGTAACACATGCTGCATTCCATGGGAATGGGCTCCGGAAGATTGCTAGCGTCTTCCCATATCATATTCTCTTCAGCAGTGCCCAAACTCCCTGTGTCAGACTCCTCATACAAATGGCGCTCAGACACAGTGTCCTGTGATAAATCACTGTAATAATCAAAAGAGGCTCTTCTCCCTTCAGGGCTATACCTCTCTGGCCTGTGGTATCTTCTGCCTGGGCTCTCCTCCCAGAATAACAGTTCTGAACCACCTTGCTGCTTGTAGTTATATTCAGGACCACGCCCTTGGCACTTAGGGGTTTTAAACTTCTCCCTATAATCATATGGAGGATTCCTTCTCTCTGCAGGGACTGCCTTAATACTTGGCTCCCTATACCTTATGGCTTTTGCCTTCCAGGCTGGTTGTGCAGGAGTATAATTAGACTTAGTTTTACACCTACTTCTTAGGCTGCAGACGTGCTTGGAGTTCCCATCCCCCAACACTTTCCTCTCACAGTGACCTCTGCCTTGAGCTGGCACATACCGGTCTCTAGAGTAGTGGGATCCTCCTAGCTCCTCTTTCAGGTTATTTCTGGTAGCAGGTTTACTCTTGGAACAGCTTGCCTTGAACCTCTCTTCTCGAGAGCTGGAGTCAGACTCACTTCCTGGTTCTCCGTGAGAAGAGTTTCCTCCCAGCCATCCCCTGGGGTTTCTGCTCAGCTGATGAGAGCCACACCTCCTGCTATTCTGTGCAACCCGACCTGCAGTCCTACTCTCTGTAGTTCCCTTTGGTGTTCGTGTTCTTGCTCCTCCTCTTGCCACTCCCAATCTACTCCACTGACTGGAACCTTGCCTTAAGTAATCCCTAGCTCTGCACGTGACCTGGGGATTTTCACTCAGGTGTTCCTGATGGGATTTTTGTTTGCTACGTAGCAAGAATTTCCCTTGCTCCGGTGAATCAGAGTGCCCAGTGCTGCTTTCCAAAGCTGACTCTGAGGTAAGTCTTTCTTTTACCTGAATTTGCATAGGCTGTGTACCCCTTGCTGCATCACATATCCCCCCTCTTAAGATATTCCGTGATGGTGAACTCATGTGCACACAGCGCGGAATCTGTCCTGGCCTCATGAGTGGTCCCTCATACCTGCTGTACAATGGGTCACCCTCCTCCCAGGGTTTTTGGGGACATGTGTGTTCTGCCCGGTACTGGGGTAGTATTTTAAAACGGCTAACAGTGGCCATCCTTTCATGCCATGGTTTCAAAACATTTATGTGGTACGTCTGAAGGCGTCCCCTGTCATTTTTGACCACATATGATACCGGACCCTTGCGGTCCATTACCGTATAGGGACCCTTCCACCGGGCCTCAAATTTTGGCCCTGGATCAGTGACCATTACCACGACCTTATCGCCTGTGGCCAACTGTCTAGGTTTTTTACCCCTGTCGTAATATTTTTTCTGTGTTTTCCTACTATCCTGTAGATTCTTATCTGCGGCTTGAGATGCCCTCTGGAGGCGACTCCGTAGCCCGCAAAGAAACTGGGGAACGCCTATTTCTTCCTCACCCGGTTCTACCCACTGGTCTCTCAATATGTCTAAGACCCCTCGTGGCGCCCGTCCGAACATAAGTTCGTAGGGAGATGTTCCTAGGGAGGTTTGCATCCGTTCCCTGCTAGCATATAGGACAAATGGGAGCATAACATCCCAGTCCGCCATTTGCCCTTTTAACCCCCTCCTCAGCCACTGCTTAAGGGTTTGGTTAAATCGTTCCACCAGACCGTTTGTCTGTGGATGATAAGCCGCTGTTTTTATATGGGTGATGCCAAAAGCATCCCATACCTGCGCTAAGTACCTTGAGACAAAATTACTTCCTCTGTCTGTGAGCATTTCCCTCGGGAAACCTACCTCACAGAATAATTTTATTAATTCTGTGGCTATGACCCTGGCAGAAATGTTCCGTAAAGGAATTGCCCAGGGGAACCTAGTGGCTACATCCATGATAACTAGGATATATTGAAATCCCCTAGGGGTTCTTATCAGGGGCCCTACAATATCCATTGCCATTCTCTTAACTGGTTCCGTTATGGTAGGCGTTTGGATCAGGGGAACTCCTGCAGGCTTTGCAGCGCTTACTCGCTGACAAGCCGGACAAGCCTCGCAGAATTTCTTTGTCTCTCGAAATACTCCCGGCCAATAAAAACGCTCGAGAATTTGGTCGAGTGTGGCCTGTACCCCTTTATGCCCTCCAATGGGGTGGTCGTGAGCGAGCCTTATGACAACTGCCTTAAATGTGGTAGGAACTACCAACTGTTTCCTAATGGCATCATTATGGGGATTACTACTTTCCCTATATAAAATATCCTCCTCTAAGAGGAATCTAGGGAGCACGTCTCTACCCGTCTTTGCAAACTCGAAGGCGTATTTTAATACAGGGTCTGCCTTCTGTTCTTTAGCGAAGGACGGAAACTTTTTTACCAAGTCTGCCGGTACCCAGGGTAACCCTTGCCCGTCGGCTACTCCGGCTCTCAACTGGGCTCGGTGTTGCCTCTCCCGGCGCTTTTCACCCTTGCTTTTCTTTTTACCTTCGCTAGGGGTAGCAATTAAATCATCATGTCTGGGAAGCTCGTGTAGGCCTTCATCTGCCCTCACCTCTTCCCCCTCTTCGGGTTCTATCTCACCCTCTTCTATTACTGGGACCGGATTTTCCTCTACTAGAGTTTCACTAGGGGGTCTCAGTTCCTTCGCCTGAGATCTGGTGGAAACTAATCCTCCCTTTATGTATGTATTGCTCTCTATGCCTTTATAGAAGGGTGGCCAATCTCTTCCCAACACTATATCGTACGGTAGCCTGGGAATAATGGCTACTAAGACTTCCCTTCGTGTGCCTAAGCCCTTAACTTTTACCCTATACAAAGGATATGAAGTTGTTGCACCATGCACACATTGTATTTTCGCTGTGCCTTCTTGCTGACTCGGGGGAAAACCCCTCTGGGCCTGTATGGTTTTCCACAAACGGCGTGAGACCATACTTTGGTCGGCCCCCGAGTCAAGCAAGGCCTTAGCGGGGACTCCCTGTACCTCTACATCTACACGGAAACCTGCAGCTGTGTGGTGTTCATGGCCAGTGACAAGTGCTGTACGAGACATACATTCTCTCTTTAAGTGCCCACTTTTCCCACACTTAAAGCATTTTAACATTTTGTTACCATCCATTTTTATACACCTGGATTCCTTTGAATCCCCTCTGTTCCTTGGAGAAACATTTATACCCCTTACAGAATTGGCTAACCCTGACCTGCTGCTAGCGCTGGCTTCTTTCATTACTTCAGCCTCAAAGAACCTTTCGGTTAGGTGCGCTGCTTCAGCAGAGGTTCTACAATTCTGTAGGGTCAGAAATGTTCTAACCTCTTCTGGTACTGCATCAAAGAATTGCTCTAATACGATTAGATCAATTACCTCTTCCATCGGTTTACCCTCGGGTTCAAGCCACTTTAAAACCAGCCCATGCACTCTGTGATACAGTGCCTTTGGGGTTTCATCCGGTTGAATCCGGGTAGACCGTAGCATGCGTCTGTACGCGGTAGGGGTTAAGCCCAACCTGTCACGCACAGCTCTTTTAACCTCTTGATAATCAGCTGCTAACGCTGCTGGCATGGCCCTGTAGGCTGCCTGAGCCTCACCGGTTAGTGCTGAGGCCAGCCTAACGGCTAATTGCTCTTGTGGCCATTTTGCATTAAGAGCTATTCTCTCAAATGTTTGCACAAAGTCATCGAAATTGTCATTAGCATGCATTTGTCCCAGTGTCCAAATCCCACAGCTCTGTGGGCCTACCCCACAGATAGGTACTGCTGCTGGTGACTCTTCCTTCTTTGGCTCCTTCAGGAGAGTAAGCATTAAGTCTGTCAGGGGCTTCTGTTGCTCCACCAGGGCAGCGATGGCCTGCTCCTGGTTCTGCCGAGCTAGCTCTCCCTGCTTCTCGAACTGGCTACTCATCCACCTGAGAACCTCCTGTGCATTCATCGTGGTCGTCTTTTTTTTTTCTGGAAAACAAATCAGAAACACGCAAACCCAAGTGTGGCACAATAATACAAGGAAAAATCTCTTCCTCCCAAGCCTTCTCCTTCTCACCAGCGATCCTCCCAACCTGTGCCCAAATACCCGTTACCTGAGCAAGGTGGAGGTTCTTATTTTGAGAAGGTGCTTGCCGTCGCACTCTTGGAATCCTGGATCCTCCTCTGGGCGTGTCAACTTCGCTCTTCCCGCGTCGTTGCTCCACTCCGTAGTTTCTTGTCTCCTGGACTGGATCCTGCCAACTACGCCAACTTGTGATGGGGCCCGTGGTTAGAGCCCTTATTGACCTGTATAGGTGGTTGCCTAGGGCTTATGAACAAGTAATTGCTCTGGCTTGTTAAATAAAAGAGTCTTTCAGAGCAACTTTTGAATGAAACTTAAAGTGGGTTTTATTCCCCGTCCCGCTCGGACTTGTCAAGAAAACAGAAACTCAAAGATGAACAGAGCAACAAATTAATGGCAAACAAATAATCCTTATTTCCTGTACAAAGTTCTCTTTGCAATCATTCACACAGCAAGGCTGCGTTTGTAACACATGCTGCATTCCATGGGAATGGGCTCCGGAAGATTGCTAGCGTCTTCCCATATCATATTCTCTTCAGCAGTGCCCAAACTCCCTGTGTCAGACTCCTCATACAAATGGCGCTCAGACACAGTGTCCTGTGATAAATCACTGTAATAATCAAAAGAGGCTCTTCTCCCTTCAGGGCTATACCTCTCTGGCCTGTGGTATCTTCTGCCTGGGCTCTCCTCCCAGAATAACAGTTCTGAACCACCTTGCTGCTTGTAGTTATATTCAGGACCACGCCCTTGGCACTTAGGGGTTTTAAACTTCTCCCTATAATCATATGGAGGATTCCTTCTCTCTGCAGGGACTGCCTTAATACTTGGCTCCCTATACCTTATGGCTTTTGCCTTCCAGGCTGGTTGTGCAGGAGTATAATTAGACTTAGTTTTACACCTACTTCTTAGGCTGCAGACGTGCTTGGAGTTCCCATCCCCCAACACTTTCCTCTCACAGTGACCTCTGCCTTGAGCTGGTCTCTAGTGTAGTGGGATCCTCCTAGCTCCTCTTTCAGGTTATTTCTGGTAGCAGGTTTACTCTTGGAACAGCTTGCCTTGAACCTCTCTTCTCGAGAGCTGGAGTCAGACTCACTTCCTGGTTCTCCGTGAGAAGAGTTTCCTCCCAGCCATCCCCTGGGGTTTCTGCTCAGCTGATGAGAGCCACACCTCCTGCTATTCTGTGCAACCCGACCTGCAGTCCTACTCTCTGTAGTTCCCTTTGGTGTTCGTGTTCTTGCTCCTCCTCTTGCCACTCCCAATCTACTCCACTGACTGGAACCTTGCCTTAAGTAATCCCTAGCTCTGCACGTGACCTGGGGATTTTCACTCAGGTGTTCCTGATGGGATTTTTGTTTGCTACGTAGCAAGAATTTCCCTTGCTCCGGTGAATCAGAGTGCCCAGTGCTGCTTTCCAAAGCTGACTCTGAGGTAAGTCTTTCTTTTACCTGAATTTGCATAGGCTGTGTACCCCTTGCTGCATCACAATCTGCAACTTTTACAAGCTGCCGATCCAAATTATCTTGTTTAAGATTGATATCCACAAACGCAGACTGTATCGGACGAATAGCCTCTTCAGTAACTGCAACCCGATCAGAGAGTGTTGAAAATTGAGTAGCCACCATTGTAGACAAATGAGAGATGGCGTCCCAGATGTTTTCAAGAGTAACAGATGCAGGGCGAACCAAAGCGAAAGAAACAACCGGAGGTCGGGGCAGAGCTGAGTCCACATTACCCCTCGACAAATCAGGAACTTCTCCAACCTGAATACCCCCGGAACGAGGCAAAGATGGCAACTCTGAAACAACAGGAGCCTGCAATTCTCCCAATCGATCTCGGGCACTCACCAGGAGCGAGTCCCGCTCAGAGGACGTAGCCGCCTCCATAGCCGTCGACAGCACGTCATCACTCAGCGACTGGGCAGCCCGAGATCCGGGAGGAGCCGGGGGAGAGCGTCCATCCGGGGAGAGCGAGATATCCAGGGCGGAAGACGCCGAGCCAGAGTCCATCAGTGCCACCAAGCCCACTCGAATCCCTTGAACCTGCTCCTTGGATAACCGGACAAAGCAGTCCATAGGCCCCTCAGCAGAAGGTAAAGGCTCCGCGGGAGGAGCTTTAGCTTTACTCTTTCTTTTAGGCATAGTCGGTTAGTTCTCCACTGCCGCCATCTTAGACAAGCCACTCCCCCCCCCCCAAAACGGAACTTTTTATCTTTCCCCCTAAACCCCCTTCCTCTTTTCTCTATCACTGTTGAAAATACTCTTCTTCCCGTTACATCTGTCCGCAACCTTGGGGATCATCTTTGACCCCTCCCTTTCCTTTTCCTCACATATTCAACAAATGGCTGAAACATGTCACTTCTGTCTCTACATCATTAACAAAATTTACCCATTCCTCTCTGAACGCACTACCAAAAATCTTGTCCACTCCTTTGCGCCTCCCTTTTTGACTATTGTAATCTTCTTCTTGCTGGTCTATCTCAGTCTCTCCTCTTCAATCTGTCCAGAATTCTGCTGCATGGCTAATCTTCCCGCCAACCCCGTCACATTCATATTATTTCTCTTCTAAAGTCACTTCACTGGCTCCCCTTCCCTTTCTGCATCCAATTCAAACTTCTCCTTCTAACATATAAATGCATTCACTCTTTTGCCCCTCATTACCTTTCCTCTCTCCTCACACCCTTCCTCATGAACTCCACTCCTCCTCTGGTTTTCTTCTCTCTATGCCTTTTTCTTCCACTGCCAACTCAAGAGTTTGTTCTTTTCACCTTGCTGCCCCTTCCCCCTGGAACAAACTCCCTGTATCTCTCTATGTCAAATCTCTTCCCTTCCCCTCTTTAAGTCCATGCTAAAAGCTTATCTCTTTTTTAGCCTCTTTTGGATTCTAATCCCTTATTCTCCTTGTGTCTCCTTCCCTATTGAACCCCTTGTTTCTCTTGTTCTCTCTTGATTAGATTGTTAGCTCTATAAGCAGGGACTGTCTTCTATATGTGTTTGTACAGCGTTGCATATGCCTTGTGGTATTTTATAAATGATTAATAGTAATAGTAGGTCCCCTTCCTGGTAAAAGGATAGAAACCAAGCACTGTGTGCCTTTGGTCAGAGCAACAGGGAAATAAAGTTTTTATGCTTCAAAGAAGACAGGGGTGGTGGTGGGAGGAAGGAGAGTTAACCTGTAAAAAGCAGCATTACAAATCCTAATCACCTTACTGGCAGACCAGATGGGCCATCATCTAGTATGTTACTTTAAGGTGCAGATCTTACACTTGGAAAGGAAATCTAGTGAGCTGCCTGACATCCGACATACAATTGTGAGGTTCCCTGACTACTGTGAAGATTGGCAGCAATACAAAAACGGTGAATGGAGTTGCTTTTCTTGTTTTTTTTTTGTTTTATTCTGATTTTGGCAATTGTGTGCTCATTTACTGTTCCTTTTAAAATATGTTTGCTTTCATCCATTTATGAAAGAAGTAGTGCAGTTTTGCTTTTAATCTACTGTATCTATAAAGGGAATATATAGCACTGCTATCAATCAGCTTTAGTTTTTTTTTAGCAATACTCCATTCGCCATATTTTATTAGTTATGTCATTTTAATTAGTAACATTTTCTTGACTGGCATTCATTATCCATATGGCTTTTTACAAACATGAACTTTTATGTTTGTGTGGTTCATTACTACTATGACTCATTATATATGTAATTAACCATTTAGGATGTCTTTTAGTGATATGATTTTTTATAAACAATCTCTCATGTCTGTGTGGTTACATATACTGTATTTTCCATAGGTTTTATATGTATTTCTCTTTGATTGCAATAAGTATTGTTATAGTGCACCATAGCACCCTGGACAACACAGCATGTTGTAACGGGTTTGCAGAGTCACGTTTCCACAAATGTTCCTTTCTTTTGCATTGTAAGTATATTTGATGATATATTATATATACCATATAGGGATATAATTTTAAATTTACCCTTTGTATATTCCTTTTTCCTTGGTGTTCATTCGGCATCTTACACTATGTTCCTCATTATTACTTTATATTATGTACTTGTAATGTTGTTTATTTTATATTATGTATTTTTATCATGACTATATTTATTTTGCTTAAATCTTCTGTAGTCTATGATTTGTATGACAAAGTGCCCCGGATGCAGGCACATAGTGCTGAAACACGACCATGTCAGGATAAATTTAATCTGTGGCAATTCATCTATTTTATAGGTTAGCACATACTTCACATGCTTAAACTGCAATTCCACCCATGCTCTGCCCAAACTGCACCCTGTACATGCCTACTGTACAAATATATACCATATTGCACTATGCGTACTTTCAGGTGTGACCTAATTTTATAAGAACCCATTTACGTGTGTAAAATGCTGTTTTATGCAGGAAAAGAGGTTACAAAATTATCCTCTTAGCATGCGCTAATTCCCATGTTAATTCCATAATGTAGAATGGGATGTGATGGGGAATGGGTGTGGACTGTGCCTTACAGCTAACACACAATACACTGAGACACGAATAGCAGCGATGGACGTCCTTCCCCGCTATTTGTGCCGGCGGCAGCCCCTGACTAACTTCCCCGCTGGTTGTGCAGGGAAGTTAGTCGGGGGTGGGGAAGAGGCGGCCCGGGGGCGGAGAGTTGTCGGGCAGTGGGAGGTTGCCCGCCCTGGATGTACAGGGCCGATTCTAATGGCCCTGTACATCTAGGGCCAGCAAAATGGCCGGGGAGGTTATTCTACCTCTGAGGTAGAATAACTCCCCTGGTTGTGCTTTTTAAGCAGCCCAGGGCACAGAAGGGGCTGGGGGGGTGGCAGAGTTAATTCCCCACAGCCCGATCCTGACGTTAGGTCATCGGATCGGGGGTCGGGCTGTGGGGAATTAACTTCATTTGCAGGTGGCCGGCATCGCGGCTTTTAAATGGAGCCACGGTGCCATGGCAACATGACGCCATGACACCGTAGCTCTATTCAAAAGCCCTGGCTGAGTTAGCCGGGCTGTGGTTGTACATGCAGGCTGGGACTGAATCGCAGTCCCGGCCTGCATGTACATGCCTGTTTGCGATTCTGATCCTGCGGGGCTAGACGTGTCCCGCGGGATCAGAATCGTGATCTCCTTTGTATGTACAGGTCAGCCTGGACGTACAAAGGAGATGTATGTGTGGGAGAGAATCGGGCCCTAAGGGGGTTATTCTGTGTCACAAATAGCGGGGATGGTCGTCTCCCACGGGACGTCCATCGCTACTATTCGTGACCTTTCTGCCAACGTCTAACTTCCCTGCTGGGTGTATGGGGAAGTTAGATGGGGGCGGGGAAGGGGTGGATCGGGGGCAGAGGCAGGGCGGGCGGTGGGCTGTCGCTGGCCCTGGATGTACAGGGCCGATTCTAATGTCGGCCCTGTACGTCCAGGGCCGGTGACTTGTACGGGGAAGTTATTCTACCTCCAAGGTGGAATAACTTCCCTGAACGTCCTGGATTGGAAGGCTCGGGGTGCGGATGGGGTAGGGGGGCCCCGAGGACATTCCCCGCAGCCTTAGGAGGCTAGATCAGGGGTCATGCTGCGGGTAATGAAGATCCTGGTGTAAAAGGAATTGCAGGCTCACCAACATTTTGTATGAAGAGTTCTATGGGTAATTTGATGACTTCATCTTCAGTAGCATTTTCTATAAGGGTTATACTTGGTGTTCTGGTGACATCAGGGACATCAGCATTTTGTACAAAGAGTCTGTTTGGATGAATCCATTATCACCAGAATTTTGTACAAGGTTTTCTTTTGGTATTTCAGTAAGTTCAGGGTCACAAAACATTTATGAATAAGGGTTTCATTAGGTTTTTTGTGACTTCAGAATTACTAGTGTTTTGTACAAGGCTTTGTTCTGCTGAATTAGTAAATTCAGAGTCATCAGTATTTTCTACGAGGATGCCTTTTGGTGTCTGGGTGACTTTGGATCTACCACCATTGTTTACAATGGTTTCTGTTGATATTATGGGAATGAAAACCTCATCTGTGTTTATTGTAATTTTTTTTTATGTCATGGTAATTGGATTGTCATTACCATCATGAACACGCAACATATCGATTTCTTTTGATAATATAGTAACCTTAGTATCATGAGTATTACACATGTCTGCTTTCTTTGATACTCATTAATTGTATTTTCAATGATGGTTTCTTTACATATTCTAACAAGTCTAGTATCATCTTGAGCATTCACGTGGCTTTCATTTGGTAATATGGTATTCTGAGCACTTTCACTATGGTTTTCCCTTGATAAAGTAATTTCAGTGGTATTAGTATTTGGTATGACATTTTCTTTATCGTTCACTGTGGTAATCTCTTCTCACCTCTTAGTCCATGGAGTCCTTTTGGTAGCTATTTATTTATTTATTTGACTGTATTTATATCCCGCTTTTCACCGAGTCAAAGCGGTGTAACATATAAGGGGGGGGGGGGGATAATCAGGTATAAGGGTGGGGCCGTCACCAGGTGGGCAACATTGATGATTTCGGCATAAGATGGATTTTAGACATGGACAACATAGTACAGTTTTCAATCATAGTTTCATGATGGGTGGGTTCGGGGGGTTGGTGCATTTTTTGGTGGAGTTGTTTTGAGATATTCTTGGAATAGGATGGTTTTTAGCTGTTTTCTGAATGACAGGAGATCGCCATTGTTCCTGACGTGGCTCGGTAGAGAATTCCATAGAGATGGAGCGTAAAGTTCAAAGGCTCGATTGCATGTCCATTGAGAGCATTTGGTTCTTTTGTGAGGGATGGTGAGGGAGTTGCTGGAGGCTTGTCTGGTTGTTTTGCCGTGGGCTGGACGAGTCAGCAGGGTGCGAAGCTGGGTGTTCTGTGTTTGGTGGATGGCTTTGTGGGTGAGTAGGATGGATTTGTATTTAGTTCTTGCTTCGAAGGGTAGTATGTGTAGGTCTCTTAAAATTGGGGTGATGTGGTCGCATTTCTTTGCTCTCTGAATGATTCTTGCTGTGGTGTTCAAGGCAGTTCGGAGGGGGTTGGTCTGTGTGGCTGGTAGTCCATGGTAGATTATGTTGCAGTAATCCAGATGTGGGAGTGTCATAGCTTGCATTACCGTCCTGAAGTCTTGAGGTTCGAGGAGGGGTCTGAGGCTTTGTGGAATATGTTTCCGGTGGTTTTAGTAATTTGTTGCTTGAGGGTTAGAGCTTGGTCAATGATAATGCCTAGATATCTTATTTGTGGCTGTATTTGAATGTGTGTGGCTCCTATGTTGAGTTGTGTAGGTGGTGTGAAGTCTGGGTCTTTTGTCATTATGAGAGCTTCAGTTTTCTTTATGTTTATGGATAGGTTGTTTTCTTGTAGCCAGTTGGACACTGCGGAGAAGCATGCTGATAGATGTTCATTTGTTGGGTTTGTGGTTGTAATTGGGGCGTAGAGCATGATGTCATCAGCATATATGTGGAAGTTGATGTTGTGGGTACGTATGACTGAGCAGAGTGGTCGTAGGTAGATGTTGAAGAGCATGGCTGACAGTGTGGATCCTTGAGGTACTCCTTGGTGTTGCTGGAAGGGGGGGCGAGGTTGAGGTGCTGGTACGGATCAGTTGTTGTCTATTAGTTAGGTAGGATTGAAACCATTGAAGTACGGTGTCTTTGATCCCAATTGTTTGCAATCTGCGTATGAGGATGTTGTGGGAGATGGTGTCGAAGGCTGCTGATATATCAAGGAAGATCATAGCATATCCGGAGTGTTTTGCTTGGGTTCCTATGATGAGGGTGTTCATCAGTGTGGTCATGAGGGTCTCGACTCCATGTAGTGGGCGGAAGCCATGTTGTTGTGGGTCCAGTACGTTGATGTCCAGGTGTTCTTGAAACTGCAGCTGGACTATCTTCTCGATTATCTTGGCGGTGAATGGTAGGCTTGCTATCGGTCTGTAGGATGCGGGGTCTAGGGGATCCAGGTTTTGCTTTTTTAAGGATGGTCGAATGATTGTGGTTTTGAGGATGTCTGGCATGCGCCCTTGGGAGAAGGATTCGTTGACAATATGGGTTAATGGTGTGCTCAGGTCTTCTTTGGATTTCTTTATCCAGACAGTGGGACAGGGGTCCAGTGGGGAGGTGGTGGTGTTTAGTCGGGAGATGGTGGATGATATCTCATCTGCTGTGGTTTCTTTGAAGGTAGTCCAGTCTCTGTACATGTTGGGGTGGTGGTTTGTTGTGGTTGCCTCAGCGTTCAAATGGGGGTTTTGTGGTTGTTGAAGCTGTTTGTATTGTCGGGCTAGTAACTCTGGTGGAATCTTCGGTAGCTGGTCAAAGTTATTGGGTGCTTTTGTCAGTTTTTTGACAATCTGAAAGAGTTCTCGAGGTTTATTTATGGATGTGTTTGATTTTCGAGTGGTAGGTTTTTTTTGCTTTGTCGGTCTCTGAGTGGTAAGCGTTGAGTTCATATAGGTATTTTGTTTTGTCGTTGTCATTTTTGGTTTTTCTCCATTTTCTTTCTGTTCTTCTGAGTTTTGTTTTTAGCTTTCGGAGACTGGGAGTGAACCATCTGGCTTATGTGGAAGTGGGTCTGGTGGTGGCTTTGTTTGTCGGTGCGCTGGACGCTGTGGAGATTGTGGTGTTCCAGTTGTGAATTAGGTCATCAATGTTACTGGAGTTTGTTTGTAGTTTAGGTAGAGTTTGCGCTAAGAAGTCCTCTTTGTTAAATGTTTTAAATCTTCTAGCGTGGTGTCCATTCCCCATGTTAGTCATATGTTGGTAGGTGTGGGATAGGGCGATGAGGTAGTGGTCTGACCATGGTACAGGCGAGATCTCCGGGTTCTTGCATGAGGAGGCAGCTAGGGAGTTTAGGAATATGAGGTCCAATGTGTTCCCTTTTTCGTGTGTGGGTTCTTGTACGATCTGTGTCAGGTTCATTGCTGTCATGGCGGTGGTGAAGGTTTCTGCTTGTTCCTCTTGAAGTGATGGGAGGTTGAAGTCTCCTAGGATTATTTGCTCTTTTGCAGAGCTGGTGCTCTCAGATATGAATTGTAGTATCCTTGGTAGGTCAGTGTTTGTGGTAGGTGCACGGTAGATTAGACATATTGAAAGGTGTTTGTTGGTGAGGGCGAGTATGTCTGCTTCATTGGTAGTTTCTGAAGAATGGATACTGAGGTGGAGGTCGGCTTTTGCTATGATGGCTATGCCTCTGCCTTTGGCGTGTGTTCGGGAGCAGTGGTGGAGGTTGTATCCTTTTGGAGTTAGCTGGTTCATTATCACTGTGTCTCTATCTGTTAGCCAGGTTTCTGTTACACATAGGATGTCGATCTTCTTAGTTGTGATTAGGTCTTGGAGCATGTGGTATTTGTTTCTGACTGAGCGTGCGTTTATTAATGAGATGGAGAGGTGGTGGTAGTTTGGGGGGTTGGGGGTGTGGGTTGGTGTATGCCGTGTGTGAGAGTGGTTTTGTTTAGGGTTGTAGGTGTGTGTGGGTTGTGTTACTGTGATGTCTGGCCAGGGTAGGTTATTGAGTGTGCCTGTGGGGGAGGGGTAGAGGGTCAGGAGAGGAGTGAGGAGGTAGATGGGGGCTAAGAAGGGTGGCATGGTCTGTGAGTGTACCTTGGTGTTTAGGGGCCGTGCTGTGTTTCAGTGCTGGTTCCTTGGAGTGGTGGGGTCCTTAGTCATCGTTGTTGTATTTCTGCTGCTGTAATGGGTTGGCGTATTCTGCGGTTGTTGCGGTTGCTGCGGTGGTTTTCGTTTCGCCGTTTTTGAGCTCTACATTTCTTGATGGGTATAGTCCAGTTGTTTGTTTTTTTATTTGTGCCTCTGTGCCACGCCTAAGGACCACGCCAAAGGGCCCTCTGGCGAGGCCCTCAGGCGTGGGCCCGCCCCGCAGGGACGCCGCTTTTAAGGGCTAGAGGCTGCTTGTTGGAATGTGCTCCCACTGCCCCAATTGGGCAGGAGCTTGGCGGTGATGCGGCCAGGCAGCGGCTCCCTCGGAGCAGGGACGCCGCTTTTAAGGGCTGGAGGCTGCTTGTTGGAATGTGCTCCCACTGCCCCGATTGGGCAGAAGCTTGGCGGTGATGGTGGATCTCATGTGTTATAATATCTACCATGTCATTAGAACTTTTTTCTCTGGATTTCCTTTGGCGTAACGGTATCCACAGCACTATCAGTTCTTTGTCCATTGCTTTCCTGTCTGTCACCAGCAATTTGTCTTAGAATTTTCTTTGGTGTTATGGTATCCATATCATTATTATCATTTTTGCTTCTGGATCCTGTAACTAACTCTTTGTCTGTCAATGTCCTTTGATGTTATTGTATCCATAGTGTAAGCGGTTCTTTGTCTTTTAATATCCTTTGGTGTTCTAGTATCTATAGTGCCATATTCACTGCAGCCAGCAGCCGGGGATCGCAGCTCTTCAATGGAGCTGCAGTGCCATGGCAACTGGACGCCATGGCTCCACTGAAGAGCCCTGACTGAGTTAACCAGGGACAAGTCTGTACGTGTAGGCCGGGCTGAATCACAGTCCCGGCCTGTACATACAGGCTTATTTGCGATCCTGATCCTACAGGGCTAGACATGTTCTGCGGGTTCAGAATTGTGAACCCCTCTGTACATCCAGCTCAGACCGGACGTACAGAGGGGCTGTACATCTGGGATGGAATGAGCCCTTAATTTTAACACCGCAGGAAACACAGAACATTTAATGTTACCTCAATAGTTGGAGTTACTTGCATCTGCATTATCCTCCATGCAGTTAACACATGTTAATTGTGTTTTCTCTGTGCTAACTACATGCGTGGATGTGGAAATGCCATCAACACTTAATGTAGAGGCTTTGCAGTTACCATGTGGCAACTTGGGCAATTACTGCACGGTAACTGCAAAATATTATCATATTAGTAAAGGGCCCTCAAAGTGATTATTCTTGCATGCTATTCATATGGCTAGATTTTATTAAGGATTTAATCATTTGTAGACCGACATAATGAAACAAAGTTGCAACATAACCGGATGAAATTAGAGATGGATTATTTTCTCTAGCTTCTAGGATGCTGTTTTGAACGTGGCAAATTGTGTGTTCTTGGCAGCTAGATTACTTATAGATTCTAAACGGAAGCGTGTTAGCATACCATCCAGTTAAATGAAGAAGTCTAACATGTGCCCATCAAGCCCAGTATCTTGTTTCCAACAGTGGCCAATCCAGGTCACAAGTACCTGGCAGGTTCCCAAAAAGGTACATAGGTTCCACTGCTCGTCTCGGGCAAGCAGTGGCGTTCCCGGGTCCTCTCTAATAATATCAACAACATATACACACTTGCACAATTCACGACATGTTGTAAAGGGCATCAGATTTAATGCTCTCAGTACATAATCCAAGGTAAAACTCAGCTCCTGTAGAAAAAAAAAAGTGTATAGAGCACTCTTGCTGAGTGCAAAGAAGCTAAAATGTCATGCTGTATCATCTTCCAATCTGGGGCTGCACTTTTGGAACCCCTGTATCATGGAAGAAGAACAGGACCCATGCCAGTTGAAGGTTCCCAGACAGAGAAAATTTGTAGCTGATTTCTGTTGAACACGATTAAATCACACTGGATTAAAGCTACCAAAGGAGATCAAAATGAGATACATAATAGCACGTGAGGTAAATTAGCAAATTATCACCATTGCAGGACATTTACAGAGGATAAATCCAGTATTCCTGACTGAGTTAACCGGGGACAGGCCTGTACGTGCAGGCCGGGCTGAAAACAAATCTTCTATGCGCTACACTTCACCCCTGATTTCACACACTGAAATGCTCTCCTCCTATCAATTTTTTTTACTACATTTATCATCACTTTCATGTATCCCAATTCTGCAGGAAATGTACCAGAACCACAAGACAACTGTTGAAAAACAAAATGCCTTCACAGAGTCAGCTGAGAGTGTGCAGTCAGCATCACTGTAATCATCTTAATGACTGCCTCATCCGTGCTTCAAGAACAGGTATTACAAATTGCTTTTTACAGGTCCAGCTTTCAGGAGTTTAATAATGAAGTTCCTGTGGCATATCTGTATATATATAATCCAGTGTGGTGATTCTGAAAACCCAACCCATTTGTGATACTTGGAGTCGGAGTTATTGTTATCAGTGATGAAGTCTCTGCCTTCCAGGTTCCTCATGGGGCTCATTTGAGAGAGCTACATTAAAAAGCGATTGAAATTCCTCTTCTATCTCTTCTCTTATAGGTTTAAATTTGCTGTCTAGGTCATAAGCTCTTATTCTGACATCTCTGAAAGTCATGGTTTTAATACAAACTGTAAGAAAAAGGAGGGGCAGAACTCATCCACAGGCCTTACACTTATTCTTACATGCACCTCCAATTCCCCTTTCTTCATGTCACCTCCTGGATTCCTAGTCCCTTCCCCTTTTATTTCACTATATTTTCTGCGAAAGACTATTCTTCTCCTTATTCTGACACCACCAACAATAACTAGCAGGTAGTTGTACATCACCAGAGAGGGCCCATGAGTAGAGAAAAACGTCTCAAATTATTTGGCTCTCTTTCTGCATCAATTACCAGTAAATGCTGTGCTAAAAATCTGGAACTTTGCCTGCTTTTCCATGGACAAAACATGCTATTTTATTTATTTATTTATTTATTTATTTATTTAACAGTTATTTATATACCGCTCTTTCCCTAGTATCAAGTGCGGTTTACATGGAACAGTAGGTTGCAGTTAAATAGTAAATATGTAAACAGAGAAGTTTGTTTCTTTCCTGTCTCGAGTAATGAGAATCTGCAGTTTGTAAAGCATGTGCGCTCATTTTTGCAGTTTTTCGGTTTTATTTTTTGTTTCAATTGTGGTTTGCCCAGTTTTAGGATACAAGCAATGTGCATTATGGTTTCAGCGGATGACTGATGGAAAACTGGACCATGGGTGATGTGATAGGACAGGATAAAATTACCAAACGCGAATCACACCACCAATATTATTGGATCAAATTTTCAATAAGCCAACTAGGTACATTTTGGAAATTACATGAATAGGTTTGCTCTGAAAATCTGCTTAACACTTCCACAGTCACTCAGAGGTTCCCAACTCCAGTCCTGGAGGGCCAAACACCATTCAGGTTTTCAGGCTGTCCCTAATAAATATACATGAGATGCATTTGCATGCACTGTCCCATTGTATTCAAATATATCTCATGCATATTCATTAGGGGCAGCCTGAAAACCTGAATGGTGTTTGGCCCTTCAGGACTGGAGTTGGGAACCTCTGGCTAGGCAATCCACACCTGCTATTTCAGCAGGAGAAACAATAAGGCAAAAATAAGTGTACACATTTGAAAATGCAATTTTATCTGGTAGTCTACTCTCTCAACTTTAACATCTTACACCACCACCTACTTCAGAAATGCCTATTTTTAATGTAATTAGAAGTATGTCCACTGTGAGAAACTGATACATTTTTAGCTGCTCTGAGAGATACAGTTTCACTATGGGAGGAAAGAGGAGAGTAGCTAACTCAGTAGTTACCAAGCCAGACCCCTTTGGAAACTGATCTCTAGAAGAGGATACTGTACTGTCAAAAACTTTCTGGAGAGTGACATAGGAAAAAAGGTCAACAAAATTTTTCCAGAAAAAAACGTTATTGTGTAAGGGTGTCACATCCCTACTAAAGAGAGTAGAGGTAAGACAGAGTAGTATCTCAGAAAACTCCCCAGTGTGAAGTTTCTTATAGGAGAGTCTATTTCTATAAAACTCATGATACACTTTGGGTCTTGTTCTTCTGTCCTGTATTAGAAGTGTATTGAATGAGACTCGGGCAAAGAACTTGCGGGCAGCCAGGATTGGGAGTCTTTTCTGGTTCAAGAGGATCTGATCTGAAACTGAAAGAACCATACAGTTGCAGGCAAGAAAGTTAAACCCAAACCATAGGCGGTCAGTGACTCAGCTGCTTGGTGTGGCTAAAAAGGGGTGGGGCTGGGGTGGATTAGGAATGGTGCAGAGCAATACCTGTGTCAACAGCAGAGATACAATGAAGGCACTTTTGAACATAGCAAGGATGGACCCCTTCCACTGTGTGACTGGTAAAACTGCATCAGCTACCTCCTCTCATAGTACTTCTGTTATAGATAGTAATATGCATACTGAATACACACCAAAGAATTATGTGCCAAAAATAAATCAAAATAATGCACCAAATAATATAACATATAAAACAGAACAGTACTCTGTCCCCAGTCAGTCCTGGTCCCCTATCTTTCTTTGGGCCATGTGAATAGTGGTATTCAGCAGCATTGTAACAGAAATCTTGTGTCTACTGGCAACCATAAAATGATTTGCCTATCAATTCTATTGGTAGGTTGTCAAATGGCCACTAGGCTTCATATCAGCTAATCATTGGTTTATTGCTGAGTTACAAAACATGTTTGTAATATTTATCATCTGTATTAGCTGCACCAATGGTTATTTAGATAGCGGAGGACAAAGCCCACGGCCAAACACAAGGAGGAATCCAAAATACTTTATTGTAGACCCTTATTTTTGAGGAATCCAAAATACTTTATTGTAGACCCAACTAAACAAGTTTCGGCCCTAGGCCTTCGTCAGGGATCTAAAAACAGACATAAACACAAAATTAAAATATATAAAAAATAATATGATACTCATGTAAAAACACAAATATTAAAAAACAAGGTAAAGTACATTACCAAAGAGGTACAAAATGCTGAGCGTAGTGCCCGTCCAGGAGGGCGGAAACAATAGCTCTCTTTCCAATCTAAAATAATGAACATACATATAGATGATGCATATTGGATACAAACACTATGGGGCAGGAGAGGGAAACACATACCAGGATCAATAAATAGTAGGATGGAAAAAGGAACAAAGACAACAGACACTATATGAAGATACAGAATATTAAGCAATAGTAGGCGTTAACAGGCTGCAGATAAAAGGATTGCCATAAAAACTGTATCTAAGAACATAAAAACAACATTTATAAACAATGGCAGTGTATGAAAAATGTTAGAGTCATACTAAAGGAGTGGCCTAGTCGTTGGGGCAAGGTACTTCAGGCCGGAAGGTCGGGGTTCAAATCCCACTAGAGGACAGCAACCTTGGGCCGGAAGGACTGGGGTTTCTAGTCCCACAGGTGCTCCTTGTAGTCTTGGGCAAGCCACTTAACCCTCCATTGCCCATGTTCCCTGTAATATAGTTATCTCCAAGTTATAATGCCCTGTTCAATGTAATGTTGTTTATTTTATTTATTTATTTATTTACATTCTCTTATATACCGCGCTATTCTGCATCAGTGCGGTTTACATTGAACAAACTGAAATTACATTGAACAGGGCATTATAACTTGGAGACAACTATTTTACAGGGAACATGGGCTATGGAGGGTTAAGTGGCTTGCCCAAGACCACAAGGAGCACCTGTGGGACTAGAAACCCCAGTCCTTCTGGCCCATGGATGCTGTCCTCTAGTGGGATTTGAACCCCCAACCTTCTGGCCTGAAGTACCTTGCCCCAACCAGTAGGCCACTCCTCCACTCAATGTAATGTTCCATGTAAACCACACTGATGTCAAATAGCGCGGTATATAAGAGAAATAAATAAATAATAAATAATATAATGCCCTGTTCAATGTAATTTCAGTTCGTTCAATGTAAACCGCACTGATGCAGAATAGCGCGGTATATAAGAGAATATAAATAAATAAATAAAATAAATACACATACATATAAAAAATATATAATATAATAAAAACACTATTAGAAATGACATGACATAATAAGATCTGTTGTGGAATGTGACCAATCATATTTATTTTATTTATTTGTGCGCTTTTTTATACCGCTCCTTCCAGAGATCAGGGGAGGTTTACATAGAACATGATAAAAACAACCACCAACATGGAATATTGGATTACATGAAAAATTTTGAGCACTTATGTAACTATCATACAAAGAACGTGTTAACTATTTATATATTTAAGAAAAAATTATTCATTATTTACAGATGATAGTATAGTAAACAATAATAGGAAGAGTAACTATATACAATAACCATTATAGAAAAATACTAAAGTATAGATTCTATGATGGGCATAGAGAGTAATTACAACAGACGTTTAGGACTATCTATCATTCAGTATGGACAAAGTGTTAGAGTTGTAGGTGAAGACATGTGTTGGAGAGCGAGTCTTGAGTTAGGAAGGGTAAGCTTGTGATAGTTTAGTTGTGTATTCATGTGCAAGATGTTCGAGTGTGGGCTGTAAGTTGTGATAGTGTTGGGTGAAAAGGTATGTTTTAAGCTCTTTTCTGAAGGACATAAGGTCTTTAATCTCTCTCAGTTTGCATGTGTGTAGTAGTTGAATGTGAAAGCATATGATAGTAACAGGATAACCTTATATTGTAAAGACATGTAACAGTAGCTAAAAAGAAACAAAAAAACATTGTCAGCAGGTACCAAGATAAAAAGTATGTAAAATATAAATGTCATCAAAAAATGTAGCATGTGACTGTGTAAAAAACGCAAAAGAATATCCTATAGGATTTGAGAAAAACAATAAATGGACTCATGCAATTAATATCAGCATGTGATTTAAAGAATCTGAGAACGGAAAACTTTGAAATAAGGGAAACCGATTGGACTGGAGAAATCATATCGTATAAAAAATACATATATACTGTACATATATAAAATTGTAAAACTCAACCAAGAGAATATGTGTGTATTAATCAATTCCGTTGTGCTTTGAGACTCTTGAGACACTACCAATAAACGCCAAACGACGATGTGTACGTAAGAGGAAAGGACGTAGTGGGAAAGTAAACCTATGTACAACGGCTAAAAAACGCGATGATACGAAGAGGTCTCAGCCCCATCTAGTAATCGTAAAAATTGCATAAAACTGAGACACACATACATACCAATCATATGTGCACTAGTTGATTATGAAGGCATATGATGATAAACTAGTTATTGTAAAAACATGTGACGATAACTAAAAAGAAACATCGTAAGCAGGTACCAAGATAAAAGTATGTATCAGCATAGACAAACCATGGTATTGGTAGAGAGGCATATGATAAACTAGTTAATGTAAAAACACGTGACGGTAACTAAAAAGAAACATCGTAAGCAGGTACCAAGATAAAAGTATGTATCAGCATGGATAAACCATGGTATTGGTAGAGAGATATCGTCAAAAAATATATATTGCTGATGGCTATGTAAAAGAATCGTTGGAGAGTGTCCTATAAAATTTTAGAAAAACACTATGCGATGCACTAAATAAAGGGAGCACTCATGCAAATAATGTCAACAGGTGCTTTTTTTAAAAAACTTAAAACGAAAAGCTTTGAAGTGAAAAAAAAAACGGAGGGAGACCAATTCGACTAAAGAAAATCATGTCATATAAAAATATATATACATATTTAAAATTCAATCAAAACAATATATGTGTGCTGATCAGCTCTGTTGTGCTAAGAGACTCTTGGGACGCTAACAGCGATCACCAGAGACCAATGAAGTGTGTGTTAAAAGAAGAAACGCAATAAAAAATGAAACTATATTACTGCGACCTCATTGTATACAACGGCTAAGAAAACGCAATGATAAGAAGAGGTCTTAGCCAATTCTAGTAATCATGAAGATCACATAAAAAAAGGGGGGAGAAGGACATATCATACATATAAAAAAGAGAGAATACATTTAAGGACAACTCGATTGTCAGGGGCTAAATAGTGTTATAGCGTTTAATAATGAGTCTCAAAGATCAGAAACTGTATGAAATACAAAAAACATTGCTGCGAAAAGTATTGAAGAAAAGCATAAATGCCAAGAGCGTACCTGTGAATGCTATCAGACGTGGGAAAACGCCGTGCAGGAGCGGGAGGGACATTATAAAACATCAGTAGCTCCTCCCACGTAAAGAAACGTCAAAATGACTGACAGTGAGAAAAATCCATGTCTCAAAAGAACCAATCGGTTTCCCGTATTTCAAAGTTTTCTGTTCTCAGATTCTTTAAAGCACATGCTGATATTAATTGCATGAGTCCATTTATTGTTTTTCTCAAAATCCTTTTGCGTTTTTTAGTCATCTGCTACATTTTTTGATGACATTTATATTTTACACACTTTTATCTTGGTACCTGCTGACAATGTTTCTTTTTAGCTACTGTTACATGTCTTCACAATATAAGGTTATCCTGTTACTATCATATGCTTTCACATTCAACTACTACACATATGATTGGTCACATTCAACAACAGATCTTATTATGTCATGTCATTTCTAATAGTGTTTTTATTATATTATATATTTTTTATATGTATGTGCACTATATTTATCATGACTAACATTTTTGATACACTACCATTGTTTATGAATGTTGTTTTTATGTTCTTAGATACAGTTATGGCAATCCTTTATGTTTTTTTATCTGCAGCCTGTTAACGCCTACTATTGCTTAATATTCTGTATCTTCATATAGTGTTTGTTGTCTTTGTTCCTTTTTCCATCCTACTATTTATTGATCCTGGTATGTGTTTCCCTCTCCTGCCCCACAGTGTTTGTATCCAATATGCATCATCTATATGTATGTTCATTATTTTAGATGGGGAAGGGAGCTATTGTTTCCGCCCTCCTGGACGGGCACTACGCTCAGCATTTTGTACCTCTTTGGTAATGTACTTTACCTTGTTTTTTAATATTTGTGTTTTTACATGAGCATCATATTATTTTTTTATATATTTTAATTGTGTGTTTAGGTGTCTGTTTTTAGACCCCTGACAAAGGCCTAGGGCCGAAACTTGTTTAGTTGGATCTACAATAAAGTATTTTGGATTCCTCCTTGTGTTTGGCTGTGGTCTTTGTCCTCTGCTACCCTCTACTGAACTATTTTGCGGAAGACTTCCTTCTCCTCTCCTTTGGCACCAATGGTTATTAATATAAACCTTCTCAGGTACTAGGCATATTGTAAAGCAGTAACAAAAACCCTATAAAAGTCATTCATGGCCTACAAAGCAAGCCTGTTAAACCATAATACCAGGGGGTGATATCTCTCTTCTGGCGTCCTTGGACCTGTCTTCTGCTTTTGATCTTGTGGACCATCCCATACTCCTGACGTGCCTTTCTGACTATGGGGTATGTGGGATGGTTCTAAACTGGTTTAGGTCCTGTCTCTCTTTTCGTTCCTTCTCGGTTTGTGTTGGTTCCTCCTCCACCCTTCCTCCCTATCGGGTTCCCCAGGGTTCGGTGTTATCCCCACGTCTCTTTAAACTTTTCCTTGCCGCCTCACTCTGATTATCCAACATTCTGGAGTTTCGGCATACTATTATGCAGACAACATACCTGCCCTCTCTTCCCAAACCTCCCTCTCCTTAATGTCTGCCTATCCACTATTTCCTTGTGACTATCAACAAACTATTTTCACCTGAACCCTTCCAAGTCAGTAGCCATGTGACTCACTTTTAATACCCCTCACCCCCGACCTCTTGCCCTCCCTGTCTGGGACTCTTATCCCTCTTACCTCCACCCTGCAGTATTTAGGGGTCACTCTTGACCACTAAATACTCTCTTTCCACCAACATGTTTCCTCCCTTGTCCAGCATTCTTTCTGTACTCTCCGTCAACTCCGCGCGGTGCATTCTTTCCTGCCTTTCCCTTCCTTGATCACGCTTATGGTGTCACTCCTTCTATCCTGCCTCGACTATGGCAATGTTGCCCTGGCAGGTGTGCCACAATATCAGCTCCGTCGACTACAGCTCATCCAAAACACTGCTGCTCGCCTCCTCACCCACGCTGCCCACAGGGACCACACTACCCCTTCTTCTTATTCAGCTCCACTGGTTCCCTCTGCAGTACCATTACCAGTTCAAGATTCTCACTATAGAACACAAGACCATTCACACTGGCAATCCCCAATATCTCGCTGATCTTATCCATACCCGTCTCCCTTCCCGTGCACTCTGGACAATACATAATGACAATCTGGCCCTTCCTTCCCCTGCCCGAGCTCGTCTCGAGCACACCTGCCACACTGCCTTCTTTTTCCTCGGTCCGGCCCTATGGAATTCCCTCCCCTCCTCACTCTGTGCAGAGCACTCATACTCAAGGTTCAAGTCCCTGTTAAAAGCCCACCTCTTATCAGGCATTTGATTTACCCACCAATCCTCCCACCTAACCGTTGGTGTTTCTTTGTCTATTCTTTGCTTTCTGTGTGTTCTGTCCTCTTATCCTTCCTGTCATATATTTGGCATGCCTTTCTTTTGCAGCCTTTATTTATTTATTGTAAACCGCCCTGACACTTTCGCTTGGGCTTTCAATCAAGCGACATGATAAAGATAAAGGGCCAGATTTTGGCATTTGTAGGCCATAGGTACTTTCACTCTAAAATGTGTAGTTACTCACCTGTAACAGGTGTTCTCCAGGAATCAGTCCTCACTTATGGGTGACGTCAGCACCGATGGAGCCCGCGTGGAGCAATTCCCCAGCTTTCAAAGAAAGCCTTTGAGATTGCTGCCACACATGCGTGGTCCTCTTCCTGCCCAAGGGTGCCATCTTGCTCAGTCAGGTTCCTTAGCTCGAGTCCTACCAAGCAGATGGCAAGGGAAGGACAAAAATCTAGCAACTCATCAGGGGAGGCGGGAGGGTAGTAAGGACTGATTCCTGCTGTCTCTGGAGAACACCTGTTACAGGTGATTAACTATGCCTTCTCCAGGAACAAGCAGGAAGTCAGTCCTCATTTATGGGACTCCCCAGCTACAGGCTACTGAACCTGTAACCAAAAACGCCTCCGCGAGGCTGTGAGCAGAAGCTGATGCCCGAAGGAGCCCGAATCCTCGGGTACTCGGGGTGAAGCCCTCGGTAGCCATGAAGAAGGGTTGGAGGGCAGGAGTTGCTTATACCCCGAACAGGATATGGAGTACAGCCTGGCTGAAGGTGCTGTCCCTGCGGGACTCCTTCTCCAGGCAGTAATGAGCAGAGAAGGTATTCGTGGAAGACCAGGTCGCCATCTGGCAGATGTCTATCAGGGGCACGGAGCGCAGCGAGGCCACCTTGGCCTGAACCCCGTGTGCGGTGACTCGATGATCCAATGGAGCACCCGCCTTCGTGTGAGTGAAGGCAATGCAGTCCGCCACCCAAACAGAGAGGGTGCGCTTGGTGACTGCCTGCCAGAGGTTAAGGGCTCACTAGAGGAGCAATTAAGGTTTTAGTGAGCTAGAAGTTGGAATCTAGATTTAAATCCAGTTTTTTGTTTTCAGGGGCTCTGTAGCTTTAAAATTGAAAGGAGTGTGTAAGGCCCCCCCCCCCTTCCCTCCGGCTTGTCGGGAGTAAGGCAGCACCGAGGATCAGCCATTTGGAGGGACAGAAAGAGAGGAGTCTGGTTCCCGAATGATAAGGACGATTGGGATCGTAGGTAACAGAGTCGGCCAGACTTGCGATGAGCCTGGGTGCTTTGCAAGAAGAAGGCGAGAGCCCTCCTGCAGTCGAGGGTGTGGAGAGCTGCTGATGCCTGGTCGGTGTGGGGTCTCGAGAAGAAAGTCGACAGGACTATCTCCTGGTTCAGATGGAAATCCGAGATGACTTTAGGTAGGAACTTAGGATAGGTATGGAGGACCACCCTATTCTGATAGAACCTGGTGTAAGGGGTATCAGCCATGAAAGCCTAGAGCTCACTGACTCGGCGGGCTGAGGTCAGCGCCACCAGGAAGGCCACCTTCCAGGACAGGTGCCGGAGCGAGCACGTCACCATCAGCTCGAAAGGTGAACAGATGAGCTGCATGAGCACCACATTCAGATCCCATTCTGCTGGAGAAGGTCGGATGGGCGGCTTGGAAAGCAGAAGACCCCGCATAAAGCAGGAGACTAACAGCTGCTCCGAGAGGGGCTTACCCTCGATGGGGAGGTGGTTCACTGAGATGGCACTCAAGTGTACTCTGACAGAATTTGACCAGCCCTTCCTTTAAGAGATGGAGGAGGTACTGGAGGATCCATCGAATGGGGCACGAGAACGGGTCGATCTGAAGCCCGGAGCACCAGATCGAGAAGTGCCTCCATTTGAAGGTGTAGGCTCGTCTAGTGGAGTCCTTTCTTGAGGTGAGGAAGATTTCCTCGACCTCCTCCAGAAGGGCCAGTGAGGCTAGGGAAACCCATTCAGCTGCCAGGCCGTGAGGGACAAGGAGGCTAGGTTCGGGTGCTGCACCCGCCCCTCCTCCTGTGTTAGCAGACCGGGGGCAGAGCCCAGGGGATCAGGAGGCTCCATCGACAGCCGGAATAGAAGCGGGAAGAAAGGCTACATGCCTAATGGGAAATCCAGTGCTGCCTAACAGCACTAACTTCCATGAGTCTCATAATAAGGGCCTCCATAGAAAAGGTACAACTGTAAATAGTGCAGTGGGAGCACTAGAACATTTATATGTCTGTTGTTGTTGTTAAGTGCCGTCGAGTCGGAGTCGACTAATGGCGACCCTCTGGATAGCTATCCTACATTGTGTTCGGTCTTCAGTCAGGCGGCTCATTGTTGACAGACTGGTACTCGTAGCTGCAGTTATTGTATCGATCCATCTTATTGCTGGCCTTCATCTTTTGCGTTGACCTTCTATCTTGCCAAGCATGATGTCTTTCTCTAATGATCTCTCTTTGCATGATGTGTCCAAAGTATGAAAGTCAAAGTCTTGTCATCTGAGCTTCTAAAGAAAGCTTAGGTTTGATCTCCTCTAGTACCGACTGGTTTGTTCTTCGGGCAGTCCATACACAGTACACAGTATTCGCCGCCAGCACCATAATTCAAAGGCATCAATTTTCTTCCTGTCTGTCTTTTTCACTGTCCAGCTTTCACATCCATATGATATTATTGAAAATACCATGGCTTGAACAAGTTGAATCTTTGTATGGAGAGAGACATCTCTGCTCTTGAGAATCTTATCTAGGTCTTTCATAGCCATTCTGCCAAGAGCAATGCGTCGTTTGATTTCTTGACTGCTTGTTGCTTCTTTATTGATAGTTGATCCAAATAGGTTAAAGTTGTTCACAATTTCAATTTCTTCTCCTTCAACGATGAACCTGTTGATTATGCCAGTTGTCATGATCTTTGTCTTCTTTACATTAAGGTGCAGGCCCATTTTGAGACTATGTTCTTTGATTGTGAGAAGCAAATGTTTCAGATCATCTTCACTTTCAGCCACTAATGTAGTATCATCAGCATAGCAAAGGTTGTTCATGAGTCTGCCACCAATCTTCACACCTCTGTTGTCTTCATACAATCCTGCTTCTCTGATGATTTGTTCTGCATATAAATTAAACAGGTAGGGGGAAAGTATGCAGCCTTGTCTTACACCTTTGCTTATTTTAAACCATTCTGTTTCTCCTTGTTCCGTTCGAACTGTTGCTTCTTGATCAATGTACAGATTACGCAAGAGAACGATCAGGTGTTCTGGTATACCCATGCTGCTTAATGTGGCCCAGAGTTTCTCATGGTTTACACAGTCAAAAGCCTTGCTATAGTCGATAAAGCACAAATAGATATCCTTTTGGTATTCTTTAGTCTTTTCAAGGATCCATCTCACATCCGCTATGATGTCTCTCGTTCCTCGCCCTTTCCTGAACCCTGCTTGCACTTCAGGTAGTTCTTGTTCCAGGTATGGTTGTAGTCTCTTTTGAATAATCTTCAGTAGAATCTTGCTGGCATGTGCGATCAGAGCGATTGTTCGATAATTTCCACAGTCAGTTGGATCACCTTTCTTTAGTATTGGTATAAACACAGATCTTTTCCAGTCAGTTGGCCATGATGTTGTCTTCCATATTTCTTGGCAGAGCCTTGTAAGTATGGTAACAGCTGCTTCAGATTGTTGCAATACTTCTATAGGAATGCTATCAATACCTGGTGCTTTGTTCTTTGATAAGGCTTTCAATGCTGCTTCAACTTCTTCTTTCATCACCAATGGTTCCCGATCATAAGGTACAGGTTGAAACGGCTGTTGGTCCACTTGATCTTTATCATATAAAAACTCTGTATATTCCTTCCACCTTTTCTTGATCTTCTCAGCATCATTCAACATAGAACCTTCAGCATCTTGTAACATTCCAATTCGAGGCTGGAACTTTTTCTTTAACTCTCATAGCTTTAGGAAAGCTGATCTTGTTCTTCCTCTAATAGTTTCTGCTTCTATTTCCTTGCAAGTGTCATTGTAGTACTTTTCCTTGTCCTGTCTTGCTGCTCGTTGGAAATCTCTGAGTTCTGCGATTGTCTTTCTTTCTCCTCTGGCTTTAGCTTCTCTGCGTTTCTGGGCAATTTTCAGAGTTTCTTCCGTCATCCATTTTGGCCGTTTTTGCTTTTTCACCTTTTGTAGAGACTTCTCGCTTTCTTCCAACACAACCTTCTTGATGTCATTCCATAACTCTTCTGGAGCTCTGTTGTTTGTATCTAAAGCAGCAAATCGATTTTGCAGGCAGTCTTTAAATTCCAGTGGTATATTCTCAAGATCATATTTTGCTGCATTCATGAGTGGTTTGCTCTTTTTCAACTTTAGCTTGAGTTTGCATACTAGTAGTTGATGATCTGTACCACATTCAGCTCCAGGTTTTGTCTTTGTTGATGTTATAGAACTTTTCCATCGTTGACTTCCACAGATGTAGTCAATTTGATTTTTATACAATCCATTGGGTGAAGTCCATGTGTACATTCACCGCTTGTGTTGCTGGAAGAAGGTGTTTGAGATGAATAGATCATTGGTCTTGCAGAATTCTATCAGTCTTTCTCCAGCTTCATTTCTGTTGCCAAGTTCATATTTTCCAACTACTTTGCCTTCTTCTTTGTTGCCAACTTTTGCGTTCCAGTCACCCATGACTATCAGAATATCCTGTTTGCATGTTCTGTCAATTTCAGCTTGTACTTGTTCATAGAATTCTTCAATTTCATTCTCTTCTGCAGCTGTTGTTGGGGTATATACTTGAATTATAGTTGTGTTGATAGGCAATCCTCGTAGACGAATAGAGATTAAGCGTTCGCTGACTGCATTGTATGTCATTACAGTTCTTGCAAGTTTCTTCTTTATTATAAATGCAACACCATTTCTTCTTTGTCTTTCATTTCCAGCATAGTAGACCATGTGATCATCTGATGCAAAGTGCCCGATGCCAGTCTATTTCAGTTCGCTGACACCCAACAGATCAAGCTGTACACATTCCATTTTCATTCTTGACCACCTCCAACTTCCCTTGGTTCATGCTTCGTATGTTCCATGTTCCAATGTGTAAGACATCTTTACAGCTTCTGACTCTCATTTCATGCGCAGCTACTGTCGTGACCCCCTGCCTAGGCCAATGGCCGGTAGGCAAAAGGGCTGCCTTATTTGCCCTTTGAGTACTGTCCCAGGCTTAGGTTGCCAGCACTGAGTACTGGGACTTGTAGTTTTGTATACTCTCCAAGCAAAGTAGTGTGACCACACAGTTTGTCATCCAAAACAAAGACATTTATTCCGGGGTTTCTCCCTCGCATCAAAATTCATAGCGCATAAACAAGGCAAGGATCATTTCTCCAAATTAAATAATGAAGGTGAACAAAACAGGCTTAGCATCAAAGTCAGAAATATTCTTTCCACAGCAGCGGCACTCAGCTGCCTTCAGACAAATGCCTTTCTCTGCTATGGCTGTTAATTTACATCAGGCAGACTTTAAAACTTCTCAGTCAGGGTTTTCTTTCTCACTCAGCTTGATAAACCAGGATAAATAAGCTTCTTCACCTGGCCTGAGCCTAGCACCTGTTTGACTTACAAAATGAGCATTCCATTTCTACTATGTCATCAACACAAGGGTTTTCAAACATTTCTATCTGCATATCTTCCACGGCTTCGTTTGAATCCTCTTCTAGGGAGCTTATATCAGAAGGTTTAAACTTCTCACTCCGCAGAAACTCTTTTAGCTTCCCTAAAAAGTATTCTTTCTGCTCTATATCAGCACAACTTAAAGAAGGAGTTTCTCTCTCAAAGAAAAGCTTCTCAACAGCTTTTAAAACTGACTCACGGCACTTACTTGCACTGCTCCTGTTCCTGGCTGGAACTGCTTTCCTTGTCTTTTGACTAGCACAGCTTTCATAACTTCTCTTCAGCTCTCTGACCACTTCTTCAGAAAAGCTTCCGTTAGGAACTGTAACAAACTTGTCTGCCCCACCTTTCTTACTTGGCTGGCTTTCTGAGCCGTTTCCCCATGTGGAAACAAACCTTTCCAGCTTTCCTTCTCTGGGGTGCTTTAGGACAGGTTCCAACCTTGGTTCCACTGCTTTCTGAGTGCAAGAATCAGCTGTCTTTCCTCCTCCTCTCCTTTGCTCCTTAAGCTCCCTTCTCTCATGGCTTCCTTCCTAGCGACTGCTTTCCTCCTGACTACTTTTACCAAACTCTGAAGCCGTTTTAAAATGGTGCTTCTTTTCAGCCACACCCTCCTCTCTGCACATGTGAGAGCTGTTAGGGCTCAACCTAGCTCTTACGTCACTGCTTGGGCAGGGTTTAGTTTTAGCTACTGCATGCTCGGGTGGCTTGTGGTTTCTATGGGAACCCTGTTTACATCTGTTTTTAAAGGCACATTCTTCATTTCTCTGCCATTCCATCTCATCTTCACAGCTCACCTTATCACACTACATCAGCAGTCAGACTTCCCGAGGGCTTTGATCCAACCACATCATAAATGCTGGCTTTACTCTGAAAAGTCTTCAGCTCTTCCCCAGTAGCTAGTTGAGTGCCTTCCGACCTGGGGGTCTCATCTTCCAGCACCATAGCACAATTTGTTTTGTTGTAATTATCCATTGGGTTTTCATGGCAAGATACAGAAGTAGATTGCCGGGCCTTTCTTCCGCGCAGTTTAAGTTTGGTGGTGTTGCCGTTGTCACAAAAATGTGATCCTCCGCTGTCAACACTATCCCATTCTGCTGCTGCCCAGATGGGTGGTTTGTCTTGGTCTGGCACCTCAGCTGAGACCTGTCCATCTTGGGAGACCCTGCCAGTAGTTAAACTAACGATAGTTTAGCTCTCAGCATCACTGATGCACGAAAGCCCTCACAGCACGACAAGCTGCAAACCAAGTGAGAGAACAATCCCGATTAGTACAGATCGATCCTACACAGACATCGAATGCTAACAGAATACCTAGCCTCTTCCACAAACACAGAACACTGCTAGACATTCATCAAATATAGAACAAATAACCATGAACTAAAAATAGAACTATGTACAAAAATTAAATTGATACCCCAAGAGGCTGTGAACTATCATTAAAATCATCTGCAGTACCTGAAGATTGGCGAATGGCCAATGTAATGCCAATTTTTAAAAAGGATTCAAGGGTGATCCGAGAAACTATAGGCCGGTGAGCCTGACATCCTCAGGCAGGGACCAATGCAGGGTCTCGGGGGAGATTGGTCAGAAGGTATATCCTGGTGCCGATGGGTATCTGGGGACTCGTCATCCTCGGTCTCCCGAGCCCAACAGTCCTTGGCTCCAGAGGCCCTGCAGTCAGAGCTGCAGGCGCTCACTGGGAATGACCTTGGTCCCGAGGATCGGGACCAGAATTGGGACTGATGTTGAAGGATCTCTCGAGGCTGGTGGTGCTCAAGGATCAGCTCAACGTCCAGGGAGTTCCTCGAGGTCGAGGGCCCGGTAGTTGGGAGTGAGGTATCAGAGCCCGCTGCTGGGCCATGACGGCAGATAGACTGCTCTCTCCAAGGTCGTCATCCTGATCTCGATGCCAGATGGCTCTGCAGCCTTCAGTGTGGGCATAGAGGGGCTCGGGCCCAACATCGGCTCTGTTGAGGGGGCGTCTTTGACCAGGATGGCCTCAGGGGTCTGAGGCCGGTTGCCAAATGCAGATGATTCCTGTTAGGGTATTTTGGTTGGCCACTCCCGTTTCTCCTCCTAGGACTTCTGGCGAAGGCTGTGGGTCTGGGTCTCTTGGGACTTGCCCACTTTTCCAGATGCATCCTCTGACATGGTCTTCGAGGGTTGCTGGCTCTTCCTGGGCTCTTTCTCCAGGGTCCGGCTGGAGGACCCATGGCCTCAGGGTTCTGAGGCAGCCCGGTCTCTCCAGGGTGCCAGGGAGGGCCTGGAGCGCAGTGTCACTGGAAACTCCAGTGCAGAGTCCATCTTATGGAAGGACTCCAGCTGCTGATATCGGCTCTTGATGGCCTTGGAGATCATATTTTTGCAGAAATCACATTCCAAGGAGTCATGGTCTGACTCTAGGCATCAGAGGCAGCAGTCATGTGGGTCAGTGCGCAAAATGATTTTGGCGCATCGGTCACAAATTTTAAAGCCACTGGCAGAGGTCATGGTGGGGAAAACAGCCCCCGTGAGGTCAAACCTCCAGCCCAGCCCAAAAAAAGGCATGAAGCCGGTCAAAAACTCTCGAAGAGAAAATAAAAGAACGAACCTGAGACAAGATGCCGAGGCAAACGAGCGCGGGGGTGGGAAAGGGAACTGGTATGTGACCAGAGAAAGAAAACATTAAAGAGAAAATGTAACACTTTTTCCGGGGAAAACAGACACACGTCTGGTGGGCTCCACAGAAAAAAGGAGACTGAGGCAAGATGGCACCCTTGGGCGGGAAGGGGACCACGCATGTGTGGTGCATCTCCCAAAGACTTTCTTTGAAAGATGGGGAGAAGCACTCGCACGGGCTCCATCAGCACCAATGTCACACACATGTGAGGACTGACTTTCCTGCTTGTTCCCGGAGGACCACTGTCACCCATCTTCCCTTCCTGTGTCCACCCCCAAAGCCACCATACATACCTCCTTCCCCTGATCATGAATCTCCTGCTTCTTCCCTTTTCCTCCTTCTTTGCTGCCACTTCCACTACTGCTTCCTTTGACTGCAGCAGTCGCTAAATACCCTAAAAAGGCATGGGGATATTTGCTGCCTGTGTGCCACTGATGGCTCTGCTGGTTCCACCCCTCTTTCAGAGGAGCAGGACTTGCAGAGCCATCATCAGGGCATGAAGAGTGAATGTCCTCATGCAGATTAAATAGCAGTGCTGTCTGACAGTCAGATTCAAAATTGGGGGAGGGGAGTGGTCATGGGTCAATCTGGGAAGGTTTGGCCTCCCTAAGCCTTTTATACAGGGCGTGCCTAAAATCTGAGCTCCTAGTTTACACTGAGGAGTTACCTCAAGTGTTTGAAAGAAGTGATGTTTCTATTTGGAGTCAAAGGGAGGAATGCCAGACAGAGAGAAATTCTATAGAGTTGCTGTCTGAAAGGAATTCATTGGGAGTTTATCTGTAATAAGTTCAGGAAAAGGATTCTAATTTTATCTTATTTTACTGGTACTAATATAGGAAAAACAGGGTGGGACCATCTCCAAAGAGTACCTTTGCTAGGAAGTAGCTGACGAAATACTGTACTGACTGAATACTGTAACCTCATCCAAAGCAGCAAAAAAGAATATTACACTAACATAATTAAGAAATCCCTCAACTGACCCAGAGTACTATTCTCAATAGTCTCCGCCTTTACAAAAGATCCCACTGCAACTAACACCACACCATTATTTGACCCACAGACCATGGCAAACGTCTTACACAACAAACACTCCTCCCCAACTCCAACTCCCCACCACACCCATACAATAAATCAACTCATATCCACAGCTGGGACACCTTCAAACTGATCTCAACCCGTGAACTCACAGACATCATCAAAGACCTCAATACCACCACCTCATTGCTTGACACATGCCCAGTCTCCTCGGTAAAATCACTTCGAACAGGGCTATCCACAACAATACAAAAGATCATCCACACCTCCCTGCAACAAGGATACCTACCCCCTGCTCTAAAACAAACCTCTATCAGACCCATTCTCAAGAAATCATCTCTCGACCAATCAGACTCAAGCTCATATCGCCCAAAAGCAAGTATCCCCTTCTTAGCAAAGGTAATAGAGAAAACAATGCAACACCAACTCCAGGACTACGTTGATACCCACGCATCCCTTAACGCCCAACAACATGGCTTCCGCCCCCAGCATGGCGTAGAGATCCTCCTCACTGCACTCTTCGACACTCTAATCAAAGGCCTGGACAAACCACATCAAGGTTTCGCAATGATTTTCCTTGACATCAGAGCAGCTTTCGACTCTCTCACACAACCCACTACTCACCAGACTGAAGAATATTGTTCTCCACAAAAGCACCCTAACCTGGTTCTCCTCATACCTCACTGACTGACAATTTCAAGTAAAAATCAGCTCCCTCAAATCCAAACAGTTCAGCATAAACCATGGCATACTCCAAGGATCAGCCCTGTCAGCACTTCTTTTCAACATCTGCATACAACCCATCTACGACCTACTCAGAAGATTCAACATACACATCCACTTCTATGCCAACATCATGTTCTCCACACCCTTTCATACCCTAGCTCTGGATTTCTCCAATATCTCAGACTGCTTCTCAGTCATCGTCGACCTCCTCAGAAGCTTAAACCTAAAAATGAACAGCAACAAGACTGAGGCTCTACTGGTCACAAGAGACACCTTCTCCCCACCAGCAGAGTTAACACTCCAAAACACTGAAATCACGATAAAAGATGAAATAAAATACCTAGGTATAATCCTCAACAGGAACCTCAACATGCACTCCCCCCCATCAAGAAAGCAGCCAACACCGCATATCTCAAGATGAGCTAAATACATCCCCTATGATCACTACTACACCACAATGACTACAGAACTGTTTTCCAAGCCATCATAACACTCCATCTAGACAATGGCAAAATCCTATACCAAGGGTTCCCAAAACACACTCTCTACCCCCTCCAATTAGCCAAAATACTAAAAAGCATGTCAAGACACCAGCATATCACTCCCACCCTCAAGAGCCTACACTGGCTACCAACAGTACAAAGGATAAAGTACAAGGTGATAACGACCACCCACAAAATCATTCACAATTTATCTGCACCCTGCCTTAACCCACTGATCATAAGAGCTCCCACAACAAGAGAAAGAAGATCAGCCACCCAAAATTTACTAGTCATCCCTCTGCTCAAGACAAAATACACTCAGCAAACAAACAATAGAGCAGTCACCCTTTTCACCCCCTCAATCTGGAACTCACTCCCAGCTCCAATACGCTCTGCTCAGACAACCCAGGACCTCAAGAAGCTACTAAAGACACACCCCTTCATTGAGTACTATAGCACCAATGAAACCACAACTCTCTAGAAAGCGTAGTTACTCACCTGTATCAGGTGTTCTCCAGGGACAGCAGGAATCAGTCCTCACATATGGGTGACGCTGGCACCGATAGAGCCCGCGCAGAGCATTTCCCCAGCTTTCAAAAGAAAGCCTTTGGGAATGCAACCACACATGCATGGTCCCCTTCCCGCCCAAGGGTGCCATCTTGCTCAGTCAGATGACATAGCTTAGGCAAAAGAGAAAAGAAGGTAAAGGAGGCAACTCCAAGCGGAGGAGGGTGGGTTGTAAGGACTAATTCCTACTGTCCTTGGAAAACACCACTTACAGGTGAGTAACTATGCTTTATCCAGGAACAAGCAGGAAGTCAGTCCTCACATATGGGACTCCCTAGCTTCAGGCTGCCGGAGGCAGGCCCTGTGACAGGAGATTAGGAAGGCATCCGCCAACACCCTCCTGAGATGTGGCTGAGAGCGCAAAATTTTGGCAGCTGTGAGTTGTCCGGAGAAACGAACAGTACCAGCTAGGGTCTGCCCCAGAGGTGGAAACGCCTCCGGGTACCCTGGGGTTTACGCGCCACTCATGTGGCCGAAGGACCCTGCTGAGGTTGTCCACCAGGCAGTTGGCCTGGCCTGATAAGTACACCGCCCTCAGGAGCATATGGCTGCACACTGCAAAGGAGTGGAGGGCCATTGCTTCCTGACAGAGGGAGTATGAACCCATGCCCCCTTGCTTGTTCACATAGAACATGGCAACCTGATTGTCTGTCTGTATGAGGACCAGGAGGTTGCTTAGAGGGTGGTGGAAGGCCTGAAGGGCCAGAAAGATGGCCCTGAACTCGAGAAGATTGATTTGCAGGAGGGATTCCTCTGGGAACCAGGTGCCCTGGATGCAATGACCCTTGCAATGTGTGCCCCAGCCCACGAGGGAGGTGTCTGTTGTCAGGACCTTCTGAGGAGTCGGTGCCTGGAAGGGCATCCCTGCCCTGAGGTGGTGTGGAGACTGCCACCAGGTGAGGGAGGCCGCCAACTGGTGGGTGACCTTCACCCGGTCCCTCAGCCTACCTGTGGCTTGCATCCATTGGGAGGTGAAGCACTACTGGGTTGCCCACATGTGCAGGCAAGCCGGAAATGTAATGTGAACTGTTGAGGCCATGTGGCCTAACAGACAGAGGAGCAGGCGAGCTGGCACTGACCTGCAGCCCTGCACTTCCTTTGCCAGCTGCATCAGGCAGTGGACTCTTTCCACAGGGAGAAAGGTCCTGACCCGCAGAGTGTCCAGCTGGGCCCCTATGAATTCCAGCTCTTGAACCGGGGAGAGGCTAGACTTGGGGTAGTTGATGATGCACCCCAAATGCTGCAGGGTGTGAATAGTGAGCCCTGTGGCTCGACTGGCCTCGAGGGGTGTGCTGCCTCTGATGAGCCAGTCGTCCAGGTAAGGGAAGATGTTGGCCCCTTGGAGGCGCACATGGGCAGCAACAACTTCCAGGCATTTTGTAAAGACCCTTGGAGAGGAGGCGAGGCCAAATGGTAGCACCCTATACTGGTAGTGCTGCCCCCCCTACCACAAATCTCAGGTAATGCCTGTGGGAAGGTTGGATCAGAATGTAGGTATAAGCATCCTTGAGATCCAAGGAGCAGAGCCAGTCTCCCTGGCAGAGGTAGGGCAGCAGTGTTCCAAGGAAGAGCATCTTGAACGTCTCCCTCACCAGGAACTTGATCAAGCTGCGCAGGTCCAGAATAGGCCGGAGGCCCCTTGTTCTTTTTGGGACAAGGAAATACCTAGAGTAGAACCCCTGTCCCCAGAGGTGCTGGGGTACAGGTTCCACCGCCCTGTCCCTGAGCAAGCCTGCGAGTTCTGTGGTGAGCAAGGCCTGGTGAAGAAAAGGCTATGATGGTTCTCCTAGGAAGAAGTCTGAAGGAGTTTGCTGTAGATGGAGGAAGTACCCCTCTCTCACCACCTGCAGGACCCACTGGTCTGTGGTGATGTTGGCCCATCTGTGAGCAAATGAGGCCTGTCGACCCCCTGTGGGCTGAGTTGAGACTTCTGGGGGGAGGGGAGGCCCAGCCCAGGGAGTCAAAAACTTCCACCTGGTTGAGCGGGAGCTGATGCCCGGGGCTTGGGAGCCTTGGACTTCCTGGACCCGTGTCCCTGGCTTTTCGGTTGTGAGGCCTGTTGAGGCTGCCCCGAATAAGGCTGGTAGTGGCCAGTCTTGGGATAGCCATTTTTCCTTGGGAAAAAGGGGCTTTTTCCCAAAGAATTTTTTCCTGGGGAGGGTTGAGGTCTGTTTGGACAGCCTCTGTTGGGTCACTACCTTGCCTCAATTTCTACAGCCTTATCAGACATCTGTTTTCCGAACAAGTTTTCACTGTTGTAGGGGACATCCAACAGCTTTCCTTGTACCCACTGCTCCAGGTCCGTGGTCTGTAATCATGCCTGGCGCCTGATGCCGATGCCGGCAGCTGCTACTCTGGCTGCAGACTCGAACCCGTCGTAGGCGGCTCGGGAGAGAAATTTGGAATAGTCCCAGATGCCTGCCACTACGGACTGGAACTTTTGCAGAGGTTCCATGGTGAGGCCCGCTGAGAATCCCGAAAGCTCTTGTATCAGGCCCTTAAGGTACTTTCCTATATACAACTTGTATGCCTGTATTCAGCATCTGAGCATGGCACCCTGGTAGCACTTGAATTTCATGGTGTCGAGGGCCCGAGCTTCCTTGCCGGGGGGAACTGAGGAGTAGGTCTTTTGACTCTTCAGTTTTTGCATGAAGGACTCTACCACCATCCAGTTATGGGGAAGTTGTAGCTTATGGAATCCGGGGCTCTTCCGGATGAGAACTCCCATATCCTGAGGAGCAACCTTTCGAGGATGGGTGGAACTGGCACCGTGAGAGTCTCCTTGGGAGGGGACTCATATTGTAGGATCTCGAGCTCCTCGGTGTGCGGGTCCTCCTCCGACTCCGGTCTGGATCAAGAGAGTCCAGGCCATGTCATGAATGAAGTCGTGAAAGGCCACGTCCTCAGGCGAGGAGTGACGTTGAGGCTCCGGGGTAGACGGCTCGGATGAGATGTCCTGGTGTCAGGAGGTCACCAGTGAGGCCTCATCCTCGGTTTCTCACTCGGAGTCCGAGGGTGTCAAGGATTCATCCCCGGGGCAGCTCTGAGGAACTGGGACTCCCAGGAGGACCTGGGGTCGGACTCCCGGAAACTCACCAGGGAGGACTGGATCCCCGAGGAGGGTAATCGAGACCTCGATTGACGCCGAGGACTTATCCGAGGCCGGTGGCGCTTGGTGCCAAGTTTGACGCCTGGAGGCTCCCCCGAGGTCAGGGGGCCCGCTGTCGGGGTCGATGATGCCGGGAGGCCCAATATCAACGCCCGCTGCAAGGCCAAGATGGAGGAGAGGCTCTGCTCCATGGCCACTATGTGGGACTCAAGGCCCGATTGCTGTGCAGCTCTCAGGTCAGATGCTGGCACTCCGGAGAGTGCATCCTCGAGGAGGACTATAGGCTCATGGGTCCTGGCGCAGTCTCCACCGGCCAAGGACTCTTGTCTTGAGATCTCCTGAGGGCACTGCTTTAAGTCACCCGAGTCCTGGCGAGGGAATTTGCCAGATTTCATCGGAGGCACCTCCTTCGGAACCTTTGTCTTTTTAGGACGATGCCCAGACCTCTCGCAAAGTGCCGGTTTAGGGGCTCAGCGATGGGGAAGCTGGGCCAGAGTCAGATCTTGGAAACAGCTTCCCCTGCAACTCAGACCACCTCCTATTTGTTTTAGGAGTCATGGCCTGGCACCGGTCGCAGGTGGAATTGTCGTGGTCCGGACCATGGCAGCGGATGCATCAGTCATGAGTGTCAGTGACTGAGAAAGTCTGACTGCAATGGTCACAATTCTTGAACCCACCAGGGGACATGGTGGAAGAACACACAGCCGGGGTTGATGACCCCTGGGCGAAAAATGGCACGAAGGCCAGTCGAGAGAAAACATCGAGAAAAAGGAAAAAAGGGGAGAGCCGAGACCAGCGCCAAAGGCACCGTCTCGAGGCAGAAAGGAGACCGGTGCAGACCGGAGGAAGAGAGAAACGTTTGGCGCTTTTTCCAGGGAAGCAGAGGACTACGTCCGTTGGGCTCCATGGAAAAAAGGAAAATGAGCAAGATGGCACCCTTGGGCGGGAAGGGGACCACGCATGCATGGTAGCATTCCCAAAGGCTTTCTTTTGAAAGCTGGGGAAATGCTCCATGTGGGTTCCATCGGTGCCGACGTCACCCATATGTGAGGACTGACTTCCTGCATGTACCTGGAGAAAATAATTTTCCCCATCCCTCTAAATAAGTTAGCCCCGTTTCTGTTAACTCTAAGTTATACTCCCTTATGTTCTATGTAAATGTTTCTCAATTGAAATTGTTAATTGTTCTCTGTAAACCGCCTTGGCTCTAAAACCTGTTAAATAAAATAAATAAAAGGGAGAAATGCTAAACAGAGAGTAATTCTATAGAGTTGCTGTCTGAAATGAATTTATCAGGAGCTCATCTGTAATAGGTTCAAGTGAAGAATTCTAATTTTATCTAGCTTTACTGATACTAATATAGGAAAAACAGGGTAGGTCCATCTCCAAAGAGTATCTTTGCTAGGAAGTAGCTGGTGAAGAAACTCCTAGTGTATGCCATATTGCTTAGATTATAGATATTTGGACTGTTCTGACTTTTTGAATTTTGTATGGATTGCATCAGATCTCACATCATTTGCCAAGTTATTCATCTGCATCAAGTATACCAATTTTGCCAGGACTTCCCATAAGCTTTATGGCCATGGAAGAGCATCTTTCTGCCTGCCAGAAAATGGCCCAAGTAGTATGGGTTGTTTAATAGCATCTACATGTCTAAAAGAGCAACTGTGCTCTAGCATCTACAACTGAAGCAATACATGTGTGAGTAGCTTTAGAAAATTACTCCCTTCATCAGGTCACTGCAAAATGATATCTGAATCTATAGAGCGTAGTTACTCACCTGTAACAGGTGTTCTCCAGGGACAGCAGGAATCAGTCCTCACATATGGGTGACATCGGCGCCGACGAAGCCCTCATGCGGAGCAATCCCCAGCTTTCTAAGAAAGCCTATGGGATTGCATCACGCATGCGCGGTCCCCTTCCTGCCCAAGGGTGCCATCTTGCTCACTCAAATGACATAGCTAAAAAGATGACAAAATGAATAAAATATAATAGGACTGCAACTCCAGGGGAGGAGGGAGGGTCATGAGGACTGATTCCTGCTGTCCCTGGAGAACACCTGTTACAGGTGAGTAACTACGCTTTCTCCAGGAACAAGCAGGAAGTCAGTCCTCACATATGGGATTCCCTAGCTATGGGCTACCGAGAACCCATAACTGAAAAATAGGCTCCCTTTAGAAGAGCCGCAGCAGCCATGATAGGAGTTCAACTGAGAACATAACACTCCGGTATCCTGACACCAAAGGGTCAGAGGGTAGGAGTTGCCTAAACCTCAAATAGGTTCCGGAGTACAGCCTGGCCAAAAGTACTGTCCCATTGGGACTCCCTATCCAGGAAGTAATGGGTTGCAAAAGTCTGGCTTGAAGACCAGGTGGCGGCCCGGCAGACAGTGGAAAAGAGCGGAAGTGAGCCACTGATGCCGCCTTAGCCCTGATCCGGTGGGCCGTAACTCGACCCTGCAATGGAAGGTCAGCCGCCCTGTATGCCCAGGCGATACAGTCCGCCACCCAAGTGGACAACGTACGCTTGGAGACCGGCATCCCCAGCTTACTGGGGTCATAAGAGACGAAGAGCTGAGAAGCCCTTCGATGTCCCCACGTACGCTCCATGTAGAAGGCCAAAGCCCTCTTACAGTCCAGGGTGTGCAGAACTGCTTCTGCCCAACTGGCATGTGGCCTGGAAAAAAAGGTTGAAAATACCACCTCCTGGTTGAGGTGGCACAAAGAGACCACTTTCGGAAGGAACTTGGGGTGAGTGCAACGCACCACCCTGTTTCTTACAGAACCGTGTGTACGGTTTATTGGTAACCAGAGCCTGCAGCTCACTCACTCGTCTAGCCAATGTGAGTGCCACCAAGAAAAGCACTTTCCAAGCGAGGAAGCGCAGATGACAGGTAGCCATCGGCTCAAAAGGTGGGTGAGTAAGCTGCTCTAAGACCACATTCAAATCCCATTCGGTCTCCGGAGGCTTCAGTAGAAGTAGACCTCTCAGGAATCTGGACACCAAAGGGTGTGCAGAAAGAGGTTGTCCCTCCACTGGAGAGTGGTGTGCTGATAAGGCACTAAGGTGGACCTGAACAGAGTTTGACTTGAGGCCTAAATCTGAGAGGTGTAGCAGGTACTGCAACACCACCGACACTTGGCAGGAGAAAGGTTTTTTGCTCTGCTTGGCGTACCACACCTCAAACCTATGCCACTTAAATGCATAGGTTTTCCTAGTCGATTGCCTTCTCAAGGCTAACAGTACATCCTCTTTATTTCTAGGGAGGAGAATTGGTGCGAGGACTACCCTTTCAGCAGCTATGCCATCAGGTTGAGAGCTCTGAGGTTGGGATGCAGGAGAGTTCCCCCCTCCTGTGACAGGAGTTTGGGGTGTAATCCCAGAGGAAGTGGAGCTTCTGCTGCCAGTTGAAGCAGCAGCTGAAACCACGGCTGTCTCGGCCACCTGGGTGCTATCAGGATGACCGAGGCTTTGTCCTGAAGGATCTTGAACAGAGTTTGGGCCAGCAGGGGCGTGGGAGGAAATGCATACAGGAAGCCCACAGACCATGATATTAGGAAAGCATCTGCAGCCACCCTGCATGGGTGTGGCTGTCTGGAGTAGAAGCAGGGCAACTGGTAATTCCGTGGGCTCGCAAACAGATCTATGGATGGTTGCCCCCAGCACTGAAACAGCTGCTGGGCTATGGTGGGATCCAGTTGCCACTCGTGTGGCTGGAGAGTTCTGCATAGCTTGTCGGCTAAGAAGTTCTCCTGACTTGGCAAGTAAACTGCTTTGAGGTACATACCCTGATTAACTGCAAAGGAACCTAGATCCAGGCTCTCTTGGCAGAGGGTGTGAGACCCTGTGCCCCCCCTGCTTGTTCACATAGAACATAGCCACTTGGCTGTCTGTCTGAATTAAGACAGGCTGATGAGCTAAGGTTTGACAGAAGGTCCGTAGAGCTAGGCGGATAGCTCAAAGCTCTAGGAGATTGACCTGTTATGTGCTCTCCTGTAATGACCACATACCCTGAGTGCACAATTCCTGGCAATGGGCTCCCCAGCCCAGCAAGGAGGCATCTGTAGTCAGCACTCTTGTGTGTGGAGGAGGTTGGAAAGGTACTCCCTCCAGTAGGTTGCCTAGTTGAAGCCACCAGGTCAACAACTGCACCAGTTGTTTGGATACCTTGATCCTATCTCTGAGTCTGCCTGTGGCCTGCGTCCACTGGTCCCTGAGGCACCACTGAGCTGTTCTCATGTGGAGGCGGTGTTGAGTGTCACATGTAAAAAGTGTTGAGTGTCACATGTAAAAAATATGTAAAAGGTTTTCATTACATCCTCACTATATCTCAGGATGTAAACAATGTTTGCATGCTTATTTATACTGTTATATGTAAACCTGTTCCCTGTAAATGACTAGGACATGATTACTCATGTACCTTCAATTTTCTCTGTTCATTGTAAACCGCACTTGATACTTGGGAAAGAGCGGTATATAAATGTGTGCTAAATAAATAAATAAATAAATGTACCGGAGAGGCCATGTGAGCCAGGAGGCGTAGAAAGTGTCTTGCCGAGATCTAGGATCTGTGACTCACTTGCTGCACTAGGGCCAAAAGTCTCTGTGCCCTGTCTTCTGGTAGATAAGCCCTTGCTTGAAGGGGGTCCAGCCTTGCTCCTATGAACTCCAGTCCTTGAGAGGGAACCAGAGTGGGCTTTGTGTAATTGATCACAAACCCTAAGTGTTGTAGCAACTGGATAGTGCGAGACGTGGCCTGTTGGGCTTCCCGGGCTGACTGCTCTGATGAGCCAGTCGTCTAAGTAGGGGAAGACAGATACCCCCTGGTTTCTCAGGAAGGCCACCACCACCGCTAGGCACTTTGTGAACACCCTGGGTGCGGAGGCGAGGCCAAATGGAAGTACCTTATACTGAAAGTGGTTTCCTCCCACCACAAATCGCAGATATCGTCCATGGTCTGGATGAATGGGTATGTGTGTGTAAGCATCCTTTAGGTCTAAGGAGCACAGCCAGTCTCCCTGGCAGAGGTAAGGCAGCAATATTCCAAGGGAAATCATCTTGAACTTTTATCTCACCAGGAACTTGTTTAAGTTGCACAGGTCGAGGATGAGTCTTAGGCCTCCAGTTCTCTTTGGTATCAGGAAATACCTGGAGTAGAAGCCCTTTCCCTGCAGGTGGTGGGGCACCGGTTCTACTGCCTGATCCTCGAAGACCTGCTAACTCCTTTAAGAGGAAGTCCCTGTGAAGAGGGGGTCTGAGAGGCTCCCCTGGAAAGTAAGAGGGAGGCGCCTGGGTGAGATGTAGCTGATAGCCCATTTGGACTATCTGGAGAACCCAGGTATCTGTTGTGATGGCTGGCCACCTGTGAGCATACAGGGTCAGCCTTCCTCCAGTGCGTGGCCTTGCTTCCTTGAGGAGAGGGACTATGCTTTGGGAGTCAAAAACCCCCTCCAGGCTGGGCCGAAGCTGGTGCCTGGGGCTTGGGGGCTTTTTGCTTACACGGGCCATGCCCCTGTCCCTTGGTCTGCTGCCCCTGTGGGGGAGTTGGGGAGGCCTGATATGTAGGGTAGTTGCGGTAAGCATTACCTTTCCTCAGGAAAAGGGGCTTCTTACCCAAGCCCTTCTTCTTAGAAGGGGCAGAAGTCTTCTTTGAGAGCCTTGTCCAGGTCAGGTACACGGACTTGATCTTGGCAGCCTTCTCTGTCATGGTCTTGCCAAAGAGGTTTTCACCTCGGCAAGGGACATTGACCAACTTGTCCTGTACCCATTGTTCCAGGTCTGATGACTGTAGCCATGCCTGGCAGCGTGCACCGATGCCCACCGCAGCTACCCGGGCTGACACCTCGAAGCCGTCATACGCTGCTCAAGTCATAAACTTCGAGCACTCACGGATCCCAGTGGACAAGGTCTTGAAGTGCTACAAAGATCCCTCGGAGAGACCAGCTGAGAACCCGGCAATTTCCTTTGCCAGGTCTTGCAGGTAACATGCCCATGTATAGCTGGTATGTCTGGATTTGGCATGGCAGCATTGAGCCCTGGTAGCACTTCCTGCCGAGGGCATCCATGTTGCGGGCCTCCCGGCCAGGAAGCACCAAGGAGTGCGTCTTCTGGCTCTTGAGCCAGCGCATGGCCGATTCCACAACCATGGAGTTGTGCAGCAGTTGTGCTTTCTGGGAATCCAGGGCTCTTGCGAACTCGGTAAATGGAATCGATTCACCTGCTGAGTACCGGCATTGAGGCTGGTGTATCCCACATGCGGAGCATCAGCCGTTCCAGAATCGGAGGCACAGGTACAGTAAAGGCTTCCCAAGGGGGAAAGTCATACTGGAGGATCTCGAGCTCTTCGGCTCGAGGCTCCTCCTCGGCCTCCGCCGGGAATGACAAAGCCTTCGCCATGTCCCGGAGGAAGTCCAAAAACCGTGTGTCCTCCGGGGGGTAACCTTCTCCGAAGTTCAGATCCTGAGGAATATGAGGGGACGTACTTGGTCCGGTGGGTATCCGGTGACTCTTCGTCTTCAGTTTCCCACCCGGACTCCGAGGAGGAGGAATCGAGCAGCTCCGGCCTCGACTGCCCCAACGCCGGTGGAATCGGCGTCGACGACCTCGGTCCCGAACGGGAGGTCGAGGGGGACCTCGGCTGAGGATCGACTTGAGTTCTTAGTGTCTCGAGGATCGGCTCGGCCTCTGGGGTCAACTTCGACATCCTGGTGGTCGGCGCAGATGGACCGGTGAGACCGGCAGTCAGTGCCCGCTGCTGGTCCATGAAGGCAGCCATGCTGCACTCCAAAGCCGCCATCCTGAGACCGAGCTCAGGAGGCTCCGTAGCCCCTGGGTCGGGTCCCGACACTGGCTCTTCCGGAGGAGAGTCTACAACGAGGACAGTGCTTACCTGCCTCGGCGTCTCCGGATCCATACGGGGGAGTTTTGCTGGCCTTTCCGACTGCAAGGATCCGGGGTGGTGGGCTGGGCTCCGCGACCTGGCCCGCGAGGGACCAGGCCGCTTGGAGCCATCTAATGACACTGCCTGCATGGATTTCTTCTTCCTCCGGTGTTCCCACGATGGAGACCCCCTTTCGGAGGACACCCGACGCTGCTCGGGATCACAGAGCTCCTAAGAGGTTGAGGCCTCCGACAAGGTCTGGGCCCAGGCGGGTGTGGACTCAGGAAAAATCCTATCATGTTGCCGCTGCCTGCTCCTCAAGGCCTTGGAAGACATTTTCTTACACGGGCCACAGACCTTCGGGTCGTGGTCGGGCCCGAGGCAACGGAGACAGCAGTCATGTGTGTCGGTGAGGGACATTAGCCTCGTGCACCGATCACACTTTTTAAATCCGCTGGCAGCCATCGGTGGAAAAAGGGCCCCTGTGAGGTCAAAGGACCGGACTGCCAGCTAAAAAGAAAAAAAGAGCGCGAACGCTAGTCACTAAGAACAGAAATCAAAAAATTAGGACTGGACTCCATACCGGTGTACCAAGCCGAGGCAGGAAAGGGAACCAGCATTGAACTGGCAGACAAAAGAATTTTCTGACTTTTTAAACACTTTTTTCACAAGGGAACTTGGACGACGTCCGTTGGGCTCCGCGGAAAAAAGAAGACTGAGCAAGATGGTACCTTGGGCGGGAAGAGGACTGCGCATTTGTGATGCAATCCCAAAGGCTTTCTTAGAAAGCTGTGATTGCTCCGAATGAGGGCTCCGTCGGTACCGACGTCACCCATATGTGAGGACTGACTTCCTGTGTGTTCCTGGAGAAAGCATAGTTACTCACCTGTAACAGGTGATCTCCAGGAACAGCAGGAATTTAGTCTTCACATATGGAAATGTAGTCTTCACATATGGGTATCATTGGTACCCACGGAGCCTGCGTGGGAACGCTCCCCAGCGTCCAATTAGAAAGCTTTTGGGAGCATCCCACAGTGCCTGCGTGCTGCCTTCCCCAACTGCCTCTCTCCAGTTGAGTTTTAAAGCTGAGACAAAGAGAGAGAGAGGGAAAGAGAAAGAGATAGATAGAGAGATACAACTCCTAGGGGAGGTGGGTGGGTTGTGAAGATTAAATTCCTGCTGTTCCCGGAGATCACCTGTTACAGGTGAGTAACTATGCTATCTCCAGGAAGAAGCAGGAATGTAGTCTTCACATATGGGGACTCTCTAGCTTTAAATGCCAGGGAGAGACCCCAGAAGTTGTGTGTCCCTGTGAAAGGGCTCCACTTCCCCCTATGGATCTCTGGCATCCAACCAGGGATGATGGTGGGTAGGAGTTGATTAGGAATGGAACAGGTGTTGAAGAACAGCCTGACCAAACAAGGCATCCTGGCGGGAGTCCTTGTCCAAGCAGTAATGGGCTGTGAAGGTATGAACTGAGGCCCAAGTGGCTGCTCGACAGATGTCGTCGATAGACACAGAGTGCAAATGAGCCATTGAAGCTGCCATGGCTCTCACATTGTGAGCTGTGACATGGCCCTCCAGAGGAAGATTCTTACTCTGATAGGCAAAGGAAATACACTGAGCAATCCAGTTAGACAGTGTTCTCTTGGAGACTGGAAGTCCCAAATGAGAAGGATCAAAAGCAACAAAGAGTTGAGAGGACTTTCTATGTTGCTGTGTTCTTTGTAAGTAAAAGGCTAAAGCTCTTTTACAGTCCAAAGTATGAAGATTCCTTTCTGCATTTGATGCATGAGGCCTTGGAAAAAACACAGGTAGGTAGACCGCTTGGTTTAGATGAAAAGGCGAGACCACCTTTGGCATAAAGTGTGGATGAGTCCTAAGGACTACCTTGTCATGATGGAACCTTATATAAGAAGAATCAGCCACTAGTGCCTGCAACTCACTAATGCGACGTGCTGATGTGATTGCAATGAGAAAGATAAATTTCCAAGAAAGGAATTTCAAAGAGGTAGTAGCTAAGGGTTCGAAGGGTGGCTTCATGAGCTGGCCAAGAACCAGGTTTAAGTCCCATGCCACCGGTGGTGGCTTAATGGGAGGCTTAGTTAGAAGAAGGCCTCTCATAAATCTTGCTATAAGAGGATGGGAGGAAATAGGTTGTCCATTTAAAGGCTTGAAAGAAGCTGCAATTGCACTCAAATGGACTCTTACTGAGTTAGTTTTAAGTCCTGCGTTGGATAAATGAAGGAGATACTCCAGTAATGATTCCAGAGGTATCGCAAGGAGGCTAAGACCCTTCTGCGAGCACCATATGGTAAACCTTTTCCACTTGAAAGCATAAGAGCGTCTTGTGGAAGGTTTTCTAGAAGCATAAAGGATATCCTTTACTTGCTGAGAAAGGTTAAGATCTTGAAGATCTAGGCCTTCAGCAACCAAGCCCTGAGGTGCAGAGACTGGGGATTGGGATTCCATAACATTCCGTCCTCCTGGGATAGGAGATCTGGAGCAGACCCTAACTCCAGAGAGGGAGCTTGAGAGAGATGTAGAAGCAGAGGGTACCACATTTGCCGTGGCCAATGTGGAGCTATGAGAATCATACGGCCTCTGTCTCTCTGAAGCTTGAACAGGGTTTTTGGAATCAGGGGAATGGGTGGAAAGGCATAAAGGAAGTCTTGACCCCAATGAAGGAGGAAAGCATCCCTGGCCTGAGAGCCCTGAGCTGGAATTCTGGAACAGAACCGGGGAAGTTTGGCATTCAAAGGACTTGCAAAGAGGTCTATATCCGGGGTTCCCCAAATTTGAAAAATCTTGGCCACCTGGTCTGCATGTAGAGATCATTCGTGTGGAAGCAGAACTTGACTGAGTCTATCTGCCCAAGAGTTTTGGATACCTGGAAGATACACTGCCAGGAGATGAATCTGATGCTCTCTGGCGAGGGCCCATAGTCGCAAAGCTTCGTTGCAAAGCAACAGAGAGCCTGTTCCTCCCTGCTTGTTCAGGTAGAACATGGCTACTTGATTGTCCGTCTGAACGAGGACTGTCTTGTAGCTGAGCAGGGTATGGAACACTCGCAGAGCAAGGAAGATTGCTCCGAGTTCTAAGAGATTGATGTGTAGATATGTCTCCTGTGGAGTCCAAGTGCCTTGGGTGGAGAGGTCTTGCAGATGAGCTCCCCAACCCACTGGTGAAGCATCTGTTGTGAGATGGGCAAAGGATGTTGAAAAGGGGACCCCACCAACAGATTTTGAGTGGACCGCCACCATTGGAGGGACAAAATAAGGCGATTTGTATTTGCTATTTTGTCTGACAGGCACCCTGATGCCTGGGTCCATTGAGTGGATAAAGTCCACTGGGCAGCTCTCATATGGAGGCGAGCATAAGGAACTACATGCACGGTAGATGCCATATGGCCTAGTAGTTGTAACATTTCTCGAGCAGTGAGATGAGGCTTTAGCACTGCTTGAGAAGCTAACTGCACCATGCGAAGGCAACGGGCGTGGGGGAGATAGGCCCTTGCTTTCCTGGTATCCAGCAAAGCTCTTATGAACTCTAGAGACTGAGTGGGGGTTAAGCTGGATTTGGGGATGTTTATAACCAGACCCAAATACTGAAGGATATGCATTGTGCAAGATAGAGAAATCGTGGCCGTGGCCGTGGCCTCTGACTCTGATGGGGCTCGAATGAGCCAGTCGTCTAAGTAGGGAAAGACGAATATTCCTAGAGTGCGAAGCAATGCTGCTACCACAGCCATGCATTTCAGAAACACCCTTGGTGCTGAGGCCAGGCCAAAAGGAAGCACCCTGTATTGGTAGTGCTTTCCTTGAAAAAGGAACCGAAGGAACGTTCTGTGAGGTGGATGGATGAGAACATGAGTGTACGCATCCTTGAGATCTAGAGAACAAAGCCAATCCTGACTCTGAAGGTATGGCAGCAGAGATCCCAGAGAAATCATCTTGAATTTCTCCTTGAACAGGAATTTGTTCAATTCTCTGAGGTCTAAAATAGGTCTGTGTCCCCCTGTTTTCTTTGGGATAAGGAAATAGGGGGAGTAAAACCCTGTACCCTGTTGATGAATGGGTACTTCTTCTATTGCCCCTTGGGCAAGAAGCATAGTGACCTCTTGATCTAACAGGTTGATGAGAGAGGTCTGAGAATTGAACTGTCTTACCATTGTGGGAGGGGGCATGCACAGAAAGTGAAGCTTGTACCCCTCTTTTATAATGGAGTGTCCAATGTTCTGCTGTTATCTGCCCCCATCTGGGGGCAAAGTGACACAACCTTCCTGGAATGATGGAAGGCTCTGGTTCATTGAGAGCCAGGAAGGCTAAGTTCTCTTGATGAAAGTCAAAGGCCTTGTGGAGGCTGAGACTGCTGAGACGGTTGAGGCTTAGCAGTCTTTGCTTTCCTTTATTTAGGTGGCTGCTGACTCTTTCAGGCAGATTGAACTGCAGAACGTTCCTGCTGGGAATAAGAGGGATAAAACCTTTTCTTCTTGGAGAAGAATGGTTTCTTGAAAGATTTCTTTCTTGCAGGATCATCTGTGGGCTTGGATAATCTATCCAAAGTGGAGTTGTCAGCATCTAATTCATTGGCTTTTTCTTGCCAATTCTTGCCAAACAGATTCTCACCTGTACAAGGGATATTGCCCAGTTTGTCCTGAACCCAGAGCTCCAAATCAGATGCCTGGAGCCAGGCAATTCTATGTGCACCTATGGCAATGGCAGAGGTTCTGCTTATACACTCAAAACAGTCAAAAGCTGCACGGTTGACAAACTTAGAAACATCCTGGGCATGTATGACCAGTGTGAGAAAATCCTGCCTTCTATCCTCAGGAAGAAGAGGGCTCAAAACCTCTAAATCTCCTGTGACTTCCTTAAGGAACATTCACATATATAAAATATAGGAACTGATCCTGGCAGAAAGCATGGAAGCCTGGAAAGTACGACGTCCAAAGGCATCCAAAGTTCTACACTCACGTCCTGGAGGATTAGAGGCATGCCTCTTTGCACTCCTGATCCTTCTCATAGCTGATTCCACTACAACAGAGTGGTGAGGAAGCTGAGTCTTCTGGAAACCAGGACAAGGAGGGACTCGATACTTGGTATCCAGTCTACGAGAGTGAGGAGAGGTGGTAAGAGGTGTTTCCCACATTCTTAGCATGAGATCATGTAAGATCTCATGGAGAGGCAAAGTAGCCGCCTCTTTAGGAGCCTTGGGATATTGTAGAATCTCCAACTCCTTTGCCCTGGGCTCTGTTTCGGGAGCCACAGTAATGGAAAGACCTCGAGCCACCTCCCTGATAAAATCTTGAAAGGAGATATCTTCTGGAGGAGACATCCTACATTTAGGAGAGGAAGGCTCCTCCGGGAGAAGTATTCCAGTACCGACAAAGCTGTCAGAATCCTCAGAGTCCTCCGAGGATTCAAAGTACCTTCTGTGTGGATGCTCTTGAAGAGCCTGATACCCTACCGACCGAAGTCGGTACCAGGGGGAATCGGTACCGGTGTATCGGTACTGGAAGGCATCGCATGACTGGGTGCCGGCAAAGCAGACCCCAATGTCGATGCCGATGCTGATGCTGTCGGTACCGGTACTGATACCGGTTGAACTGTCTGATGCGGTTCCGAGGGCGTTGATGCTGCAAGGAGAGCCGCCAAACTGCGTTCAATAGCCAGGAACCTCTGGTCTATCGACGCTGCAGATGCCTGGGTATTGGTACCGGAGAAAGCAGCCGGTACCCCAGAGCATGGCACCAGTAGTTCTGCCGAGGTTGAGGCCTCGAGAACATCCTGGAGCCCCGATAATGCTTTGGAAGCCGAAGCCTTCCGCCGGGGCAATTTTGCCGGTACAGAACCCTCAAGGGCAACGCCAGAGGCATCTCGATGCTTGGAAGGAGATCTACCCTTTGAGGACCAGCTAGACTTATGTTTAGTTACCTGAGATCCATGGGAAGAAGACGAAGCCCTGGAAGATGTCGATGCCACAGAAGCTGCATCGGAGGGAAAAAGGGTGCTGAGCTTAGCAGCCTGGTTTTGTCGACCCCTCTTGGACATCATGGCACAAGCCATACACTCAGAGATGGAGTGGTCAGAACCTAAACATTTAAGACACCACTCATGGGTGTCGGTGACGGAGATGGTACCGCCACACTTGGTGCACTTTTTGAAACCCGAAGCGGGTTTTTCCATAATGGAGGAAATTTTGGGCCTAAGGCCCAAAATGGCGCATGCACCTGGAAAAGAAAAGTTTGGAAAAAATACTATCTATTTTTTTTTTTTAAAGAAAGAAAGAAGAACCAGCGGTACCGGTACAGCGTCGAGGAAGACAGACGCGACTACAAAAAAAGGAGAATAAGGAAAATTTTCTGCGGTGAAAGGAACAATGACCTGCTGGCTCCGTGGAAAACGAAGAACTGGAGAGAGTCAGTTGGGAAAGGCGGGAAGGCAGCACGCAGGCGCTGTGGGATGCTCCCAAAAGCTTTCTAATTGGACGCTGGGGAGCATTCCTGCACAGCCTCCGTCGGTACCGACGATACCCATATGTGAAGACTACATTCCTGCTTGTTGCTGGAGATATAATTTACTACACTTGTGTGCCGGTCACTGTTAGTCACACTCTGTAATCCATGTTTCTGCTGCTTTTTTTAGGACATTTAATGATTTATTTTGTTTCTTCAGGGTGTGCGTTTATTATTACACCAAAAACTGTACCTTAATGACCTTTAGATAAAATGAAATACAGTAAAAATGATTTTCACATGGGGCACAGAGATGGTAGTTTTATACACCTTTCACATAGATAAACATGTTTACATACATAATAAAAACAGCCTAATGACGGTCCATCCTAGGAAAAGAATATGCATTGTGTTACAGCATGCATTCTTCCAGCCACTGGGCAAACAAATGTTCCTGGGGGAGAGGAAGTCGAGTAAGAGACTGTATGTGTGAACACTTCTTTTTCTCCACTCCTCCCCCTCACCAAGAAGGGGCCTTGCACTAGCATACAAATACATTTAGACTGCATTATAAGGTCAGAGTTTGCGTTCAGTGCTGTAAACATCGATATAGTGGTGGGGCTAGTATTCTTTCATCCATTGTATATGTTAAAGTCTATTTGTTTATAGATGTACAAAAGATGAAGAGTAAGAAAGGCAGCTGCCACAAATGTATTGGGTTAGTCTGATAAAAAGTATCAATATCACCTAAAACTAATACCTGTCAACAGAAAGAGGAGAAAGGTCTCTCATTCCCCCAATACTTTTCACTCTTCAAAAGAAAAAAAACTGCAGGTAAATAAAGTCTTTTCCTGGTTACTGTGCTGTGGGACATCTTTGCTTGCAAAATGGCAGGCCGGAATGTGCATATGGCATCAGATACACATGCCCATTCTGAAATACCATCATAGCCATGTCTAATTGTCTACACTGCCACCATACAAATCAGATACATGCAAGTTCCTAAAATGGAGTGACAACTTGCACATGTCAGGCCCATTATTTAGCACATTCCTGTTTCTTTATGTTTTGATGGAGATGTTTATCTTTTAGGATGGAAACAGGTCAAGTTTAAAAGGCACTTACACATGCCCACTTTTACTACTGCACTTCCCATGGAATTTCAGACATTTTGAGTTGGACATCCCAGGTATCACCTAGATGGTATTTCTAAAATGTGCCTTCACAAGCATTCTTTGCTTCAGTCTATGCTGAGGAAGATATGAAAAAACTACTCATGCTAGAAAAGGTATTTAACAGCAAAAAGTCAGACAAGCTGAAGATTTAGTAAAACAAATTGATAAACTTAAGAACAACAAATCATCTGGACCAAATGGTATGCACACAAGAGTGCTAAGAAAACTCAAAGATTAAACTTCAAAGCTGCTATTAGTGATTTTTAACCTATCCTTAAAACCATCTATGGTACCAGAAGATTGGAAGGTGGACAAAATAATGCTGTTTTAAGAAACTAGCTAGATAAAAAGAGAAACAATAAAAGGAAAATAAGGTGATACCTTTTTACTGAACTAACTTAATACATTTCTGGACTAACTTTCAAAGGTTAAAACCTTCTTCTTCAGGTCAGGACAGTATGAAGAACAGATGACAATATCATAATATATAAGTGAACCACAAAAGCATTCCATTGACAGTCGCAGGGGAGAGAGGGGGTGTGGGGGGAGATTAAAGGGTGACCAGGCAGTGGGAAGACGATGACAATACAAAATGTGGAATAATGTAAACCAAATAAGTTTTTTAATTTGGTGTTTTTAGTTTAAAAATGTTTCTAATGCAATCCATTTTTAATTTAGTATTTAATTTACTGTGCCAGTTGGTTTATGATTATTCAAATTCATTTACTAACTACAGTACTTCAGTACATTGGATTTAAACTCAACACTAATGGTAGAAAAATAGTCAATAATACACAAAATGACTTTTCCATGGAGTAATCTATGCAGGGAAAACACAGCCTGAATTTAATTCTGGGAAAGAAAACTTCTGGTAAAAAAAAAAATAATAAAAGCCAGGTTGCTGTAACAAAAGCTTTTTCACAAATTACATGTAATGTTATGGGCATGGCTTTTATACCTGGTCAAGGAAATGGTACATAATTGGTACACCTTATATCTTGCTGACGTTATAAATAAAATACATTCTTCAAGCTAGCTAGTTCTTATCCACTTTTATTTTCTTTAAAGAGTGAAAAATGGTACAGATTTAAGCCAATTTACCAACACTGGTCCTCTCTCACCTCAATAGTGGGTGGGTCTTCACGTTTTCGTCTAATCCAAGCTGTAAAGTAAAAAAACAAAATATATGATGAAATGCATGAATGATAAGGATATTCTTGATTGACAAATAGGTTTCTTCAATTTACTCAAGACTTTTCACTAGATGCGCAGTCTGCTACATGAATTTGTTATAACTGCAAATTGAGAAACAAACAGAAAGCAGACTACATTCTCAAGCTAAGATCAAGAGACTGAAAAGACAATTGATATTTTAACATCTTTAGAAAATAAGGGAGCAGATGTACTAAGGATTTCTTCTTATTTTTCGGGTATGGAAAGAGTGCTTAAGTACCTCTGGCTCACAGTTTATTTCGCTGAAGTCAGCTGAAATTCCCCTCTGACTTGATGCCACCTTTAACATGTACAATCTGAACTCTATTTACTAGTATACTTTCAGAAATATAGTGCATTCTATAGAACAAGACTTTTTTCACATTATATTATCCTACTGCCCGTGCCTGGATCACAAGCAGTAGCTTCTGCCCAAGAAGAAAGTGTACAGCCCCCCTCAAAGCTTCTAACCATAACATTTCAAGCCAGCCAGCAAGGGTCATTATAGCTTTTATAAACAGCTTTTCCAGTACAGGACATGATCCAAATCCTGGCTGGCTCTAAAATACAAATTCCCATCCATTACATACCTTAGTTTCTGCATGCTGCACAGTACATCATGCGCTATCTTTAGCTCTATCAGCTCTTTAATTCCCTTATTCTTGGTAGTGGGGATTTCATCATGCCTTAGTATCAGTGGTAGAATGAATAGATCCCCCTTGCACCCAAAAGACTTTGAGCATGTAACAAAGAATAAATAAGAAAGCAAAAGAGGATTCTAAGGCCCATCCAAGTCTGTCTAGTTTCCTTTTGAACTGTCATAGGCTACAACTCATCTCCAGTTTTCCCTTTGCTTTGTCACAACTACGAGCACTCTCATACTGAGAAAAGTAAAAATCTGAAATAGAGATTTGAGACACCTTCAACAAATGAAGTAATAAAAAATATTTAAGCAATCAGTTTGCAAAAAATAATTTACTGGAAAACAAAAGATTTTATAATCAGACAAGCATATAGTCTATTCAGAAAACAGCAAATGCAAAACTAAGAAAATTAAACTCCATTTTTGCAGGGTATCCCATGAAAAGATGAGGGTCCACCTTTATTTATTTATTTATTTAACAAGCTTTTTTATACCGCAACCTTCCGATGATCAGGTGCGGTTTACATAAAACAGATAAGGAGACAGAAGTGTATTTCTGTTTTTACATTAAACAATATCATGAACTATGTACATTAACAGTTGAACTTTTAACTATTAAACTTTGTAGAACTATGTACAATTGACTATGTACAGTTAGTAAAAGAGTTCAACAGTATAGACATCGTAGACAGTGTCAAGGTCAAGTTATCTTGAGGCATTGCGGTATTGGTCTTCGTGTGTTAAATAGATTATCCTTTTTCGTTTTGGTCCGTAGTGGGAGATAAAAAGGTGAGTTTTTAGGTTTTTGCGTAGGTCTTTAAGGTCTGTTAAGGCTCTGATTTCATCAGGTAGAGAGTTCCAGAGTATAGGGGCTGCATGGGAGAATGCTTTTTTATTTGTTGTTTTTTTGGTCTTTGTGAATTCTTTTGGGATCCTTATTTTATTGGCGTTGCCTCTTCTATATGCACATTGGGGTGTGTCTTTAGTGATTAGTTTATTTAGGGTAGCTGGGACGGTGTTATTTAATGCTTTAAAAGTGGTTATTATTAATTTATAGTTTATTCTACATTGAATGGGGAGCCAGTGTAGTTTGGCTAGATAGGGTGATATGTGGTCAAAAGGGTGTGCCTTCGTTATGGTTCTGGCTGCAGCATTTTGAGCCAATTGGAGCCTTTAGATGTTTTGGTTAGTTGTGCCTAATAGAGAGAGCTTGGCGAAGTCAAAATGTGGGGTGATAATGGCTTGAATGATACTTAGGAAGTCTTGCAGGTGGACTAGAGGGCGTAGTTGTTTTAATACTTTGAGTTTAAAGTATATTTTCTTTGTTGTATTTCTTATGTGTGTGTTCATGCTAAGGTGTGTATCACCCCTAGGTATTTTATTTCTTTTTTTATGTGGATGTCATGGTTCTGAAGTGTAATGTGGGTGGGGGTGGGGGGGGTAAAAGATTTGTTTTTTGTTACAATCAGTATGCCGGTTTTGGAATGATTAATAAAGAGGTTGTGGTCTTCTAACCAAGTTGCTAATTCCTTGAAACAATCTGTTAATAGTTGGAGTGGAATCGTAGGGATTGTGAAAGGAATGTATAGCATGATGTCGTCCGCGTATAAGTGATAATGGATTTTGAATTTTTTAAAGATATTGCAAATTGGTTGTATATATATGTTAAATAGAAGAGCAGAGAGCGCAGAACCTTGAGGGAGGCCTATTTCCTGTTTATATGTGTTAGAGGTTTGAGTGTTGATCCTGACAGTTTGAGATCTGTTGGATAGATACGATGTAAACCATTTAAGAACTATTGAGTTGGCACCTATTTGAGTAAGCCTATTGAGCATTAGTGTGTGGTGGACACTGTCGAAAGCGGCGGATATGTCTAGAAAAAGTAGTAGGAATGCGTTTTTAGGGCTGTCTATTCCTCTTACTAGTGTGTCTAGGAGGACCGTTTAAAAGAGTGTCTACTCCATGACCAGGGCGAAAGCCATATTGTTGGTCGTCAAGGGGAGCTGATGTGTCAATGTGTTCTTGTGTTTGTGTTTGAACTACTTTTTCTATGAGTTTAGCCATAAATGGTATACTGGAGATGGGTCTATAAGAAGTCGGTGAGGTTTTGTCCATAGTATTGTTTTTTAATATGGGTCTAATTTGTGCATGCTTTAGTATGGGCGGCAGGTAGCCTTGATTTAGTGAGAGGTTGATTAGTGGTATTATGAAAGAGGATAATGTTGGAAGGGTGTTCTTTATCCAGTTTATTGGGCAGGGATCAAGGTTAGAAGTTGTGTTATTTAAGTTTGTCATTATATTCTTAAGGGTCTCTTTTGTTATGGGATAAAATTTATTCCAAGAAACTGGTAGAGGTTGGTACGATATGGCTTGTGGGATTGGTAGGCTATTGTTTATTTTTGATTTGTTTATGTAGTGATTTGCTAAGGTTTGGGGAGATATGTCGTTGGCTTCATGACTGGAGTTGTATGTGTTTTTAGTTAGGTTTTGGACAATGGAGAATAATTCCCTTGGTCTATTGATAGATTTGTTTAGGATAGATGAGTGGAAGTTTTTTTTAGCTCTGTCTGTGGCCTCTTTGTAGTTTTTGAGATAAGTATTATAGAGTTCGTTGTGTGATGTGGATTTAGTTTTGCGCCACTTTGATTCAATTTTCCTGAGTGTTCTTTTCATAACTTTTAAAGTGTTGTTGAACCAAGGGGCATCACCAGCTCTGGGGTGGATGTTCCTCTTGTTTGATTGGTTATATGCTGCTGCTTTTGAGATTGTATTATGCCAATTTGTAATAGCCTCATCAAGGTTGGAAGGAGATGAGGAGAGGTAAGGGATTGTTAGGTCTAGGAATTCTTCTGCATTGAATTTTTTGAATCTGGGGGGTAGTGGTTCTTGCTGGTTGCTTTTGGTATTTGGGTCCGTGTGTGTAATATTAAACTTAATCAGGCAGTGGTCTGACCATGGGATCGGTATGCACTGTAGGGATTCCGGATTAAAAAGCTTATGGAGTACTTCTGGGAGAAATATAAGGTCTAAGGTTCCTCCTTTGATGTGAGTTTTTGTATTAATGATTTGATGGAAACCTATGTCATGTATAGATTCATGAAAGAGGGTTGAATATGTGATGGGTAGAGATGGGAGATTAAAATCTCCTAACATTATTATTGGGCTAAAGTATTATTAGAGGCTAAAGTGTGTTAAAAAAAAATCTGGCTCCAGTGTCTGGAATGGGTTCTGGGATGGGGAGAAGCATATACAGTGAGGCCCCAAGGGATCACTCATGCACGCTCTTTATAAAAACACTCCACACACAGACTTTTGTTCCAAACATAAACAAAGTATACTTAAGTTAAAAAAAAAACAGCAAAAACAGTACAAAAAGTCCACAGTCAGGAAGAAAGTGTTCATATCAGTGATTTCCAACCTGTGTTCTGTGGATCCCTGCGGGTCTGTGAGACCATTGCAAGGAGTCTGCAGGACACAAAAAAGAGAAAAAAAAAGACAGAGGCTAGTGGGGATTGGTTTGGGGCAGGGGGAATGAGAGTGGAGGGAATTGGCTGGGGGAGGGAGAGAGAGAAAGACTGAGAATGGCTGGAAGGAGAGAAAAGAGGTGAAGACAAAGGGGGCTAATGGGGACAGGCTTGGCACTGAGATGAGGGGGGGTCCAGGAAGAATGGCAGGGATGAACCGGGGTCCCTGAACTCTTTGGAGGTTAATAAGGGGCTCACATAACCAAAAAGGATGGGAACCTTTGGACTTTGTAAATCTTCACAAAAATACACAGCTCAGCATCAGGAAAATGATCAATTTCACAAGTTCATCATCATTTTTCACATGGCTTTTAAAGCTTATGGATGCTACATGATATGGCTGTATTTCTCCAGAGTCTCCTGAGACAAGCAGGGGATGCAGACACACTCTGTGAAGTCGTCTCTGACTGAGCCTGAGTTGCCCGGATTTCCCATAGCTGAGAGAAGCTTTTGCTTCTCTGAGCATGTGTGCTTGCTTGCTTGCCTCCGTAGAATCAGTTTTTTTCTGAACCACGATCGGGAAGTCATGGGTCTCCCTCAAGCTACTTTTTGGCCTGCTCACCAGACTTCTTTTTTGTTATTTTCTCCATTTTTCCTGCTTTTTTTTCTCAAATGGATTCAAATCGAAACTAAAACACAGCACAGATCCCTGGAGTACTCCACAAATCACCTTGCTCCATTGGGAAAATTGGCCATTTAGCCCTATCCTCTGTTTTCTAGAGTTCCTGATCCACAATAGTACACTGCCTCCTATCCCATGACTTTAATTTTGCCAAAAGTCTCTCATGAGGGACCTTGTCAAAAGCTTTCTGAAAATCCAGATACACTATATCAACCGACTCACCTTTGTCTACCTGCTTATTCGCACTTTCAAAAAACTTAACAGATTAGTAAGATAAGATCTTCCTTGGCTAAAGCCATGTTGGATGTCTCCCATTAAAGCCATGACTATCTACATGTTCAGTAATTTTGTTCTTTATAATGGTTTTCTACTATTTTTCCTGGTACTAACATCAGGCTCACTGGTCAGAAGTTTACCTGATCACCCCTGGAACCCTTTTTAAATATTGGCGTTACATTGGCCATCCTCCACTCTTCAGTTACTAGAGTTCATTTTAATGACAGTTCGCAGATTAATAGTAGGTCTGTAATCACATATTTCAGTTCTTTCAATATCCTTGGATGTATACCATCAGGTCCAGGTGATTTGATACTCTTCAGTTTATCAAACAATTGTAATACATCTTCACGGTTTATCGATATTTCTTTCAATTGTTCCACTACATCACTTTTATATACCATTTCAGGCATGGGTATATTCCCTACATCTTCTTCAGTAAAGACCAAAGCAAAAAATTCATTCAGTCTCTCCACTATGGCCTTGTCTTCACTTAGCGCCCCTTTTACTCCTCCATCATCTCAATGGTCCAACTGTCTCACTATGAATGTACTTGAAAAAAAGCTTTTTTATTATGTATTTTTGCTTCCACAGCAAGCTTTTTTTCAAATTCTCTCTTTGCCTGCCTCATCAATGCCTTGCATCTAACTTGGCAATGCTTATGTTGTTTCCTGTTTTTGTCATTTGGCTCATTTTTCCATTTCCTGAAAGATGCCTTTTTGGCTGCAACAGCCTATCTGACCTTGCCTTTAAACCATGTTGGCAGTTTTGTGGCTTTCCTACCACTTTTCTTAAAGCATGGAATACATCTGTTCTGGGCTTCCAAGATAGTATTTTTAAACAATGCCCACACTTTATGCAAATCTTTAGTCTTTGTAGCTGCTCCTTTTAGAAGTATCACATGATAGACTGTTATTTCTGTCTGACCAATATATCCTGCTTCTCTGCTAAAAATAAGAAAGCTATCGAATATCCCAGTCTGCCTTCAGCCATGAGACCAGTGCCATATGACGACAGTATGTCAGTATAGAAGCCACCAGAGACATGGAGCCTAGATGGGGCAGACGAAGGTGCCACAATAAATGGGCCAGACGTGGAAAATGACATGGATCCAGATTTTGAACCGTTAATGTCCGGTGTGCCACATCTGATAACACAGTCAGAATTGAATGACCTGGTGAAGGACTTAAGTTTGTCAAAAACAAAAGCTGAACTATTTGGTTCAAGATTGCAAGGATGGGGTTTGCTGTCAGCAGGTATGAAAATTTCTGTCTTTCAGACCCGCCAAGAAGATATGAAAAATTTCTTTGCGCAGGTTGACAATCTCTGTTTCTGTACTGACTTTGATGAGTTGTTCACAGCTTTGGGTTGTGAGCATGACCAAAACAATGGTGCCTTTTTATTGATTCATCACTGTTAAACCTGAAAGCTGTCTTGTTACTCAATAGCAATGTCCACCCTTCAATACCTATTGCCTATGCAGTGCACATGAAAGAAACCTACAAAAGCATGGAACTGTTGTTGAAACACATACAGTACAATAACTACAACTTCAACATCTGTAGTGATCTAAAAGTAGCGGCATTGCTATCAGGAATGCAGCTCGGGATTACCAAGTACTGTTGTTTCATTTGCGAATGGGACTCCCATGCTAGAGAGTCTCATTATATTAAAAAGAACTGGCCGCTCCATAAGTGTTTGGTTCAAGAACAGAAAAATGTGTCAACAAAGACAAGGGGAGTCATCATGCTCCTCTGATGAATTTGCCCAGGTGTTAGCAAGTTTTATGTAATATGTGATTAGGATTTTTACTGCATTAGTGGGACATATTCAAAACGATTAATGTAGTTAGCAGACTTGCTAACCGTGTTAATCGCAGTGAGTGGAATATTCAGCAGCACATAGCTGGTTAGTGCTGCTGAATATCCACCTCTAATGCTTCTAATTGCCCTGATGCTAACTGCATAGCACTGGGGCATTCAAGGGGCAGTTTGGATAATAACCAGTTTGCGGCAATATTCAGCTGCAGGCTGTTTATCGTAAAACAGCTAAAGTTAGGCACTGAAAGGCTCTCCTAACTTTAGCTGGCTTAGCTAACAAGCTATCCAGGCTCATTGAATATTGAATGGCTGGATAAGACCCTTTGCATTGAAAATCCAGGGTTATTTGTTTTTTTATACAGCTTTATCATTTAGGTCAAAGCAGTTTAGATTGTAACTTCAACTTGATAATGTACATTAAACAGGGACATTGATAACTTGGATTTTTCTGAAGCAATGGAGGGTTAAGTGACTTGCCCAAAGCCACAAGGAGTGCTAGTGGGAATCAAACCCTGGTCTCTTGATTCCCAAGCCAGTGCTCTAACCATTAAGCTACTCCTCCACAGGTTATGTTAAAGCAGCGATGGCCAGCTGCTTTAAATGTGCTGGCCGCTGACGCTGAATATCCCCCCTAGCTGTTTATGTATTTATATTGTGGGTTGCTTGTTCTTTCATGTTGGGATTTTATTGTATTAGTTATTTTTCTCTTAACTGTTCAGCTTTTATGATGTAACCCATTCTGTGCACCCTTGGTAGGAAGGGTGAGCTGTCAAATTAAAAACAAACAATATTAAAAGTTAAAAGATATTCATAGAACCCTTAAAGCAGTTCACCATTCCAAACCTTCTCTTAACATCTGAGACAACAATAGCTTTCAGCCATTATCAGTAACCACATAGGTTTCACTAAGCCATTCTGCGGTACATTTTCCCATTTGTTGAACATTTGGCTGATGAAGTTGTAAATCTGACAAACTGCTGCAGACTTCAAGTGCTATTTGCATAATACATAACATATCCTTATTTCAGTCCCATATTGAGCTGATAGTCTGTTATAGACTTTTATGGCTTCTTACATGCACACCGATCAGCTTTTTTGATTTGCTGCATCTCACATTCTTTAATGTTCTTTGTCCTATGTGATAAATTACAACTTTCATGATATATTTCACAACAGCGATGGTGCCCATCTTTCAAAGTCTGGCTCAATATAGTATCTAAATCAGAGATGTCCAACTGTGATCCTCAAGGACCTTGAAATGGTCTTCAAAACAGTCCTTTTGCCAAACCTTAGTTTTTTTCTTTTTTTCAATGTGTTACATGCTATGCTGCTGGCAGTTTGGAGGATAGATAGAAGATATTGTGTCCGTTAATGGGTTAAGTGTATGGTGAAGGTGGTAGGGAATTTAAGAGTGTTGCATTGCAAGGGAATGTGTGGAAGGGTTATATATGGACTGGGGGGTTTGAATAGGGTGGTATTGGTTGTCCCAATAGCACTTTGTCTAGTTTGGAGAAAGGTTCTAAAGAGAGTGGAGAAGGAAAGGCTCTGATGTGGGGATATGTGGGTTCTGTGAAGGGAGGGTTGAAGTTGTGTATAGGATGGATTTGTTTATGGGAGATGTAGATGTGTTTTATGGGGAAGGCCCAGATATATCAAGGGTGATGAATTTGACTGAAGAGTGTAGTGCCGTGGTGATGGTATTGGGGATAGATAGGAGGAATGAAATAGGGGGGATATTGTATCCTGTCTTGGAGGAGTTTAGAAGGGATGGGATTGGGAGCTGGAGGGGGTAGAGGGAGGAAGGATTATTGAGGAACCGTGAATGATGTGAAGACGGAACCTTTGGGGTGAGTTGGGAAGGGAAAGTCCTAGACTGTGTTGGTCATTTCCATGGGAGAAAGTGGGGTGCTCCGGGTTGAGAGTGCCCCGTTTAATGAAGAACATTTGCTGTTTCTGATATCTTGCTGGATGGACTCTGGGTAGGGACTTGTGTTATATTACCTAGAATGTATGCAGCGTAGGCTCCCCAAATAAGCAGCATAAAGTGCTAAGGATTTTGTCCAATCACAAAGTTGACATTGCTATTCTCCAAGAAACCCACCAGAAAGCAGTTGAGCACGCTAAGCTTTGATAGAGGTGGGTGGGTAGGGTTTATGGGGCTTTGGCATTAGATAAGAAAACTGAGGTGGTGATTCTTATAAGAAAGGAGGTTCCTTTTATGATGCAGAGGGAGATTGTGATCTGTACGGATGCTTAGGCCGGAAGACCCACAGGTAGGTCTCCTCAGCATGTGGGAGAAGTTCCTCCAGGCGAGGAGGGGAGTGTAGGTTTTTTAGAGTTTGCATTGTTTAACTTCTTATTTGTGGCTCCTGTGAGTCTGCTTTGTAAATAGGTTACTGGAGCTGGTGGGAGGTGCCAGCAGTATATATAGGTGGAGGTCATCAAAAGGATGACGTGCTCAGTCTACAAGCTGCTAGAAGAGGTGCACAAACCAGAATTCTGGGACTGGACTGGAGGAATGCTGAGGAACATGGACTGTTACCCATGTAACTGCCTTCAAATATTGTGCCCAAAACATTTTTCAGGAATATTTGGCAGAATGGGAAGACCAGAGGTAGAATTGCAAGACTCAAACGTGCTGAGGACAAATTCATGGAAAGTGACATTGAAAAATCTAAAATGGTAAACAAATACTTCTGTTCTGTATTTGCAAAAGAAAATCCTGACGAAGCACCACATATGATTGATAAATATACAAATGGGAATGGATGCTACACCATTCATGGAAGATGATGTTTTGAACAGCTTGCAAAACTGAAAGTGGACAAGGCCATGAGATTGGATAGGATATATCACAGCATAATGAAAGAGCTCAAAGAGAGTCTGGCAGGGCCTTTCAAAAGATGTTTTTAATAGATTCTTGGAGATGGGAGAGGTTTTGCAAGACTGGAGAAAGGCTAATGTGAGACCTCTTCACAAAAGTGATAATAAGGAAGAGGTGACAAACTATAGGCTAATATGCCTTACCTCAGTGGCAGGAAAAGTAATGGAGGCACTACTAAAAGAAAGAATAGTGGACTTCCTAGAAACCAATGAGTGTCATGATACACTGCAGCATGGTTTTACCAAAGGACGATCATGCCAAACAAATTTGATCGAGTTCTTTGACTAGGTGACCAAAGAACTAGATCAAGGACATGTGATGGATGTGATCTACCTAGACTTTAGCAAAACCTTTGATACTGTTTCTCAATGGAGACTTACCAATAAACTGAGCAGCCAGGGAATGGGTCCCAAGGTGGTGAAACGGATCAGAAATTGGTTGACTGACAGATGACAGAAGGTAGTGGTAAATGGAATTAATTCAGAAGAAAGGAAAGTGCATAGTGGAATGCCTCAGGGATCAGTCCTGGGACCGGTATTCAATGTATTTGTGAGAGATATTGCTGGAAAAGTTTGCTTTTTTGCAGATAATGCAAAAATTTGCAATAGAGTGGACTTCTCTGAGGGAGTGGACAACTTAAGGAAAGATCTATAAAAACTGGAAGAATGGTCTAATGGTTGGCAGTTAAGATTTAATGCAAAGAAGTGCAGAGTCATGCACATATATAGTAACATAGTATATGATGGCAGATAAAGACCAGTATATGGTCCATCTAGTCTGCCCAACAAGGTGGCAAGAGTAGGTGCACCTGCCGCTCCATGCAGGTCACCTCCCCCCATGCCTTTGATTAGGGGTGTACCCACCGTTCCGTGTAGGTCACCCCTATTTGTTCAGATATAAGAGATAGTTATGTTTATTTTGATTTTATCCTGCTGCTATGAAGGGATCCACTGTGTCTGTCCCATGCCATTTTTTGTACATGAAATGCAGAAATCCAAAGGAATTCTAAGTGATAGGGGGTGAGAGGTTGGTGTGCACAGACCAAGAGACTGACCTTGGAGTGATAGTGTCTGGGAATCTCAAGGTGGCAAAACAATACGACAAGGCAGTAGCCAAAGTTTGAAGGATGCTGGGTTGCATACAGAGAGGAATAACCAGTCGAAAGGAGGGGGTATATTAATGCCCCATACAAGTCGTTGGTGAGATTTCACTTGGGAGTATTGTGTTCAGTTTTGGAGACCATATCTCACAAAGGCCATAAAAAGACTTGAAACTGTTCAGAGGAGGGCAACCAAAATGATTTGGAGCCTGTGCCAGAAGACGTATGAGAAGAGACTTGAAGACCTAAATATGTATATCCTAGAGGGGAGGAGGGACAAGCAGGGCTGGCCCAAGAGTTTCTACAGCCTCAGGCAGAAACCCCAGCCATGTCGCACCCCCCGCTGAGCTGCACTGCTGCCGATTCCATCTGGCAGGGGCAGGCAGGCTACGGCAGGCCATGCGCTACAGCTCATATGGCCTGCCATCTCTGACGCCTCACAACAGTAAGTTGCATCGGAAGGGGATCAGAAGCGGCAGGTCATGTGTGCCGAAGCACATGGCCTGCTGCAGGCAACAAAGCGGCAGCACAAAGCTGTCCACCTGGGTCAGCTGCCTAGCTCACCTAGTAGACAGGGTGGCACAAAATGAAACTGCACGGAGATAAACTTAAAAGCAATGTCAGGAAATACCTTTTCAATGAAAAGCTAGTGGATGCTTGGAATGCCCTCCCGATGAAGGTGGTAGGGGCAAATACAGTGATGGACTTCAGAATGACATGGGACAGACACAATGGATCCCTTTGTAGCAAAAGGATGAAATCAAAACCAACATAAATATCTTTTATACTTCAACAAATAGAGGGGGGGGGAGTGACCTGAATAGAGTGGCGGGTACAGCCCTAAGCAAAGGCATAGAGGGGATGTCCTGCACTAAGCGGCAGTTAAAATTACTCTATCCATCTTACTGGGCAGACTAGATGGACCATACTAGTCTTTTTCTGCCATCATAGAGTATGTTGCTATGTTGCATAGTACAGAGCATGATTATATGCATCTCTCCTGTGCACTTAACATGTTCTTGTGTTGACTGTGCTTTGGTGGCTGCTCCCTTGTTTCTGTGAGTACCAGGGCAGCGATTGGCCAATTTGAATTTCTGAATCATGCTGTGGTCTGGGTTGACCTGGCCTGGGGATTGGAGGATGCTGGGTCTAGACCATGGAGATTTTCATTGGATCTGTTCTGTGACGAGAAATTCCGAGCCTATTTAAGAGAGAGGTGGAAAGACTATTTGATAAATAGAGAGCGTATGGTGTCACTACCACTCTTCTGGGATACTGCTAAAGTAGTGCTTCAGGGGGAGGTCACTGCTTACGTACATCACAAGTGCAAGGTGGTAAATGCGTGAGTGCAGCAAATGGAAAAGCAGGTGTGGTGGGATCGGAAATCCACTCTTCGAAGCACATTCCAACTGTTTGCCTCTCAGGCAACCTTAAATACACCGATTCATCAGAAAATGAAAAAGTATTTTACTTATGATAAAATTTAATTCTTTAACAAGAATGAGCAAGAGTGTTTCAGAGGGGGCAGAAAAATGTTAAAATGTGGTGCACTTATTTGACAGGTGTAGCATTTGTTGTTCCCTCCTGCTGTGAATTTAGACTTCCTTTGAAGGGTCCAAAAAGCCTTATGGAGCAGAAAAAAACATTGATTAGGTACTGGAAGCAGATAATGTAGTACAGACTGTTAAACTCTATGGGGGCATATTTAAGAAAGGCAACCAGCACTGTTAAAGCGGCAGGCTATCTCTGCTTTAAATTATGCATGGATATTCAATGCCGGCCACTGGCACTGAATATCTACATTGCCCAGTTAGCATATTAGCTAACTGGCCAGGGGCAATATTCTACCACTGGCTAGGTAGGCAAACCTACTAAAGCTAGGCTAGCCTTTTTCTGCAGAATATCACCACTGACTAGTTAACTCTAGTGCCGTCCTTGGAAAGCCCCAGCACTAGCTGGCTAGCATTGATTGATTGTTTAGTTATTTATTTATTTAGCTAGACTTACAGTGAAACAAAATCTTGTTTACATATAACAACAGAGAACTGTGTACAAACAGTAAACAATGCACATGAGATATAGTTTAACTATTTACATGAGCTAGTTTTATTTATTTATTTATTTACAGTTCTTCTATATCGCGCTTTTTAGTATCAGTGCGATTTACAAGTAACAAAATATTGCCACAGACAAACGGCCTTAGGCTTACATTGTAACAGGATGGATAACTTGGGGATGTAACTGGGGAAACTATGTACAACTGCAGTATAGTTTTGACTTGTTAACTATAATTACTGTGTGGGTCACAGTCAGGGGAGGAGTTAGGTAGTAGGTCCATATTGTTACGTAAACAGGAGGGTTTTGAGGTGTTTACAGAAGGTGGAGAGGTCAATGATATTTCTTACTGTATCTGGTAAGGTATTCCAGAGGGATGGTGCAAAGAATTTGAATGCTCAACTGCAAGTTTGTTGGCTGGACTTTATCTTTGAATGTGGTATGGCAAATATATTTATTGTGGATGATCTTCTAGGTTTGTCTGAGGTGAGTATTTGCAATAGGGACTGGAGGTGGGTGGCTGGGTGGGGGTGTAGCGGTTTTTGAGTTAGGAGTAGAGATTTGTATTTGATTCTGCCAGCAAGGGGTAACCAATGGAGCTGTTTGAGGATAGTGGTGATGTGATTGCGTTTAGTAGCTCCCTGGATTATTCATGCAGCAGTGTGTAGGGCAGTTTGAAGTGGGAGGAGGGTAGCTTGTGGCAGGCCCTGATAGATTATATTGCAGTAATCTATGTGGGAGAGAGAGTGAGTGCTTGGAGGGCTGAGCGGAAGTCTGCTGGATCGAGAAGCGGGTGTAGTCGCTGTAGGGTTTTTGTTTTGAAGAATATTGTTTAGGCTATTGCTGTTATCTGTTCCTTGAAGGTTAACTGTTGATCAATAATGATTCAAAGGTATTTTAGTTTTGAACAGTCATTTATCTGGATGTTGTCTAGTGTTATCATGGATGGAGGGATGAATGATGAGTCTTTGGTAATAAACAGTGCTTCTGTCTTCTTGTAGTTGATTGAAAGGTTGTTTGCTATGAGCCAGTGGGAGACATCTGAGAAGCATTCTTGTATCTGTGTATATGAAGGCTTCTTTGTGTGGAATGGACAGTATAAAAATGTTGTCTGCATGTATGTGGAAGTTGATGTTGTGCTCTTTGCTGTAGAGATTCATGAGTAATTTTAGAAAGGATTGGACTGAGATCTATTTTAGCTGCTTTCATTTAGTTGGGTGGGCACGGGTTGAGTGACATAAGTATCTTTTCAATGTCCTTACTGGAGATAGTATGGAAGATGGTCCAACGGGTGGGGAGGGGATGGGGTATGATGGGAGTGGAGAGGGTGTGGGTGTGGGTCTGGAGTGGTTGGAGCTGTTTGCAATGTGCAGCTAATTGTTGGTGGTCGATGATGGGGGTCGGGTTGTGGTTTGTGGATGGTACTGTAAGACGTTTGACAGTGTCAAATAGTTCTCTTGGCCGATTGATGGAGATCAAGATGAGCTTTGTATGGTAGTCCTGTTTGGCTTTATCTGTGGCTGTGTGGTAGTTCCAGAGTAGTATTAGGTAATTGTTGAGGTCGCTGTTCTGAGAGGTTTTTTGCCACTTTCGTTCTAGCCGCCTTAGTGTGGTTTTAAATTTCCTCAGAGTGGAGGTGTACTAGGGGGTTTTGCGAGTGTGTTGGTTTCTGTATGCATCGTGTTGATCAGGTGGTAGTCTAGCTGTTTTTCTGAGTATGTTGTTCCAGTTTTCTATGAATGTAGTTGGGTCAGTTGTAGCCATCTGAAGGTCTAGTATGTCGTCATCTAGGAAGGTATCTATATTGAATTGTCTGAATCGGTGCAGGAATCGTTGTTGTGCTGACTGAGGTATTGTGGATTTGAGGGACCGGGAGAAGGTAATGAGTCTGTAGTCGGACTAGGGCATTGCATATGTTTGTAGTGTGTGTAAAGGACTGGTGTGATTTGGGAGGATAGGGGTGAAAATTAGATCCAGGGTGTTTCCCTTGATGTGCATTGGGGATGCTAGGTTTGCTGGAGGTCCATTGATGTCACGGCAGCAAGGAAGGTGTAGACTATGTCGAGTCGCAGAGAGGGGAGATTGAAGTCCCCTAAGATGAGAATGTCCTTGTTGGTTTTGGAGTTGTTTAATGTTTTCTATTATGCTGGATAGGTCATTAGATGATGGGTTGGGAAGTCTGTAGCAGAGGAGGATAGATAGTTGATTGTTCGTAACGGTGATGAAGTCCAATTCTTTGTTGCTCTAGGATAAGAGGGGACGGAAGTGGAAATGTTCTTTAGCAAGCAGCAATATGCCACCCCGTCTCTGGTTGTTTCTTGTACAGTGGAACAGAGCGAAGCCTTCTGGTTAGAGTTGGTCGAAGAGGACATCAGCGGCGTCTGTGAGCCATGTTTCAGTAATGCAGAGAATGTCCAGTCGATAGTGTGGATGTTGTTTCTTACTGATCTTGTGTTGATAAGTGCACATTTGAGTGCTGTTGTTTCTGTATTAAGGTTAATGATGTTGGGAGGGTTGGGGGTGAGGGTGGTATGTGTATGAGTCGTCTGGTTGTATGTTGATGGGTTCGGTTGAGGGGCAGCTCAAGGCAATCTGATGCCTGAGGCAAGAGATGAAATGGTCCCCCACTCCATAGTGTGTGTCGGGGGGGGGGGGAGGGGGACTTTCTCAAAATTACAGTCAGGGACTGAACCAAACCAAACCAAAAAGCAGATTAGATAATATGGAGGAAATGCAAGATGTATGCACACCAAGGAACTAAAAGAATGAGTGAGAACCACAGCACAGTTTGTAAAACCTAATTACTGTATAACTCATTTTTATTTTGTTATAAACTGCATTATGGTTCTTGCTTTTTCTTTTTGCATCCACAGAACTCCCTCCTCAACAGTGGGTGCAGGGCAGAACCAGGACATTCACCCACAGAACTCAGTATCTTAAAAAAAAAATCGGATTCTGATCATCCCACTAACAAACATTCTCCAGTATCAGGCATATTGTAAACTAATACAAAACCCTACAACAAAGTCACTGAGGATCTATAGAGCAAATCTACCATTCCATACCATATGAGCACCAACTTCCAAAGCTCACAGAAGGAGCCCATCCAAAAAAGCATCACTGTAAATACTGCAGCGGGCCCTGGAACATCCAACACCTATTTGAAAAGCTGAACAATTCAGATCCCTACATACAAACTCCATGTTAACAGAACACCTAGTCTTGGTCACAAACTCAGAACACAGACCCTCACCAAGTACAGAATAAGTGACCATAACCTAAAAATAAACATATGTAAATAACAATTAAACTGCAACCCCAAAAAATTATGACTGCATAGAATGCAATACCAGAGAAATAGAAAGAGATGCATTCCCATATGCTGTATAAAATATAAAGATAGTATCAAATGCGATCATTAAAATGAAAATAAAGCACAGTTACTTACCTGTAACAGGTGATCTCTGGGAACAGCAGGAATAAGTCTTCACATATGGGTATCGTCGGTACCGACGGAGCCTGCGCGGGAACGCTCCCCAGCCTCCAGAAGGAAAGCTTTTGGGAGCATCCCACAGCGCCTGCGCACTGCCTTCCCGCCTTTCCCAACCGCCTCTCTCCAGTTCGAGTTTTAAAGCTGAGACAAAGAGAGAGAGAGGAAAGGAAAGATAGATAGAGAGATACAACTCCTAGGGGAGGTGGGTGGGTTGTGAAGACTTATTCCTGCTGTTCCCAGAGATCACCTGTTACAGGTAAGTAACTGTGCTATCTCCAGGAACAAGCAGGAATGAGTCTTCACATATGGGGACTCCCCAGCTAGAGATGCCAGGGAGATCACCCAGATTGTGAGTCCCTGGGAAGGGCTCCACCTCCACTCATGAATCTCAGGCATCCAGTCAGGGATGGAGGGTAGGAGTTGATTAGGTATGGAACAGGTGTTTAAGAAGAGCCTGACCAAACAAGGCATCCCGGCGGGAGTCCTTGTCCAAGCAGTAAAGGTTCTTACTCTGGTAGGCAAAGGAAATACACTGAGCAATCCAATTGGAGAGAGTTCTCTTAGAGACTGGAAGTCCTAAATGAGAAGGATCAAAAGCAACAAAAAGTTGAGAGGACTTTCTATGTTGCTGTGTCCTTTGTAAGTAGAAAGCAAGTGCTCTTTTACAATCCAGGGTATGAAGATTCCTCTCTGCACTTGATGCATGAGGTCCTGGAAAAAAGACAGGTAAATACACCTCCTGGTTCAGATGAAAAGGTGAGACCACTTTAGGCATAAAGTGTGGATTAGTTCTGAGGACTACCTTGTCATGATGGAACCTTGTATAAGGAGGATTAGCCACTAAAGCTTGCAACTCACTGATACTGCGAGCTGAGGTGACTGCAATGAGAAAAATAACCTTCCAGGAAAGGAATTTCAAGGAGGTAGTGGCTAAGGGTTCAAAGGGTGGCTTCATAAGCTGGCCAAGAACCAGATCCAAGTCCCATGCCACTGGAGGTGGTCTAATGGGAGGTTTAGTCAAAAGAAGGCCTCTCATGAATCTTGCTATAAGAGGATGAGAGGAAATAGGTTGTCCATTGAGAGGCTTAAGGGATGCTGCAATAGCACTCAAATGGACTCTGATTGAATTTGTTTTAAGGCCTGCATGGGATAAATGCAGCAAATAGTCTAGTAAAGAATTCAAAGGTATTGCAAGAGGGTTGAGACCCTTCTCTGCACACCAAATGGAAAACCTTTTCCATTTAAAAGCATAGGAACGTCTGGTGGAAGGCTTTCTGGAAGCATGAAGGATATCCTTCACTTGCTGAGAAAGGTGTAAATCCTGAAGGTCTAGGCGTTCAGCAACCAGGCCCTGAGATGAAGAGACTGAGGATTTGGTTGCCACAAGGTTCCCTCCTCCTGGGAGAGGAGATCTGGAGCAGACCCCAGGTCCAGGGAGGGAGCTTGAGAGAGATGCAGAAGGAGAGGGTACCACACTTGGCGTGGCCAATGTGGTGCTATGAGGATCATAGACCCCCTTGTCTCTCTGAAGCTTGAACAGAGTCTTGGGGATGAGGGGAATAGGTGGAAAGGCATAGAGGAAGTCTTGCCCCCAATGAAGGAGGAAGGCATCCCTGGCCTGAACTCCCTGACATGGAATCCTGGAACAAAACCGGGGAAGTTTGGCATTCCACAGACTTGCAAACAGGTCTATGTCTGGGGTACCCCAAATCCGAAAAATCCTGGCTATCTGGTCCCCATGGAGGGACCATTCATGTGGAAGCAGAACTCGACTGAGTCTGTCTGCCCAAGAGTTTTGAACCCCTGGAAGATACACTGCCATGAGATGGATTTGATGCTCTCTGGTGAAGGCCCACAATCTCAGAGCTTCGTTGCAAAGCGACAGAGAGCCAGTCCCTCCCTGCTTGTTCACGTAGAACATGGCTACCTGGTTGTCCGTGTGGATGAGGACTGTCTTGTAGCTGAGCAGGGTGTGGAAGACTCTGAGAGCCAGAAAGATTGCTCTGAGCTCTAAGAGGTTGATATGTAGAGATGTCTCCTGTGGAGACCAGATGCCTTGGGTCGAGAGATCTTGTGGATGAGCTCCCCAACCCTTTGGAGAGGCATCTGTTGTAAGGGGGACCCCAGCAACAGATTTTGAGTGGACTTCCACCAGTGGAGGGGCCAAAAGAGGGGACTGGAGGTTGCTATTTTGTCTGACAGGCAGCCTGATGCCTGGGTCCATTGGGTGGATAGGGTCCACTGAGCTGCCCTCATGTGAAGGCGAGCATAAGGAACCACATGCACCGTGGATGCCATGTGGCCTAAGAGTTGCAACATCTCTTGAGCAGTTAAATGGGATTTTAACTGAATCTGGGAGGCTAACTGCACCAAGCGTAGGCAACGGGCCTGGGGAAGATAGGCCCTTGCAGTTGTGGTATCCAGTAAGGCCCCTATGAACTCTAGAGACTGAGTAGGGGTGAGATGGGATTTTGGAAAGTTGATTACCCATCCCAGATACTGAAGAACACGCTTTATGCAGGCCAGGGAAGCCTGGACCTCTGACTGGGATGGAGCTCGGATGAGCCAGTCGTCCAGATATGGGAATACGAATATCCCTAGAGTGCGCAGAAATGCAGCTACTACTGCCATGCATTTTGTGAACACTCTTGGAGCAGAGGCCAGACCGAAAGGAAGCACTTTGTATTGGTAGTGCTTTCCTTGGTAAAGGAACCGAAGGAACCTTCTGTGTGTTGGATGGATGAGGACATGGGTGTACGCATCCTTGAGATCTACAGAACAAAGTCAGTCCTGACTCTGGAGGTATGGAAGGAGAGTTCCGAGAGAAGTCATCTTGAATTTCTCCTTGCATAGAAACTTGTTCAACTCTCTGAGATCTAATATGGGTCTGTAGCCCCCCGTTTTCTTTGGGATGAGAAAATAAGGGGAGTAGAACCCTGAGCCCTGTTGAAGAAGAGGTACTTCTTCTATTGCCCCTTGGGCAAGAAGGGTAGCAATCTCTTGACCCAGAAGGTTGAGGAGAGATGTTGGAGAGTTAAACTGTTTCACCAAGGTGTGAGGGGGAAGGTTTAAGAAATGAAGCTTGTACCCATCCCGTATGATGGAGAGGGTCCATTGCTCTGCTGTGATTTGTTCCCATCTGGGAGCAAAGTGAGCTAACCTTCCTGGGATGGTGAGAGGCTCTGGATGTTCTAGAGCCAGAAAGGCTAAGTTCCCTAGTGGAAAGTCAAAGACCCTGAGGAGGCTGAGGCTGTTGGGCCGTAGCAGTCCTCGCAGCCTGAGGCTTGGTCTGTTTTGGTTGTTGCTGTCTCTTTGTAGCAAAACGACCTTAAGAAGAGGCCTGACCATAACCAGAAGAAAATTTCCCTTTTTTTGGGAAAGATCCTTTTTTGAACAACCTCTTTTTAAAAGGAGCAGTAGTAGACTTTGAAAGTCTATCTAAAGCAGAGTTTTCAGCATCCATCTGGTTTGCCTTTGCTTGCCAATCTTTGCCAAACAGGTTTTCCCCTGTACAGGGAAGGTTACCTAGACCATCCTGTACCCAGGATTCCAAATCAGAGGCTTGCAACCAAGCAACTCTGCGTGCACCTATGGCAATAGCCGAGGCTCCACTGGCACCCTCAAAAGAGTCAAAGGCTGCACGGTTGGAAAACTTGGATACATCCTGTGCATGTTTAAGCCAGGTGATATATTCTTCTCTCTTATCTTCTGACATATAAGGAGATAAGGTTTGCAGATGATCTGTAACCTCTTTCAGAAACATCCCCATATAGAGACTATAGGAGTTGATTCTGGCCACAAGCATACTGGCCTGGAAGATTTTCCTGCCAAAGGCATCTAGAGTTCTGCATTCTCTTCCTGGAGGAGCAGAGGAGTGCCTTTTTGTACTCTTGATTTTTTTCATAGCAGACTCTACCACAATAGAGTGGTGAGGAAGCTGAGTCTTATGAAAACCAGGACAAGGAGGAACACGATACATGGTGTCCAACCTTCGAGAATGAGGGGAGGTGGAAAGAGGAGTCTCCCATATGCCTAACATGTGATTGTAAAGAATCTCATGTACTGGTAAGGTGGCTGCCTCTTTAGGAGCCTTAGGATATTGGAGGATATCTAATTTTTTGGCTCTAGGTTCAGTTTCAGAGGCCACTGAGATGGACAGGCCTCTGGCCACCTCCCTGATGAAGTCCTGAAAAGACAAGTCTTCAGGAGGAGACATTCTCCTTTTTGGAGAAGAGGGTTCCTGAGGAAGGATCCCCGATGCTTCAATAGAGGCCTCTGATGCATCAGAGTCTTCAGAGGAATCGAAGTATCGACTGTCTGGATGCTCTCGGAGAGCCCGATACGCATACCGGGGGGTATCGACATCGGGAGTAATCGGTACCAGGTAGATACTGATGGGCATCACTGGATAGCGTACCGCTGCCGTCGACGCTGATGTCGATGCAAGCGGTACTGGTATCGGAACTGGTATTGGATCCGGTACCGGAATCGGTACCGGTACGGACAACGGGGTTTGTTGCAATACCGTAGGCATAGCAGCTTGTATGAATGCCGTGATGGCATGCTGCATGGTCAGAATATTCTGATCCATAGACACCACCAATGTCTGGATGTCGGTACCGGTGGAAACCGCCGGTACCCCAGAACATTGTAACAGGTGATCGGTCGAGGCCGAGCCATCGATGTCAACCTGTAACCCCATAGATAGAGCTTTGGAAGCTAAAGCCTCCCGCCCGGGAAATTTTGCCGGTGTGGATTCCTCAAGAGTAAGCCCGGGGGCATCTCGATACTTAGAGGGAGATGTACTCTTTGAGGACCGGCCGGATTTAAGTTTGGTTACCTGAGATCCATGGGATGAAGAAGAAGCCCTGAAAGACGTCGATGCCACAGAAGCTGCATCGGAGGGAAAGCACAGTTACTTACCTGTAACAGGTGATCTCTGGGAACAGCAGGAATTAGTCCTCACATATGGGAACGTCGGTACCGACGGAGCCTGCGCGGGAAAGCTCCCCAGCCTTTCAGATGAAAGGCTTTTGGGGCCTCCCACTGCACATGCGCGCTGCCTTCCCGCCTTCCTGACCAGCTCTCTTCAGTTCGAGTTTAAAGCTGAGACAATAGAGAGAGGAAAGGAAGATAGATAGATAGAGATACAACTCCTAGGGGAGGTGGGTGGGTTGTGAGGACTAATTCCTGCTGTTCCCAGAGATCACCTGTTACAGGTAAGTAACTGTGCTATCTCCAGGAACAAGCAGGAATAAGTCCTCACATATGGGGACTCCCTAGCTAAGATGCCTGGGAGATCCCCCTCCAAGGGTAAACCATCTTCGTATGGATCTCAGGCATCCATTCAGGGAAGGTGGGCAGGAGTTGTTTAAGTATGGAACAGATGTTTGAGGACAGCCTGACCAAACAAGGCATCCCGGCGGGAGTCCTTGTCCAAGCAGTAATGGGCTGTGAAGGTATGAACCGAGGCCCAAGTGGCTGCTCGACAGATCTGATCTATGGACACAGAGTGAAGATGAGCCATAGAAGTAGCCATGGCTCTCACATTCTGAGCTGTGACATGGCCTTCCAGAGAAATGTTCTTACTCTGGCAAGCAAAAGAAATACACTGAGCAATCCAATTGGAAAGTGTACGTTTGGTGACTGGAAGTCCCAAATGAGAAGGATCAAAAGCCACGAAAAGTTGGGAAGACTTTCGATGTGGCTGAGTCCTGTTGAGGTAAAAGGCGAGAGCTCTTTTACAGTCAAGAGTATGAAGGTTCCTCTGCACTGGATGCATGAGGAGCCAGGAAAAAAACAGGTAGATATACCTCTTGATTAAGATGAAAAGGCGAGACCACTTTAGGCATAAAGTGGGGATTCGTCCGAAGGACCACCTTATCATGATGAAATCTGGTATAAGGTGGATTAGCCACCAAAGCCTGCAGTTCACTGATGCGGCGAGCCGAAGTGACTGCAATAAGGAAAAGAACCTTCCAGGAAAGAAATTTCAGGGAGGTAGATACCAACGGTTCAAAAGGTGGCTTCATAAGTTGACACAGAACTAGACTCAAGTCCCATGCTACCGGAGGAGGTCGGATGGGAGGCTTAGTGAGGGTCAGGCCTCTCATGAACCTTGCAACAAGAGGATGAGAGGAGACAGGTTGTCCATTTATAGGTTTTAAGGATGCTGCAATAGCACTTAAATGGACTCGTACTGAATTCGTCTTGAGGCCTGCATTGGAAAGATGCAGGAGATAGTCCAGTAGAGAATTCAAAGGAAGTGCTAGAGGGTCAAGACCCTGTTGCGCACACCAAATGGAAAAACGTTTCCATTTGAAAGCATAGGAACGCCTAGTAGAGGGTTTCCTAGAGGCATGAAGGATATCTTTCACTGGTTGGGAAAGATTAAACTCATGAAGGCTTAAGCCTTCAGTAACCAAGCTCGGAGATGTAGGGACTTGGGGTTTGGATGCCACAAAGTCCCCTGCTCCTGAGACAGAAGGTCTGGTGCAGCTCCCAGGTCCAGGGAGAGCCCTGGGAGAGCTGTAGAAGGAGAGGGAACCACACTTGGCGTGGCCAGCGTGGAGCAATGAGGATCATGGATCCGTGATCCTTCTGAAGTTTGAACAGAGTCTTGGGAATCAAAGGAATGGGTGGAAAAGCGTACAGGAATTCCTGACCCCAATGTAGGAGAAAGGCATCGTTGGCCTGAGCTCCCTGACACGGAGTCCTGGAACAGAACCGGGGAAGTTTGGCATTCCACGGACTTGCAAAGAGGTCTATGTCCGGGGTCCCCCATTCCTGAAAGATTCTGCGTATCTGGTCCATATGTAGGGACCATTCGTGTGGGAGCAGAACTCGACTGAGTCTGTCTGCCCGAGAGTTTTGAACTCCTGGAAGATATACTGCCAGAAGATGAATTTGGTGCTCTCTGGCGAAGGCCCATAATCTGAGAGCTTCGTTGCAAAGCGACAGAGAGCCCGTCCCTCCTTGTTTGTTGACATAGAACATGGCTACCTGATTGTCTGTTTGGACTAGGACAGTCAGGTTGACAAGGAGGGTGTGGAAGACTGTGAGGGCAAGGAAGATTGCTCGCAGTTCCAGAAGGTTGATGTGAAGGGTGGTCTCCTGAGGAGACCAGGTGCCCTGAGTGGAGAGGTGCTGGAGATGAGCTCCCCACCCTGCTTGGGAGGCATCTGTTTGAGGGTTGCTTGGGGCAACGAAGGTTGGAAGGGGATCCCCAACAACAGATTTTTGGAGGATGTCCACCACTGGAGAGACCAAAACAGTCGTTTTGAGGTGAGTATTTGGTCTGAGAGCAGTCCTGATGCTTGAGACCACTGGGTGGCCAAGGTCCATTGAGCTGCTCTCATATGAAGACGAGCGTAGGGCACCACGTGTACCGTGGAGGCCATGTTGCCCAGAAGTTGCAGCATTTCTCTGGCTGACAAGTGACTTCTGGACTGAGTCTGGGAGGCCAAGCTTATTAGTCTTTGGCCTCGGACCAGAGGGAGGTAGGCCCTTGCAGTGGTGGAGTCCAATTGGGCCCCTATGAATTTCAGAGACTGAGTAGGGATGAGTTGGGATTTGGGAATGTTTACCACAAGTCCCAGATATTGAAGAATATGCCTTGTGCGGTCCAGAGACATCTGGGCTTCTGACTGAGATGGAGCTCGGATGAGCCAGTCGTCCAGATATGGGAAGACAAAGATTCCCATGCCTCTGAGAAATGCAGCTACGACTGCCATACATTTTGTGAAGACTCTTGGAGCAGAGGCCAGACCGAAGGGTAGTACTCTGTACTGGAAATGTTTTCCCTGGAACAGAAATCTTAGATATTTTCTGTGGGATGGATGGATGAGTATATGAGTGTACGCATCCTTGAGATCTAGAGAACAAAGCCAATCCTGACTCTGAAGGTATGGAAGGAGAAGGCCCAGAGAGAGCATTTTGAATTTCTCCTTGAATAGAAACCTGTTCAATTCTCTCAGATCTAGGATAGGTCTGAAGCCCCCTGTCTTCTTTGTTATGAGAAAGTAAGGGGAGTAGAAACCTAACCCCTGTTGTGGAGGAGGAACCTCCTCTATTGCCCCTTGGGCAAGAAGAGAAGAGACTTCCTGACCCAACAGGGTCAGAAGAGATGGGGGAGAACTGAATTGCCTCACCATGGTATGGGGAGGAAGGCTGGAGAAATGAAGTTTGTAGCCCTCCCAGATAATAGAGAGGGTCCATTGCTCTGATGTGATTTGTTCCCATCTGGGAGCAAAATGAGCTAGCCTTCCAGGAATGGTGAGGGGCTCTGGTTGTTCTAGAGCCAGAAACGGCAAGTTCTCTAGAGGCAAGTCAAAACCCCTGAGGGGGTTGAGCCTGCTGGGGTGTAGCAGACACTGCAGGCTTTGACTTTACCTGCTTAGATTGTTGACGCTTAGCCGCAAAGCGAGGCTGAGCAGATTGCTGGCCAGTATTTGTGGGAAATCTGGCCTTTTTATAGTAAGGCCTTTTAAAAGACTTCTTTTGGCAGGGGTAGAAGTAGACTTGGAAAGTCTATCTAGAGTGGCATTTTCTGCATCCATTTGAGCAGCTTTAATCTGCCAGTCTTCCCCAAATAAGTTCTCACCGGTACAGGGCAGATTCCTGAGGCCATCTACAACCCAGGGTTCTAGGTCAGAAGCCTGGAGCCAAGCGAGACGTCGGGCTGCAATAGCAATTCCCGAAGCTCTGCCTGCAACTTCAAAGGAATCAAAGGCTGCCCTGTTGGAGAACTTGGAGACCTCTGAAAGTTGTGTCACCATAGAAAAGAAGTCCGCCCTTTGATCATCAGGGATAAAGGGGGCAAAATTCTGTATTTTTAGGGCAAGTTGTCCAAGAAACATGCCCATATAAAGGCTATAAGAATTGATCCTGGCTATAAGCATACTAGCCTGGAACATCTTTCTTCCAAAAGAGTCTAGGGTCTTACATTCTCGCCCTGGAGGGGTAGAAGAATGCCTTTTAGGACTCTTTATTTTCTTCATGGCAGACTTCACCACAATAGATTGGTGAGGCAGCTGAGTTTTCTGGAACCCAGGCGAAGGAGGGACCCGATACATGGTGTCCAACCTACGGGAATGGGGAGACAGTGTTAAAGGAGTCTCCCACAAATCCATTAAGTGTTCTTGAAGGATTTCATGGACAGGCAGAATGACTGCCTCTTTAGGAGCTTTTGAGTATCCTAAAATGTCCAATTTTTTTGATCTGGGTTCTTTTTCAGAAGATGTAGCAATAGAAAGTGCTTTAGCTACATCAACAATGAAATCCTGAAAGGATAAATCCTCTGGAGGAGACATCCTCCTCTTTGGAGAAGAGGGCTCCTCAGGAAGAGTAAGCTCAGCAGAGTCATCAGAGGAATTGAATTCATCAGAAGAATCTGAGTCTTCCCTCTGTACTGCCAATGTACGATACGCATACCGATCGGTATCGACATCGGGCGTATCGGGCATGGGAGCGGTACCAGGCGAAAGCCGGAATCTGGCATGCGGAACCGATCGACGTTTGGAAGTCGATGGTCTCGGTTCCGGTGTGGATACCGGAACCGGGGTCGGTACCGATGAAATCGGTACCGAGGGCGTCGCAGCCTTAATGAATGCCAGAACGGCCTGCTGCATGGTCTGGACAGTACTGCCCATAGACGCCACTACTGCCTGGATGTCGGTACCGGTATGGGCCGGTACCCCAGAGCAGTCCAACAGGTGATCGGTCGAGGCCGTGCCATCGATGTCAAGCTGTGACCCCATGATTGCTTTGGAGGCCGGAACCTCCCGCCGGGGTTTTTTGGCCTGGGCAGAATCCTCGAACTCAAAATTGAGAGCCTCTCGATCTTTAGAAAGAGATTTCCTTTTAGAGGATTTGCCCACAGAAGTTTTGGTTACCTGAGATCCATCCGGAGAGGAAGACCTGGATGACTGTGATGCTTCTGAAGGAAACAGCACATGGAGCTTGTTGGCCCGGTTCTGCAAACCACGTTTAGACATCTGGGTGCAGGATGGGCAGTCCGGTATGGAGTGTTCAGGTCCCAAACATTTGAGACACCATTCATGGGTGTCTGTGACAGAAATGACAGCACTGCATTTGGTACATTTTTTAAAACCAGGAACTGGCTTCTCCATGAGGAGAATTTGTGTAGGCCTTAAGGCCTAACAACAGGTACCAAGCTGTGCTGAAGAAAATAAAAAAGTCTTTTTTTTTTTTTTTTTTATAAAGAAAGAAAGAGAGACCGGCGGTACCGGTTTCGGTATGGGGAAGGCAGGTACGCGGTCTAAAGAAAAATAACAAATTTAACAATTTCTTCAGCGGTGACAGGAACACGACCTGCTGGCTCCGCGGAAAAAGAGAAACTGAAGAGAGCTGGTCAGGAAGGCGGGAAGGCAGCGCGCATGTGCAGTGGGAGGCCCCAAAAGCCTTTCATCTGAAAGGCTGGGGAGCTTTCCCGCGCAGGCTCCGTCGGTACCGACGTACCCATATGTGAGGACTTATTCCTGCTTGTTCCTGGAGATACAGGGTACTGAGCTTGGCTGCCCGATTTTGTAACCCTCTTTTAGACATCATGGAACAGGACTCACAATCCGCAATGGAGTGGTCAGGACATAAACATTTTAGACACCAGTCATGGGTGTCAGTGACAGAAATAGTGCCACTGCACTTAGTGCACTTTTTAAACCCGGAGGCGGGTTTTTCCATGAGGAAAAAAATATATCTGTAGGCTTAAGGCCTCAGAAGAAAAAATGCACTGAAGTAAGAAAAGAGTAGTGTGTTGTTTTTTTTTTTTTGAAAGAAAGAAAAAAGACCGGTGGTACCGGTCCGGAGTCGAGAAGGCAGACATGCGACTAAAGAAAAAGAAAAGAAAATAAGAAATTCTTCAGCGGTGACAGGAAACATGACCTGCTGGCTCCGCGGAAAAGAACTGGAGAGAGGCGGTTGGGAAAGGTGGGAAGGCAGCGCGCAGGCGCTGTGGGATGCTCCCAAAAGCTTTCCTTCTGGACGCTGGGGAGTGTTCCCGCGCAGGCTCCGTCGGTACCGACGATACCCATATGTGAAGACTCATTCCTGCTTGTTCCTGGAGATAATTCTTTTCTACCTTTGTTATCTGACCATTTTATTTTCTGATCATGCTGGTCCCAATCTGAGGTTTCTGCTTTCCTTCACTTCCCAGTACCCCCCTCCCCCCCACTTCCCCCCAGGGGCAGCATGAGGATGATACAGAGCCATGTGCAGAGAGATTCATTGCAGCATCATTTGCATAAATTTAGTATACTCTGTTTAAAATGTATATGCCACCAATCTAAAATACTAGATGGCCTCCAAACATATACATACAATTTAGTAAAGCAGATGTTATAATAAAACAAACATAATACTAAAACATTACATTTGATTAACTAAAAGCCACTTACACAGAACATAAGATATGCCTTAAGAACATAAGATATGTCATACTGGGTCAGACCAAGGTCCATCAAGCCCAGTATTCTGTTTCCAACAGTGGCCAATCTAGGTCATATGTACCTAGCAGTATCCCCAAAAGACACAGGTTCCACAGTGCTTGTATTGGGTCAAGCATTGATATCCTGGGTCCCTTATTAATAATAGTTTATGGACATTTCCTCCAGGAACTTGTTCAAACCTTTTTTAAACCCAGCTACACTAACAGCTTCTTACTACATCCTCCGGTAACAAATTCCAGAGTTTGATTACACGTTGAGTGAAAAAATATTTTCTCTTATTTGTCTTAAATAGTTTACCCTGTAGCTTCATTACATGTCCCCTAGTCTTTCTATATTCTGATAGTGTAAACAATCGATTTATGTTTACCCATTCCACTCCATTCATTAATTTATAGACCTCTATCATATCTCCCCTCAGCCATCTCTTTTACAGGTTGAAGAGCCCTAACCTTTGTAGCCTCTCTTCATAGGAGTAGCCTTCCATCCCCTTTACCATTTTGGTGGCTTTTCTCTGTACCTTTTCTAATACTGCTATATCCTTTTTAAGATACGGTGACCAGAATTGCACACAATATTCAAGGTGCGGTCGTACCATGGAATGATACAGAGGCATTATAATATCCTTTGTTTTATTTTCCATTCCTTTCCTTATGATACCTAGCATTCTATTTTCTTTCTTGGCCACTGCTGCACACTGGGCCGAGGGTTTTAACATGTTATCCACGATGACTCCTAAATCTTTTTTCTGGGTGGTGGTTCCCAATGTGGAACCTTGCATCGTGTAACCATAGTGTGGGTTGTTCTTTCCTAGGTGCATAACTTTGCACTTGTCCACATTAAATTTCATCTTCCATATGGATGCCCATTTTTCCAATTTATCCAGATCCTCCTACAGTTTTCCACAGTCCTCTTGGGTTTTAACAACTTTAAACAATTTTGTGTCATCTGCAAATTTGATAACCTCACTAGTTATTCCCTTTTCGAGGTCATTTATGAATATGTCAAAAAGTAGCGGACCCAGTACAGATCCCTGCGGTACTCCACTATTCACCTTTTTCCATTGGGAAAATTGGCCATTTAGCCCTACCCTCTGCTTTCTATCTTTTAACCAGTTCCTGATCCACAATAGTACACTGCCTCCTATCCCATGACTTTTTAGTTTTGCCAAAAGTCTTTGAGGGACCTTGTCAAAAGCATTCTGAAAGTCCAGATACACTATATCAACCGACTCACCTTTGTCTACCTGTTTATTCACACCTTCAAAAGAACATATCAGATTAGTAAGACAAGATCTTCCTTGTCTAAAGCCATGTTGGCTGTCTCCTATTAGGCCATGACTATCTACATGCTGTGTAATTTTGTTCTTTATGATGGTTTCTACCATTTTCCCCGGTACCGACGTCAGGCTCACCGGTCTGTAATTTCCCGGATCACCCCTGGAACCCTTTTTAAAAACTGGCGTTACATTGGCGACCCTCCAATCTTCAGGTATTACAGATGATTTTAATGAAAGTTCACAGATTACTAATAGCAGGTCTGAAATCTCATATTTCAGTTCTTTCAATACTCTTGGATGTATACCATCCGGTCCAGGTGATTTGCTACTATTCAGTTTATTAAATAGTTGTACTACATCTTCCCAGTGTAGCGATATTTCTCTCAATTCCTCTGCAGTATCACCTTTAAATACCACTTCCTCAGTAAAGACCGAAGCAAAGAATTCATTCAGTCTCTCCGCCATAGCCTTATCTCCTCTTACTGCCCCTTTTACCCCTTTATCATCTAATGGTCCAACTGACTCTCTCACAGGCCTTTTGCTAGGAATGTACTTAAAAAAGTCTTTATTTCGTGCTTTTGCTTCCGTAGCAAGTTCCTTCTCAAATCTCGCTTTGCCTGCCTTATCAATGCTTTTCATTTAACTTGCCAGTGCTTGTGCTGTTTCCAGCTTTCGTCATTTGGCTCTTTTTTCCCATTTCCTGAAAGATGCATTTTTGGCAACAGCCTCTCTGACCTCACCTTTAAACCATGCTGGCAGTTTTTTGGACTTTCTTCCACTTTTCTTAATGCGTGGAATACAGCTGGTCTGGGCTTCCAGGATAGTATTTTTAAACAACACCCAAGCTTGATGTAAGTCTTTAACCTTTGCAACCACTCCTTTTAGTTTTTTCTTAACTATATTCCTCATTTTATCATAGTCTCCCTTTCGAAAGTTAAAAGGTAGTACTGTGGATTTCTTTACTATCCCTCCTCCACTAATTAAATCAAACACGATCATGCTATGATCACTATTGCCAAGTGGTCCCAACACCCTTATCTCTTGCACCAGGATCTGGTGTTCCACTAAGGAGTAGGTCCAGTATGGCTTCCCCTCTGGTCGGTTTATGAACCAGCTGCTCTAAGAAGCAGTCATTTATTTCATCTAGAAACTTTATCTCCCTAGCATGTCCTGCCGTGACAATGACCCAGTCGATACCGGGGTAATTGAAATCACCCATTATTACTAATCTGCTGTGACTTTTGTTAGCTTCCTTGATTTCTTTGAGAATTTCATCATCCATTTGTTCATTCTGGCCAGGCGGTCGATAGTACACCCCCACTGCCATCACCTTCCCCTTCATACATGGAATTTCCATCCATAGAGATTCTACAGCAAATTTTGTTTCCTGCAAAACTTTAATCCTTTCTGACTCAATGCCCTCTCTAACATAGAGCGCAACCCCTCCACCAATTTGATCAGCTCTATCATTACGATATAGTTTGTACCCAGGTATCACAGTGTCCCACTGGTTATCTTCCTTCAACCATGTCTCTGAGATTGCAATCATATCTAACCTCTCATTTAGTGCTATATATTCTAACTCTCCCATCTTATTGTTTAGACTTCTAGCATTTGCATACAAGCATTTTAGAGACTGTATTTTATTAATATTAATCAGGCTATTGGTAGGCATGGGTAATCTGGAATCTTTACGCTCTGTCTGCACCATACTCAAGGGCATTTGGGCTACTTTACTCTTTTTTGGAACCTCACTGCTTTTGGTAGTATCCTTCAAGGATACCTTCTTCCGAACCATGCGCTCTTGGGCGACTGTCGGCTTTTCCCTATTTTCTAGTTTAAAAGCTTCTCTATCTCCTTTTTAAAGATTAATGCCAGCAGCCTGGTTCCATCCCGGTTAAGGTGAAGCCCATCCCTTCGGAAGAGCCCCTCCTTTCCCCAGAATGTACCCCAGTTCCTAACAAATCCAAACCCCTCATCTCTGCACCATTGTCTCATCCATGCATTGAGACTCTGGAGCTCTGCCTGCCTTTTGGGTCCTGCACGTGGAACGGGAAGCATTTCGGAGAATGCTACCCTGGAAGTTGTGGATTTCATTAAATTTAGCCTCCAGAACCTCCCTACCACATTTTCCTATGTCATTGGTACCGACATGTACCAAGACAGCAGACTCCTCCCCAGCAATATCTAAGATTCTATCTAGGTGGTGCGTGAGGTCCACTACCTTCGCACCAGGCAGGCATGTTACCAGGCGATCCTCACGTCCACCAGCCACCCAGCTATCTACATGCCTAATGATTGGATCACCAACTATAACAGCTCTCCTAACCCTCCCCTCATGGGCACATGGCCCTGGAGAAACGTCCTCGGTGCGAGAGGGTTTTACATCACCTGGAGGACAGGTCCTAGTTAGAGGATCACGTCCTGCCACACCAGGGTGATGCTCTCCTGTCACGTGACCTCTCTCCTCCATGGCAACAGGGATGCTGCCAGACTGGAGGTAGGACTTCAGGACTATATCCCTGTAGGTCTTGTCCATGTACTTCTCTGTCTTTCTTATGTCTTCCAGGTCTGCTACTCTAGCCTCTAGAGAACGGACTTGTTCCCTGAGAGCAAAGAGCTCCTTGCACTTAGTGCATACGTAAGACCTCTCACCAACTGGGAGAAAATCATACATGTGACACTCAATGCAAAATACTGGAAAGCCCCCATCTCGCTGCTGGACTGTTTTCTGCATCTTAGTTTAAAGCTTGTGTTTAGGTCTTTAAATTCTGTACTTACTAAGGGTTGGTGTAGATGCTTATACTAATAAATGTGTATCTAATACCTCTAATATACCTTGTTCACCTGAAGCTTGATTAATCTCAGGTCCTCAATGTATGACTGATTTGGATAAAGAGCTGCACCTGAGAGCAGCCCCTTTCCTCTAAGACGTGTAAGTACCTATAAAGCTACAATTACCCCAGGGGCGGGTGGGTGTTGGGGGGGGGAGGGAGGGAGGGAAATAAGACCTGTTACAAGGTACCCTGTCCTGTACCCTCAGCAGGGGGGGAGGGGGTTAGTCCCTCAGGTAGCCTAGAGCAGGAAAAAAAAGTTTAAAACACAGCAGGTTCTGGGGACAGAGCAGGGAGAGATATTTAATTTAAAGTAACAGTTAACCTGGCTACCACACAAAGGCCAGTTAGTTGAGAGAGGCAAGGTAAGTTATACAGCTGAGAAAGCTGAAGTGCAAAATTAAAGGGAACAGGGAGGTGAAGTAGCACACCAATAAAGACAACAATAAATAATTAAACAGACAGCTAGAACTCACAGCAAAGTTGTCATAGGAGTTAAATATCCACCTCTCTAGCAGAGCACTGTGAGGGCACTGCTCTTCCCAGAGCAGAGAGAGGCAAACAGAACTATGCACACGTGGGAGGAGGAGACAGGAAGAAGGGCTACACAATACCTCAGCGAGGGGGGGAGGGAGGTAGTCCCTCAGGTAGGCTAGAGCAGGAAAAAAGTTTAAAACGCAGCAGGTTCTGGGGACAAAGCAGGGAGAGCCCCTCCCCAATCAAACCATTATAAGTATCTGCACATCAGATTAATTTTGCTATGACTAGATTATTGATGAGGAGGGAAGATATAAAATGAGATAAACTAATCCTGGTAGCCGTGAATTCAAATGCTGGATTGAATTCTGCTAGAGCTGGAAAAGTCCGGAACTCAGCAGCGGTGAAGCTATCAGGTTACTAAACAAAATTAAAATGAGACATTTCCTTAAAATTTGAAATTTCCTTGAATCTGAACTGACAAAATATTTTAAATTTCAGTCTGGCAGCATAAAGAACGCAAAACTGCAAATCTCAAAAACAATACATATTCCAATACTCCCTCCAACCAACACCCTACAGTTGACCTCACCAAGAACCCATAGAGCAAATCTACTATCCATAACAGCACTAATTTCCAATACTCACACAACATTGAGCTTACCCAGAAAAGGACAGCACCATAAATATTGCAGTGGGCCCTAGAACATTCATATTCCTATTCAGAAAATTGAACAAACCGGATTACTACAGCTCCCTACATAGAAACTCCATGCTATCAGAACATGTAGCCTCAGTCGGACATATGCAGAACAGAGATAGATCTTCACCAAGTAGGGAATATATCAGTCCAAACTAAAAACAAACAAATGTAGTAAAAAAAAATAAATAAAAGCTTTTACCCATTGCTATTAGGTTTATACTTTACTGCAGAGTGAGGCAAGAGAAAGAATTCTCACATGCAGGCATCTGCATTGTCAGCAGAAACTAACATAATGACTTGGCACAAGTAGTGTGAGTGCAACTAATGCCACCTCAATGGGTTGTCTTATTTGCACCGGCAGCTGTTTTGCCATGCTGAAATGCGGTAACTGCAGGGGGATATAACTGCCTCCCTGAAGTTAGCCTATGACCCTGAATAATCAAACTCTGTTAGTGTAGCTGGGTTTAAAAAAAAGGTTTGGGCAAGTTCCTGGAGAAAACGTACATAAACTATAATTAAAGAGGACCCAGGAAATTCACTGCTTACCCCGGGACAAGCATTGTGGAACTTGTGTGCCTTTTTGGGAACCTGCTAGGTACTTGTGACCTGGATTGGCCACTGTTGGAAATAGGATAGAGGGCTTGATGAACTTTAGTCTGACCCAGTATGGCATTTCTTTTGTTCTTATATTCATATGTTACCAGTGCAGAGCCTAGGAAACATGCTGTTAAATATCCCAAACAAGATGGGCTAAACAGCACCCATGCAGCATCTCCCACTTCCACAAAAACAAAAGCCACTTGGCACCTCAATACAGCACTTCCCACCCTCTGAAAAACAAGAGGGACTTTGTGAACCCGACAAAACACCTCACATTCCAACATAAACAACAAGAAAGGTTTGGCAACTCCAACATAACTCCTGAAACTGCGCACTGGATCAGCATGGTGTTAATGTAAATATATATTCCATAAAAAACAAAGGAAATGCAAATGCAAGATGCTTGCACACCAAGGAACTAAAAGAAAAAGTGAGAACCATAGCACAGTTTATAAGACCAACTTATAACTCATTTTATTCTGTTATAAACTGCATTATGGTTCTCATTTTTTCTTTTTGAATATATACTCTGCATCCACAGAAATCTCTCCCTCGACAATGGGTGCAGAGTAGAAGTAGGACATTCACCCACAGAGCTCAATATATTTTAAAAAAATATATCTGATTTTGGTCATCTCACTAACAACAAACATTCTCCAGTACCAGCCATATTGGGAAATAATATAAAACCCTACAAGTCACCTAAGTTCTACAAGGCCAAACCTACTATACCATACATACTAGTATAAACTTCCAAAACTCATACAAGGTGCCTAACCAGAAAAAAGCAGCACTATAAACACTGCAGTGGGCCCTAGAACATCTAACACCTATTTGAAAAGCTGAACAAGGCAAATTACTACAGTACAGATCCCTGCATACAAATTCCATGGTAACAGAACACATGGCCTCTGTCACACACTCAGAACACAGACTCTCACCAAGTACAGAATACGTGATCACAACCTAAAGTAAAAATAAAAATATATAGACAAAAATTAAATTAAAACCCCAAGAAACCAGACTCTGCATGCAGTGTGACACCAGATAAATAAGAGATGCAGTTCCCCATACTCTGTAAAATATAAAGATAGCGCAAAGTCCCATCACTAAATTGAAAATAAAATTATTTTTTCTACCTTTGTTGTCTGGCCATTTTATTCTCCGATTATGCTGGTGCAGATCTGAGGTTTCTGCTGTCCTGTCTTCTCTTAGCTCTCTTTCTATGGTCTATAGTCCATCTGCCATTTCTTGTCTCTTTTGTTTTCTTCACTTCCTTCCATCGGCCTATTTCCAGTCCCAGTAGCCCTGCCCAATATCAGCTTCCTTTCCAGTCCTCTCCTCCCAGAACCTTCCAATGTCAACCCTTTTGCATTTCCAGCACCACCACTGGTGTCCATTCCCCCTCCTTCCCATTGTCCAGCTTCTTCTAGTCCAAATACCATGCCATGTATCAGCTCACTTCCACTCTCAGTGTCGCCGCCCCCCCCCCCCACCAATGTCAGCATCTTTCCAGTCACCCTACCCTCTTTGTCCATCCCCATTCTAGTGCCATCCCCACGTGTCAGCTCCGTTCCAGTCCTAGTGACCCTTACCTTCCAGCCTCCTTCCCATTACCCAGCCACATACCAGTCCCATCCCCAGGTGTCAGCTCCCTTCATCCCCCTCCTCCCTTCCTTAGAGTTATCACCCTTCTAGTCCCCCTCCAGTACCATCCTCAGGTATGAGCTCCCTTCCAGCTCCTCTCTTTCCCCTCTCTGTCAGCTTCCTTCCAGCCCCCACCTTCCCCCCATGTCAGTTCCCGTTCAGCCATCTCTTTCCCCTGGGTCAGCTCTCTTCCTGCCCCCTCCTTTCCCCTGTCAGCTCCATTCCTGCCCCCCTCCTTCCTCCATGTCAGATCTGTTTCTTCCCCCTTTGTTCCTGCCCCCTCCTTCCCCTGGCAGCTGCAGCTCTTGCGTCCCTCAGCGGCTGTGATAGTGGTAATAATTTCAAATTAAAACTTTCTTTTGTGGGTGGATTGCAACAGCAGGGGTTCCATAGGGTTTGGGGGGCGGGTCGCAGCAGCAGGGGTTCCATAGGGCCGGAAGGCTCTCCACTGGTTTTGTTTTAATTTTAAATTATTACCGCTATCGCAATCATGGCTCTGTAGGAAGCAGGAGCCGTGGCTGGAGCAGCAGCAGCAGCTTGTCCACTTTTTTTTTTTTTAATCTGATGGCAGAGGGAGGTGGCTGTTTTGAGGGCATTTTTTTGCCGCCCCCAAAAGTTTGCCGCCTGAGGCAACTGCCTCACTCCACCTCATTATAGAGTCGCTCCTGTTGGTTGGTGTGTGTGTGGGTTATAAAGAGGGTAGAGTGGGGTTGGGAAGGTATTGTGTGCTTTGGACAGGCCTATAAGCACTAATAATGTTGTGCATGGCCAAATATAAAGCAAGCATGGTGTTTTTTTAGGTTGGGTTTGTTCAAAGCAAATTTAAAGGTTGTACCTATTGTCCGGATGCAGAGTCCTTAGGTAGAAGCTATGTAGCAGAGGTCTGCCTGTCTGTTTCTACAGTTTTGCCTAGCGCCCCCGCCTAAGGGCCAAGCCAAAGGGCCTTTTAGCAAGGTTCTCAGGTGCGGGCCCGCCAAGCGCGGGCACCCGATGTCAGCAGAATTTAAAGCTGGGTCTTCAGCCCTGATTGACCTCAGTGGGTGAAAGCGAGCGTCACTTGCCATTCCCGCTCTTTACTGCAGAAGCTGATCAGAGAGCAGGTGAGGAGAGGCAGTCCTGCTGATGTCGGCAGAATTTAAAGCTGGGTCTTTGGCCCTGATTGGCCTCGGCGGGTGAGAGTGGGAGGCACTTGCCGTTCTCGTTCTCTACTTCAAACGACAATCAGGGAGCCGGTGAGGAGAGCAATGGGGCATATAAACTGGTTAGCAGACAATATTTAGTGACACTAAGGGGCTTGTTTACAAAGCCGCAGTAGCGGTTTCCGATCGTTATCGGAGCAGCGGCCCCATTGATAACAATCGGAAACTGCTACCGCGGCTTTGTAAACAAGCCCCTAAATTACTACTACTACTACTGAGCATTATATAAAGCGCTACCAGATGCAAGCAGCGCTGTACAGAAAAAAAGACAAAAAATTGTAAGCTCTGTTGGGAAGGGACTGTCTATCTAAAAAGACAAAACAAAGAAGGCGAAGGATGAGGAAAGAACAAAGGCAAAGGAAGGATAACAGGAGAAACAAGACAAGGAAACAAGGTGAGAACAAGGGAAAAGAAAAGGAACAGGTGAAAACAAGACAAGGGAAGAGGAGGAGAACAGGTAAGTCGTGAACCAAAGGTAGAAGCAAAGAGATGAGCTTTCAACCTGGATTTGAAGAGGGTCAGAGAAGATGCCTGACGTATAGACAGAGGAAGTCTATTCCAGGCGTAGGGTACTGAAAGATGAAAAGAGCGAAGCCTGGAGTTAGCAACAGAGGAGAAAGGCATAGCAAGAAGCAGTTGGCTAGAAGAGCAGAGTTCACGAGGGGGGATATAAGGAGAAATGAGAGAAGAAAGATAAAGAGGAGCTGCAGAATGAATGCATTTATAGGTCAGTAGGAGAAGTTTGAACTGGATGCGGAAACGGATAGGGAGCCAGTGAAGAGACCCGAGGAGAGGAGTGATATGGGCAAAACAAGGTTGGCTGAAGATCAAACGAGCAACAGAATGCTGAATAGACTGAAGGGGTGAAAGATGACTCAGTGGAAGACCAGCAAGGAGCAGGTTACAGTAATCAAGGTGAGAGATGATAAGTGAATGGATGAGTGTTTTAGTGATGATTTAGTGCTGCTGAATATCCAGCTGACCACGGTTCAACTGGTGAGCAGATCTGCTAACTGGTTAGATCGCTTTGCGTATACCCCCCCCCCCCCCTTGCATCTTTCATTATTCAGGATCCAAAGATTGACCAAGCTCTTGCTCTCATATCCTCTTCTACCGCACCACACTTTGTACACAAGTCTATCCTCATAGGTTTGTAGTAGTGAGAGACCACTTGAGGGTTAGGATGTATTTTCTTAATCACCTCTTCCAGTACACAATCTTTGTTGGAATCTTCAAGGTGAATGGCACTGTGCAGCGAGTTTAAATTCTCTCTGTAATGTCATAAAAGGCTTAATACAAGCATGGACAAATTTTCTTGGACTCTGGAAGCCAGCTTAAACATTTAGGAGTTGGCCACCAAGACCTTAGTCAGTCTGTCCCCCCCCCCCCCCCAAAAAACAAAAAGATGTATTGCAGTTCCTTTTTTAAGGGCCTGATCTACTGTCTTCCCATTTTCTATGGGAAAAGAAAGCTTAATAACTAAAGCTTTTTACGTGCCTTTGCGTAGTGCCAACAGAAGGCAGCAACACTTTTCCACCTCCCCCAATGAGTACGTTGTCAGCAGCATTTTGGTGACCTTTTAAAGCTGCATCTTAGGCAACTTCCTTTTTTGCTTCACATATTTGTATTTATTTATTTTATTTAGCATACATTTGTATACCGCTACTTCCAGCGATCAGTAGCAGGTTTGATTACATATTGGAAACTGTCAAATCAGGACAGAAAAATTTGAAGTATATACACGTTGATTTGTAGGGTAAGCACAACAGAAAAATTTGAAGTATATACACGTTGATTTGTAGGGTAAGCACAACACAGTAATGTTTGTTGTTTTTTTTTTTTTTGTAGAGAGGAGCAATAACTTGCATATGTACATTTTTACATAAATGCATCCCTGGCTCCCTGGGTGGGATATCTTAGACCACTTAGATTTAGATCAAATTGTACTGACTTTGAAATAGGTGAGTCTTGAGTTTTTTTCTAAAGTCTATTAGGTCCTTGATAGCTCGTAGTTCCGGCGGCAGTTGGTTCCAGAGTGTCGGTGCTGTGTAAGAGTATGCTCTGTTACTAGTACTGGCTTTGACAGATCTTATATCAGCTGGAACGTGGAGGGTGTTTGAGTTGATGGTTCTTCTGCTTCTGTTGGGAGGTTGTGAGCTGATTAGGGTGGAGAGAAAGGATGGAGCTATGTTATGCATGAGTTTGAACGTGGTTATTAGTGTTTTATATTTTATACGAGCTGCAATGGGGAGCCAGTGTAGCTCGATCAATACCGGTGTGATGTGCTCAGCAAGACTTTTTCTCATAATGATCCTAGCCGCTACATTTTGCGCCATTTGCAGAATGTTTAGGGTTTTCTTTGGTAGGCCCTGTAAAATGGTGTTGCAGTAGCCGAAATATGGCATGATGAGTGCTTGTGCAACAGACCTGAAGTCATGAGGTTCAATGATGCTCCGTAGTGGTTGTAGGACTCTTAGCTTGTGGAAGACAGCCCTGTTGGTTTTGCGGAGGTGTTTCTCCATCTTTAGGTCACTATCAAACGTTACCCCCAGATATTTTATTTCATTTTTTGTTTGGTATGTATTGTTGCACAAAGTGATTGTTGCAGGGGGGTCAAAATTTGTTTTTCTGGAGATATACATCACCTCAGTCTTCTTATGGTTGATCGCCATGTTGTTTTGCTGTAACCAGGTTTGCATCTCGCTTAGGCATGTTTCTAGTTGGATGTAGTTTGGGTTATCCACGTCAAGTTGTGTGTACAGCATAATATCGTCCGCATAAATGTGGTATTTGATTTTGTGCTGTTGGAAGATTTCGCAAAGTGGTTGCATATATACGTTGAAAAGGAGTGCGGAGAGAGCAGAGCCCTGTGATATGCCTTGAGTTTGTGGGAATGCCTCTGCTTTTTCGCTGTTGAACTGAACCTGTTGCATTCTGTTTGATATGTATGAAGAGAACCATTTTAGGGGGGTTCCCGATATTCCTATTGATTTAATTCTGTTTATAAGGGTTCCATGGTGAACTGTATCAAAAGCTGCTGAGATATCGATGAATATGAGTATAAACATTTTCTTTTTGTCTTCTAGGCCTTTGAAGAGGTTGTTAAGCAGTGCTATCAGTAGGGTTTCAACCCTATGATGTTGCCTGAAACCGTATTGTTGTTCATCTAGGGTTTCATTGTCGTTCAGGTGGTCTTGCAGTTGTAGTAGGACTGCCTTTTCAATGATCTTTGCTAGGAAGGATATGCTGGATATTGGGCGGTAGGATGCTGGGTCGGCCTTGTTGAGTGTTTTGTTTTTTAGAATAGGTCTTATGATAGATTTCTTAAGTTGTGTAGGCATGATTCCTTGTTGTAGTGATAGGTTTACTATATGCGAGACGTGATGTGCAATGTCTTGTTTCGTTGCCTTGACCCATGCGGCTGGGCAGGGATCTAGTGGGGAGGTGGTGGTGTTGATGTTTGTGATTATGTTAATAATTTGCTGATCATCAATTTTGTGAAAATTGCTCCATACCTAGTCTTGAATTGTGCTGGTCGCCATGTTGAGATGAGGCGCTGGGTGGGTTGCGTTCAAACACTGAGGGGGTTTTGTTCACCATATCACCATGGCCTGGTAATACGTGAAGAGGAAAACCAACGGAGGGCAAAAACCACGGCCAAACACTTAGATAAAATCAGGGGAACTTTATTGTGCCCCTGGTTTTATCTAAGTGTTTGGCCATGGTTTTTGCACTCCGGTGCTTTTCCTCTTTACTTGTTTTTTGCAGAAGGCCTTCCTCTCCTTCTTTCTGGTAATATGCGAAGCCCAAAAAAAAAATCTCATAGCTCCTGTACCTTGTCGTCACACTCAATTTCACAGTCCCCTCCCCACCCCCACTCCTGCTATTATCTAGTCTCTTTCTCTCTCATAGCCCCCCCCAGCCATCACCCTATATCTCTCTCTCTCATTGCCCCATCCCTATAGCCATCACCTGATATCGCTTAACATTCTTGTTACTATGCTGCCCATGACCAAGATCAGCTTTCTGTATGTAGTTAGAGATGCACGGTGAAAGAAGTTATACTGCTCTTGCTGCTTCTAGTCCCATGAGGGCCTCAATCCCCACCAGTATGAACCCTCCAAGTATCCCCCAAAGCCACCAAATGCCATATCCCCCAAAACACCCCTCCGTGTTAGTTCCCACATCCCTTCTTTACATGGTATGAATCTCACTGCGTACCCTAGATGCCAACAATGCAACACAGTCTCCCAAGATTTCCAAAAACTTAGCCTTCCTTGCTACAGATGAACTAGCTGACATATGCTCCATCATCATAAGATCATGAAGCAAATTCTGCCATGACCTGACAGATGGGGTCTCGGCTCTCACCAGACCTTCAAAATGGTCTGCTTACCTACCACACAAGTCTTAAGATACAAAAGCTGCTTGTCCTTACCCATTACCCTGATGGCCTCAGGACAATACGGTAGGACCCCCAGCGCTCGCTGATCCAAAAGCTGATCTGTCAACCCCCCCCCCCCCCCAATAGCCATGAACCCACCTCCAAAACATCTGGACCCCAGGGTAAGACCAAAACATATGACCCAAATGACCCATCGCCTGGTGGCATAATTTCAAGCAATAGTCTGAAGTCTCATAGCCCACCCTATGCGCTAGAACCTGGGGTATAAATCCATGAAGCAACACCTTCTATTGTATTTCCCACAGGTGCATACACGCCACCAGATTCAACACCTGGAAACATCCTGGATTAAATGCGTACTCCATAGTTCTGCAACTCAGCAGCCTGTTTACTCACAATACCTCCATAATCCCTAGCTGACTCAAGCAAAAGCAATTTCCAACATAGCAACAACACAGACATTTTGCTCCCAATCTTCCAGTTCAAAAAGCTGCTCCATCTGCTCCCCTTTCAAATTACCCTGATGCAAGGGTTGAAAATAATGATGTAACTGAAGATAAGCAAAGAAACGGTGAGCAACCATCTGATAATCCTGCCTCTACTTTTGAAAAGAATACACAACCCCACTACTGCCAAGCACAGAGAATAACTGTCCAAACAGTTCCAGGGACAGGTCCTGGACTCATCTAGAAAGACTCAAGGGAAGGATATTATCTGGTAAGTAAAATGTCACCTTCCATGTCATCCTGCTAGAACAGTCCAGACAAGTGGGAAATACCAAAGCTTCAACTGCATTGGGTGGGAAAAAGACACGGCAGTTTTCAAGACTTCTGAGCCAAAGGCTATGTCCGTCCAAGCATGGACATCCAAGCAGTAATGCTTGACAAAAGTGGAAAGTGATGCCATTTTGCGACCTGACAAATGTCTTTTCTTTGCTGCTTGCTCTCCCAGGAGGGATCGAGCTACAGCAGCAGCCAGACCTCCCCTCCTGCATCCTCAACCCAATCGGGGCACTCCGGCCGCATTAAAAGAAAGACTCCAGCTTCGGGGAAGCCCTTTTCTTCGCCGCGTGCTCTCCCAGGAGGTATCGAGCTACAGCAGCAGCCAGACCTCCCCTCCTGCATCCTCAGCCCAATCGGGGCGCTCCGGCTGCATTAAAAGAAAGACTCCAGCTTCGGGGAAGCCCTTTTCTTCACCGCATGCTCTTCCAGGAGGGATCGAGCTACAGCAGCAGCCAGACCTCCCCTCCTGCATCCTCCGCCCAATCGGGGCGCTCAGGCCGCATTAAAAGAAAGACTCAAGCAGGCGCACCCGTGCCTTGCGGGCCCGCGCCTGAGGGCCTCGCCAGAGGGCCCTTTGGCATGGCCCTTAGGCGGGGACCCTCAACAGAGTGATCACTGAACTGAAATATTATTCAGTTGTTCTTGTCCCGCTAGGACTGGTCCACATCCCCTCAAGATTCATCATCACATAGCCAAACTAAACTCTGTTCTGCTCTCTTGTTGGTAAAACGTGGTCTGTGAAAACAGGCTGGATATTATCACCTTTTTCCACTGGCAGAGTGTAGGAACTACACGGAAAAGATAAAAACAGACTTCCTCACTACGTTTGATCAAGCTTTGGTACAGAGATTGTAAGTTTACTTGAATGATATCTAAGCACTAATTTTGAAAAGTGGTAGACAATTATAGTAACCAACACTTTTCGCCACTAATTGCTCTGTTCTTGCCTGATAGAAACAAGGTTGCATTTCAAAGTATCTAATACGATCCACCACAATGTAGCTGTTGTATTGCTCTGTTCTTGCCTGAAAGAAACAAGATTGCTTTTCAAAGTATCTGATATGATCTACCTGACACAATATAGCTGTTTTAAATTTACTGAACTGCTGTTAAAGTAGAACTGAATCTAAACCTTAACCCTCATTCTGCCATAATTGAAGCTGCAGTATTTAGATTTCCTCTGTTGTCATCAACGGAATAACATATATTATTTGTATGCTCTTGACCTACTTATCATACTACATATAATACTATAACTGAGTCCTAACTTAATTCAAAATGAAACTGATAAGCATTACTATGCAAGTTCTATACGCTCTATGTATTTCTATGTGCCTTCTACTCTCATTCTGCACAGGTCTTCAAACACCATACCCACTTCTGGAACATGCTAGACTAGCTCACATACATATCATACCCTACCACTATAAACAAAAATATATTAACAACTACAACCCACATGCACATACCTATAAAAACCCTTACCCCTGGTACCCAGATAAACAGCTGAATAGGCTAATTCACATAAAATTAAAGCCACAAAATGAAATTAAAGAGCTAATTACACACACTCAAAGCCTAAAAATTATTCTTATCAATGTAAGATCTGTTAGAAACAAAATCCCTCTTATTACAGATCTCATCACTGATGAGAAACCAGATTATCTTTGCCTAACGGAGACATGGCTAACCAATTCTGATATAATCTTATTAAATCAAATAAAAGCAAAAGGATACTCTCTATTCAACTGTAACCGTAACCAAAAAAAAAAGGAGGAGGAGTTTTCATACTAGCAAAAGAAAGCTGGAACTGTTCCTCTACTATCTGTGAATCTATAGAAAACATTGATATATTAAAAATAGAGAACAGGAACTTAGCCATCTGCCTCTTCTACAGACCCCCTTCAGCAGATGTCCAAAACATAACAACTATTCTTGAAGCAACATGTAAGGCTTCAATAAACAAGCCACACATCATTCTGGGAGACTTCAATTTAGCAACTTCCAATAGCAAGCTACACTCAATTTTCCTAGAACCAATGGAAGATATGGGTTTTAAGCAAATAATCAACACCCCCACACACATCAAAGGAAACACCCTTGACCTAGTCTTCCTCCCTGTACATATGATTGAAATACCTCAACACACTCCTCCTATCATAACACAAATTCCTTGGTCTGACCATTTTATGATTCAATTTTCTATCCATATTCCCCTCACCTCCCCTAATCAACAAACCACAACACATCAAGGGCCAAGATTTTGTCCATTTGCACCAGAAGATTTCCTTGGTACAATTGTACCACAGCTAATTACAGATTCTCATAACATTGACAAAGCCATTGCTAATTGGAATACTGTAATAAAAACAGCTTCCAAACCATCACCCATCAAACATAACAAGTTCTATAAAAGAACATCAGAAAAATGGTACACGCATGAACTAGCATCAATTTAAAAAAAAAAACTACGTAAAATAGAGAATAAATGGCGAACAAAAAAAAACACCTGAACTTCGGGATTTATACTTTTAAACTCTTAATACTTACAGATTAGCAACTAATAATGCCAAAAAACAACATCACACACGATTTTATCTAAAGCTATTAACTGTCCAAGGGAACTATTTGAAATTGTAAAATCTTTATCTAAAGCCCCTACTACTAACCATCAACTAGTCCCTATCAACCTACAAGAACTAGCAAACTATTTTGCTAGCAAACTTAAACTATCCCCAATACCAATACCTGGATCCATAAATTCAACAAACAATAATAATACATGGAACTCCTTTCATATTATTGATAAAAATCAATTGCTCAATATAATATCTAAAATTAACATAACTACATCCATTCTTGATCCCTGCCCAGTTACCTGGATTAAGACAACAAAACAAGAACTTGCCCCTTTTATTTTAGACATAGTAAACAAATCCCTTCAGCAAGGTGTATTACCAAAGGAACTCCAAATCTCTGCAATCTGCCCGATCCTAAAGAATAAGGCTCTAAATGAAAATGACCCATCATCTTATCGCCCAATTGCCAGTATTCCTTTTCTGACCAAAATCATTGAAAAAGTTGTCCAACTTCAACTCCAAGATTATATAGATACTTCCGCCCCCCCTTGATGATCGCCAATACGGGTTCCGTCCATTCCACGGTGTTGAAACCCTACTATTTGCCCTCCTTGATACCCTCATTAAGGGCCTAGATAACACAAAACAAGCCTTCATCCTGGTATTCCTAGATATATCTGCTGCCTTTGACAGCGTAAACCATAACATACTCATTTCAAGACTCAGTCAGATAGGATTAAAGGAAACAACCCTAGAATGGTTCAAATCATACATATCGGACCGATCTCAATTTGTACAAATTAATCAAAAATCATCACCCCTTTTCCCTCAAGAACAAGGAATACCTCAGGGCTCTGCATTATCCGCCCTTCTATTCAACCTATATCTACAGCCAATATGTACCATATTTCAAAAATATAAGATAAACTACCATATATTGCCACCCACCCACTACCTGGACCTTAAGGGTTTCAGTAGGAGGTGGCCTTTGGTGCCCTTCAGGGTTGAGATTGTAGTTGTGTGTTCAAGTAGTTAAGGCAGGCAAAGAAATTTCTTTTTATGAGGTTTATTTCCCGCTTTGCAGTTCAAGTGCAAACAGACGCAAAAGAAGTTTTATAGCACAAAACAAGAGTAAGAAACCAAACTATACAAGGTTTGCACTGCTGGGCTAAATGTCCATTAGCTTCAGGATTCACATTCAATTGTCATGTGACTTCTCATTAACTGAAACAAACTCTGGCATAACAGCAAAACTCTTGATATCCAGACAAATATGCTTTAACTTATTCAGTTCTCAAACTTCTCAGCATGACCATCAGTAAGGTAACTTCTTGTTATATTTCTTCATATAACCTTTTAAAGCATTTAATTAATGTCCTTCTCAATAACACATGTTGAGCAATCCATTGCAATGTCTTGCTCTGTGGACGGCAGAGAAGAATCTAGAAGCATCTCCTCTTCACAGCTGTTTGTAGGCTGTGCTGAATTATAGGGAGAAACTGCCCTGCTCTCAAGGAATTCCCTGAAATCTTTGAGAAGTAATTCAGCCTGCGTCTTTCTTGGGCTAAGCTGGTATTTTCCTTCTCTTTCAGGTAAATGTTTGTTTAAGACCTTTATCTCATGATAATTAGCAATGCTGCTTTTGTTAGGACAACAGTTCAGTGTGTTAGAAGAATCCTTCCCCCACTTATCTCTGAACGTAAGTGCTGGGTTTAAAACTTCAGCTGGGTCTGGAGAGTTTCTAAACAGGGTTTTAAAAGTAGAACCATCAGGTTTCTCTTGGCTCACGTCTCTGCAATAAGACTCAACAGCTTTCTTTCTGTTAGCTTCTAAGCTATAGGCTTCAGCTGGCTTATGAGAGTATCTTGTGCTGCTTAAATACTTTTCAGGCTGCACCCAACTGCCACAGTATTGTCTGACTTTATTCTGGCTTTTAAAGTTAGCCTTCAAACTTTCTGGCTTCCCACTGTTATAGCTGCTAGCTGCTTCAACCCCACTCTGTACCTTGTGCTGAGGCTTTCTCCAGGAGAATTCTTTGTCCCTCTGCTTTCTGCTCCAAGATCCTGCTTGGTTCTCTAGAAGCGTGGGCTGTATCCTTGGGTCTCTCAGTGCTCTTGAATCCTTCTGCTCCCAGAAGTCTCTCACTGCCCCTGAGTCTCCCAGGTACTTGCTTCGTGAGTCCAAACTGCTCCTCTGTGGATCACAGCTGCCTAGTTGCTCTCTCTCCAACTCTTCCTGTTCTTCTCCGTATTCTCTTTCTCTTTCTACTTCTCCTCCTACTAACTCTAACTGTTTCTGACTGCTTAACAAGCTGCCCGTGTGTTGCACTGCCCGCCTCCTGCTTGGGCATGCCCAATCAGGGACTTGGCTTCTCTCCACCCCTAAGGTGAGGTGTGGTTCCTGATTAGCTACGTGTTTTTTTTCTCTCTGAAGAGAAAATCCTGCATTCTCTTGCAGTACCGGTTTTCTCCTCCAGATCTCTGTCTGTTTCCATAGCTTCATGAGAGGCTTCTACGTCACAATATATACTGATGACATTATGCTGTTCTCCTCAATCAATATAATTGATCCTAACTTTGACAAATTAGCAACCTGCCTCATGGAAGCTGAAAATTGGCTCAGATCAAACAATCTGAACATTAATTTCAAAAAAACGGAAATATTAATCACTACAAGAAACACCAATTATACGCCACCAACTGACATCAAACTTCTGAATTTTACCCTACCAGTTAAAGAAGAGATTAAATACCTAGGAGTTACCCTTGACAAGACACTTAGTTTTACCACCCATATTAAGAAAATAACCAAAACAATTTATTACAAGCTTCGTTCCATTCAACAACTGAGGCCCCTTCTAGATAATGAAGATTTCAGAACTATAACCCAGGCTTTAATAACCCCCCACTTTGACTATTGTAATGGTATCCTTCAAGGAGTAACAAAAAAGAACCTAAAAACTCTACAAATGGCCCAAAACGTTACTGCAAGGATAATTTCTAAAGCCAAGCTAACTGACCGCATTACCCCGATTCTCTTCTCTCTACATTGGTTACCTATCTATAGCAGGATTCAATATAAAATCTTATTGACCACCTTCAAATTAATTAATGAGATTGCCCCATCATATCTATCCAAACTGATTCATAACCCCCCAGAAAATAGAATAAGACGAAGAAGGAACCTTAATACAATCTTAGTACCTGACTGTATAAGAAAGACAAAACATACAACAAGTGTCAGCGCTTTCTCATTTGTAGCACCAAACACAGGGCATACCACAAGGCTCAGCACTATCCTCGCTTCTTTTCAACGTGTACATGAAACCAATCTGTGATATATTCAAAAAGCATAAAATCCACTACCACATTTACGCTGATGATATTATGCTGTACACTCAACTCGACGCAAGCAACCCAAACTACTCACAGCTAGAAGAATGCATAAAAGAGATGCAAACATGGCTCCAACGAAACAACATGGCCATAAACCATACAAAACCGAAGTCATGTTCATCTCAAGAAAACCAGAGTTCAACCCACCAGCTACAATCTCCCTATGCGAAAATACCTATCAAACAAAGAATGAAATAAAGTACCTCGGAGTAACACTCGATAGTGAACTAAAGATGGTAAAACACCTCCACTTAGTAAACAGGGCCATTTTTCACAAACTTAGGGTTATACAGCCTCTAAGGAACATCATTGAAGCCACCGATTTTAGGACAGTAGCCCAAGCCCTCATCATACCCCATTTTGATTACAGTAACGCAATTTTACAGGGCTTTCCAAAGAAAACCCTAAGCATCCTCCAGATGGCACAGAACGTCGCGGCCAGAATCATCACGAAAACAGGCGTTGCTGAACACATCACTCCAGTTCTAGTCGAACTACACTGGCTCCCCATCGTAGCCCGCATAAAATACAAAACCCTAGTAACCACATTTAAACACATCCACAACCTGGCACCAACCTTCCTCGCTAACCTAATCAACTTGCAACCCGCTAACAGAAACAGGCGAACCACCAACATAAACAACCTACATGTACCAATAAGTATAAGATCAGTTAAAACAGCCATAAGCAACAGGGCATTCTCCTATACTGCCCCCACACTCTGGAACCAACTCCCTCCTGAGCTGCGCTCAATCGATGATCTGATGGTCTTCAGAAAAAAACTAAAGACGTACTTATTTCAACAGGCCTACAACATCTCCTGAACAGTAAGGCATCTCAACCAATACCTACAAAACCAAAATGTAGTCAAGTGTAAAGTATACTTAGGTACCAAAATGTAATCAAGTGTAAATTGTATATATGTAAATCTCCCTCTCCCCCCCTCCCAACTGTGTGTTGTGCATATCCCATGAATCTTGTTGCACATACTGTGAATATGCTTGTCTTTGTTCTGTCAACCTTAGTTTATAATCTTGTAAATCACGCTGTAATACTTGAAATTTTGTCATTGATCCGACATTTCCCCGTTTCGCATAATCAAACCGCTCCTGATCGCTGGAAGTAGCGGTATACAAATATACGCTAAATAAAATAAAATAAAAATAAATTATGGAATAACCTCCCTGATCAACTTAGAGAGATAAAAGATTTACAAAAATTCCGAAAAGATCTAAAAACGTATCTTTTCACGCAACACTACTCCAATACAGATTGTGACCTGGATAAGTCCTCCCATCCTCCATAACTCAGTATGTTTACAACCTCTCAAATAGATACTCCTCATCTTCGATAACTGAACTAATGACGAATCATTATATAATTTGTAAAAACTATGTAATTACTTGTAAATAGTTCTAGACACTGTTATACTACCTGTATATAGTTGATCTCAGTTCTATGTATCAGTTTCATAATACTTCATTGTTCCATGTATTTCGATAATGTTTGATGTAAACCGCCACTGATCTTTGGAATTGGTGGTATATAAAAGTTTTGCAAATAAAATAAATAAATAAATGTCTGAGGTGGCGATTGAGCTATGCTCTGCCAATGAGGATACTTGCAACAGATACGCTGAGTCCATGGCCTCTTTGATCCAGAGCTGCAGAATAGAATTGGCAGCCACATCACCTTTACATGATTCCACAGACAGCACAAATAGAGAGTCTGGCTTGTGAAAGGAGTTAGTAAGCTTCAGAGACCAGAGCAGCACTTTCCAGATATCCACCAGGCATAGGTGTTTGGTTCTTCCCATGACATTTGTCCCTGGTAAAGGAGGACAGACAGACCAACTGATTCACATGGAAGGAAGACACCACCTTGGGTAAGAAGGAATGGATGCGTTGAATATACACTTCCTCTTCTGAGAATGACATGTAAAGGTCCCTGCAGGATAAATCTTGCAGCTTGGAAACAGGCCTTACTGAGCAGAGTGCGACCACAAAGACAGTCTTAAGGGTGAGATCTTTAAGTGTGGCCCACTTCAGTGGCTCAAAGTGCTCTGACATTAGCACCCAGAGCACCAGGCAGAGATCCCACTATGGAATGACTAAACATAGGGAAGGATGCAGGTGACGTAACTCCTGAAGGAAACAAGACATATAACATAAGATATGCCATAATGGGTCAGAATAAGGATCCATCAAGCCCAGTATCCTGATTCCAGCAGTGCCCAATCCACATCGCAGGTACCTGTCAGGATCTCAAAAGGTAAACAGATTCATGCTGCTTGTCCCAGAGGTAAGAAATGGATTTTCTCAGTCCTCTCTAATAATGGTTTATAGATTTTTCTCCAGGTACTCGTCCAACCCTCTTTAAAACCCAACTACACTAACATCTTTTACTGCATCCCCTGGTAATAAATTCCACTGTTTGATTATGCATTGAGTGGAAAAATATTTTTTATGATTAGTCTTAAATGTGCTACATTGTAGCTTCACTGCTTGTCCCCTAGTCTTTCGACTTTTGGAAGGAGTAAACAACCGATCTACCTTTACCTGTACCACTCCACTCATTTTATGGACCTCCATCATATCTCCCCTCAGCCATCTCTTTTCCAAGTTGAAGAGCCCTAACTATTTAAGCCTTTCCTCAAAGGGATATCCTCCCATCCCCCTTTATCAATTTGGTGGCCCTTCTCTGTACCTTTTCTAATTCTGCTATATCCTTTTTAAGATATGGCAACCAAAATTGTATACAATATTTAAGGTGCAGTTGCACCATGGAGTGATACAGAGGCATTATAATATCCTTGGTGGTATTCTCCATTCATTTCCATATGATTCCTAGCATTCTATTTGCTTTCTTGGCAAGGGCTGCACACATTGTATTATCTACGATGACGCCCAGACTGGGTATAGAGAGAGAAAAGGAGTGGAACCAAGACAGATCCTTGGGGTACACCAACTGAGAGCGGGATAGCAGCAGAGGAGGATCCACCAGAACAAACACTGAAAGAGTGATGGGAGAAATAAGAGGAGAACCAGGATAGTACAGAGACCTTAAAACCAAGCAAGGACAGGGTATCAAGGAGAAGGTTGTGGTCAACAGTGTCAAAAACAGCAGAGAGGTCAAGAAGGATGAGGACTGAGTAACGGCCCTTGGATTTTGCCAGGAACAAGTCACTGGAGACTTTGGCAAGAGACGTTTCAGTAGAATGCAAAGGACGAAAGCCAGATTGTAAAGGATCCAGGAGGGCTTGAGAGAAGAAAAAGTCAAGGCAATGGTGGTGAATTGCCCGTTCAAGTAGTTTAGAAATGAAGGAGGGTTGATAGATAGAAGGACAGGTAGGATCAAGTGAGGGTTTCTTGAGGAGAGATATAACTACAGCACATTTGAAGACTACAGGGACAGTTGCAGTGGAGAGCGATAGGTTGAGAATATGAGAGATGGAAGGGACAACAGTGAAGGAGATGGGGCTGAGGAGACGGGTGGGGATAGGATCAGAGAAGCAGGTAGTGGTTTTGGAGGAGGAAAGAAGGTGTGCAGTTTCCTCCTCAGAGATCATAGAAAAGGAAGAAAGGGTAGCAGAGGTACAGCAGCTATGGGAGCCACTCTATCAACAAGGAGCCGCCTGACTGACGACCAAACAGTTTAGGTCAACTATCCAGAGGGTTGTCATGAGTCGACACAGACTCGATGGCACTTAACAACATGCATACAAAAAAATTAAACAGTTGCAGGAGGGTTAGGTTTTTGGGGTGAAGAGCAGTTGTAAATGAAATATATATGTGAACAATTTAAAAAGCAGTACACCAAAAGCTAGAGAATTATTTGTAATCCATGTGTGTATGTATGTATTTATTTCTGTTGCATGTTCTGTGTCTGCTGTACATGTAAGAACATATGATTTATTTATTTAAAGCTTTTATATACCATCTTTAACATAAGTTATGCAAAATGGTTTACAATTAAAACAGTAAAAGTTAGAATCCCACAGAAAATAGACAGTTATCGATAAGAAATCCCTAATCTTCCTCTCATTTCCAATCATGTATTCAGCATTTACTTAGTCCTTTTAACCAACATGAATGAAAACATCTTCAAACCTTTTCTAAAGGCCATCAGATTACTTTCCTCTTTTAAAGGACCAGGCGAGGCATTCCATTGCTGTGGCCCTACAACACTGAAAGCCTTCACTCTCCAAGATACCAATCGGATATAAGGGACCCTCTGGAATCTCCAATAGACTTCCCTGTGAAGAGCACAGCAATCTACCTAGTATATATGTCTGAAGTTTCTTTTGTAAATATTGTGGTATACCTAATTTAATGGATTTAAAAACAATTACTAACAGCTTAAAGTAAAGTGTAGTTACTCACCTGTAGCAGCTATTCTCCAGGATCAGCAGGAATCAGTCACTGACGGAACCCATGCAGGGACACTTCCCAGCTTCCAAAGGAAGCTTTTGGAAGGTGCTCTATGCATGCGTGCCGGTCTTCCAAAACCACGGGAGGAGGGATAGTAATGAGGACCGATTCCTGCTGATCCCGGACAACACCTGCTACAGGTGAGTAAAGAGAAATTAGACTTACCTGCTAATTGTTGTTCCTTGAAGAACTCCAGTCCAGTCCCGCACCTTTGGGTAGGGCACCTCCTCCAGCAGCTTGGAGACCGAGCGTGTCATCTTTTTGATGACACTAGTATACATATGCAGCTGGCACCGCCCACCAGTCCCAGTACCTATTGACAAAACAGACTCAGAGGAGCAACAAATAAGTAGTAAAACATGCAACAAACACTTATACATTTAAATAAACAAGTACCCCCTCCATCCCCTGGAAAGGATACCCCGTCCCCTCCTCCAGGATGGGGAGGCCTATCTGTTGAGTGCTTGAGCAACTCCAACCAGCGGGAAGCGAGCAATCGACAGCGCTTCTGGTCCACCCCTCCCCCAAACACTGATTACACAACCCTCCCCGGCTTCTCCTGGCCACTTCCTCTACGAAGGGAACCAGCTTCAGGGGCAGGTGTGCATAGATTATCACAGAAAGCACTCAGGGAGGGTTCCGGGACTGGACTGGAGTTCCTCAAGGAACAACAATTCACAGGTAAGTCTAATTTCTGTTTCCTTATCGTCCCTCCAGTCCAGTCCCGCACCTCTGGGATGTATCAGAGCAGTTAAACTAATGGGAGGGACCCGCACAACCAGCCTGAAGCACTGCCGAGCTGAAACGAGCGTCCCCCGCCGCCTGGACATCCAGGCGAAAATGTTCAAATAAAGTATGCCACTCTACAGATCTCCACCGGTGGATCTAAACTACACTCTGCTCACGAGGCTGCCTGAGCCCTCGTGGAATGCGTCTGCAACCCCGCCGGCACTGCTTTACACTTCAAGATGTATGCAGGCGTGATTGCCTCACTGATCCATCTGGAAATGGAGGCTTAGCTGCCATTTCACTTTTGCATGACCTGCCAAACAGAACCAACAGACAATCCGATCTCTAAAAGGATGAAGCCCTTTTCACGTACCTTCGCCTCCAAGTGGCACAGCTGTGGAGTGGCAGAGCCCATGTCCGTTCTTGCCCACATTCGAGCTCGCCAGAGCCGTTAAGAAAACGGCCCGATTTACATGAAATGCTCACACCACCTTGGGCAAAAATGAAGGTACCGGGCACAGGACCACTTTCTCCTTGGAGAAGGAAAGGAATGGCTCATAGCATGACAGGGTCCGAAGCTCCGAAATCCTGTGTGCCGAGCAAATCACAACCAGGAATACCATTTTCAGAGTCAAATCTTTTAGGAAAGCTCGACTCAATGACTCAAAGGGTTCCCCAGACATCACCGTCAGCACCAGATTGAGATTCCAAGGCGGTACCACTGCCCTCTTTGACAGATGGAGGTGGGTCAACGCCCCTAGAAAGCTCAGTCAGTCTGGGTGTATACCCAATGGCACCCTGTGGGCTTTCCCGTGATAACTGGACATCGCCGCCAGTTGCACCCTCAAGGAATTGGCAGCTAGACCCTTATCAAAACAGGATTGCAAGAACGCCAAGATGTCTGGGACGGAGGCAGTGGAAGGGCGCGCCTGCCTCTCTCCGCACCATGATTCAAAGATGCGCCCTACGCAGATGCACGCCAGGTTCATAGACCACCTCTGGGCCTGTAGCAAGGTTGCTATCCCCGAGCCTGATTATCCTTTCTTCTTCAACTTCGCCCTTTCAAGAGTCATGCTGTAAGCAATAATTGATCCACCTGGGGCATACAAAGCGGCTCCTGTGACAAGAGGTCCTTCCAACCGGAAGCCACCACAGTCAATCCGCCAGTATCCGAATCAGGTCAGCATACCACTGGCACCTCGGCCAATCTGGTGCTACCAGAATTACAAATCCCCGGTGCACCTCTAGCCATTGCACTTACTGGCCTATGAGCGCCCAAGGGGAAAACCAGAGAAGACCTTCTTTGAGCCACTGCTAAATTAGAGCATCCAGGCCCTTGGACTTCTCTCTTCTTCTGCTGTAAACCTGGCAGGCCTTGGCCGACTCGAACATTGCCATTAGGTCCATGACAGTTGTGCCCCATCGGCGAACCACCTACTCAAACACCTCCTGATTCAGCTGCCACTCTCTGGGGTCCATGTGCACTCGGCTGAGATAGGAGTTGACAGTGTGACGGCAGCCTGCTATGTGCGCCACCGATAACACCTGGAAACAAATCGCTGCCCATCCGAACAGCTTTTTGGCATCCTCCTCCAGGGCTGCGCTGCCTGTGCTTCCTTGCCGGTTGATGCAAGCCACTGTGGTCGCATTGTCCGAGGGACAACCTTCCCCTGCAACCATGGTTCGAAACTTTCTAGCACCAAGGTCACCGCTCGCATCTCAAGCCTGTTGATCAACCACAGGGCCTACTGCGGACTCTTGTCCCTGAACAAAGCGTCCTTCGCAATGGGCTCTCCAACCTGACAGGCTGGCATCGGTCATCAGAGGAACCCACACTGGGGACTCCTTCCAGGCTCTCCACATGCAGCCATCAACTGAGGGCTCTCCTGGCGCTCCGTGGGCAGGGGAGTACTTGGGACAGGGGCTGACTCTGATGGGACCATCGACTGAGCAGAGCCTTCTGAAGTGGTTGCATGTGCGCCCTTGCCCATGGGACTAGCTCAAGAGTGTCCGCCATGGTCCCCAGAACCAGCAGATGCTGCACACTGTGATGGTCTTGCCATCTTCAGGATCTGCCGTAACCACTGTCATAGCTCCTACGCCTGGCGAACCGGCGGGAAAATCCTGCCCATGCAGGTATCAAAGCATGTTCTCAAATACTCTATCGCTTGGGCTGGCTGTAAATGACTCTTGGCCAGGTTGACCCCAACCGAGACTTTGAAGGAACTCTCCCACCCGCGCTGTTGCTCTTTTCGCTATCGTCCCTGGACTTCACCTGGACCAGCCAATTGTCTAGATGCGGGTGGACTAGAACCCCTTCCTTGTGGAGAGTTGCCACCGCCACCACCACCAAGACCTTGGTAAAGGTATGAGGGGTGGTTCCAAGACCGAAGGGCAATGCTCGAAACTTGAAATGGCCCCTTGGCACCGCAAAGCGGAGAAACTGCCTATGTTCTGGATAGATGGGAACGTGCAGATATGCCTCTGCGAGATCGAGTCTCGCCGAAAATCTCCGCTTCCTACTGCCATTATTACTGTGAAAATGCGGTACCCGGAGACCGTAGTTCATGCCCTCGAAGTCGAGAATTGGGCGAAAGTAACCTTCCATTTGGGCACCACGAAATACATGAAGCATCGACTGCAAACGTACTGGTCTCATGGAACCAGTTCCATGGCTCTCAGCTGCAGGAGACAAGTCAAGGTCTCTTCGACTGCTGCCAACACCACTGCGCCCACTTTGGGTGATCAAAGGAGCTCATTCTTGCTCTGGCAGCGGGTATAGGCATGTCATGGATTGCACCACTTTAAGACCAACCTCCGGCAGATCCCAATCATCCAGGATCATCTGTCCTACTACTCCATGTACTGGTAAAACTTTCTGTGATTTCCGTACTGCTTGGAACAGCGGATCCTACAGAGCCTCTTCCTCTGTCAGGAGGTTAGCAGGTATATTCAGGGCCTTGAGGGTCTCCAAGTTACACATAGAATGTGAGCCCTTTGGGGATGAGGAATTGTATCAGTATCCGCTTGTAGTGATTGTAAACCTCCCTAATGGCCTTAGGTCTGGGCAGTATATTGAGAAATTGCATAAACATAAGCATAAAGATGAGCACTGGTAGCTCCTCATGGCGGAAAACCCAAACAATCCACGCCTGATCCTCCTGTTCTAGGTTCTCTCCTTCTTCCAACTCCTCCTGCAGATCTAGATCCATGTCAAGGTCTTCCCCATCCAGCCCCTCCGACAATGGCAATTGTTGCCACTCCTCTAAGCCTCTAGCCCGCTTAGACGCCACTGCTCCTAACTTGTGCTCTTTTGTGCCTGACATCCTCTTAGCTCTGTGTTCCGAGGCTGAGGAGCCACTTGGTAGGCAAAACGCCTTCTGCAAAAGTAAGAAAAACTCTGGTGAGAACTCCTCTAGGAGCCCTACTGCTCCCTGGGCTCAAGGGGTGGATGGTCCGGGCATCGTGCAGAGACTGGGGGCCAGATCCACTAAAGGTAACATGGTGCCCCCCGCCCCCAGGGTCTCTTGCAACCGGGAGGGACTCTCCTGCCTCATTTCATCCTGCAGGTCCTGCTCCCATGACAGCCTTTTGTGTGCAGTTTAGGCAGAAGCCTGCTTCTGAGACCACACCACATCGGGGACTGCATATCTTGAGGATTTTTAGATTGCGCTGCAGTGTTGTATCTTAAAGATATGAAATGGACCTTGCCCTGATCCAATCAAACTAACATGTTCTCCAAGTAAAGTTTACATTTTTTTTCTAATACTACAAATGGCTATAAGGGAGTACAGCTTCCCTTACAAGCAATATTACAGATTTAATAGGTACATAATCTGGGCTAAGCGACAAGAAATGATCATGTCAGGTTACTCACTGACCATGGATAGATGGAAGGATTTCATTTGCGTCCAATCCACTGACTGACTATCTTTCAAAATTACACACATTTCTTGTATGCAGGTACTTCCTGTTTTCCAGAGCTGTAGCTGCTACAAACCTATATGCAGCTCCTCTTTTTTTTTTTTTTTAACACCTATCTTTATTTCTGTCTCTGACTTTTTATCAGACCCTTCTCAGCAAAAAGCAACAATGTTTCAACCAAGTGACAGTTACATCACCTGACCCAGCACAACAGTCCTCTGAAAATCCGCCCAGCAACAACAATGGCCTATCTGATTAGGCCTTTCCCACATGTCTGCATCAAATCATTGTGCAATGAATCAGTTTTGAGCTGTATAACACAAGGAATGCTTAAGGATTAGGTGGGGTTCACGCCCCTTGATACCATCCTATACCAGGCACTGTGGTTTGGCCAGCATGTTGGGAAGGGCTGGGGGCACTTCCCAGGACTGCCATCAATTTGTATCCGGGTAGGTAAAAGGATCCCCAGCACAGTGCACCTCCACAGGCACAGGTACAGAGCACAAGAGTACTTGAACTAAAATAAAATAAAACCAAACCAAAATCTAATTAACTGAAACTGAAATTAAAAAGAAACTGCAAATGGCCTCCTAGAAAGAGGCTGCTCTGTCCTGCTTTATTCTCCGGTGGCTGCCTCTCCCAGGCACCCAAAATACAGCAGGGAGTTAAACACATGAGGGTCTGAATAAGAAGAAATCACGCCTAAATGCAGCAGGGGGCGTTTCCCCACACTGCTGCAGGCTCCCAAATACGCGGCTGCAGGCCGCTCTTTGTCTCCTCGTGTTCTGGCATTGTTTAGGGGTTCCTGCTGTCCTCCCCCCGCCACTCTTACCTCGGAGCCTCTTTGCTGCATGGCTTTTCTACTCCTCGCGCTCAGCCTTCCTTCCTGGCGTCGGCGCTAGGAGGGTGACTCGGGGCTGCCAGCTTTCACTCCTGTCAAGCAACTGCAGCCCCTGCAGCGGCTCCTCACCCGATAATGGGTTCTGGAGCAACCAGAAGTCTCGGACTGAGGAAGGCCCACACAGAACCCCCCCCCCCCCCCAAAATCCTGGGGTGAGAGGGGGAAGGAGGAATATCCTCCCCTCAGCCTTGTTGTCCCCCGGGTTCTCTCTGTTCCTTATGATTTTTTTTTTACACTTCTGCCTTTAAAAACAAAGAAACCTGCACCTTATCAGGGGAAATAAAAGCAAACTCTAACTAAACCTATCTCCTTAGTTGTCTCTTCATTGCATCCAGCACCCTGGCTCACAACCTCCTCCAGCTGCTTGGAGACTGAGCTTACTGGGGCTGGTGGGCGGTTTCAGCTGCATATGTACATAGTGTCATCAAAAAGATGACATACTCAGTCTCCAAGCTGCTGGAGGAGGTGCACTACCCAGAGGTGCGGGACTGGACTGGAGGAACGATAAGGAACTATACTTTCTCCGGGACAAAGCAGGAAGTTTTTGGGGTGAAGAGCAGTTGTAAATGAAATATATATGTGAACAATTTAAAAAGCAGTATACTAAAAGCTAGAGAATTATTTGTAATCCATGTGTGTGTATGTATGTATGTATTTCTGTTGCATGTTCTGTGTCTGCTGTACGTGCAAGAACATATGATTTATTTATTTAAAGCTTTTATATACCATCTTTAACATAAGTTATGCAAAATGGTTTACAATTAAAACAACAACAGTAAAAGTTAGAATCCCACAGAAAATAGACAGTTATTGAGATAAGAAATCCCTAATCTTCCTTTCATTTCCAATCATGTACTCAGCATTTACTTAGCCCTTTTAACCAACCCTGGGGAATTAAAACATCTTTAACCCTTTTCTAAAGGCCATCAGACTAGTTTCCTATTTTAAAAGGACCAGGTGAGGCATTCCATTGCTGTGGCCCTACAACACTGAAAGCCTTCGCTCTCCAAGATACCTATTGGATATAAGGGACCCCCTGGAATCTCCAATAGACTTCCCTGTGAAGAGCACAGCAATCTACCTAGTATATATGTCTGAAGTTTCTTTTGTAAATATTGTGGTTTACCTAATTTAATTGCTTTAAAAACAATTACTAACAGCTTAAAATAACACGTAGTTACTCACCTGTAGCAGGTGTCTTCCAGGATCAGCAGGAATCAGTCCTTATATATGGGTGACGTCCCTGAAGGATGACGTTAGCAAAGTCGAGGTGAGGAATAACTAGAGCCTGGAAGATTGATAGGAAATCAGGGAAGTCCAGTAGTGGTCGGAGATGGTGTAGTGATCTGATTTTGTGATAAATCGCTTTTGAGGTGTTTTTGATATGTGCTGAAATGTCTAGCCTCTGGTCAAGGGTAATACCTAGGTAGCGAATTGTGGGTTTTGCCTTAAGTTCTGTGTTGTTGACTTGTAGTGAGGAAGGTGGAGTGAACTTCTGGTTTCTCGTGATGAAGAGAACATCTGTTTTGGTGTGGTTAATTCGTAGATTTTGAGAGAGAAGCCAGTCTGCCACTGCTTCAAAGCATCTTAATAATTGGGAGAAGTCAGGATGATCAGTCTGGAAGGGTGTGTAAATGAGGATGTCGTCTGCATAGGCTAGGCATTGGACATTGAATGATCGAATTAATGCACAGATGGGCTGCATGTAGATGTTGAACATCAGTGCAGATAGGGATGAGCCTTGAGGTACGCCTTGTTTCAGTGGAAATGGTTCTGAGGTCGTGGATCCAGTTCTGACTTGTATACTTTCTATATACTTTACTTTCTCCGGGACCAAGCAGGAAGTCAGTCCTCACATATGGGACTCCCAAGCTACAGGCTACCAAAAAAGCCTGTAAAAAGCTCAACAGAGCAACCAGAAAAACAAACAGAGAACAATCAGCATGAGCAATCGCTGAGAGGTTCTGAGAGTCAACATCCAGCAGGGACATCAAGATCAGATCGACTCTACTGTAGCCTAGACAGCAGCAGGGCCAGTGGGAAGTTGTTATTTCAATTCATAAAGAGATGCTGGAGTACGGCCTGGCCAAAGTCGCTGTCATGCCAGGAATCTCCATCCAGACAATAATGGGCCGTAAAGGTGTGGACTGAAGACCACGCAGTAGTCCTACAGATCTCCTCTGAGGAGGGGTAATGCAAGTTGGCTCCTGAAGCAGCCATAGCACAGACAGACGTGAGCCGTGACATGCCATTCCAACGTCAGCCCAGCCTGAGCATAAGAGAAAGAGATGCAGTCCACCACCCAAATGGACAGGGTGCATTTAGACACCGCCACCCCTAACTTATTGGGGTCAAAGGAGACAAAGAGCTGAGAGGAGCAGCAATGGGCTTTCTTACAGTCCAAAGTGTGCAACGAGGCCTCAGTTCTGTTGGCATGAGGTCTTGGGAAGAAGGTGGGTAACACCATCGACTGATTGAGATGAAAAGCAGAAACTACCTTAGGAAGGAATTTTGTGTGAGTTCAGAGAACCACCCTGTTCTTATGAAACCTGGTGTACAGTGGGTGCACCACCAGTGCTTGCAATTTGCTGACTCTGCATGCAGAAGTGCCACCAGAAAAAAAGACTTTCCAGGTAAGGAATCTGACCAGGCAGGGGCTAAGCGGCTCAAAGGGGGGTGCGAGGAGCTGCCCAAGCACCACATTAAGGTCCCATGCCACTGGGGGTAATGTAATGGGGAGTGAGATAATAGGAGGCCCTGCAGAAAGTGACCCACCAAGGGGTGAGCAAAGATCAGTTGATTAGCTATGGGCTGATGATAAGCAGCTACAGCACTGAGGTGCACTCCGACCGAGTTGGTCGTTAGACCAGAGTCTGACAGGTGCTGAAGATAAGACAAAACTGACTCCACAGAGCAAGAGAAAGGGTCCAGAGACTTGTTCTCACTTCATACGGAGAACCTGCACCACTTGAAGGTGCAAGTATGTTTCGTCGAGTCCTTGAGCGAGGCAAGAAGGATGTTTTCCACCAAGAAGCAGAGTCCTGTCGTCCTGCAAGATCACGTCCAGGGCACAGCCCAGTCTGAGCGGTTACCACTGAGACACTTGGAGGAGGAGTGGAAACCAGGGTGCCTGGGTCAGTGCATCGCAATAAGGATCATGGTAGCACCATCTGCCTGCAACTTGAAATGGTCTTGGCCACCAGAGGAGTTAGTGGGTAGGCATAGAGAAGACCCTCACTCCAGTCCAGAAGAAAAGAATTGGGAGCCAAGCGATTCTGGCATGGCACGGCACTCTGGAGCAAAATAGCGGAAGCCGGGTGTTGCAGGGAGTGGCAAAGAGGTCTATGGACAACGTGCCCCACATTTGGAAGATACGGTTAGCAACCTGCCTGTTCAGAGTCATGCCACCCTGTTTGTTGAGAAAGAACATGGCCACCTGGCTGTCCGTCTGTATGAAGATGACCTGGTGGGAAAGTTGTTGCTGAAACATTCAGAGAGCATTGGCAATGGCCCGAAGCTCCAGGAAGTTGATATGATGGTGGCTTTCCCCCCCACAGTCCATAGGTCCTGTGTGGACAGGCCATTCAAATGTGCCCCACAACTGAGTTTGGAGGCATCAGACATTAGGACTTGCTGGTATGACAGGGCCTGGAAGGGAAGCCCCATAAGCAGGTGAGTGGGTGCTGCCACCAGGACAGGGATTCGTAGAGGGGCAGAATCACTGTGACCCCGTCAGAAAGATGTCCTGTCACCTGATGCCACTGTGTGTAGAGATGCATCTGAAGTTGGACTGAGGGCGTAACATGGACTGTGAAGGCCCTGTGGCCCAGGAGGTGCAGTATCAGTGAACTGTGACAACTGGGCAACACTGGACGTCCCTCACCAAGGTGACTAAGCATTGGGCAGGAAGGAATGCTCAAGCCAGTGTGGTATCGAAGAGAGCCCCAATGAACTCAAAGCATTGAGAGGGTTGCAGGTAGGACTTTGGGTAGGTGATGACAAAGTCCAGCTGTTCCAGCACCTGAATGGTGTGTTATACAGACTGCTGGACCTCATCCAGTGTCCCATCCCTGACGAAGTAGTCATCCAGATAGAGGAAGACAAAGATTCTCAGGATCCAGAGGAAGGTGGCAACAACTGCAAGACAGTCAGTGAAGACCCTTGGGGCAGAGGTAAGGCCAAAGGGCAGAAGGCTGTACTGATAGTGCCGTCAACTGAGCATAAAGCGAAGGTACTGATGGTGCAGGGGGTGGATGAGGATGTGCACATAGGCATCTTTGAGATCCAAGGAGCACAGCCAATCTTCCTGTTGAAGGCAGGGCAGCAACTTTCCAAGGGATACCATTTTGAACTTTTCTTTCACTAGGAAGCAATTGAGATTATGGAGATCCAGGATGGGTCGGAACCCACTTGTTTTCTAGGGGATCAGGAAGTAACGGGCATAAATAACCTGTCCTGTGGTTGGGATGGTGGAACAGCTTCCACTGCCTGTTCGGCCAGGAGGGCTGGACCTCCAGTTGGAGTAGTTTGCATTGGTGACGCTTGAGAGGGTACTCCCCTGGAAAGAAGGTGGGGGAATCTGCTCAAAGCGGAGCAGGAAACCCTCGTGGACTACTTGCAGTGCCCAGGGATCAGCTGTTATGCTGAGCCACCAGTGGGCAAAGTGTATCAACCATCCTCCCAACTGTAGCAGAGCGGAGGCTTGGAGGGGAAAACAGGCCATGCTCTGAAGCCAGGAGTCAAAAATGCCCGCCTGGCTGGGGCTGAGGTGCTGGTTGAGACTTTGGGGCTTTTGGCTTGTGCTGCTGCCTCTGGTTTTGACCCTTGGCCTGTTGCCCCTGTTGGGGTGGATGGTACGAATAATATGGGGCATAAGTACCATAGGCCTTTTTCTTCTTAGGGTAAAAGGACTTGTTCCTTGCCGTTTTTCTCCTGGAAGGGTCAGCAGTATTTCTCAAAAGCCTGTTCATGGTGACTTGCTGTTTCCAACTCTGCAGCCTTCTCCACCATGGATTTGCCAAAGAGGTTCTCTCCCCGGCATTGGACATCAGTCAACTTGTCCTGAATCTATTATTTTAAGCCCAGGCAGTGGGCACTGGTGCCCACCGCAGTTACCCTGGCCACAGACTCAAACTAGTCATAGGACGTCCGGTGATGTACTTGGAGCACTCCTTCATTTTGCTCACCAGGCTCCAGAAGCACTCAAAGTGCTCTCCTGATAGACCAGTCGAGTACCCGGCAAGATTCCCTGCCAGGTCACACAGGTACATGCCTATGTATAACTGGTATGTTTGGATCTGAGCCACCAGCATCAAGCCCTGGTAGCACTTTCTCCCAAAGCCATCCATGGTGTGGGCCTTCCTACCTGAGGGCACCGAGGAGTGGGTCTTGGAACTTTTAATCCAGCACATGGCTGATTCCACCACCATGAAGTTGTGCCTTTTAAAACCCAGGACTCTTGCACACTCGATAAATGGAATCAAGGCAGTGGCTTACTGTTGGCACAGTGAGAGGTGTTTCCCTCATCCTAAAAAGAAGCCATTCCAGGATCAGGTGAATCAGAACTGTAATGGCCTAACTACATGAAGGCCATTTGCCAAGAAGGCAAAACATTGTCTGGGCCGAGACGGCACTGCGGCACCACACTTTGTATGCCAGAGACACGAGGCGGTCCTGCAGGGTGTCCAAGTGAGCCCCAATGAACTCCAGGGACTAACTGGAGTGAGGTGGGACTTTGGGTAATTTATCACAAACCCCAGATGCTCCAGGAGATGAATGATGCATTCCGTGGCCTGCCGGGCTTCGGGGGCCATGCCCCCTGTTACCAGCCAGTCATCTAGATATGGATAGACGAAGGTGCCCTGCAGCCGGAGGTGGGTCGCAGCCACGGTCAGGCATTTTATGAAGACCCGCAGGGCGGATGCGAGGCCAAAGCGAAGCACCCTGTACTAGTAATGGTTTCCCTGAACCATGAAGCGGAGCTACTTTCTGTGCTTGGGATGGACGAGGATGTGAAAATAAGCATCTTTTAAGTCCAAGGCGCATAGACAATCGCCCTGATGGAGGTAGGGCAGTAATGTTCCAAGGCACCAGGAACTTGTTGAGGTTCCGCAGGTCGAGGATGGGTTGAAGGCCCCCTGTCCGCTTGAGACAAGGAAGTATCGGGAGTAAAACCCCCATCCTCGGAAGTGTGGTGGGACTGGTACTACCACCCCGTCCTCGAGGAGGGGTTGTGGGGCCGAAGAGCAGGAGGATACCGGGGATGCCTTATGGAAGAGATCATCCATTCTGCTTACGACTCTGGATTGCCTTGGAGGACATCTACTTACAGAGGGAGCATAGCTCCGGGTCATGGTCAGCTCCTAGATACCTGAGACAACAGTCATGGGTGTCCGTGAGCAACATGTTTTTTTGAACACCTTTCACATTTCTTAAAACTGGAGGCCATTGGGGGAAAAAGGTCCCCTGCGAGGTCGAAGACCCTCGATGTGGCCAGTGGTTAAAAAGAGCACGAAAGTGCGGTAAAACACAAAAAGGAAAAAAAGGAAAAAACTGAGACCAAGGTCGAAGCAGAGGTGCTCAAGAGGCGGGAAGAGGACCGGCAAAGGCTAGATAGCAAAAACTGGTTGGAAACAGAGAAAACATTTTCCAGGGACGAGATGCACTTCCGAAGGGCTCCGTGGAAAACGGGAGACTAAGAGTCAATGCATTGTCCTGGCATGAGAGGTAAGTGGCACATGGCCAATTCTACCACCATGGGCGGGAAGGGGACCATGCATGCGTGGTGGCATTCCCAAAGGTTTTCTCTGAAAGCTGGGGAAATGCTCAGTGTGGACTCCGTCAGTGTGGACTCCGTCCGTCACCCATATGTGAGGACTGACTTCCTGCTTGTTCCTGGAGAAAAGAAAAAACCTGAGAAAAATGTGGTGCTGTGGCACCGATGTTCCCGGATATGACAGAAAGACACTGTACAGCTCGCAATACCATAAAATGAAAAGAACAAAGCGAAAAAAAGGTAATCTACAGTCCTGGACACAGAAAAAAGAAGACCGAGGTAAAATAGCTCCTTCAGGTGGGAAGACTGGCACGCATGCGTGGAACACCTTCCAAAAGCTTCCTTTGGAAGCTGGGAAGCATTCCCATGCAGGCTCCATTGGTGACGTCACCCATATGGGGGTATGGACTTCCTGCCTGGTTCCGAGAACCTCTGCTTAATAGGAAACCAATGTAACTTTTCCAATAAAGGCCGTGCACTTTCATTCTTATTCCCCCCTCCCCCTAAAAGTCTAGCCGCTGCATTTTGCATTACCTGTAGTTTCCTCAGCCACTTATTTTTTAAGCCCACATACAGGACATTACAATAATCCAAAATGCTTAACAGTAAAGACTGTACTATTATTTGTATATCCACCATCCCCAAATATGTTTTTTCAGTAATCATTCTTAATTTATAATAAACTGAGCAGATGTCAGCTGCTACCTGCTTCTTCCCAAGTCCACTCTCTTGTATTATTTACGCCTAGGGATCGCAGCTCCGTTACCCAATTTATTGGAGTAGCACTGATCATGGGGAGAATACCTAGCATATTCCTATCTATACCTCCCATTCCCAAACAAACCATCTTAGAGGCGTTTAATACCAACCCACTATTAGCCAACCAAAATCTAACCTCCTCCATGTGTTTATTCTCAACACTAAAGACGTTTTGTCATCATCTAGCAGGATTACAAATTGAACATCATCTGCATATATATAAATATTTTAAACATACTTTCTTACTACAGCCCCCAAAGAGTAAAGATATATAAATATTTTTTTTTAGTGTCATCAAGTCAGTGTTGACTCATAGTGACCCAGCTACCTCTGGGTTTTCTTGGCAATGTATCACCGGAAGTAGATTACCAGCCTTTTCTTCTGAGGCAATGGAGGGTAAAGTGACTTGCCCAAGGTCACAAGGAGTGCCAGTGGGAATTGAACCCTTGATCTTCTGGGTACTAGGCAGTTGCTCTAACCACTAGGCTACTCCTTCTCCAAAGATATATATTAAACATCAGAAATAATGGCAAACCTTGTGGCACCCCCATAATAAAGAGAAATGTTGTGACACAAGGTCACCATATCTTACTTTATAACTACACTCTTCCAAAAAATGATTTTATCCAACTAAGTGCCCAATTTCCAATTCCTAATGACTGGCACTGCTGGAGCAGCATTTCCGACTCTACTAGTTCAAAGGCAGCAGACTTACCTACAGATAAAAATATTCTAGTCTTATTAATATCTAAATAGAAATACAACTGGTCCATTATGGCTTTAACAGTTTCCACCCCAGTTCCTCTCCTAAAGCCTCCTTGTCCTTCATCTAAAAGATGGTCTTCTACCAAATAGCTACTGAGTTGAGAGCATACCTTTTCTCTATTAATTTGGCCAACACTGGTAAATTTGACACAGGCTGAAAGTTCTCACCCACACTTATCTGCAACTTCTTTTTTCAAGATGGGTGTAACCACTATCTGTTTAAGACATGAAGGTATCCTTCTTATTTGTCATGATCCATTTACAAGATCTTTCAACCAATTTAACATTTTATATGAACGTTGCTTAAATAATACAGCGATAAGTGCCAGATCCAAAGGACAGAAAGTTGTGTTTAAACTAATATGCCTACTCGTTCCTTAGTAATGAAACTGACATCGTCTAATACATGACCAGCTTTACCACTACCATCCCCACTATCATTTACATTCAAATCTGTCTGTATTTTTTTGGTATGAAGGCTTTTAAATTTTCTACTTTTCCGAGAAAGTTTAGCTAGATTCTCCACATCAATCCCCTCAATTTGACTTTCCAATGTTCCTCCTTATCCTACACCAAACTCTTTCACTACTCTAAATAACTGTCAAGCATTACTATTCACTTCACCTACTTCTATTGCTATTTTACTTTTCTTTGTCTTTCCAGTATTCATGAAATACTTATTAATTTCATTTTTCCATCTACTCCTGTCCTCTTCCAGCTGGGAGTTTCTCCATACTCTTTCTAACCTACAGTACATACCTCTTTTCTGCCCCCCTCAATTCCTCTGTAAACCACTTTAGGAGGGGCAACCTCTTCCATAGCCTCTCTGGTTAAATGAAACCACTCATTGACCATAATATCTACCTCACTACCCCTCCTCCTCTCCTCTTTTACCCAATGCTGTCACCTCCCATTTCTCTATATCTACCTTACCCCTATTTTAAATGTACCCTTACCTGTTTCCCCGAAGATCTCCACTGTTCTACTTTGACATGATCGCTCCAGGGCACTGGATCAATTGAATTAATTTTGATCCCCTTAGTATTCATGATATCTTCAGAACAAAATAATAAATCCAATGTTTGACCCAAATGATGTGTGGCTCCTATCACAATTTGGTAGAGATCCCCCATTTTCAAGTTAGATAATACCAGATTAACTTTACTATCAATCAAATCCTCTGCATGTATATTAAAATCACCTAATAATATAAAACACCTGAATTGCACCTTAAGGACCAATATCATTTCTACAAACTGTTCCAATCTACAATAGAACATTTTGAGAGAATATAAGTAAGTAAAATCCCCAAGTTAAAAGATTCCCTACATTTTAACAAAAATCCATCAACCTCACTGGGAAAATCCACATTTTTCATTATCCACTTACAAGTATCCCTAAAAATAAATGCCACCCCACCTCCCCTTCTTCCTTTCCAAGGCTTATGTAAATATGCACATCCTTTTAGACATAAAAAGGCCTTGGAGGGACCTCAACCATGTCTCTGTCAATACTATCAAACCAAAACTCCTCAAATGTATTATGTAAGAAATGCCACTTATTGTTCACCGAATGTATATTCAGTAATGCCATATTTCAAACCCCCTTATCACTTACCCCTCTAAAATCTGACCTTCTTCTACCACAATCTATATTTATTACATTCTGCTCCCCCCCTTTCTACCCATAGGTCATACCTTCCATACCCTGTCACTACATCAATTCTACCACTCTCCATCATCTCCAACCGCCCCCCCAAACCAATACTAAAAATATACCAAACCACCCCCCTATACTCTTATATGAACAACCTATAATATCAGTAGCAGACATACCTAAATAAAGACCTTAGGCACCATATCAAGTCAAAATGTTAATACAGACAGCAAAAATACCTCCTATCCTGAGTCCACCCAAAGTCCACACTAGGGTGAAGGCCCACCTCAGATACCTGAATTTTAAGGGGTTTCAGGTCGCATTCTAATGTTATCACACTGTAGACATGGCCTCACAAATACCAGTCCCTCACAGCACTGTCCCCGATGGAAAACACAAACCATGAAGACAAAGAGGCACACCACATGCGGCCAGATTTGCCCTATTGGTCAGACCACAAGGTCCATTAAGCCCATTATCCAGTTTCCAACAGTGGCAAATGCAAGTCACAAGCTCCTGGCAGGATCCCAAAAGATAGACAGAGTCCACGCTGCTTATCCAGGGAATAAGCAGTGGATTTCCCCCAGTCCATTTTAATAATGGTTATGAACTTTTCTTCTAGGAACTTGTCCAAACCTTTTTTAAATCTAGCTACATTAACAGTTTTTGCTACATTCCCTGTCAATGAATTCCAGAGCTTAATTATGCACTGAATGAAGAAACAATTTCTCTAACTAGTCTTAGATGTAGTACTTTGCAGCTTCATTGCATGTCCCAGTCTTCATATTTTTTGAAGGAGTAAACCAATTCAAGTTTACTCATTCTACTCAGCTCATTATTTATGTTGCATCTGTGGTGGGGTATCTTTGACCTTTGCACGGTTACTACTACAAGATAGGTCCAAAGATGGGGGCACAAAAGCCGAAGTTAGCTCAGGTACCATGACCCCTTGAGTTGGCCTTGAGTTTGCTTGTTCGACATGACCATCTTCATTGGCAAAATATGCAATATTTTTACCACTCTATGTCTGAAAAACTGTTTCTTCCGAAGGTGATGAAATCTATTCCTCACTAACACAATAAAGAAGAGTTATCTAACTGGATTCCTGGAGGGCTGCAAATATAGAAAACCAGATAATGATGGCAGATAAAGACCATACAGCCATTCCATATCACCAAGCTCTAAAATTCCTTCTTGTCCCTTAAAGATCTTCTCTGGTTTTCAAGATTTTCCTAATGAAAAATATTTTAATTAAGGCAGTGCATGCAAATATCTCATGAATATTCATGAAGGATATCCTGAAACCCTAACTTTTGTGGCCTCCAAATTTGCAATTTGACACTCCCGCTGTAGGGAGTGTCCCTTGGTTTTGTCTGTTGCATAAAACAGCATAAAACAGTAGTTCCCAACCTGTAATCTGTGGACCCCTGTAGGTTCATAAGAGCATTACAGGGAATCTGCGGCCAAAAAATAATGAAATTAGTTCTTACCTGCTAATTGTCTTTCCTTGAGTATTCTCCGGGCCAGTCCAGGGAAGGTTAGGTTGTCAATCCCCTTCAGCAGCTGAGGACATGAAGACATCAAGTTTTCTTGAGTAGTGAAGCCACTCCCCCCCCTGAGGTCATCCTGCCAGTCTCCCTTCTGACAAAGCAGCAAACTAATATATAAGTGAAATAAAACATAAAATCAACCCATACAAACTGATCATGTTCTATAGTCCTATAGAAATAGAAGAAGTCAACCACTGGTGCTTCTTAAAATTTAGAATATTTTTCTTCCTTTTTTTTTTTTTTTAACTTATAACCTAAAGAGTTCAACTATCTAAGAGAAAGTTAAAAGCCCCGATACTTCCCCTTCATTCGAGCACTTAAAAAGGGTGGGACCCTGGACTGGCCCGGAGAATACTCAAGGAAAGACAATTAGCAGGTAAGAACTAATTTCATTTTCCTTTTCGCTTCTCCGGGCCAGTCCAAGGTTAGGGCAGTACCAGAGCAGTACCTAAACTCGGGAGGGACCAGCCAGCCCTGCAATAAGAGCCGACGCGCCCACTTTTGCATCTTCCCTGGCCTGAACATCCAGGCGGTAATGCTTTGTAAACGTATGCAACGAAGACCACGTTGCTGCTCTACAGATATCTACCGGAGGAACAAAAGCAAATTCCGCCCAGGACGCTGCTTGAGCCCTAGTGGAATGAGCTCTCAACCCAACTGGTGGAGACCGTCCTCCAGCTTGGTAAGCCGCTGTAATAGCACAGCGTACCCAACGAGCAATTGTTGACTTTGAAGCTGGCTGCCCTTTATTAGGCCCAGCATATTGAACAAACAGTCTATCTGTTTTACGAAAAGGCTCCGAAATCTTAAGATACTTCTTTAACACACGACCAAGATCCAGTTTTCGGAGAGCTCGATCCATTGGAGAACTTGATAAATCAGAAAAAGTTGGTAACACTACCGACTGATTAACATGAAAAACAGAAAGTACCTTCGGTAAAAAGCAAGGAACCGTACGTAGTAAAACTCTTTCAGGAAGAAATTGTAAATAAGGCTCTCGACAAGATAAAGCCTGTAAATCGGAAATCCTCCGCGCTGAACACAAAGCTACCAAAAAAGCCGTCTTCCATGAACATTCACGTATAGATCGCGAGGAAACCAATGCCAATGGGGAACTCGATAAGGCCTCCAAAACTATATTCAAATTCCACGGAGGTACTATTTTACGCAACGGAGGGCGTAGAATCTTTGCCGCCCTAAAAAATCTTTGTACATCTGGATGTAACGATAATCTACATCTTTGGACTAAACCCCTGAAACATGACAATGCAGCCACCTGAACTTTAAGAGTATTAACTTCCAAACCCTTGTCCAGACCTTCTTGAAGAAACAGAAGCAATTGAGGCAGGGTAGCCAAACGAGGAATAACGTTGTGCTGTCCACACCAATTCTCGAATAATCGCCATACACGGACATATGCAAGAGAAGTTCCCTGTCTTCTAGATTTAAGTAAAGTAGTCACTACAGAACTCGCATAACCTTTACGCGTTAAACGAGCCCTCTCAAGAGCCAAGCCGTAAGCAAGAAGCGATCCACCTGCGGCATGAGTACGGGTCCCTGAAACAAAAGATTGACCCGAACCGGCAGACGCCAAGGAGGAGCTATTAGAAGCCGTATTAGATCTGCATACCAAGGACGACGAGGCCAATCTGGCGCAATCAGAATCACGGAACCTCGGTGTCTCGCTATGCGTTGAATCACACGATTCACCATTGGCCACGGAGGGAAAACATACAAAAGTACGTTCTCGGGCCAAGGCTGGACCAGAGCATCGAGTCCCTCTGACATGTGTTCCCTGCGTCTGCTGAAAAACCGGCTTGCCTTGGCATTGCTGAAAGATGCCATTAGATCCATAACAGGTTGACCCCATTTCAAGGTCAGCTCGTGATAAACCGCTACATTTAACTCCCATTCTCCTGGGTCCAAAAAATTGCGACTGAGATAATCGGCCTGAATATTCTCTTTGCCAGCCACATGAGCAGCCGACAATGCCAGAAGATGGCTCTCTGCCCAAACCATTAACTCCTGACATTCGTTTAGGAGAGAGGAACTCTTGGTCCCTCCTTGCCGATTGATATATGCCACTGTAACAACATTGTCGGAGAACAAACGGACTGCCTTCCCTATGAGAAGGCGTTCGAAGTGAAGAAGAGCAAGCCGAGCCGCGCGTAACTCCAGCATGTTGATGGACCATGATGTCTCTTCCAGAGACCAAAAACCTTGAACTACTTGTGACTGACAATGCGCTCCCCAGCTCGCTAGACTGGCATCTGTGGTGACCAAAATCCATTCGGGCTCCCTTAAAGGTACGCCTGCAGAAAGATGCACAGGGTCCAACCACCACTCCAGACTTTTTCTTACTTGCTCTGGACAACACAGGCATTGAGTTAGAGGATGAAGCTGCGGAGAACAACGGGAAAGTAAAGCCTGTTGTAACGGTCTCATGTGAGCCCTGGCCCACGGAACCAGATCCAAAGCTGCCGCCATGGATCCCAAAAGTTGTAAGTACATCCAGGCCGACGGAGCCTGCACCTTTAAAAACGCCTTCACCTGTTGTAAAATCTTGTTTATTCTGATTTCTGGCAAGAAAACTGCTCCTCGACTGGTGTTGAACAAGGCTCCTAGATAAGTTAGTTGCTGAACTGGCTGCAAGTGACTCTTGGCCTGGTTTATGACCCATCCTAGAAGTTCTAAAAGCTGAACCACCCGAGCCGTTGCCACTACTGAAGCCAAATAAGAATCGGCCCTGATCAGCCAATCGTCGAGATATGGATGAACCCTGATGCCTTCCTTTCGCAGAGCAGCCGCCACCACTACCATGAGCTTTGTGAAAATCCGCGGAGCCGTGGCAAGGCCAAACGGCAACGCTCGAAACTGGAAATGACCCATAGGAAGGGCATAACGCAAAAATTTCTGATGAGAAGGCCTGATTGGAATGTGAAGATATGCCTCTGTGAGATCTATTGAAGAGAGGAATTCCCCGGGACGCACTGCTCGAATTACCGTTCTCAAAGTTTCCATGCGAAAATGAGGCACCCGCAAAGCACGGTTTACGCCCCTGAGATCGAGCACTGGCCGAAAAGAATCTTCTTTTTTGGGAACCACAAAATAGATCGAGTATCGACCTTGTCCGTACTGATCTCGCGGTACAGGAATTATTGCCTGCAGCTGTAAGAGATGAACAATCGTGTCTAACACCGCCTTTTCCTTTAACCCCGGGGCACAGGGAGATAGTACAAAAGCGGGCGACAAGGGGTAAGCGAAATCCAGCGCATACCCTTTTTGAATTATTTCTAATACCCACTTGTCTGTCGTGATCGTGGTCCAGGCTGCTAGAAACCTCTGCAGGCGTCCTCCTACAGGGACCAACGCCTGGACCAATAGACCTTCATTGCGGTTTCTTAGTTGCGGCCTGAGAAGTTGGGAAGTAAGATCTACCGTAACCTCTTGCCCCACGAAAGGACTGACCGCGAAATCCTGTACGACCCCTGGAATAGGGAACAAAACACGCTCCCCGAAACCTCCTAATGTCTCTCCCAGCACCCCGTAGGCCTGCTGCACCTCGTCCGGGCCTCTGCCTATCTTCTGGCAAACGCCCTCCTTTGGAATCACCAAGATCCTTCACAATCTTTTCTAGTGCTTCTCCAAAAAGCAACTTCCCTTTATAAGGTAACTTGCTAAGTCGTGACTTAGAAGACAATTCTGCTGCCCAGTTGCGCAACCACAAAAAACGCCTAGCCGCAACCAGCGATGCCATAGTTTTGGCAGCAATCCGTAGCAGATCATAAAAAGCATCCGCCATATAAGCAGATGCTGACTCTAATTTAGCAGCTTCCACACCCTGCACTGATTCTGAATCTGCAGAAACATCTCCTTGAAGCCAACGAATGGATGCTCTAGATACATATGCCCCACAAACTGCTGCTTGCAGAGCCAAAGCACTAGAATCAAAAGCTTGCTTAAGAAGAACTTCTAACTTACGATCCTGCAAATCCTTAAGAGCAGCTGCTCCTTCAACTGGGATAGTAGTTTTCTTTGTCACTGCCACCACTATCGCATCCACCTTAGGCATGCTGAATAAATCCTTCTCCTCTCGAGGCATAGGATAAAGACGAGATAAAGCACGGCTTCCACGAAGCGAAGCCTCCGGACACTCCCATTCAGATTCAATCATCTGCCTTATCACCCGATGCATTGGGAAAGAGCGTTGTTCCGCTTTAAAACCTCGCAGCAACGGATCCTCCAAAGGTTCCTGAGATGCAGAGGGAAGCAACAGATGCAAGGCAGATAATGAATGAGAAATAAGAGCTGAAAGTTCCTCTTTACGGAAAACACGAAACATATTAGGATCCTCTCCAGGAGCAATTTCACCCTCTTCCAGCTCTTCAGAAGCTATGTCAACGCCTGTAACAGACAGACATTCAGTTTCTCCCTGACCCAAAGGCACAGGGGGTTGAGGGGCAAAAGGGTCCAAAGTATCTCCAATGACCTCCTTAGCTGTAGAAGGACCCTCTCCAGGATCATCTGGAACAGAAAAGTCCATAGGAACTGCAGAAGAAGAGCTTTTAACTATTTCCCCAGCAAGAGGATTAGAAGATTTTATCAAGAAAGCCCTGTGCATAGCTAAAATAAATTCTGGAGAAAAGAAAGATAATACACTTTCTTTTACCTCTGGCAGTGGCTGTTCAGGCTTTTCCTGTGGCTTCTCTTGTCTCAGAACACTTTTAGAAGCCTTGCTCTTCCTTTTAGCAGGCCGTTGCTGATCTGCCGTCAAAACCGTCGGCGAATTTAAAATGGCCGCTTTAACGGTTTTCTCCGGATTCACAAACTGCCTTTCAGCCTCTATGGAAACTTTCTCTGCCATCAAAAACTACTTAGTTTTGCCGATTAACAGAAAAAAACTTTAAACTTATTGCGCCACTGCAGAAAGCAGGGAAACAGCCGCTTGACACACTTGCGCCGTTAAAAACAACGAACGCTAAACAGCCACACTCATGCAGTTTCGTTACGCTGCTAGCGGAACACTGAAAGGGTCGGCAATGTCAATAGCAGAGAAGTACTAATTGCTGCAGTTTTAATACGCTGCTAGCAAGGATCGGCAATGTTAATCGCAGGGGAAGTACTGGGGCTCCCAGAACCACTGCGCTTTGAGAGACGGAGACGGATTTCAATCAGGCAGGCTCTGCCTAACTCCGTCGAATAAATACAGTAATCAACGTCTCTGCGCTTGCAAAAATAGCTACAGAATAAATAACTCTTAAGGACTACAAACCAAAATCAGCCCTGCTAGAGCCAATTTCAATGTAAGCAATAAAATAAAAAAATCAAATATTTGAAGGAGAGAGCTAGAATCGATCCTCTTCAGCTGCTGAGGACTGATAGACTGGCAGGATGACCTCAGGGGGAGTGGCTTCACTACTCAAGAAAACTTGATGTCTTCATGTCCTCAGCTGCTGAAGGGGATTGACAACCTAACCTTCCCTGGACTGGCCCGGAGAAGCGAAAAGGAAAAAAGAAGCTGGCAGAGACTGGCTGGGAGGAAGAGAGGCTGGAGGGAACTGGGTGGGTAGGGAGGGAAAGAGAAAGACAGACTGGTAGGGTCTGGCTAGGAGGGAGGAAGAGAGTCTGGTGAAGACAGGAAGAGGAAGGGAGATAGAGAGATACTGGAAACAAGCTTGGCGTGGGGGGGGGGGTCCTGGAAGAGTGGAAGTGATGAAGTAGGGAACTTTATGGAGGTTAATAAGGGGTTCACACAATTAAAGAGGTTGGGAACCTCTGGCTTGTTCATTTAATTAGAATATATTGTTTACCTATTTATCCCTGTTAACTTGTTCTATGTAAACAGTTGAAACATACTGCCACAAAATGTTTTATGTAAACCGTCTTGATTTGTAGAAAGACGGTATATAAAAAAGGTTAATTAAATAAATAAATAAATAAAATAAATAAATTCCTATTGAAATCCCCTACCCCCCAAGTCCAACCCCACAGCATCCACAGACACACCAAAAACTCACGATAAAAAATTGGAAATAAATTCCACCACTCACACATGACTAATGAATGCTTCACCCTGTAATTCATTGTATATAACCTTTTGGTAAATAACCATTGTAAATAGTTTTGGCAGTTCCTCGCCTCACTACCTGTAAAAAGTTAGAAAATTTTTGTTTAATATTATAATACAAAAGTATACAAAATGTAAATAGTTCCGACAGTTTACTGCACTATTATCTGTAAAAAGTTAGAAATTTCTGTTCTATGTAATGTATACAGAAGTATACAAAACTGTTAACTTGTTCCATGTAAACCGCCCCTGATCTCTGGAAGGGGCGGTATAGATGAAATAGATAAATAAATAAATAAATAAAATAAATAAATATAGGATACGCTGATATAATTTTTACAGTGTAACTAGATCATCCCTCAAAAGCCTTTGGGGCTTGTTTACAAAGCCGCGGTAGCGGTTCGCGGTCGTTATCGGAGCCGCGGCCCCATTGAAATCAATGGGGTCGCAGCTCCGATAACGATCGCGAACCGCTACCGCAGCTTTGTAAACAAGCCCCTTTATCTCTAAGGAATTCAGACTCACAACCTTCCAGTGCACATAAGATTTTGTGTTCAGGTTCTAGCAGGATAGAAGGAGGAGAGGTCAGAGAGGAAAGCAGTATTTCTGATCAGTCGATTTGGCCCCACACAGAGCCCACTGGAAGGGAAGGGGGAGGAAATACAGCAACATTGTTACTTCTATTCTTCAGTTCTGTGCAAGTCCTCTTTTTTCATCATCTTCTCTCAGACCCTATCAGAAGGGAAGGCTGCTGTGGCAGCTTGTCCCCACAATCTAGCCTATCAGTGATATCATCTAGTTCATCTAATAATTCAAATGGCCCTGCTTATGTCCCCTTTACTGGCTTAGAGCCATTCTTTGTAGTTTTGTTAACATAAATCTGTCCTTTCTGATAATGGGTGACAAGATTCAACATCATACTTATATATATAACTATTGCCTTTTGGGGCTGAATAATTTAGATACAGTACATTTCTACTGAACAGAAATGTGTCTCTTCTTGATGAGAAAGCAGGCATAAGAAAACCATATCAAACACATAATTTACCAAACATTTATTCTCTTCATAAAATTATTTTAAAAAAAACTGTTTTGTGATCTCTGAATATTTCAAAGATGGCAAAAGGTTTGAGAACATGTTGGGCAGAAGCGTAGCCTGAATTACTGCTAATATACACATAATCCCAAAAGAGAGTGAGGCTATGAATGTGTTCCTGTAGCTTAAACAGTGTAATTATGCTGCCAATGCTAATTATATCTGTCAGGTACTTTCAGAATTATAGACCCTCGTTATGATGCTACCTTTTGCCTGAGTGGAGTTCAGAACGATAACTGGACATTTTATACCTTGAGACCCTGGCATTCTTTCATCAGTACTCATTTGCATTCTCATTAGTATGCATGAGATTTTCAATGAACTTTAATACTCCTACTGGCACATAATGCACTGTAATGAACGTAAAAGTGAGCAAGCAAATTAAGACTCCCATTAATCACAAAATGTTACAAGTGAAAAAAAAACACAGAGGCAGCAGGCTGCAAAATGCTGCATGAAGGAGGAACTCTCGATCTCCATAGGCAAGAACTTCTAATATGAGTGGAGATTGTAAATGAGATAGTCTATCAGCATATCCTGGAGATGGCTATTCGGGATGAATACTGCAGAAAGGTTATCGTATTATTCCTGCTGGAATTTTGCACACAAAATTCAAATTTCTGTGTTAGGTGGTCTGAAATATGGAAAATTCTGCATGCTGACTTTGTCAAAATTGCAAAGCATATTGTTTTTTTTTAGTGATACTTAATTTAAAATACAATATACAGAAGAAAAAAAATCACAAAAAATGCAATATTTAGAATTCTTTTTTGCAGAATTCCAACAGGACTTTTGTATGTAGGTATCCCAGAAATTTTGTACTGAAGAAATATGTCTACTTTCAAAACTCCTGTTGACACCTTACTGAAGATAAGAATTAATAATGTGGGTCAAAGTTTCTACCAATGTGTCAAGGCACTTTTCAATCAACTTACTAGGGTCTGCATCTGACAGGGAGTTTGTGTCTGCTCAACTTCCTCACTAATGGATTTCCATCTATGCAAGTTTGCCCAAGCAGAGTCTGGATAAACTGCAGTCAAAATACAGCAGCGCAGGTGGTTATACATAGATTGAGGTATTTTGATGGCATCGGGGGGCTTTTCTTGATGCCATGATCATCCCCGATGCCATCAAAATATTGTCGGGGCTGATATGCAAATTAGCCATGTGGTGCACGGAGAGCAAGCCAAACTAGCGCAGACTTCTTGTGCGCATGTGTTTGCTTTGCTCTCCCAGTTTAACACTACGGTGGCTCATTTGCATGCGCACGGTTACTGCAGCGGTCACATTAAAATATGTGCTTTGTCGGGATCCAGTGTGGGTTTAGCACCAGCTTTCTACATCGGCCCGTATGCTCTGTATTTAAGAATCTAGTGAGAATGCATAATTGTTAATACGTTTAACTTGAACATCTAACGAAAAGGTGGAATTACTAACAGTTACATGTACCTACAAATCCTTACTTAACAATCCCTGGTTAAAAGTCCTATGTAATGCACAAAACATGTGAATATGATTTGTAAACCGCTTTGACTTAAAGATAAAGCGATACAGAAAAATAGACAACTACCAAGAAATGCAGTCAGAGATCAAGAAAATGGGATAGAAAGATACAGAAATCTTTCCCACTGTACTGGAAGCCACAGGTTTGATTAAAAGCAATTCCCAAACACACTTTGATAGGCTGCCTATACATATTACATCTAATGAACTCCAGAAGGAAGCTCTCTTTGGCATGATGCAGGTACTACACTGAGCGCTAGTGAGGGAGGAGTGGTCTAGTGGTTAGGACAAGGTACTTCAGGCCAGAGGGCTGGGGGTTCATGTCCCACCTGGGGACAGCAATCTCAGGCCGGAGGGACTGGGATTTCTAGTCCTATAGGCACTCCTTGTGGTCTTGGGCAAGCCACTTAACCCTCCATTGCCCATGTTCCCTGTAAGTATTAGTGTATGTGTCTCATATCCCCTTGTGTTAAATGTATCCCCCAATTGACCGCTTTGACTGGTGAAAAGCGGGATATAAATACAGCTAAATAAATAAATAAATAAATAAATATCAAAAGAACTGAAACAAATCTCGATAAATCAGGAAGATGTAATACAACTATGATAAACTAAAGTAAGAAATCATCTGGATCGGATGGTATACATCCTAAGATACTGAAAGAGTCAAACATAAGATAGCAGACCTATTAGTAATCTGTGAACTATCATTAAAATAATCTCTAGTACTTAAGATTGGAGAGTGTCCAATATAATGTCAATTTTTCAAAAGGGTCCGGGGTGATCCGGGAAACTACAGACTGGTAAGCATGACATGAACACTGGGAAAATGGTATACAAAATTACTGCACTTCACTTCTTTTCTCGTTTCCTCTTTTTAAAGAGATATAGAGGGGAAAAGACCTCAGTCTCTTCAGTCCACTACCGGGCCCTTTTATTTGAGAATCAGGGCACCAATCCTCATTGGTCAGAAAAATCCCTCTACAATTTCTATGTTCCTTTTTATTTAAATCAAAACATTTTTTTAAAGAATCCTTATTTTATCTGAACCCAAAGAATTTTTTAAAAAATTGAAAACTTATTGGAGGTTCAAGAAATTGTGGTCAGAAATTGCTGAATGCAATCCAGGGTGCATTCAGAGAGGGGCAATCGGGTTTGCTGCATCATCAAACTGAGACTAGTGACAGTATAAAAGGCAGGAACAGACCTGAACTCACTTCCTATGTATGGCCAGCTACCTAGGTGTTAACGGCATACCACTCTAACTCTGCATCAATATTTTATGGATACAGTTGTCGTAAGACACTCTCTATAGATATCAGTCCAGCCAAAAACAGCAGCAGATTAGTGAACCAAAATGGCACCAGAGGCCATAACTGAATTGGCAATACCTGACAATCTGATAAAGGAACTATCCGCTGAAGTCTGTTCTCAAAGAAAGATCATCTAAAATGTACCTTTTATTATTTTTTTTAAGAGAAACTAAATAAAAACTGGACACCTATTCTTCTAAGATATCAAAAGCAGAGCAGCATGTGTTTCAGCTGGAGGACAGTTTGACACCTTGTTAGGTCAAATCTTTCAGTTGGAAAATTGAATTAGAGTTTTGTAGATAAGATCAAAGATTTGGAAAATCGACCCAGGAGAAGTAAAACACAACTTACTGGCCTGCCTGAAGTTGTTAAAGCTACCAATCTAATGGAACTGTGTGCTAAGTGGCACCCAAAGCAACTTTGACTGTTGTCTAATAGGCCCTAAATAGCAGTGGAATGGGCATATAGATTTATTTATTTATTTAACAGTTTTTCTATACCACCTTTGTCCAAAGCAGTTTACAAATAACATAACAATCCCAGTAGAACTATTTTACATTAAACAAGGGGAAACAACTTAGAGATAAATATGGGGTTAATATGGGAAAGGAATGAACTATGTCCATGTAGAGGCAAACTTCATATTACGGGGAGGGATAGATGCAGAGTTGAACTGAACAGCTTAACTATGCTGACACAACTGCATTAATGGTTACTATTAGAAAGCAGCAGCAGCAACTTTTTATCAGACGAATTTTTCAACTAAAGTACTAGCTGGTAGATGAGAACGTATGTCTTTACTGCATAAACTTTCAGATGTACTATCTGACTAGGCTAAAAGTTCAGAATCAAGTTGCTTACTGTTACTGTCTGGGTGTTTATGCTTTGTGAGTGGTAAACGGACTGGCTGTGGAAGGTCTGCTGGCCAACTTCAGCATATTTTGATATGTTATGCTATTATTGTTAATGCTAGGGCTATCACAAAGCTGTCCCAATATGTTCTTGGTTTTGGTTTGAACCCAGCAACTGTATGTTTCACCTATCTGATCACAATACAAAATGTTTACATAAAAAAAAATAGGACATCACTGAATTTGTGAAACGTTTGTCGTAATAAGAATGTTAGCCGTCATTTACTATGTTAGGCATAACTGAACCATGATGCAAGTCTTAAGAGGGGAGCCATACTAATTTTTCTTGCTTTTGCTATTTTTTTCACTTGTCTATGGGAGTGTTACTGACACAGCAGAGTATGGACTGTGATTTGACAGCTGTCATTGTACCGGAATGTGCATTTGTAATCAGACAAACTTTCTACTCTGTATCAAAGAAGTTGTGCCTCACCCTGGGAAATGTTTATCATAATGCTTGGTTTAAAGTTTGGATGTAAAGGATGTATATATGTCTTTATTAAGCAACATAAAATGATGGCATATGACACTATCCTCACTCCTCACCAGGGCTTGCTCAAGGGATTGTAGCACCCTGAGCCAACTTTTGCTTTTGCACCCCCCTTCTTGGTAGAGTGCAAGCTCCGCAAACAGAGTAAATTTTCAGCTCACTGGTTTCTTAAATGCTACACTCCCATTTAACTTAATCTGTGTATTCTATGCCAATATAGCGGTGCTGAATATTCAGAGAGTAATGGTGTGGTCATTGTATTATCTGTTTAGGCTAGGCCTGATATTCCTAAGGCTTAAACTAAACATGTAAATTACCTGAATAATAACTGAATATTGCCACTATCTGGATAATTTTCTGGCCTACCCTCTTTTGCTCCTCCCCAAACTCACCCCACCAGTATACAGTTAATATCTGGCCATTTGCAATTTAAACAGCCTAGTACTATCTGTACATTTTTTGAGATACATGGCTAGACTAATTATGCATTTCTTTCTCTTTATTGGATCTCTTGATTTACCGCACCTTCAGAACCATCAGGGCAGTTTACAATGGAGCAAAAAGCTGTAGTGGCAAAAATCCAGAAACGGAAAAGAACTATATTTTCTGACAGGAAAGCAACAGTCACACCAGAGATAGAAAGAAAAAGAAGAAAAAGGAGGAGAGGTCAGAGTGAAACAGGGGGAGATTAGGAGGGGGTCAGGAGGGGGGAGGTCATAAGCAACACAAAAAAGATGAGTTTTAAAAAGAGACTTGAATTTGGGCTATGATTGCTCTTGATGGAGGAGGGGGGAACGGAGTTCCAGAGGGACAGTCCTAGAAAGAAAGAAAGCTGACGGGTCTGTTCTAGGTGGGCACGAGCTGGGGAAGGGAGATCTAGGCGGCTGACACATACGGATCGAAGGCTGGGGGCGCTGGATGGAACTGTAAGGAGTCAGCCAGGTACTGGCACAGGGTGTGCGTATAAATAGTAATTACACTTACCTGGTAATTGTAGTTCCTTGAGAGACGACAGCTTAGTCCTCTACGTATGGGTAGTGTACCTCCTCCTGCAGCATGAAGACTGGACCAATCAGATTTCAACTTCCCTGGATCCATCACCCCAGCAACTCTGGAACTCCAGTGAACTACTGTCAAAGCAAACTCAAACACGTAGCTAACCTTTGAGAAGATCCGAATACAGAATATGCATTTTTTTTTTTTTTTAAAGGTTTTTTTTTTTTTTTTTTTATATATGGCAGCCAAAAGCCACCTGTCCTAGGGACGGAAAGTCCCGCCCCTGCCACTGCCGAAACAGAGAATGAGCACGAAAGAAAACAAGAAACAGCGGAGAAAAATAAGGAAAAGGGAACGCACTCACCTGGGAATATGCACCTCTGAACCCAAGGCGTGCCGCGCTAAAAGAAATGAAGTAGGGAGAGGCAGGAGGACTAAGCTGTCGTCTCTCAAGGAACTACAATTACCAGGTAAGTGTAATTACTATTTCCTTATCGTTCCTCCAGCTTAGTCCTCTACGTATGGGATGTATCAAAGCAGCCTAACGGGCGGGATTTTGCCAGCCGGCACGCAGAACCGAAACCGGCATCGCTCGCCGCCAAGACATCAAGCCGATAATGTTTACTGAAAGTATGCAAAGAAGACCACGTGGCCGCCTTACAGATATCCACTGGTGAAACTAATCCGAACTCCGCCCAAGACGCCGCTTGCGCTCGCGTAGAATGAGCACGCAACCCAACAGGCGCAACTCGACCGTGTAAGAGATAAGCCGAGCCAATGGCTTCTTTAATCCACCGAGCAATAGAGGCCTTTGCCGCCGCTTCACCTTTGCGGGAACCTCCAAACAGCACAAATAAGCGGTCCGATTTACGAAAATCACTGGTAACCTTCAAATAACAGCGTAAGACCCTCTTGAGGTCCAACCGACTGAGACCGCGATCCGAAGCCCGCCCCTCCGACTCCGAAAACACCGGAAGGGAAACGACCTGATTCAAGTGGAAAGGAGAAGTCACCTTAGGCAAAAAGGAAGGCACAGGTCGCAGAACCACTTTGTGAGCTGAGAAGGACAGAAAAGGCTCTCTGCATGAAAGAGCCTGGAGCTCAGAAATACGGCGTGCCGAACAAATCGCCACAAGAAAAACCGTTTTGAGAGTCAAATCCTTTACCGAACTGCGAGAAAGAGGCTCAAAAGGCGCTGCCGAGAGGGCCCTCAACACCAAATTAAGATCCCATGAGGGCACTGAGACTCTGCGAGCCGGACGCAACCGAGATACAGCTCGCAAGAAACGAACTACATCTGCATGAGCTCCTAACGACACACCTTGAACCTTTCCACGATAACAGGACAGTGCCGCCAATTGGACACGCAAAGAACTGGCGGCCAGACCTTTAGCAAAACCGTCTTGTAAGAAATCCAGGATCACCGGAAGAGAGGCTGTAGCCGCTCGTAGCTGATGTCGAGAGCACCAGTCCTCAAAAATATGCCAAACACGAACATAGGCCAGCGAGGTGGAACGCTTGCGTGCTTGTAACAGGGTCGCCACGACAGACCGGGAATAACCCCGTTTTCTTAGCCGAGACCTTTCAATAGCCAGGCCGTAAGAGAGAATCTCCCCACTTGAGGCATGCGAAGCGGACCCTGACACAAGAGATCCTGAACCAAGGGAAGCCTCCACGGGGAATCGTCCACCAACCGCATCAGATCGGCATACCAAGGACGACGAGGCCAATCCGGCGCTATCAACAGCACTCGACCCCGGTGAGCCTCGATACGCTGAATCACTCTTCCCAGCAGGGGCCACGGAGGAAACACGTAGAGAAGATCCGCGGAGGGCCAAACCTGCAAGAGAGCATCCAACCCCTCGGACATCGGCTCTCGCCGTCGACTGAAGAATCGAGCCGCCTTTGCGGAGCGGAACGTGGCCATCAAGTCCATGACCGGTTGTCCCCAACGCCGAACCAGCTGTGCGAACACTCTGGGATGGAGTTCCCACTCGCCGGGATCCACCTGAACCCTGCTGAGAAAGTCCGCCGTTACATTGTCCTTTCCGGCGATGTGCGCTGCGGAGAGGGCCGTCAGTCGGGGCTCCACCCACTCGAACAACGTTTGAGTCTCCACCTCCAGACCGACGCTTCCGGTACCACCCTGCCGGTTGATGTAGGCCACCGTCGCCGCATTGTCGGAGAGGACCCGAACCGCCCGAGACAATATCCGGGTCTCGAAGTGTTGCAATGCCAATCGAACTGCCCGAAGTTCCAAGCGATTGATTGACCAAGTGCTCTCCTCCGGAGACCAGAGCCCTGAGCGAACTGACCCTCGCAGTGAGCGCCCCAGCCCATCAGGCAGGCATCCGTCAAGAGCGGAATCCACTGAGGCTGCTCCAAGGGCATCCCCACGCAAAGCGTTACCGGACTCAACCACCAACGGAGGTCCCTGCGAACCGTCATCGGGCAAGGAAGGCGTTTGCTCAGCGAGTCGGACTGGTTGGACCAGCGGCGGAGCAAGGCCCGCTGTAGCGAACGCATGTGAAAGCGTGCCCAAGGCACCACCTCCAGAGAAGCCGCCATTGTCCCCAGCAACTGTAGATAATGCCACGCCAACGGAGCTGGAGACTTTCGGAACTTCCGCACTAGTGACTGAAGAGCCAAGATCCGACGGTCGGGAAGAGAAACCAATCCCCCACATGTCTCGAACTGCACCCCCAAATATTCCAGAAGCTGCGTTGGAACCAAACGGCTTTTGTGGGGGTTGACCACCCAGCCGAGCGACTGTAAGAGCGCCACTACCTTTGCCGTCGCCGCCAAGCTTTCCGCGCGAGACTTTCCACGAATCAACCAGTCGTCCAGATAGGGATGCACTAGAACGCCGTCCTTGCGCAAGGCCGCTGCCACCACCACCATGATTTTGGTGAAGACACGTGGAGCGGTCACCAGCCCAAAGGGCAGAGCCTGAAACTGGAAGTGACCCCAGGGCAGTGCGAAGCGAAGATACCTCTGCTGATCCTCTCGAATTGGGATATGGAGATAAGCTTCCGTGAGGTCGAGAGATGTGAGAAACTCGCCCTGGCGAACAGCTACTATGACGGACCTCAGGGTTTCCATTCGAAAGTGGGGAATCCGCAGACAACGATTCACTCCTTTGAGATCTAAAATGGGCCGAAGATCTCCACCCTTCTTTGGCACCACGAAATAGATGGAGTACCGTCCCAGACCATATTCCGCTGGTGGCACAGGAATAACCGCCCCCAGCTGAAGAAGACGATCTAGCGTTTGTCGGACCTGAAGAGTCTTTCGGACCCCCCGGCAGGGGGACGCTACAAAGGAATCGAGCACGGGACGGGCCAAATCGAGAACATACCCGTCCCGAATGATGTCCAAAACCCACTGATCGGAAGTAATTTGGGTCCAAGCGGAGAGGAACGACCGAAGACGTCCGCCGATCAATGGCAGCTCCACTTGGACCCGCCGCCCTTCATTGGGGCTTACGATTGGTCGGGGAAGCAGTCGCCGAGAATCCACAGCTGGCTCCTCGAAAGCCGCGAAACCCCGACACTCTAGAGCTAAATCTGCCTCGTTGGAAGCCGGCATAACGGGGCGAACGGAACCTACGAAAATCCCGAAACTGTCCCCGAGCCACCGGAATCGACCTGCCCCGTTTGGGCCTATCTTCCGGTAGTCGACCGCCTTTGGACTCTCCTAGGTCTTTGACCAATTTATCCAAATCCTCACCGAAGAGGAGCTTACCCTTGAAAGGTAATTTTCCCAACCGTGACTTGGAAGAGCCATCGGCCGCCCAATTTTTTAACCAAAGGGCTCTGCGGGACGCCACCACGGATGCCATGCTATTAGAAAGAGCGCGGATGAGATCATACTGGACATCCGCTAAATACGCCGCACCAGATTCCAAGCGGTGAATTTCCGTTAACATTTCGGCCTCCAAGGAAGGAGTCTGCTGAAACCGCTGTACCCAGCGCAAACAGGCACGGGCAACCCAAGCTCCACAAACGGAGGCCTGTAAGGCAATCGCGTCCGCCTCAAAAGCTTGTTTCAACAGTCCGTCCATTTTCCGATCCTGCGGCTCCCGTAAGGCCGCACTCCCTTCCACCGGAATGGTGGTTTTCTTAGTCACCGCCGACACGGCCGCGTCGACTTTAGGAGACCGAAAACGTTCTAGATCTGCGTCCGATAAAGGATAGAGACGACGCATAATTTTAACCCCCTTGAGACACGATTCAGGCGAGTCCCACTCGGTCTGAATCATCTGGTCAATAACTTTGTGAATGGGGAACACCACATTAGTCTGGCGAACAGCTTGAATGATGGGATCAGCTCCGTCGGCCTCCGCCACCGGAGCCGCAGGGGCCAACCCCAAAGTCTGAAGCGCTTCCGAAACCAGAGCGGGCAGCTCCTCACGGCGGAAAACGCGAATAATCTTTGCCTGATCCTCCGGCTCAGGAAGCTCGCCCTCTTCCAAAGCATCGGCATCCACTTCCTGGTCGAACTCAGTGTCATCACCTTCAGGCCAATCAGCCTCTGACTGAAAAGAGTCATGCACCCGCTGCCGCTTAGTGGCTCTGCTGTCGGGCAACGGGGACTCACCTGCAGAGGACTGAGCCGACAGTCCCTGTGCTGGAGATGGTACAGCTCCCATAACCTGGCGCCTACGGCAGAACGCCTGGTGCAGAAGTAAAACAAAATCGGGGGAAAAATCCTCCAAGGGCAAAGCCCCCCCGAGGCTCGATTGCCCCATAGATGGTAAGCAAGAGGCAGAAGGAATCCCCGAGGGTCCTTCCAAAGGCGACTCCAAGTCTCCTGCTGTGGCAGCAGTTTGAGCCGTCGCAGTACTCTCAAGACGATGCTCCATACTGCGGGACAGCGAGGCACAGCGAGGGCACACTCCTGTCTCCGCGTCAGCACCCCGCCGAGACCCACAGATGAGACAAAGGGATCCTCCTGGCATGGGAATCTTTGCGCTGGGAAATCTTGCAGCGCACTACTGAAAGATGAAGAACCGGCTGAGGAACCAGAGGAGCTCAGCGGAAATGGAACAGCAGCCAGCAAAAGAAAAATCTGTACAGATGGAAGCAGGGAAACTTTCCCCCTTGCTCAGCTAGCAGCAGAGGTGAGTCTCAAAAGGAGTTGGGCCGTTTCTGCCCCCCCCCCCCCCGCAAAGCCTTTCCTTTTTTTTTAATTTTTTTTATTTTAGACCACCCAAGGACCCCCCAGGGCAGACCAAACGCGGACCCCACAACTGCCTTGCCAAGAGGAGGAAAGCCCACACCGAAGCACTTCCCCCCCCCCCTAGGCACCGCGAAAACGTTGTAACCGAAGGACAAAGAGCCGCTCCACACTTTAATCAACTAAAAGAAATAAAGAAAAAAACAAGACAACTGAATGAAGCCAGGTAAAATCTGGATAAAATGGAAAGAAAACAAAAATATCTCCCGTGGGAAGCCCGCAGGAAAAAAACCGCGATGCAGAAAAAAATGGCCGCGGTCGTCAGGAAAATTGGCGCGCTTTTTCCTTCCCCGCCGAGAGAAACAACGGCGCGAGAAAAACCAACCCGGGTGAAAAGTCCTTGCTCCTCCCGAATACCGCGACCCCGAGAGTCCCCCGTTCAAACAGGCTTTGCTTAAAGGATACGAAGAACAGCTGAGGGGATAACAGAACGGAGCTCTGAAGCAGTTCTGATCTCCCCCAGCTGACAGCACTCACCGGCACCAAAGAAGTAAGTTTAGCAAACCTCGGGAGAGGAATTGCAGTGCAGCCTCCGCCGGAGCTCTGCCCCGAAGATCCCTGGGGCAGAGATCCGTGTATTCAAAGGGGTACTGACTTGCAGATCAACGCGGTAAAGGCTGAGCAGGAGAGGGACTTTCCTGAGGCCCCCCCCCCCCACGGAGTGCCGAGATATGTAGAAAAAATTTAAAGAAACAGTAACCTAACAACTATAAAAGAAAATAAGTCCAGATAGGGACCAAACTAAAGACTCTAAAAGGTTAGCTAGGTAAAAATGACAAAGAACTACACAACAAGTGAGCCCAGCTAGGCTCACTAACGTCTTCCTGCTGCATGAAGACTGGACACACTGGAGTTCCAGAGTTGCTGGGGTGATGGATCCAGGGAAGTTGAAATCTGATTGGTCCAGTCTTCATGCTGCAGGAGGAGGTACACTACCCATACGTAGAGGACTAAGCTGGAGGAACGATAAGGAAAGGGCCTTATGAATTAGGATCAGAATTTTGAAGGTGATATGGTGGGTGACTGATAAGCAATGCAGTTGGATAAGGTAGGGTGTAATGTGACTATAGCGGGTGGTTATTTTGCCAGTAAACGCTTAATTGTCTTTGAAAATCAGTCTGATAGGGCATAATTATTCATTCATACTGATGAGTCTGGGAGTGTTCCATAAGACTCTCCCAACAACAGATGCAGAGCAGAAGTAGGGCGTTTTACTTTATAACGCAACATATAAAATAATTCTATTCAAACTCTAGTCTCACATCAGTGACACCACCACTAACTCCCTCCGCTGATAGACATTGTGTGTCATAACACAAAGCCCTGCAAATGGATATTCAACACCAGCATCAAGAACTCAAATTGCACCAACCCCACCTATGGAAAATTAGTGCTGCAAATATTCTAGAACCCCAGTAACCTCTGATTGCAAAATCTGAACTTCTACAGATTCTTAGAGAGAACCTACAAGTTAACAGAATCGCTTATCTCGGCAGCACATGGAAAACACAGACCATCACCAATTAAAGAATAAGAAACTACAAAATTTGAAATAAATATACAGACAAAAATTGAAATGGAAAACGCCCAAAACAGACACCAAGATGCAAAACATGGAAGAAAGAGACACAGAAATGCATTTCCTCCTGTAATGCATCATAAGAAATGCACATTTTCAAAGAGGACATATTTCATTCTCTACAAACTGACACTTTTATCCCTTTCTTGTCCAAACATTTTAGTTTTCCAGTTGCCTTGGTCCTAGTCTCTCTGTTTCACTTCCTCTTATTGGTTTTCTTCCAAATCTTATTCCAGGATCCAATTTCCATTTTCTGTTTCTTCACACTCCTCGTCATTGTCCTTTCCTTCACAACATCTCTTCTTTCTGACACTGATCCATTTCTCTCATTTGCCTTTTACCTAACTATAGCTTCATTCCATTCCTCTTTCTCCTTCCTTCAATTTTGTCTCCCTTTTTTCACCATTCACCTATGTACCAGCTTTCCATTTCCTAACTTTACTTCCCTAGTCCTTCCATTCCACGTCTCATTCCTTTGCCAGCATCCTATCATGTCCACCCCTCGTCTATCATCTACTTTCTAGTCCCCCATTTCCTCCCTCTGTACTCTTCCTCTCCCCAGCCTTATTTACCACTTTCTCCTTCTTTAATCAGCCCCAGAATGCCTCAATGTCAGCTGGCTAGCATCTGAGCGTTCAGTGAGTAGAGCGGAGGCATCACCCAGTGATAACTGGAGGCAGCCAAAGAGGAGGCACCTGCAGGAGCCACATCAGGTTTCTGAACCAAACTCTCCATAGCCAATCCGATACTACCAGGAAAATCCTGCATGGATGGTGCTCTATACACTGAATCACAAAGCTCCACCACAGGCCATGGAGAAAACACATCCAGCAGCCACTGACCTATCCAAGGCTAGGTCAGGACATCGATGCCCTCAGATCCCATCTCTGTGTGGCGACTCAAGTGGTAAACGTTTGCATTGGAGTGGATCGCTAACAGATCCATTCTGGGGCTCCTTCAGCTCCTGCTCTGTGCCAGAAACATCCATCAAGTTCAAAAGTGGATAAGACCTTGGCAATCAATGCCACCAGCTCCTCTTTCCAAAACAGGTGGATCACGCTGGTCTTTGCATAATCTTCTGAAGGTGAGAGCACTTCCTCATCCACATCAGAGCCCATCAGCACCTGAGGCATATTCAACATCCCAGGTAGTTCCAAGCTGTTCTCCATCTCCAGGGAGCGCCCCTCGCCGGGGACATTCAGCCAAAGGTAAGCATGCAGGGCTTCTACTTTCAATCTTCCCTGCACAAAACCGTATCTGGGGTCACCCAGAGGCTGCAGGATCTGAATTTCCATGCCAGTCTGCAGATTTTCTACAGAGAGGAGAAAATCCATCCACCATCGGCTTGAGACAGAAAAATACTAAAGGACCTCTGGTGGCTGAGGCGAATAGAGGCATGAAAGTGATGTCATTGAAACCTGGGCTTTTTATTGGTTGTCTCCACAAATCTGCTGGTAGGGGAGCACAACCCACTTGTCTGGACTGGTCTAACAGGACGATAGGGAAATGTGTTTTATTGACTACAGCAAAGCTTTAGATTGTGTAAACCATGAGAAACTCTGGGCCACATTAAGAAGCATGGCTATACCAGAGCACCCGATCATTCTCTTGTACAACCTTTACATTGATCAAGAAGCAACAGTTTGAATGGAACAAAGAAAAACAGAATGGTTTAAAATCAGCAAAGGTGTACACCAAGGCTGCATACTTGCCCCCTACCTGTTTAATTTATATGCAGAACAAATCATCAGAGAAACAGGACTGTATGAAGACAACTGAGGTGTGAAGATTGGTGGAAGACACGTCAACAATCTTCGCTATGCTGATGACACCACAATACTGGCTGAAGGTGAAGACTATCTGAAACATTTGCACCTACTCTTGCCACCTTGCTGGGCAGACTAGATGGACCATACTGGACTTTATCTGCTGCCATATACTATGTTACTATGTCAAGATCAAGGAACATAGACTTAAAATGGGCCTGCACCTTAACCTAAAGAAGACAAAGATCCTGACAACTGGCAAAATCAATAAGTTCATCATTGATGGAAAAGAAATTGAAATAGTAAACAACTTTAACCTGCTTGGATAATCAATAATGACAAGCAGTCAAGAAATCCAACGGCGCATTTTTCTGAGCAGAATGGCTATGAAGGATCTAGACAAGATTCTGAAGAGCAAAGATGTCTCTCTCCATACAAAGATTTGACTTGTCCAAGTTGTGGTATTTTCAATAACATCTTATAGATGTGAAAGTTGGACAGTGAAAAAGATAGACAGGAAGAAAATCAAGACCTTTGAATTATGGCGCTGGCGAAGAATACTGTGTATACCATGAACTACCCAAAGAACAAATCAGTCAGTACTAGAGGAGGTCAAACCAAAGCTTTCTTTAGAAGTCACATGACAAGACTTCCTTTCATACTTTGCACACTTCATGCGGAGAGATCATTAAAGAAAGACATCATGCTTGGCCAGATTGATGGTAATGCAAAACAGGAAGGCCAGCAGTAAGATGGATCAACATAATAACAGAAGCTATGGATGCCACTCTATCAACAATGAGCCGCCTGACTGAAGAACGAACATAGTTTAGGACGACTATCCAGAGGATCGCCAACCGGAATTTAACAACAGTTTCAGCAGCAGCAACTAGCCATCGCCGCTATCCCCCCATATACGTTTTCTTGTGCATCTACAACCTTAATAAAAATGTAATAAGTTTCTCCCCTTCCCTATCCCAAGTTGCTCCACTGAATCCTCATTCAAAGCCACTGCAGGCAAACCCTGCACATACACATAAAAGGAACTCCCATGAAAACACCTGGAAGGATTTCATCATTCCCTGGGCATCCACAACTACACTAAAATTACATCCTTACACACTCATAATCAGAACATCCCTCCTTGCATCCACGGTGTAAAAGTTCTATTCCTCAAGATGGGTAGCCAAGTCATAATATGCATATGCACACTAGCAATTTACACAGAGCCTGCCACACAGCATGGGTATACTTAACTAATAAGTTATCCTGGATCTCAGGTGGTATTTGGGACCACAAAGCATGTAACACCAAATTAGGTTATAAGGTGCCACAAATGACCTGACTCCAGCGCTCACTCTAAGAAATGAGAAGCATTCCTCAACTAATTAAATATATGGCGCATACCACAAACCAAAATATAGTGCTGCAGATCAGGAAATGCTACCTTCCTTTTCTCACTGGAAGCATCAAATACCTCAATGCCATATGTGATTTCTTACCATTCCATAGAAATTCTGCACCTGACTGACGATTAAGGATATGCTTTTGTTTTGAAACAAAACTGGCAAGAGCACACCCTATTGCGCAATAGGATAGCTTATTTTGCAATATGGTACGCTATTGAAAAAAATGATATGAATATGAAAAGACAAAAAAAATGAAACAAAATGAAATATTTTATTTATTTACATTCTCTTATATACCACGCTATTCTGCATCAGTGCGGTTTACATTGAACAAACTGAAATTACATTGAACAGGGCATTATAACTTGGAGACAACTATTTTACAGGGAACATGGGCTATGGAGGGTTAAGTGGCTTGCCCAAGACCACAAGGAGCACCTTTGGGACTAGAAACCCCAGTCCTTCTGGCCCAAGGATGCTGTCCTCTAGTGGGATTTGAACCCCCAACCTTCTGGCCCGAAGTACCTTGCCCCAACCACTAGGCCACTCCTCCTAGGCCCACTAGGCCACTCCTCCATTTTGGCTTGCACACCCCTACTGGCTATAAAGCATATTTACCCACCTGTAGCAGGTGTTCTCCAGGCACAGCAGGAATAAGTCCTCACATATGGGTGACATCATCGACAGGGTCCATGTGGGAATGCTCCCCAGCTTCCATAGGAAGCTTTTGAGATGACCATCGTGCATGTGTACTCATCTTCCCTCTCGAAAGGAGCCATCGTCTCCCCCTTTCTTTTGTGGTCTTGTGCAGCTATGCTGATCTTGCAACCTAGGCCCTCCTGTCCTTGTGGTTCCATCAGTTGTTTTTTTTTTTTTTTTTTTAGTTTTTGTTCTTTGTTCTGATTTTGTTGTACACTGCCAAGATGTGGTTCTCGATTGGCAGTATATCAAGTTAATAAACTGTATCTTACCTCAGTATGATGACATAGCTTAATCAAGCAAAAAAGAATCAACACCAAGGTGGAGGTGGGAGGGTAATGAGGATCTATTACTGCTGTTCCTGGAGAATACTTGCTACAGGTGAGTAGCTCCACTTTCTCCCGGACCAAGCAGGAAGTTCTCACATATGGAACTCCCAAGCTACAGACTACCGAAAAAACCTGTAAAAGGCCCAATGGGGCAACCAGAAAAACAAACCAAGAAAAACAGCATAAGAAATCACTGAGAGGTTCCGAGGGTCAGGGTCCAGTAAGACATCAAGAGCAAAGCGACTCTACAGTAGCCTGGGCGGACAGAAGGGCAGGTGGGAAGGAATTGCTCTAGTTCCCAAAGAGGTGCCAGAATACAACTTGGCAGAAGTTGCTGTCAAGCTAGGAATCTCCATCCAGACAGTAGTGGGTTGTAAAGGGGTGGACTGAGGCAGCGGTACAGATCTCCACTGTGGAGATAAAGCACAGGTTGGCCATCAAAGCAGCCATAGCATGAACAATGTGCACCGTGACATGGCATTCTAGAGTAAGTCCGGTCTGAGCATAAGCGAAGGAGATGCAGTCTGCCACGCAAATGGAAAAGGTGCGTTTCAATACTGCCATGCCCAGATGATTGGGGGTTAAACAAAACAAAGAGTTGTGTGGTATGGCAGTAGGCTTTTGTCCTCTCTAGGTAGAAAGCGATTGCTCTCCTACATTCCAAGATGTGTAGCGAAGCCTACACTGTTGGCAAGAGGCTTTGGAAAAAAGGCGGGCAGGACCACCGACTGATTTAAGTGGAAAGCAGAAACTACCTTAGGTAGGAACTTGGGATGAGTTTGAAGAACTATCCTATTTTTATGAAATCTGGTGTAGGGTGGGTATGCCACTAACAGCTAGAATTCACTGATTCTGTGTGCAGAAGTGAGGGCCACCAGAAAGATCACTTTCCAGGGAATATATTTGGGCGAACAGGAGTTGAGAGGCTCAAATGGGGGAAAGAGAAGCTATCCCAGTATGATGTTAAGATCCCATGCCACTGGAGGTGGTCTAATGGGTGGATGAGATAGCAGGAGGCCCCTCAAAGTTAAGTTATTAAAAGAGGGCTGCTACACAGTACCCTCTCCTGTGCTGCGGAGGTAAGCTATATTCTTATTTGATTTAAATTATAGCCCTTTGCTGCTGCTAGGCTCTAACTTATGAAATTTAAACTACAAGCTCTCTGCTGGGTTCTAAATTTAACCAGAAAGCTCTCTTCTGTGTTTTAAATTTAAACTAAAAGTACTTTGCTGATGCTAGGCCCTGAGTGACTATTAAATTTAAACTACAGCTCTCTGCTGGGTTCTAAATTTAACCAGAAAGCTCTCTTCTGTGTTTTAAATTTAAACTAAAAGTACTTTGCTGATACTTGGTCCTGACTAAATATTAAATTAAAACTACAAGCTCTCTGCTGGGAATGAAATGTAACCAGAAAGTTCTCTTCTGTGTTTTAAATTTAAACTTAAACTGATGCTACTAGGCCCTGACTGATTTAACAAAAAATAGTGGGTTCACAGATTAAGAAACAGGCTACTGAAAAACCTGTAAAAATCACAGGCGACCCAAAAAGCGAACCTTAAAGGGCAGCAGGGAGTGCTGATTGGCTGGAAGTCTAACACTGCAGCAGCATCAAAGATCTAATTCCCACTCTGGTAGCCTGGACACATGGGTCAGAGGGAAGGAGTTGCATTATTCCCCGAAGGCACTATCCCTCTGGGAGGTCTCTTTCAAACAGTAGTGTGCAGTGAAGGTGTGCACAGAGGCTCTAGGGGCAGCCTGGCAGATGTCCAGTAAGGGCACTGAATGCAGGCTTGCTACTGAGGCCGCCACGACATGCACATTGTGAGCCATCACATGATGCTCCAGAGAGCAACCGCCTGTTGATAAGCGCAGGAAATGCAGTCAGCCATCCAGCGAGAGAGGGTGCACTTGGAGACTTTAAGCCCCAGTCGACTGTGGTCAAAAGAGACAAAGATGCATTGAGCAGCGATGGGGCTGCGATCTCTGTATATAAAGCACAGTTACTCACCTGTAACAGGTGTTCTCCGGGGACAGCAGGAATCAGTCCTCACATATGGGCGATGTTGACGCTGACGGAGAACGCGCGGAAGCTTCTCCCCCGCTTTCAAACAAAGCTTTTGGAAGATGCACCATGTATGCGTGGTCCCCTTCCCACCCAAGTGTGCCATCTTGCCTCAGTCTAATGACATAGCTAAGACGGCAAAATAAAATACGGTAAAGAAGCAACTCCAAGGGGAAGAGAGTGGGCTGATTCCTGCTGTCCCCAGAGAACACCTGTTACAGGTGAGTAACTACGCTTTCTCCGGCAACAAGCAGGAAGTCAGCCCTCACATATGGGACTCCCCAGCTACAAGTTACCGAGAACCTGTATAAAACGCCATGGCGACCTGCAAAGGGTGAGCCACGAGCTACAACAGTTGAGTCCCACTGAGAGACTCTCGCAAGACCAAGTGTCCAGCAGGAAACCAGCACGCCAATATTCTGAACACAGAAGGATCAGTGCAGGAGTTGCCTATACCCCAAAGAGATTACAGAGTATAGCCTGGCCAAAAGTGTTATCCCGTCGGGACTTCCTCTCCAGACAGTAGTGAGCTGTGAAAGTATGGGCCAAAGACCAGGTGGCGGCCGGGCAGATTTCCATCATAGGTATGAAATGCAGATTTGCCACGGAAGTAGCCATGGCCCTGATGCAGTGCACTGTGACCCACTGGTCTAGTGGGATCCCAGCCTGCTCATAGGTGAGGGCAAAACAGTCCACCATCCAAGTGGACAGAGTTTGCTTAATCACTGGGAGCCCCAGTCGACTGGGGTCATAGGAGACGAAAAGCTGAGGTGCTTTGTGGTGGCCCTGGGTCTATTGCAGATAGAAGGACAAGGTCTTTTTATAAGTATGGAGGATGGTCTCCACCTTGCCGGCGTGAGGCCTTGGAAAGAAGTTGGGGAGCACCACTGGGTCCTACTGTAAGACCCGTGTGTCCGATGGGAACCAAAGCTCCTGTAGCCTGAACACAGAAGGGTCAGAGGGTAGGAGTTGCCTAGACCTCGAAAAGATTACAAAGCACGGCCTGGCCGAAAGCATTGTCCCGTTGGGACTCCCTTTCCAGGCAGTAATGAGCTGCAAAGGTGTGAAGTGAAGACCAGATGGTGGCCCGGCAGATGTCCAGCATAGGGACAGAGCGTGGGTTTGCCACACAGGCTTCCATGGCCATGACACCGTGTGCCATGACCTGGTCATCTAGCTTGAGCCCAAGTCTGCTCACAAGTGAGGGCGATGCAGTCTGCCACCCAGGTGGACAGTGTCCTTTTGGTTACCGCCTCCCTCAGCCGACTGGGGTCATAGGAAACAAAAAGCTGAGCAGCTTTCTGGTGGCTCTGGGTATGCTAAATGTAGAAAGACAGGGCTCTCTTACAGTCCAAGGTGTGAAGAACCGTCTCCACCCAGCTGGACCGAGGCCTTCAGAAGAAGGTGGGCAGCACCACCTCCTGACTGAGATGAAAAGAAGATTACCACCATTGGAAGGAATTTAGAGTGTGTGCGTAGCACGACCCTGTTCTTATAGAACCTGGTATATGATGCCTCTGCCACTAGGGCTTGGAGCTCGCTGACCCTGTGAGCAGAGGTGAGCACCACCAAGAAAACGACCTTCCACGAGAGGTATCTCAGGTGGCAGGTAGCCAGAGGCTCAAATGGTGGGCGAGTGAGCTGTGCCAATACTACGTTGAGGTCCCATTCGGTCACTGGAGGGTGGACGGGGGGTTTGGACAGCAGAAGTCCTCTCAAAAAGCAGGTCACCAGAGGCTGGAGCGAGAGGGGCTTGCCTTCAACCAGGTGGAGATGCGCCGCCAGGGCACTAAGGTGCACTCTGGTGTTTGATTTGAGCCCGGATTGTGAGAGATGAAGAAGGTATTGCAGCACCAGCTGCATGGGCAGGAGAACGGGATCACCAGTTGCTCCGTGCACCAGACCAAGAACCTGCACCATTTGAAGGCGTAAGCTCTCCTGGTGGAAGCCTTACGGGAGGCTAGCAGGATCTCTTCCAGTTCTCCCAAGAGGTTGAAAGGGGCTAGGGTCACCCTTTCAGCAGCTACGCCATCAGTGATAGGAACCACAGGTTGGGGTACAGGAGGGAGCCCTCCTCCTGAGACAAGAGTCCTGGGAAGCTCCCCAGTGAGATTGGAGTCTCCACTGATGGAGGAGCAGCTGGAACCACGGCTGCCTGGGCCACTGAGGGGCCACCAGGATCAGTGAGGCTTTGTCGTGACGAGTCTTGAAAAGTGTTTTAGCAATCAGCGGTGTGGTTGGGAAGGCATACATGAGACCTTCTGACCATGGACCAATCGGGGCAGGCAGCACCTGGATAAAAGAGCGCCGACGTCGGGCGGGCCCGCGCCTGAGGGCCTCGCCAGAGGGCCCTTTGGCTTGGCCTTTAGGCGTGGGCCCGAAGGAGAGGGCACACGAAATACCTGCTCCTGCTGTCCCAGCCTCATTCATCAGCTATCAAGCATCAGACGGCGACCACCCGTATCACTCCCACTCCACAGCAACGAGTGCATGAAGCACAAGGTAACCATCTGCTCAAAAGAGGACTGCCCTATTGCAACAAAGTAACTTAAGTGAACGCTAAGCAACATTGTAACTGAGTGAACATTAGTCATTATTAGATTGTTTTGATCTCTCTCAACACCCTGTATTTTAAGAGCTTCTCTAGACTGCCTATGCTTATTGTTGACCTATTGCCTAATACTTTGTTATTTGACCTTTTGCCAACTACCTAGCTGTCCAACTACTCTCACTACTGCACCAGTCCTATTTTCCACACACTCACATTCATCCTGAGCCCCACCCATCTCCGCTAAGCAATTCAGGAACGCCCCAAGATGGTTCTATTCCTATCATTAGTGGCCATCTTCCTCACTTTGGTGCTCCCTAGCATATCGCATGCTTTTAATCCCCGCACTAACTACATCCCGATACTCCACAGTTATGGAAGGAGATGGTCAGAAAACCTCTACCATACCACATCAAAAACCTCTAATACATTTCATCCGCACTTACTCCACATCCCCCTAAAGAACATAAAGAAGAATCAGTCTGAGAAGCACCAGCCCCAGCAACCCATGAAATGCGCACTCATAAACGCCAGGTCAACTCGCTCAAAATGGCCAGCAATCACTGACCTGATAACACTCTATGACTTTGATATCTTAATGATCACCGAGACATGGCTGTCCGACTGTGACAACGTAATTATCAATCAGATGATGCCAGATGGTTTCTCACTTTTTGCCTGCCACAGAGCCAACCAGAAGGGAGGAGGAACACTCATCCTTGCTAAGACAAAACTACAATTTAAACTAAATGATTCCACCACCTCAACCCATTTGGACACGATCACCATATCAAATGGTCACTGTACCATCAAACTACTCTATCGAGCCCCAACACCATCACCCGAAGACCTACCAACAATAATTAACCTTGCCTGAAATTCAAGCAACCCACGCTCTGCAAATTGGCTGTTGGGAGACTTCAATCTCCCTTCCCTACAAAACACACAAGCGAAAACATTCCTTGAAGCACTAGATGAGCTGGGCTACAAACAACTCATTGACTCTCCCACACACACGAAGGGGAGTATCCTAGACTTGATTTTTGCCCCTCAGTCCGAAGTTGACACCCTCCAGCACCTACCGATATCTATAACTCCAGTACCCTGGTCTGACCACAACCTGCTCAGATTTTACATTCCTGCCACCCGTGGCCTCATGAACAGCAGCAAAATTCATGCCCCTTCTGCTAGAACTCCAACAACACGCTTTCACCCCTTCGTCAAAGATGAAATCCTTGAGAAGCTACTCCCCCTCCTCACTGACAAAACCCTTGACCCATATGAGATGGTAGCCAACTGGAACAGCAGCCTCAGTGCCGTAGCTCACCTCCCCCCTGTCAATAAAGAGTCAAGGAGACGTGAACATGCACCATGGTACTCCAAAGACCTACGAACATCACTCCTTCATCTACGCAAACTAGAAAGACAGTGGCGCAGAACCCGATCTGCTGAAGCACATTGCGCATACAACTCCCACCTGTTAATACATAGAAAGAAAATAATGGAAAAGAGGAAGCAGCACCACACAGATATCCTAAAACAATCTTTAAATAAATCACATGATCTGTTCAATATTGTAAAATCTTTAACAGGTGACCCAGCCCTAGCACATCCGCATATGCCCCAACCACAGGACTACTCTGACTACCTCCAATCAAAGATGATCCAGACCAGTATTAACTCAACCTCCTCCAACACCACCAACATGCACGCTGTGCCACAGCCAACACCATTTCTCAAATTTTGTGAAATATCCACCAAAGAAATTGAGGACACTATTGCCGCGATCAACCTCACCACGGCACCTAATGATCCCTCTCCAGCCAGTTGGATAAAAGAGCTACGATGCGACCTAAGCTTCACTCTGTGCAAAATACTAAATCAATCATTATCAACAGGATCCTTCCCTCAGAATCTCAAACACACATCAATCAGGCCTTTGTTAAAAAACAGTAAACTCGACCTGTCCAAAGTCGAATCCTACAGACCAATCTCCAGTATCCCCCTACTTGCCAAGATCTTTGAAAAGACTGTTCTGCGTCAGATCCAACAGCATGTCGACTCTGAAGCACTCCTTGACCCATCTCAACATGGATTCAGGGAAGCACATGGTGTGGACACCATCCTAACGACCCTCTTCAACGACTTAATCACAGGACTTGACAACATACACCAGAGATTCGTCCTCATCTTCATGGACATTGCAGCCGCATTTGACTCGGTGAACCATGAGATTCTGCTGCAACGGCTCCAAGATAAAGGGATACAAGGCACCGCTCTACAATGGTGCAAATCTTACCTGATTAACAGATGGCAACAAGTTAAGACGGGTACCATGACATCCGAGCCTTTCCTTCAGAAACAGGGAGTACCCCAGGGATCATCCTTATCAGCACTGCTGTTTAACATTTACATGCAGCCCATCTGCACTCTGATCCGTTCCTTAAATATGAATTGCCTTGCTTATGCAGATGACATCCTGATATACATCCCATTCAGGACTGACCGGCCTGACTTTTCACCCATTACAAAATGCTTTGAAGTAGTTGCAGATTGGCTTCTCACCCAAAATCTACGAATTAATCACAGTAAAACCGATGTTCTCTTCATCACGAGAAATCAGAAGTTCACCCCACCTCCAGCACTACAAGTCAAAAATGTCGAGCTCAAAACGAAAACCACAATTCGCTATCTAGGCATCACACTAGATCAGCGACTTGACATGATAACACTTGTAAAAAACGTCGCAAAAGCTGTATATCACAAGATTGGAACATTGCGCCTCCTTCGACCACTCCTGGACTTCACTGACTACCGGACTATATTTCAAGCCCTAGTTATCCCACACTTAGACTTCGCCAACATCATCCTCCACGGGCTTCCACAGTCAACTCTAAATCCACTCCGACTTGCCATGAACTCTGCCGCTAGAGTACTTGTAGGTGTGTCAAGGTCAGAACATATTACGCCTGTGATGAAGGAGCTCCACTGGCTACCCCTACAAGCTCGAATCCATTACAAGGCACTCGTCATGACATTCAAAGCACTGAGGAACCAGCCACCCTCACCCATCAGTAAATTAATCAACATCATGCCTGACAACAGGATCAGAAGATCTGCAATGCGGAATGCATTAGAAATCCCTAAAATAATGTCAAAATGCCTAAAAGTAACTGCCAATAGGGCTTTTTCGGTCTATGCACCCACATCCTGGAATGCCCTCCCCTCCGAAATTCGATCTATCACGAGCCTTACCCTATTCAGAAAAGCAATAAAATACCACCTATTCCAAAAACACTACCCAGAAGGCAACCCAGGGAAACATGTAATAGACCCCCTCCCCCCCTCCATATCTGCCCCAATACTTTAAGCCAACAAGAGAATAGATAATCTGCGCTTCCCTTGGCTTAAACCTGTGTCATCTATCCTATTCGATGGTGAATATTCTGTAACTTTGCAATATGTGTTGTAAATAGTTCTCACCCAAGTTATTACCCTGTTCATTGTAAGCACAATGTGTTTTTGTTACATTGTACTATTGTTCTGTTCACTGTAAACCGCACTGATCTTAATAGCGCGGTATATAAGAAACATAAATAAATAAATGGAATAAGGAAAGTATCTGCCACCTCCTAGGAGGGGTAGGGCTGCCGGGAGCAGAAGCGGGGCAACTGGTAGTTGTCTGGGCTGGCAAAGAGGTCCACCCATGGGGTCCCCCAGAGCCGGAAGAGCCAGTTGGATACTCTGGGGTCCAGATGCCACTCGTGTGGCTGGAGGACCCTGCTCAGTTTGTCTGCTAGGGTGTTGTCCCAGCCTGGTAGGTATGCCGCCCATAGAAGTATTCCCTGTTGAACTGCATAGGAGCAGTGTCATCGCTTCGCAGCAAAGGGTGCAAGATCTCGTGCCCCCTGCTTGTTCACATAAAACATTGCCACCTAATTATCTGTTTGGATCAGCACTGGTTGGTGCCTCAGGTGGTGACAGAATGCTTGGAGGGCAAGATATGTCGTCTGAGGCTCCAGGAGGTTGATCTGCTGTCTGCTCTCAGCCTGCGACCAGCTGCCCTGGGTGCGGAGTTCTTCACAGTGGGCTCCCCATCCCAGCAGGGAGGCGTCCATAGTGAGGACCATTAGAAGGTTTGGGGTTTGGAAGGACATCCCTGTCTGGAGATGATGGGGGTTTTGCCACCAAGTCAGACATTCTGCCAACTAATGGGTCACAGACTTTGTCCTGGAGACGGCCCATGGCTTGTGTCCACTGGTCTCGAAGGCATCACTGGGGGGACCTCATGTGCAGATGGGCATCTGGGGTGACATGGTCCATGGAGGCCATGTGCCCGAGTAAGCACAGCAGAAACCGAGCTGACACCGAGGGACAGTGTTGTACGTCTACGGCCAGTGCCCTGAGACGGTCTGTTTGGTCCAAGGGGAAGAAGGCCTTTGCCTGAAGAATGTCCAGCCTTGCTCCTATGAACTCCAGACATTATGTCGGGAGGAGGTGGGATTTGGGGTAGTCTATCACAAATCCCAGATGTTATAGAATCTGGATGGTGCGTGTGGTGGCCTACTGCACCTCTGTAGCTGTGCCTTTTATGAGCCAGTCGTCCAGGTAGAGGAAGACAAATACCCCTAGAGGCAGAGGAAGGGGGCCACTACTGCCAGGCATTTAGTGAAGACCCAGGGGGCAGAGGCCAGACCGAAGGGTAGTACCCTGTACTGGTAGTGGCTGCCCCGCACCATGAAGCAAAGGTACTGCCTGTGGTTGGTGTGTATGAGTATCTGGGTATAGGCATCCTTCAAATCCAAGAAGCATAGCCAGTCTTCTCTGCTGGAGGCAAGGCAGCAATGTTCAAAGGGAGAGCATTTTGAACTTCTCCCTCACCAGGAACTTGTTCAGGTTGCGGAGATCCAGGATGGGCCTTAGGCCCCCTGTTCTTTTTGATACGAGGAAATACCTGGAGTAGAACCCCTTGCCCCTGAGATGTTGGGGTACCAGTTCTACTGCCCTGTCCTCGAGAAGACCAGCAACTTCCTTCAATAGGAGGTCCCAGCGAAGGGGTGACATGGGGGGCTCTCCTGGGAAGAAAGGAGGAAGTGTCTGAGCCAGATGGAGGAAGTAGCCCTCCTTGACCATCTGGAGTGCCAGGAATCAGTGGTGATGGCTGGCCATCTTTGGGCATAATGGATCAGACATCCCCCTGTGAGTTGCTGGCCTCCTTGGGGTAGAGAGGCTATGCCCAAGGAGTCTAAAGCTCCCCCCCTGGTTGGGCCAGAGCTGATGGCTGGGGCTTGGGAGCCTTCTGCTTATGAGGACCCTGGCCATGTCCCTTGGCCTGTTGACCCTGCTGGGGAGCTGGGAAGACCTGAAAATATGGGTAGTTTGTGTAAGCAGCCCCTTTCCTTGGGTAAAAGGGTTTTTTACCTGGGTCCTTCTGTTGGGGAGGGGCAGCAGTCTTTTTAGAGAGCCTGGTCCTCGTCATGAACTCTGTCTCCAACTCTGCAGGCTTTTCAGTCATGAGTTTGCAAAGAGGTTCTCTCCTTGGTATGGAACATCAACCAATTTGTCCTGAACCCATTGCTCAAGGTCGGAAGACTGTAGCCATGCCTGGCATTGGGCCCCAATGCCCGCCACTGCTACTCAAGTCGCTGACTCGAAGCAGTCATTGGCTGCCCGAGACATGAACTTGAAACACTCATGGACAGCCTTGGCCAGATTCTTGAACCACTGCAGGAGTTCCTCAGAGAGATCAGCCAAGAACCCAGTGAGTTCCTTCGCCAGGTCTCTCAGGTACATGCCCATGTACAGCTGATAGGCCTGTATCCGGCCGATGAGCAACAAGCCCTGGTAGCACTTTCTGCCGAGAGCATACAAGGTGCGGGCCTCTCTGTCCGGGGGCACCGAAGCATGGCCGACTCCACCACCATGGAGTTATGCAGCAGCTATGCCTTTTAGAATCCAGGGCTCCGGCAGACCAGATACATTGAGTCGAGGTGCTTGCTCACAACCAGTACTGATGCTGGTGTCTCCCACATACAGAGCATTAGCCATTCCAGGATGGGTGGAATTGGTACCGTGAGCAATTCTCTTGGAGGGGCCTCGGAGGATTTCTAGTTCCTCAATACGAGGATCCTCCTCAGACTCCATCGGGGACGCTAGCACCTTTGACATGTCCCTCACGAAGTCAAGGAATGACATGTTCTCGAGCAGGGACCAATGCCGGGGCTCAGAAGGAGGGGAATCTGAGGGGACATTGCGGTGATGACAGGTGTCCAGTGACTCCTCGTCTACCACTCCAAGTAATCTGTCAAAGACTTGAGGGAAGGGTGGCCTGCGGGCTTCGGGCCTGAGCCCTTCCCGCGTCCCTTGGAGGCTCCACAGCTGATGCCATGTGCGCTGAGGAGGACCTCGGTTCCATAGAACGAGAGACGGATCAAGACCTCGGCTGAGGATCGATTCAAGGCTGAATGGTCTTGAGGATCGGCTCAGCCTCCAGGGATGTCCTCGACATCGATGGCCCGGTGGTCTGGGCAGAGGAACCTGTGGTACTGGACAACAGCACCCACTGCTGGTCCATAAAGGCAGACAGACTGTGCTCCAGGGCTGCCATTCTGGTTTCGAGTCCAGAAGGCTCCATAGCCATAGACATGGGCACCGAAAAACTTGGGCTCCTGAAGGGGAGACCTCAACGAGGATAGGTTCTGGCATCCCTGGCCGATATCTGGTCGATTCCTTCTGGGGGACCTTGCTAGGCCGCTCCTGCTCTGATCCATTCGACAAGCGTCTAGGACTGCGGGACCTGGGTCGGGACTTACCTGACTTATCAGAACTGTCCAGGGATGCTGCCTTTGAGGTTTTCTTCTTATGTTCCCTTGAGGGAGACCCCCTTTCTGAGAAGCCACAATGTCAGTCAGGATCCGCAAGGGTGCCCCAGGATTCCGTGGCTTCAGAGGAGGCCTTGGCCTTCAGAGGTATCAGGGACTCCAGGAAAAACATATCGTGCTGATGGCTCTTGAGGGCCTTGGTGGTCCAGCCCTAGGCAGCGCAGGCAGCAGTCATGTGTGCTAGTGAGGGACATGATTTTGGCACACCAGTCACACTTCTTGAACCCACTGTTAGCCATAGGGAAAGAAATTACCGCAGCGAGGTCGAAGACCTGCAGTGCTGCCAGCTGGTAAAATGGGGGAGAAGGCGCCAAAAGGAAAAAAGGGTTAGGAACCTGAGACTTTATGCCGGAGACAGCAAGCTTGGGTGGCAGGAAGAATACCGGTGGCACAACCAGAGAGAGCATAAAACTCAGGTCAAGAAAAAAAATCAACGTTTTCCAGGGGAAACCAGACAGACTTCTGAAAGGCTCCGTGGAAAAAAGGAGACTGAGCAAGATGGCACCCTTGGGCTGGAAGGGCACCACGCATGCATGGTGGCATCTCCCAAAAGCTTTCTTTGAAAGCTGGGGGGATTCTTCTGCGAGGACTCCGTCGGCACCGATGTCACCCAAATGCAAGGACTGACTTTATTTATTTTATTTATTTAAACATTTTTCTATACCACCTCTTCCAGAGATCAGAGGCAGTTTACAATGAACATTAAAACTTAATAATAGAAAACTATTATTTTACATATAACAAATTTCAGAACATGTAACAAAGAAAATAAAAACTTAATAATAGAAATCTATTATTATTATTTTACATATAAATTGTAGAGCATTTTTAACATTTAATCCATAAATAAACATCAGAATAAAATTAGAAATGCGGCAAAATAACGTGCCGAAAACCCAGAACTATATACATTGAGAATTAAATATGGTTATTTACATATCAGAATGATCGACTGAATTCATTTAGCTGCTCGAGATGGAATTATGGCTGTGCTCTGTAGGAATATATCTAAGTAGGATCAAAATATGGACTTCCTGCTTGTTCCCGGAGAATATACTTAGAGTGCTCCTGTGTCTTGGTGACAAGGGCTTGATAGCACTGCAGCTGCTCACCGGACATACTAGCAGAGATATCCCTCGCAAGATCTCAGAGGAACATCTCCATAAACAGTTGGTAGGTCTGAATACGGGGCACCAGAATCGAGCCTTGGTTGAAATTCCTGCCAAAGCCATCCATGGATAATGGGGCACGGAGGAGTGTTCTTTGAACTCTTTGATGTGGCGCATGGCTGACTCCACGACCATGAAATTATGGGGAAGTTGCGGCATCTTGAAGTAGGGGCTCTTGCTTACCCAAAACTAGGAATCGAGATTGCGGCTCACCGGGGGCACCGTGAGTGGGGTCTCTCACATTCGAAAGAGGTGCTACGTAATGGCCTTTGGGGGAGAAGGGTACTGGAGGATATCCAATTCCTCTGCCCTAGATTCCTCTTTGGCCTCGATGATGAATGGCAAAGCCTTTCCCATGTCCCACATGAACTCATGGAACAAGTCCTCTGGAAGGGACTTCCTCCATTCATACGGGGGTGAGTGATCAGAGGGAACATCCTGATGCCTCATGGCCTCGGTCAATTCCTCTTCAGTTTCCCAATCATTGGAATCCACTTCTGAGAGGAAATCGAAGTACCGATGCAATTCCACATTGTATTGGTGGCAGTCGGCCAAAGTGGAGAGAGACCGAGGCTCCCAATGGTCCAACCCCGAAGCACTCGGTGAAGAAAGGTGATGCACCGAGAGGGACCTCAAGCATGCCCTGGAACCGCTGTCCTCTCAATGGAAAGCATGCGATCCCAGTATGGGCTGCATCTCCAAAGGTGAGGATGTTGTCATCGACAATACCATCTCCGGTGCCAAGGAACCCATGGTGAGCGGGTCTCGGGCTGTCTGTTGGGTTAGGAGTGCAGACAGGTGGTGCTCAAGGGCTTCCATGTGCTGTGCAAGTTAGGCTCAAAAAGGAAAAAGAAAAATTATTACTATCAATACCATGTGAGAAAAACCAATGAAATCAACCAATTCAGAATTATCATCAATAAATATATTGCCTATGCAAATATAGAGGAAAAAAGACCTCAGCCACCTCCGCAAACATCAGCAAGTAGGGAGAGCCAGTCGATGGACAGAAACGCCACTATAATCGAACCGGACTCATAGAGACATCAGTGGCCAAAAAACCCTCTATACAATAATCCAAATAGGTTGTAAAAACAGCAGAAAACATAAGCATGGTAGTGACAACAGCTACCATGAAAAACACAGCGTGGCAACACTTATCTGAAAATCAGCAGGCTGCGAAAAGGTGCAAAGGCAGCATTCCAATGTAGAAACAACAGTCCAATGTAGAAAATCCAATGTAGGAGCAGCAGTCCAATGAAGAAAATGAATGCAGCAAGCAGCTGGAGCCCCGACACCAGGTGTTTTGCCTGACGGCTTCTTCAGGGAGCTCAAAAAATCCACAGCGCTGTTCTCAAAGCAAAAGCTATATAATACTGCTGTTCATGATGCAGAGAATCCACAAAAGAAAAAAGAAGAAAGAAAGAAGCACCAGAGTAATACTGCACACACCGCCGGCTTGGAAATCCCAAAAAACGCCAGCGAATGCCCTCGAGGCCAGCGGTTAGAAAAAGGGCACGAAAAGGGCCCGAAGCAAGAAAAAAGGAAAAATAGGAATCCCCTGGCACACAGCCGAAGCAGGGGCATTGGAGAGGACCGGTGTAACTGGAAAAAAGGCTGAAGGGCCAGAAGAGAAAAAACCTTTTTCTGAGGGACGAGGACGTGCGTCCGAAGGGTTTCGCGGAAAAAGGGAGACTGAGCAAGATAGCACCCTTGGGCGGGAAGAGGACCATACATACATGGCAGCAATCCCAAAGGCTTTGTTTGAAAGCTGGGGAATTGCTCCGCGCAGGCTCCATTGGTGCAGACGTCACCCATAAGTGAGGACTGACTTTCTGCTTGTTCCTGGAGAAACAAATTTAGGCCCTCCCCCCAACATTCTCATCAAATTAGCTTGTAATTTAGCTGGTTTATTTTCAAACCTAGATTTGCAGAAAGCTAGTTGAAACTGAGTGCAATTTATGAAATAACATTTATTTATTAATTATTTGAATTTAGCTCACGTCTTTCCAATGGTACTTCAAGGCGAGTTACATTCAGGTATGGAGGCATTTCCCTGTCCCTAGAAAGCTTACAATCTAAGTTTGTAGCTGAGGCACTGGAGGGTTAAGTGACTTGCGCAAGGCCACAAAGAGTGTCAGTGGAATTTGGACCTGGGTCCAAATTTAGCGCATTTTGAACTGCCAAAAATCTATCCTTAGTGTTTTTATTGGCCTACTTCCTATAATCAAAACAAGAACCCTGATCTAAAAGTGAAACACCCGTAAATCTTTTGGTTGGAGTAGACATGCAAAAGTAGGAGGAATTAAACTCTTCCTCTCGCTGTAGTCTCTCATTTTAATAATTTCAAAAGCAGTGTGATAGATTAAAACACTTAGCTGAAACTTTTCCCGAGCTGAAAAACACCACAGAGTTCATAGGAAATGACGTGGCACATTTCGGGTCTGTAAAGGCGACCCTGCATCAGGTTAAAGATGATCCTGTAGTTGTAAAAGCTTCAATGTCCATGAAACAGAGCTGTTCAACTTATAAAAGAAACTGGCGTCTGACGTAGATGCTGACGAGACCAGAGGAACCACCAATCCAAAAAGTATTTGTTTTTTTTTCACCAGTCAATGGGATGGGGAGAGACCCTATGAGTCAATGGAAACTACTTCCTATAAGACAATTTGACTCAGACCAGCAGGTCCTCCCAACTACACAACCACAGCTGCTATAAATGTTCTTCTACTGGGAAAAAAACAATAATATCTCCTCGCAGAATAGCTTTCGCTGTCTCCCAAAACACCAGAGGTTTATCAACATGTGAGCTATTAAATCTGCAATATTCATCCCATTTCTAGCCCATATAATCCCAAAACCCATGTCCACTAGATAACCCTTCATTGCTTTCCAAATCCACCCAAATGAAAGAATAGTCAAAAACTTCCAATGGGTCAATAGTGGCTTCCACCACTTCAGAAAAAAAGGGGGCAAGATATATGAGTATAATAATCTATTCTGGGTATGAACCAGTATGCCCAGGATACATGAGTATAATCTTGTTAAGTAGAATGGAGGGCATGCCAGATATCAAATAAGTCCAACTCCTGTGTAAAGTAACAGAAAAGCTTCTCCTCCTTCTCTTGTCTACCATGTGCAGGAGTCCCCATTCTGTCTAACCCAGTATCAAAAATCATATTTAAATCCCCTGCTATCAATAGTGGCAAATCAAAAAAGGGAGTACATAGTTTCTGAATGTTTTGAAAAAACATGGAATCTAAATTATTTGGGATATATATATATTATTTACCAGCTGTTGCCGCTGAATTTTAAGATGTGCTAAAGCAAAGTGCCCTCCAGGATCTACATATATATTTTTTTAACACCAAAAGGGATTTATCTAGCAGGATCGCCACTGCAGCTGTTTTAGCATCAGATGATAAGTACAACACTTCTCCCACTCAACCCTCTTTTTTTTAGTTTCCTATGCTCTGAGTCTGTCAATTGAATCTCCAGGGGACATGCCAGTGCAGCCCTATGCAGAATCTTGGACTGCTTTCATAGGAGAGCTAACCCCTGACATGTTCCAGGATATAATCTGCAAAAGTCATTTATTCATCCTGAAAAATAAAAAAAATATACTACGTTACCTGAGCAGTCAGGGTGCCCAACCTCCACTTCAGCCACCGCCCCCCCCCCCCCCCTTTACTATAAATCTGAAAGACTGGTCCTCTTTCCTCTAAACAAGAAACACACCCACCCTTCCTTCCCTCCCCATCCCCAACATTCTCCATATCCAACATGCATCTCAGCTGTGAGATGCTACAAATCATGCAATGCAGTATCCCCCTCCCCCTGGCACTTTAAACACCACTTCTGTTCTTCGATCCAACAATCAACAAACAACCAGCCGCTCTGACCTATCACACCCACTACTTCCCAATCTCCACACCCCGACACACTCACTCCTCACACCCACGCACATCATTCTAACCCCTCCCCTAAGAAACACATCTTGATCCATATCGAATCAAATTATACAGCTATCCTCAAGCAATATATTTCAGTTATTTACCCTTTCACGTACCATAGTATCATCGCCTCCACATCAAAGCTGACTACCAAACACATAAGTCTGGGCTTCCCCCTCCCTACCTACTAGGAGTAAACCAGACCCATGCCAAAACATTCAAACCACATCACAGTCATTATTAATCATGGCTCTCATCCAATCCAGTTTATCTAAAACAATTACACACTAAGCACTTACCAAACTCAGCATGCATCCCACTTATTCTCGTATACCCATAGCACATCCATCCTTACAACAGCTCAACCTCCTCTTTCACCCTTTCCAACCATCAAATTGCATATATATCAAACTGCACGTCCTGTATTAAATAATAAGTCCAATCATCACTCTATGCCTAGCTATTTGTCCTATACAAAAAAATTCAACATTTAAATGTAGAGTCTAAGAGCTACTTCAGCATAGGGACCCATGTGTACAAAAAATCCTACCACCCATATCCTCAGGTTGAAGAGTTTTTGCTTCTGTAATGCCACTAGTACTGCTTTTCCATTGATCTTTCCACTGATAATTGCCAAGTTACCACCTCAGTCAGTGAAGCAAGCACATGTCGTCCATCAAAAGTGACTTTCCACATTGCCAGATACTGAAGGGCAAACTGGATCCGCTCAGCAGCCAAACACAAGCACACTAGGGTAAACTTGCATCATTTTGTACAACTCAAGCCAAATAATCCTGCAAAACATAGATTTTATTGTTCTGGTATACCAGATCTTCATACAGACAGTAAGCCTGTAGGATTGTAGGTTTATGGGCAAAGTTTAAAACATTTGAAATAACCACTTGCAGTTTCTGTTGCATGTCTTTCTTATGGCCAGATGATGCGCCTGCTCAATTTTTAAAGGACCCAAAGTCTTTGAGCAATTAACTACTTCTCCAGAAATTGATCCAAGTCACCGCCCACTATGCTCTTTGGGAATCTAACGAAACAAAGATTGTTTCTATGTGAATGATTCTCAAGGTTGTCTATTTTTGCTTTGCACTGTTCCAGTGCCTTTTTTTAAAATATATCTCCACCTGGTGCCACATGGCCTCAGAATTTCCCTCTGCCACAGCCACCATGTTTTATACTTCTCACATTCTTGAGGCAAACTCAGTTAGTGACTGAGACATTTGACCAATTTGGCCCAATATCTTATCGGGCTTCTCATCTAATACACTCACCATGACTGTGGTGAACTGAGCAACGAAGGCTTCAGCCATGTGGTCTTTCTCTATAGCCCCTCTTCCATCTTGACTTCTGCCAAACAGATTTTTATCGTCTTTATTTACTTAATTTCACTGCTATCTCCACTAGTGATTTGACTAGATATGTCCATATAGTAATTAATAGCCCTCTGCTTACAAAAACCAAAACAAAATAAATCACCAAACTATGCATGATTACCGGCGATGGGGCAGGAATATCCTTGGGGAGGGGGAGGGGAAGAGGGCATGGAGCAAAGCAATAAAGCTGCTCCCCCCTCTCAGCATATCATGCGACCCCCTGGGTCCCTTAGAAATAATGCTGGAACTCAGCATATGGAGGCATTAGCACATTCTTGGGCTACAGCGTTGTACTTAGAATTCACAGATTTGCTGCTTTCGTTTAAAAGCAGTATATCAAATGTTTCAAGTAAATAAAATTATCACCTGAAGATATGAAAAACTAGTTTAGCTTTATAAACAAAACTTTACCCTAATTCATGCTCTAGAGTCTAGAGAAACCCAATTTCTGTTATTTCATACAGATTATTTATTTATTTATTTTATTTTTATTTCTTATATACCGCACTCTTTCAATCAGTGCGGTTTACAAATGAACAGAATAAACACAATGGTACAAACAGCATTGGTTTTTTTACATTGAACAGGGTATAACAACTAGGAGGTAAAACAGGGTTAACTATATACAGAGAACATGGCTGTGAATAGGGATAACTATGTACATGGCAATTTTTGAATAACTACATGGTATAGGTCACAGATAAAATTACAGTAAAGTATAAAATATAAGTACAGTATGGATATAGTGGGCAAGTATGGATCTGCAGGATTATCCATTTTCTACCGGGGTTAAATGTGAAAGATCAGTATGAATGCAATGTTCATTTGGGGTTGCTTCAGGGTAATATATTAGGAACATATGATGTTTTAAGGACTTTCTGAATGTAGTAAGGCTAGTGATGGATCTGATTTCGGGTGGGAGGGCATTCCAGGCCCTAGGTGCAAACAGTGAGAAGGCTCTGGAGGCTGTTGTTTTGGAGCATTTGGTAAGGATTTTTGGAAGGTTGATGGAGTTCAATGCAGCAGTTCTCCTGGATCTATTTGTTGGTGTGACTTGAATCATATTGCTGATGGGTGATAAGGAAGGGCTCTTGACAGCTTTAAAAGTCATGACCAGGGTTTTATATAGGGTTCTGGCCTGGAGGGGTAGCCAGTGTAAACTCATCAGAATTGGGGTTATTTGTTCTGATCGTGGAGCACCTATGAGAATTCTTGCAGCAGAATTCATGGCTAACCGGAGGGGATTTAGGGTAGATTGTGGGAGACCGTGTAGTATTATATTAGCAAAATCCAAGTGAGGTAGAACCAGGGCTTGGAAGATAGTACGGAAGTCGGAGTAGTCAAGAAGAGGTCTGAGATTGCGTAGGGATCGAATCTTTTGGTAAATTGAGTTTATCTTCTTGATGTGTGCTGACATATCCAGCCGCTGATCTAAAGTAATCCCTAAGTATCTAATTGTGGGTTGTGCTTTCAGTTCAATGTTGTTTACTTGTAATGAGGTTGGGGGAATGAAAGTTGGATTCCGTGTCACGAATAGGACGTCTGTTTTGTTATGGTTTATACGTAGATTCTGTTTGAGAAGCCAGTTTGATACCTCTTCGAAGCAAAGAACTATTGATGTGAAATCCGGTTGTTTTACATTGAAAGGAGCATATAGCAGGATGTCATCAGTATATGCCAGACATTGAATGTTGAAACTGCGTATCAAATCACAGATTGGCTGCATATAGATATTAAACATTAGTGCGGACAAGGAAGATCCCTGAGGGACACCTTGTTTAAGTGGGAATGAATCAGATGTTGTTTCTCCTGTTCTGACTTGCTGCTGTCTATCGGATAAGTAAGATTTGCACCAGTTCAGTGCTAGACCTTGAATACCCTTATCTTTAAGGCGCTGAAGGAGAGTGTTATGATTTACTGAATCAAATGCAGCAGTTATATCAAGAAAGATGAGAATGAACCCTTGATGGATATTGTCGATGCTTATGATTAGGTTATTGAATAGGGTTGTGAGGATGGTGTCAACACCATGTTCTTCTCTAAAACCATGTTGTGAGGGGTCCAGGGGCGCTTCCAAGTCAACATGTTGTTGAATTTGTCTCTGGACTACTTTTTCCATGATTCTAGCTAATAGAGGGATGCTAGAGATAGGTCTGAATGATTCGACTTTTGCTGGATCAAGCTTGCTGTTTTTTAGGAGGGCGGATGGATGAGTGCTTCAGGCTCTGAGGGAATGATCCAGTTGAGGAGGAGTAGTTGACAATCTTGCTTATAAATGGGCTAAGTTCATGTCGTAATTCCTTGATCCACCTGGCTGGGCAGGGGTCGTTTGGTGCAGTAGTTAGGTTAATAGCTGCTATTATTTCTTCAATCTCTTTATTAGATACTAGAGAGAAATTATCAAGTGGGGTTAATTTGAAGATGTTCTGTGGGGTGGGAGTTGGAAATGCTGTAAGGGTCGAACTAGTCTGTATCATTTTTGATTATCAGGACCAAGGTGATAAAATTTAGGGCCTGATATTCAAAGGGAGTCATACATTTGCCTTCATGTTTATTTATTTAATGGTATTTATATACCGCCTTATCATTCAATCAAAGCGGTTTCCATGGCAAACAATCAAGGGGGCAAATGTTTTCATGCATTGTACAGAGTGGTGTGTATGTGTTGGCGGGGATTTGATTAGATTAGGTTTATCTACATAGTGCGCTATTATACATCATGAGCTATTATACAGTCTTATATACAGTCTTGGGGTGGGGGGCGGTTGATGATCTGACTTGTATGCTGGTTCAGGGGGTATGTCCATAGTAATCGATGAACAGGGTTGTCTTCAGCTGTTTTCGGAAGTCCTTGATTTCTGTGGTTCGTCTCAGATCATCTGGGAGGGAGTTCCATATGGATGGAGCAGCCAGGGAGATTGCTCGTTGTGCAGTGTCTTTGCGGGTGAAGTCTTTTGGGGTGTTAACCCGATTGGAGGTGCCTCTTCTTCCATGTGACAAATATAACTAGCTTATGCATTTATTTTCAGAACTTCTATGGTTAAAATTGGACCATTTAACTTGTTAAATGACCAAACATTATCTACAAAAAAAGGGGCTAGTAATGGGGTGCGGCGCAGATGGAGCCAGCATTTATCAGCAGTGTTTGGCTACATAGCAGGCCTAACTTTAAACAGGCCAGACAGTCAAATGTATGTTCAGCAGTGCTAGTTAAATGGATAGCATTACTCAACACACCAATAAACAAATTTCCATGGTGGTGCAGTTAATCCTCCAAGGCAAACTCTGGTCCTTGAGAACTGCAAACCAGTCAGGTTTCCAGTATATCCCTAAAGAGTATGTGAGAGAGAAAGATCTGCATACGATGGAGGCAATGGGCATGCAAAGCTCTCATATACATGCTCATTAGGGATATCATGAAAACCCAACTGATTTGCAGGCCTCAAGGACTGTTTGAGACACCTATCTTAAGTGATACTGATGTTCTCTTAGATCTCACAAATACCTACTTCTAGTGAAAACAACATGGACTTTCTAGGTAGAGGATTAGGCTCCCATTCCAGAATGCTACAAGTGCCTTATGGTAAACCAGTGCTTTTCAAACTTTTATTTCATATGACCCCAGATGATGAACTCAAAATAGCAGGTCTCTAAGCCTCTTTCCACTCCCTCAACTCATCTAAAGAAAGCAGCAGCAGCAGCAACAGTAGTGGCAACAGCGGCAGCCAGCACAGAGTCCTTTGTGTCAGTGTGTGCTTGCAGACCCCACTACCCAGCATGGGTCTAACAGAAAGCTTACCCAGGAAGGGACAAGGGCCTATGAATATTCACTGGCTCACAGGACACATGTTATTTATTTATGTTGACTGGAGACTGCCACCACTTGGCATAGGTCACAGTGAAAATCCAGAGAAAAGAGGAAATAGCCATGTTTCTGTGACCCCATCCACTGGCAAAGTGACCCCATTCGTGGTCCCAACCCCAAGTTTGGGAATCACTGCGGTAAACTGTACAATAATAAAACAATGGCACTTAAAAAGTGGTTGTTTAGAAAGTTTAATTCAATAATCAAGATAAATGTGCTCTGGGACACATTTATGACTACTCTGAGAGCAGGCCTTCCCAAACCTGTCCTAGGGATCCCACAGCCAGAGAAATTTTCAGAATATCCACAATGAATATGTGTGAGATAGATTTGCATAGACTGGGGATATAGCATATGCAAATCGAAATCCAAAATAAATATGCATGATATTTTCAAAACCTGACTGATCATGGGGTCCATAGGACAAATTTGGGAAGCCCTGATGTAGAGAGCCCTAAGAATCCATACATTCCTTTTACTTGAAATGTGTGATTTTAGACCTGCTATACAAGACATTTATTTTCTTCTTAAGGCTGCTGTATAGCTCTGGTGCATTTCTGTGAATGATTGAGTGCATCTTTGTGAGTAAAAAAGGAATGCGATATGATTGCGATAGTCAACTTCTATTACCTCTAAACCTGTATAATCCATCTTGAGGCACTGTAGTAATATGGTATTTCATCATAAATAACGTTAAAAAACAAGAACATGCTTGCACTGCATTTCCCTTGACCTACAAGCTTTTGGTAAATATTTGTTCCCACTGAGGCAGCCTTGTTTATGGAATCTTACGGATGACCAAGAATGGGATAAAGAAAACTGTGAGATGAAGTTCAAGTACATATAAGAGCTATGTTTGATAAGGGAGAGACAACATGTAGAGAATGGATTTTAATAAGTTTAAGCAGAGGCAGGGGCAGTTAGTCACTATAAACTTACTTTCTCTTGTCTCAAAGGTCAGGTGACTACTGTTTGCATATACAGTCATTCATTGGTTTTTTGGTCCTAAGAGAAGGGTTATTGGAGAGATGACAGAACAAGCACTTAGGACTAGAATTTTGGGAGATTGAATAGATAACACAAGACTCTGCAGGCACATACAAGACAGATGAAATCAGTATAGGCATTTTGTTGAATGCATTTAATAATGCACCGGAGGCAGGTTTTCTTTTCTTTAGAGGCTGCAAAGATTGGGACAAGCAAGGGTTACTGTCCTAGCTCATAAAAGGAAAAACCATGAGAAAAGAAATAATGTGCCAAAATAAATTTGCTCAGGGTTGTTTTCAAGGAAAGGCTGCCAGCATGGCATATTTAATAATATGCAAGTCTTCAGTGCCTGTATGGCAAAATACATTGAGTGGCAGGCTCTATTTGCATATAAGACTAAATAGAAAATGCAGGAAACGAAGTCATTTCTGTATGGTGGGCTACGAGGGAAGCAACTGGTTAGAAACCCCATCAGAAAACATCATGGAATGACATGATGCCGTTATCTTAGTAAATATGTCACTCTGAAAATGGTAGAAATTGATGAATGTGTGTTTAATAAAGCTATGGCTAATTTTTTTTTACACTTTCTTCCTGCTTCTGATTGAGGAATGGGAACATGCTATCATCAGGAAGAGTGCTCTAGCATGCCATTGTTATGTTTTGTTACATTACATTGTTATACTACATTATCACTTTTCTGAATTAGAGTTTTTGGATGTTAAAATATTTAAAAAAGACTCTAAATTACATTCGACGATTTTTTGTAAAGCGGCAGAGAGAAATACTTTACTTGACTTTTCGAGTTTTCATCCGGCTGCTTTAAAGAGAGGACTGCCATATGGTCAATTTCTGCGGCTGAGACGTATCTGCAGCTCCATTAATGATTTTGACCAACATGCGCAAGAGTTAAAACGACTACTACAACGGGGCTATCCACTGTATATTATTAAAAAAGCATGGATAAGGGCAAGGTTTACTCATAGAGAGTGTTTTTTTAATTTTGATGCTCCTCTGAAGATTGTGGATATGGATCGGGAGCAAAAAATCACAGGGATATTGCCATATATGTCAAATGTCAATCATGTCTGTCATATTTTGAAAAAACACTGGCATTTGCTATCACTACACCCATGTTTTCAAAAATCATTACAGATCACATATACTAGAGGTTCAAATTTGGGTGACTTGATTGGTAGCACGTCATTTCCAGTTGAATTTGATAAAAATCCTACTGAATTGGGACATCATTCGTGTCATAAATGTGACTTCTGTCTACAAACAATAGTAGGTAAAGAATGGACTATATCGAATATTATGTTTAAACATGTTTTAAAATGGTCTACAACATGTTCTACGTCCTTTGTAGTGTATGTGTTAGTATGCCCTTGTCAAAAGCTACATATAGGTCGCACTACTCGGATGATACGTCGGCGACTACAAGAACATGCCTCGAGAGTTCATAATAATGTAACATCTGCTCCCATTGTGCAATATTGTATAGATTTTCAACATACATTTGGTGATTTTAAATGGAGAGTTTTGGACTATGTTCCAGTGAATCCAAGAAGGGGAGATAGAAAACGACGACTTCAAATGCTTGAACAAGCCTGGATTTTTCGCTTGTCATCTTTAGAACCGAATGGTTTACATTTGGAACAGGATTGGGCCAGCTTGCTGTGACATATTAGCAGGTGATTGGTTTTGGGGTTTTTAAAAATCTTCTGGGATAATCAGCCAGTCAGGAAGTTTGACTGAATCACTGAAGGTTTTTCAAAGGATTAAGGGACTCTTTTTGGCATTCTTATTAGACGCATTTTGGAACTTCTGCAGTGGCATTAAGCCTTGAAACAGGACCAGTATGGAATGACTTGGCCCTAAACGCAGTACTGTGTTTGGCGATATTGGCTGCGAAGAACCAACTTACTAGATGAGTATTCAAGTTACATTCAAGTCATATTCATTGAGCCATAAATGTTGAGCTATTTTGGGATTTTACATTGTGATATAGCACTGAATAGTGTGCATAATTTCACGATAAAGTATTAGCGGACTTCTTACCGCAGGTTTGATTAAAAAGGAAGTTACACTTCAAGAGGGGAAGACCTCTCATGGCAAAAACTTCTGACAAAAATAAGATATATAGGATTTAGTTACTACATACACACTCTAGTGGTTAGGTGATTGTTATGTTTTGTGGCACATGGAACAATAAATTCCTATTAGTAACAGAAATAAAGAGAGGAATCTTTTACAGTATTGTTCATCTTTGCAAATCATTTCTTTTCTCAACAGACTGTCATCCTTTTTTTTAAATTCCAATAATTTCTCAATTACTCTACGAGTTCTATCCATGTGTGCAATGTTCCTCTTTCTATGAAATTCATACACGCTTCCTTCATCACTGTGTTATGTGACTTCATTACTTCCAATGTAGCATGCGAGACTGAAGCTTCTACATATCAAGATGGCCACCTTTCTGTTCCATTAGAGTTACTTTTAAATGGCATTGCTTCATCAAAACGTCAATAGGAAATGGTATTAAAATACCAGACTGTCCAGAAAGCATAGTTACTCACCTGTAGCAGGTGATCTCCGGGAACAGCAGGAATGTAGTCCTCACGTATGAGTGACATCGGGTACCGATAAAGCCCGCACGGGAAGCTCCCCAGCTACCAATAAGAAAGCCTTTGGGAGCGGTCCACTGTGCCTGTGCTGCTGCCTTCCCACTCTTATAAATGACCTTCTTCAGTGACTCCTTCAGTTGAGTGTGTAGCTGTAGTGAAGAGAAGACAAGAGAGAGAGAGACACACACAACTCCTAGGGGAGGAGAGCAGGTTGTGAGGACTACATTCCTGCTGTTCCTGGAGATCTCCTGCTACAGGTGAGTAACTATGTTATCTCCAGGAACAAGCAGGAAAGTAGTCCTCATGTATGGGACTCCTCAGCTGCCAGATCTCGTGGTGGCAGACCACCTGGGTAGGTCCCTTGTGTTTCCCCAGCACATGGATCTGGTGTTGTTCGGGCGGGGGGTAAGAGTTGGTCTTTGTTCCAAAGAGACGTTGGAGCACTGCTTGTCTGAGGGCTGCGTCTTTGCAAGGGTCTTTGTCCAAACAGTAATGAGCTGCGAAGGTATGGATGGTGAATCAGGTTGCAGCTCGGCAAATCTCAGCAATGGGTACTGTTCAGAGGTGTGCTACCGAGGTGGACATTGCGTGGATATCATGTGCAGTGACTCTTTCATTGAGAGATAAGCCTGCACTGGTATAGCAGAAAGATATGCAGTCAGCTATCCAGGAGGATAGGGTACGTTTTGTTACTGGAAGTCCCAGAAGGGCTTGGTCAAACGCGACGAAGAGCTGGGATGACTTTCTGATGTCTTTAGTGCATTGCAGGTAAAAGGCTAATGCTCTTTTGCAGTCCAAGGTATGGAGAGTCGCTTCCGCTTGGGAGACGTGTGGCTTTGGAAAGAAGACTGCTAGAACAATGGATTGGTTGATTTATTTATTTAGAAAGTTTTTGTATACCGCCTTATCCTTCAATCAAAGCGGTCACAACACAATTGGGGGATACATTTAACACGTGGGGATATGAGACACATACTTACAGGGAACATGGGCAATGGAGGGTTAAGTGGCTTGCCCAAGACCACAAGTGGATGTGGAAAACCGAGACTACTTTCGGGAGGAAGTGGGAGTGTGTTTGTAGAACCACTTTGTCTCGGTAAAAACATGTGTAAGATTTATGGGCTACTAGAGCATGTAGCTCACTTATTCGCCTGGCTGAGGTAAATGCTATGAGGAAGAGCACCTTCCAGCAGACATAGCGGAGATGAGTTGTGGCTAAGGGCTCAAACGGCAGCTTTAGGAGTTGTGCCAAGACAATGTTTAGATCCCATGATACTGGCGGTGGACAGATGGTGAGCAGGAGTCCTCGCATGAAGCAAGTTATCAGAGGATCCGAGAAGATAGGTTTGCCATCTACCGGCATATGGAATGCAGAGATCACAATGAGGTGAATCCGTATTGAGGTTGATTTAAGGCCCTGCGAGGATAGGTGCCATAGGTAGCTGAGTAACATTGGATGGGCACTTCAAAGGGGTTGTGAGTGTTCTGCAAGCATCACGTGTGGTATCTCTTCCACATTAGTGAGTAGGTTTCCTTGTGGCTGGTTTTCTAGAAGAGAGGAGGATTTGTTTGACTTCTGCAAAGACTGGGAGGTGTCGCAAGGCTACGCTCTCAGTAGCCATGCTGTCATGAGAAGAGACCTGAGGTTGGGGTGAAGGAGTGTGCCTCCATCCTGTGAGAGGAGCCCCAGTTATGAGCCGAGATGAATTGGGTGAGTGTGGGAAAGCTGTAGGAGGAGGGAAAACCAGGGTTGGCGAGCCCAGTATGGGGCTATGAGGACCATGTCTCCGCTGTCCTCTTGGAGCTTGAGAAGCGTCTTGAGGATGAGATGCATTGGTGGGAACGCATAAAGTAGACCCAATGACTCGCAGTCCCAAGAAATTTATCTGTTGTTCGGATTCAGAAACCATCCAGAGACCTTGCATGGAGAAACTGTCCATGTGGGCTCCCCATCCATGTTTGAAAGCATTTGCTGTGAGGGTATGTTGTGGACAGGGTGGTTGGAAAGCTACTCCTTTGAGGAGATTTGCAGGTGTTGTCCACCATTGGAGTGAGCGTACCAGTGATGGCGTCACTTGAATCGAAATATGTAAGTCCTCAGTAGCCCGAGTCCACTGGGATGATAGCATCCACTGAGTTTGGCACATGTGTAGTCTGGCATTGGGGACTACATGCACTGTAGAGGCCATATGGTCTAGTATAGCTTTAGGAAGATTCTCACTGATGCAGAATGACTCTTGCATACGGAGTCTGCTAAGAGTATGAGTCTCCTCCTCCGGAAGATAGGCTCTGCCATGAATGATATCAAGGATTGCTCCTATGAATTCTAGCCTCTGGATCACTATGAGATTAGATTTCTGAAAATTTATCACAAAGCCTAGTGATTGAAGGAGGCTTATGGCTTCACTGAGTGCTGAGGAGAGCTCTGCCTTTATCAGCCAATCGTCTAAGTAAGGGAAGACGTAGATGCCTTTGATGCGAAGATGTGCCGCTATGATGGCCTTGCACTTCGTGAAGACTCTTAGAGTTGATGCGAGACCGAAGGGAAGTACTCTGTACTGATATTGAATATTTTGATTCACGAAGCGAAGAAACCGTCTGTGCGATGGGTGGATTAATATGTGAGTGTATGCCTCCTTTAGGTCGAGGAAGCAAAGCCAGTCGTTTATCTGCAGGTGGGGTAGAAGGGTCCTCAGTGAAATTATCTTGAACTTTTCTTTCACGAGATACTTGTTGAGGTCTTGAAGGTCTAGGATAGGCCGGAGGCCTCTGATTTCTTTGGAATGAGGAAATATGGATAATAGAATCCCTGACGATGTTCTTGAGGGGGTACCAGCTCGATTGCACCTTGAGCCAGGCCATCTCCTGCTACAGGAGGTTGTCGAGCTGGTTTCTGGAGAGGATTTGACTTGAAGTGTCGAGGAGGAAACTGTTGGAAGTTGAGACGGTAGCCCTTGTGGACTATTGACAAGGTCCAATTTTCTGACGTTATCATTCTCCATTGCGCAATATATTTGGAAATCCTCCCGGGGATGAAGATGGCTGGACTGGCTGTGCTCCCTAGTTGGGAGTCAAAAGCTTGGAGCAGAGGACGCTGGTTGAGTTTGAAGCTGTTGCTTTGCCAACTGAGGCTTTTTGACTTGTTTAATCCCCTGTTGCTTCTGCTGTTAAGAGTAGCCGTGATGGGAGTAAGACGAGAAGTACTTTCTTTTCTTTGGATAGAAGAGCTTTTTGCTCTGGACCCTTTTCTTGGAGGGATCTGCCATTTTTCAAGACATCCTTTTCAGAGTGGTATCATCTGTTTCCAATTTGTCTGCTTTTTCTCTCCAGTTTTTACCGAAGAGGTTTTCTCAGGTACAGGGTATATTGCCTAACTTTTCTTGCACCCAAAGCTCTAAATCGAATGCTTGTAGCCATGCAAGTCTTCTTGCTCCGATGGTGATGAAGGATGCCCTGCTTGTCGATTCTAGTCCTATAGGCACTCCTTGTGGTCTTGGGCAAGCCACTTAACCCTCCATTGCCCATGTTCCCTGTAAGTATTAATGTATGTGTGTCATATCCCCTCGTGTTAAATGTATCCCCCAATTGACCGCTTTGACCCGGTGAAAAGCGGAATATAAATACAGCTAAATAAATAAATAAATAAATAAAAGCATCGAAAGCCACTCTGTTGATAAACTTGGAGATGTTCTGGCTGTGTGAGAGAACTGCCTGGAAGGCAGGATGCTTTTCCTCCAGAAGGAATGGGAGGAAGCCCTCCCATCCTTGTTGACCTCCTTGAGGAACATGCCCATGTACAAGATGTAAGAGTTGATGCGACTTGCTAGCATCGAGGCTTGAAAAGACCATCTTGCAAAAGAATCAAGGGTCTTTGATTCTCGGCCAGGTGGAATCGAAGCATGGGTCTTTGCACTTTTAATGCGCCTCATCACCGATTCCACGACAATGGACTAGTGTGGCAGTTGTGGCTTTTGGAAGCTTGGGCATTCTGGAACTCTGTACATGGTGTTGAGACATCTGCTTATTGGGGCTATGGAGAGTGGTGTCTCCCACATCCGGAGCATGAGGTTTTGAAGGATGCAGTATATCGGCAAGATGGTGGCTTCCTTGGGCGCTGTAGGATACTGTAATATTTCAAGTTCTTCGGTCCTGGGCTCTGGTTCTTTGGAGGCTGGAATGGAAAGACCCGCCGCCATGTCTTTTATGAATTCTTGAAATGACATATCCGCTGGAGGCGATTTTCTCTGGGTGTTGGATGGAGGTGGAGAAGACTCTGAGATGAAGTCTCTAAGATCGTTGGCGTCCAGAGATATGTGGTCCAAGTCGGTGAAGTCTGAGTCGGATTCTGGGGAGTATCGGAGGTGCCGAGGTTTTTTGTATCGATGTCCCTCGATTGTCTCCGGTTCCGCTGGTGGAATGATGGAGTTAGGATCCAATCTAGAAGCTTGCGAAGCATGCATCAGCATCGAGGATGACATTGGCATGGGCATTGAAGAAGTCATTGGCATCAGCATCGACGATGGGTTCAGTGCAGGAACCGCGGCTGATGCAGCCGCCGAGGGCGGAATGGGAGTTGGTAGTTGGGTCCTCGACTAAGCTGACTGAGTCAGCAAAGGATGTATCACTGGCATTGAAGCTGACATCGGAATCTAGATCTGCTGTATCTGTTGTAAGGATGGTCCAGGTGACGTCGATGCTGGGGCTGCCAGAATGGAAGACATTGGTGTTGGTGCTAATGCTACCATTGCTGCCAGTAGGGCTTCCAGAGTGCATTCCAGGGAGAGCATACACTTTGGTTTAATGATACTTCCGCAGCCCGGTCAATGGTTGAAGCGGTGTCAGCCGCCACCGGATCCAAGGATGGTATCCAGAGATCCACGGAGGTGAGATTTCCAGGTTCCGCACAAGTCCCCTTAGAGGCATTGGAGGGGGGTCCCTCCCGCTGGGGATGTTTGGAATGAGAGCTGGACTCCGACAATGTGCGGGACGATTCCCAATGGGAATGGGACCTTTCCCAGGACCTGTCTCTAGGTGATTTCTTTTTACCAGAGGGGTCCATTGTAGTTTTGTGGCCATCTCGAGTCTCTGATGGTTGTCAGTCCGGCGGTCTGTTCTTTGACATTTTCTTGGAACTATGCCTCTATTCTTTCAAATGTTTTGATGTTGAAGACCCCATGGAAGAGGTGGAGGCAATTGAGGCATTGTCCGGAAAGAGTTCTTTGAACTTTTTTGCTTGATTCCCCAATCCATATTTAGTCATCTGCTAACAAAGTGGACATTCGGTGGGAAGGTGAGCAGGTCCCAAACACTTTAGGCACCGATCGTGCTGGTCGGTGACAGATATGGTGCCGGAGCACTTCGTGCATTTTTTAAAGCCACTGGCAGGCTTTTCCATGCTGCGCCAGTGGGTAGGCCACGCGTGTAGGCCTCAGGGGAAAACAGAAAAGTAAAGAAAAAAAAATTGGGAAAAAGGATATATATTTTTTTAAATATGGGAAGGGAATAAAAATAAGAAAGAAGGGGTATCGGAGATATGGATAGGCAGAAAAACTTTTCAGCAGTGCAGGAGAGATCCTGTTGGCTCTGTGGAAAAAGAGAACCAAGGGAGTCACTGAAGAGAGTCAGTTATAAGAGCGGGAAGGCAGCAGCACAGGCGCAGTGGACTGCTCCCAAAAGCTTTCTTATTGGTAGCTGGGGAGCTTCCCACGCAGGCTCCATCGGTACCTGATGACTATATTCCTGCTTGTTTCTGGAGATTACAAGGCTGGGAGCTTTATTTTTATGCTCTGCAGTTTGAAAGACTTTCTTCAACAGCTACACACATATAGAAAGCTTGGTTTTAGAATTTTAGAATAAATCAGTGCTTCAAGATAAAATCTTTTTTTAGGACACACAGGGTCAAATAGCTGATTAAAACTTTTTTATTCAGTCTTTATACTATAGAGGCTCTGCAACTCCCAAAAAGAAAAACACTTAATTTGCAAAATACACAAGAAAAATAGACATTAGATCAGTTTTCCCGTTTCTGTAAAAGGCTTTTCAGTTAAAAATAGACTCAATTACATATTCATAACATTTTATCTTCCCTCACTGCACAATGTTTCCAATTCAATGTCAGCAGCTTCTGAAAAAAAATTATTTTAATTACAAGGATGAATGAGGGTGGTTCTAGAAATGCAAATGTGGCTAATAAAACAGAGATTAGCTACACTTGCTCTTTTATTCTTCTTTCAGGTCAGTGGATTCATAACCTTGATTTACCAAATTGTCTACTCAGAACTGCTTCCTAACCTTTCCTACCTCTCTTTCCTGCAGGGTTCCCAAATATTTACTCAGACTTGAAACCTCTGTTTCAGAGTAACTATATTTACATTTCACCATTTATCTCCTTTCTGAGAATCCACATTTGATGCCATTCTTCTAAATATTACTGTAGTACACAGAAACATGACAACAGAAAAAGACCACATGGCCTATCTAGTCTTTTTCTTTTCTTATCAACCACAGAAACAGTCCCCTTTTTTCCTTTAGAGATCCTCTGTGTTTGTCCCATGCTTCTTTGAATTCAGATACTGTCCTCATCTCTACCACCTCCACTGGGAGACTATTCCACGGATCCACCACTCCTTCCGTAAAGAAGTATTTCCGCATATCACTCCTGAATCTATCCTCTTTCACCCTCATCCCACGTCCCCTCGTAACAAGCTTCCTTTCAATCCAAAGAGGCTCTCCACCTGTGCATTTATGCCACGGAGGTATTTAAATGTATCAGTCATATCACCTCTATCCCATCTTTCCTCTAAGGTGTACATATTAAGATCCTTAAGACTGTTCTCATATGCTTTATAATGAAGACCACTAACCATTTTAGTAGCCACACTCTGTACTGACTCCAGCCTGTTTATATCCTTTTGAAGGTGCAGTCTCCAGAATTGCACACAATACTCCAGATGAGATCGCACCAAAGAATTATACAGAGGCACTATCACCTCCTTTCTTCTACTGGTCATTCCTCTCTCCTTTCTTCTACTGGTCATTCCTCTCCCTATGCAACCAAGTATCCGTCTAGCTTTTGTTGTCACCTTTTCTACCTGTTTAGCTACTTTAAGATCATCAGACACAATCACGCCTTGGTCCCGCTCTTCTTTAGTGGACAAAAGTACTTCACCCCTATACTATTATTGCTCCATTGGATTGCTGCAGCCCAAATGCATGGCCTTGAATTTTTTAACATTAAATCTCAGCTGCCAAATTCTAGACCATTCTTCAAGCTTAGCTAGATCCCTCCTCATGTTATCTACACCTTCCTGGGTTGTTATCATCCGCAAAGAGGCAAACCTTACCCGACAGCCTTTCCCCTATATCACTAACAAAGATGTTAAAAAGAATTGGATGGAGGATAGATTCCTGGGGCACACCACTGGTAACCTCCTTCTCCTCAGAGTGAGCGCCATGTATCTGTACCCTTTGTCGCCTCCCACCCAACCAATTTCTAACCCAAGCAGTAACTTTAGGGTCCATCCCTAGGGTTATCAGTTTGTTTAAAAGTCACCTGTGAGGAATGGTGTCAAAGGCTTTACTGAAATCTAAATACACCACATCTAGGGCTCTCCCTCGGTCCAACTCCTTGCTCATCCAGTCTAAGAAATCAAGTAGATTTGTCTGACAAGACCTGCCTCTGGTGAATCCATGCTGCCTCGGATCCTGTAATCCGCTAGACTCCAGAAACCACACTATTTTCTCTTTCAGCAGCGCTTCCAATAATTTACTCACCACCGAAGTTAAACTAACTGGCCTGTAGTTTTCAACCACATCCTTACTTCCGCTTTTGTGTAAAGGGACCACATGTGCCTCTCTCCAGTCATTTGGCATGACTCCAGACTCCAACGAGGCATTGAAAAGGTCAGTCAGTGGAGCTGCTAGAATGTCCTCAAGTTCCCTCATTATTTTAGAGTGTATCCCATCCAGTCCCATCACTTTGTCTACTTTAAGTTTAGCTAGTTTCTCATGAACATAGTTTTATGAAAATTGTTCAAGATGCCCCTCGCTTCTGTTCCTGTTTTTGGGTGTTTTCTGAAGTCCTGCTCCTGGTTCTTCATCTGTGAACACAGAACAGAAATATTTGTTAAGCAATTCTGCTTTATCCTCATCAGCTTCTACATATTCCTCCCCTTCTCCCTTGCATCTGACAACACCACCTTTACCTTTCCTTTCTCACTAATATATCTGAAAAATGTCTTATCCCACCATTTTATTGCATTGGCTATTTCCTACTCTTTTTGAATCTTTGCTTTCCTGACTACTTTGCTAGCTTATCTAAGGGGTATGTTTACTAAACTGCGGTAACGTCGCAGCCGCGACGTTATCGTGCGATAACGTAGCATTATCACGCAATAACGTTAAGTTTCGCGTGATAATGTCTCCGGCAGCATTAAGACACACAGAGGGTGGAGAGAGGGCAGAGAGAAGAGATCAATGGGCAGGGGGTGGGTGGAGAGAGGCCCCTGCTATAATAACGCAGGCATCTTAGACCAGAAAATTAACACAATTAAAACCTTGCGTTAGAGGCACATTTGCAGGAGAGAGAAACCATTTCAGTCAGCAATGTACAGCATAGGCTGGGAGCACAAAAACAGTGATAGTAGTGCAACATGTGCAGCAACAGCACAGTGCCCAGGTTCAAAAGGGCACCATGGAGATGCTGCAAATGGGTCATAGGGGTGCTGGCGGGACATGCAGTGGGGGCACAGGGAGGACCAGGCAGATGCCTACATGGCACATAGGAACGCAGAAAATGAAAATCAGCAAGACAGCAAATGACCTAAGGCAACCATGGCCACGAATTGGTGTCTCAGTGTCCCATCCAGGGGACAGTACCCAGCAGGTACCCCAAACATCACACAGGAACCACAATGCCTATAATGGGGCAACCAGTGCAACTCTGGGGAACACCGTAACAAGGGTCCACGGACCCTCCCCAGGAGAAGTCCAAAACTGTCTGTAAACCCTGCTAAATTAACAACCGTCAAAACAGCTCCTGGTAAGGCAGTGCAGGGTGTGACCACGGTGTGACCACACGTTGGCTGGAATATGTCCACAACCCCAAATCCGAACTGGGTACCGTGTACCCACATTCCATGCCTATCCCATCCACAGTCTGGTGTCATGACACAATCTACCTACGTTTACCAGTTCAACCCCAGCCAACAATAGACAGATCACCAACCTGACCCCACCCTGTCACCTCTCCCCATGTGGAAGGGACATAACATTGGCCAACGGTGATGGGGGGGGGATGTGCAGATGTCCATGTATGCATCCCCGCCCCAGATCACGCACACAAGGCAACCACCTACCTGCACATTGGATGGGCTGGGACTGTGCACCACCAGCACCGACAGCCTATGGGCATGTCAGTATGGTGGGGGGGGTGGGGGGTTGGTGCTGGAGGAGGCAGTGGGACCTGCCTGCAGTAGACCCAGACCATGCTGTGTTCCAGTACGTAATGAGCAGAGCAACAGAAAAGGTCTGTCTGATGAGATACCAAGGGAGCCCCAGAAACTGGTGTGCCTCTGTAGCGACCGTGTGGTGCAGTACACACAGCCAGTGTGTTCTGGAGCAGAAGGTTGCAAGTTCAGGTCCCATCTGTGGATCCTGTAGAGCATAATCGAATGTTTTACCTCACAATGCAGATACCACTGAGAGGTGAAGCCAGGGCCAGGGACTGCTGTGCCTCTATAGTCACCGGGTGGTGCAGTACACACAGCCAGTGTGTTCCAGAGCAGAGGGTCACAGGTTCAGGTCCCATTTGTGCATCCAGCACAGTATGTCATGAACGTTTACCCTATAATGCAGATATAACATAACCATGTGCAATCACAAAAGCAACGGCAAAGAGGGGTACGAACACCCATTCACACAGGCTCCACTATCCAAAGCTTCATGGAGAGTAGTCAGGGTGTTGTGGCTATCACGGAGATGCAGTTACCACCTGTGCACCATAACTACCCCTTGCACTGTTCCCTGTAAGTATTAGCGTATGTGTCATATAGTGAGATATGAAAGGGCATAAAATACACACAAATGATAGACATAGACATCTGTAAGATGTATACTATAGATATGAATATATATAGGCCTCTATATGGGTGTCTGCAAGAAGCAGACAGAGATATGCCTACAGAATGGTATTCACATAGGAAATGTGGAGAGGAAAGATTCATCTAACAAGAAGGTGGAACCTACTTGAGAATCTATTCCCACTGGTTATGAGCTACAGGGATGCTAGCTAGTGAAATAACCAGGACGGTTACGTGAAAAGCAGAGGATGAAATCAGTCTGCAGCCAGTAAGTCCCGAGTATTCCAGAACTCTAGCATGGTAAATGAACAGAAGACGCATAAAAATGAGATACCATGCTGACCTGCTTAAGGGCAAAGAGGTATCATGCATTCTTACCATGAGGACGAGCTGCAAGGAGAAAAGCATATTCCCGATTGGAAATAGCATGGACCAAAGCAGGGAATTGGCAACTCCTTAAGCTTTCATGTAAGAGAAGGCCTATGTCCTTTATATTAAAAAGGAGATAGTGAAAAAAGGGAGAACCTCTCTAGTCATGGGAGACATGACTGAAAAAGCCTTTTCCAACCATCTAGGATAGCTGTTGGAGAAAAAAAAAACCATGCTCTCTAGCAAGGGCCCATAGTGGAGAGCTTTTCTGCAGAATTGCAGAGAGCATGATGCAGGAGAATGAGGAGATAGAACTGGCTGCTGGAGAGCCAGTACCTATGTCAACTATGCTGCCAAACCCAGGGGAATGGAGATGGCAGAAAGAGAAGACAATCCAACAAGCTTGTAGTGAAAAAATTTCCAAGACAGATGACAGCACTGACTTGAAGCCACTACTAAGACCAGACAGAATGTTAGTGGAGGACAAATCTGGTTGCTGGTGGATAAGAACAGTGGTCCAAACATTAAGGCTCCTGCATTGGCAGCTGCTTGCCAGACAGCAGAAAGAATCTTACTGTTTAAAAACAGAAAGGACAGAACAGGAGTAGAAAACTCTGGACATATCTGATGAACTGCCTCAAAGCAAGATTGAAAAAGAGGAGTCAACTCAGAGAGGAGAACTCCGCACTGGAAAAGTAACAAAACTAGAGAGGCTGAAGAAAATCCCTCCAGTGAAGCAATACCGCTCTTACAGAAGAAAAGCTTGGTAAGAGGGTAAAGAGAATGGAGCTGAAGAAGACTTACAAGTAGTAAGTCTATAGAAAGGAAAAAAAGACATGCTGGCACAGGAAACTATCGTTTGATAGTGGTTAGACCTCTTTCCCTAGCAGGAAGAGGAGAACCCTGTGACCTATAAGCATGAACATCCTGACAGCTCATAGAACATAGAAAAAATGGATGTCTTTTGGGAAGAGATCCATGTCTAGGATTTAGAATGACAGCAGTGGATTGCCTCTATTGAGAAGAAGCAACTGCAGATTCTAACCCCAAGAGTCACAAGCATCTGATGGAGACTGATCAGAAACCCTGTGGTTGCTGGGTTTGCTGAGCCTGGTGAGAGGTTGAATTCTGCAGACCAGGACGATGCTTCCCTTATTTGGGAACATCTGTATGATGGGCAGATGATGCATAAAACCTTCTTCTCCTATGGGAAGAAAGTTTGGCAGGACATTTCCTACCTACTGGGACAGAAGAAGGTGCAGAACAGCCCCTAGGAACAGGTAAGTCAGTGGACAACTGAGTAACCTGACGTAAAGACTCCTTGTTGAAAAGATTGTCTCCAGTGCAAGGAGTATGTCCCAGTCTTTGCTGTGCCCATTTGTCCAAGTCTGAAGCTTGGAGCCAGGCTCTACGTCGTGCCCCTATATTTATAGCAGAAGTCCTGCTAACAGTCTCAAAAGAGTCTAGGGAAGCACGAGTAAGAAACTAAGAGATATTCTGAAGATGCTTAAGCAGTGAAGAATAGCCTGCACTCTTGGACTCTGGAAGGGAAGGAGTCAAAAGATGTAATTGCTTTGTGACCTCCTCAAGAGATAGACTCATATAAAAAATATATGAGAGAATTCTTGCAGAAAGCATAGATGTCTGGAAGGTTTGACATCCAAAGGCATCTAGTGTCTTAGACTCACGACCTGGCGGATAAGAGCGCTTTTTCTTACTCTTTACCCGCCTCATTGCTGATTCCACTACTATGGAATGATGAGGAAGTTGAGTCTTTTGAAACCCTGGAGAGGGGGGCACCTGATATAAGAGATCAGTTGCTCTGGAAGGTGGGGGTACCCTTAAAGGTGTTTCCCACATTCCTAGAAGGAGATCCTGCAAGGAATGATGCAAAGGAAGCATTATGTTCTCCTTTGCTTTGGTAGAAACAGAGCCTTGTGCAGGATCATGTCCCGGGATAGGAATGGCAAGAGATCTTGCTATATCCAGGAGGAAACTCTGAAAAGAGGGATCTCCAACGGGAATTTCCTTTGGACAGGTTAGATCTGAAGAACTAGCCTGAGCATCGAAAGAGCTATCCAAATATATAGGAATAGAAGATCCTGCATGGCGCAGTGTGGAATCCTTAAGGGATGGTCGCCGGTACTGGATATCAGGAGCAGCGACCGTCAGTACCACATCGTCCATGCCAGGTATCGACTCCAAGCTTGGTATAGAAGGGAGCGATCCTGTTGAAAAAAGCATGGCAGGAGTTGGCCACGATGCTACTGTGGATACTGGTACCGATGACGGAGCCCAGCCCGACACAGATATCGGAGCAGCCATCGGTGACAGTTCAATCGGTACCGAGGTAACCGAAAAACTCCAGCCGCTATCCTCGGTACCGAGCCTCCGGTATCGATCGGTGTCGGTACCAAAGCGTATTGGTACCCAGTCTTCCAGACTAGAGATTGATTCCAAACTCGGCATCGAGGGCAAAGAGCCTGATGAGCGAAGCATGGAAGGCACCGACCGCAAGGGTAATGAGGACATCGGTACCGACTTCGGTACCGTGTCTGATACCGGTGGATGAAGGTCAACCAGTGGCAACTCAAACGGCCTCGGGGGAACCGAGAGTTGCGGATCCGAATCATCGGAACCGAGCCTTCGGTAACGCCGAGAGCCGGTACCAAGGCGAGTCGGTACCCAGTCCTGCAGACTGGAGATCAATTCCAGACTCGGCATCGAAGGAAGCGAGGCTATCCATGCAGGTCTGGAGGGTACCGACGTCGGTGGTAGTATCGGTGCTGGTACCGATAATGGAAAGTCAGTCTGGAGAGTATCCACCGGTCCCGAAGGCACCGAGGACGCCAGATGACCATCCCTGGTGAGGAGTGTTTCATCCAACACCAGTGCCGATGCCGGGGTATCGGTACCGCTCGAAGCGGATGCCACCACCGGACACGGCTCAGGTATATTCTGTGAGGGGTGAACCCCAGGAACAACCTGAAACCCCTCAAACGCTTTGGAGACCGAAGACTCCCGCCGGGGTTTTGAAGCCAGTGGGCCCTCGAGGGCAAGGCCAGAGCCGTCTACATGCTGTGCATGAGACCTACCACTCGAGGGCTGGCTAGTCTTAACAGACTGTTTGTGGGTTACCTGATCCTGTGTAGAAGAAGAAAGGGACGGTGCCCCGAAGTTGGAGGGAAACCGTGTATCGAGGGAACCTCGATGTTGAAAACCTCTTCTCACCAAACTGTTGTCAGGACCCAAGCAGGATAGACACCGACTTCGAGGGTCTAAAAATAAAGTTGTACCGCCACAGTTTGAACATTTCTTGGAGAAAGTGGCTGGCGGTTCCATGAAGTAAAAAGAAGAGGCCTAAAAGGCCTAAGAAACCGTGAGACACTATGAAGAAAAAATATCCCTTGAAAAAGGGAGATTTTACAAGAAAAGAAAAGAAAACACCGGCGGAACCGGTGGCGTCGGGGAAGACAGCCGCGACCACAAGAAAACTAAAGAAATAAAACAAGAATTTTCTGCGGTGACAGGAGGACGTCCTGCCGGCTCCGCGGAAAACGAAAACTGGGGAGAGGCAGTTGGGAAAGGCGGGAAGGCAACACGCAGGTGTGGTGGGATGCTTCCAAAAGCTCTTTGATTGGACGCTGGGAAGCGTTCCCGCGCAGACTCCATCGGTACCGACGTACCCATATGTGAAGACTCATTCCTGCTTGTTCCTGGAGATCAGCACCGACTGATGTGTCAGAAGATGACAGAAGGCCTGAAGAGCTAGGCGGATGGCTTGAAGCTCTAGAAGATTGATCTGAAGCTCAGCCTCTCGCGAGGACCACAGACCCTGAGTGCATGAACCTTGGCAATGGGCTCCCCAGCCCAGCAAGTAGGCATCTGTCGTCAGCACTCTGGTGTGAGAGGGAGGTTGGAATGGTATTCCCTGAAGCAAGTTTGGGGGGTGGGGGGTGAAGCCACCATTGCAAGGCTGTCACCAGTAGCTTGGAAATTGCTACTCTGTCTCTGAGGCAGCCAGTGGCTTTCGTCCACTGGTCTCTGAGGCTTCACTGAGCTGTGCGCATGTGGAATCGAGCATATGGAGTCACATGCACCGTGGAGGCCATGTGGCCCAGGAGGCATAGGAAGACCCTTGCGGAGACTTAAGGCCTGTGCTGGTGCTGCTGTACCAAGTCCAGCAACCGTCTTGCCCTGTCCAGCGGTAGGTAAGCCTTTGCCTGAAGCGTGTCCAGTCTTGCCCCTATGAACTCCAAGTTCTGAGTGGGGAGTAAAGTGGTCTTTTCGTGATTTATAACAAACCCTAGGCGCAGGAGCAGGGTGACTGTGCGAGCAGTGACCTGCTGTGCCTCCTGTACCGATTGGCCCCTGATGAGCCAGTCATCCAGGTACGGAAAGACGAAGATACCCTGGCTTCTGAGGAAGGCCGCCACTACTGCTAGACATTTGGTAAATACTCTGGGAGCAGTAGCTAGGCCAAAGGGAAGCACCCTGTACTGGAAGTGGTTTCCTCCGACCACAAACCTGAGGCACTGTCTGTGGTCTGGGTGTATGAGGATGTGAGTATAAGCATCCTTTAAATCTAAGGAGCATAGCCAGTCTCCCTGGTGGAGGTAAGGCAGTAGGATCCCAAGGGAAAGCATCTTAAACTTTTCCCTCACCATGAACTTGTTCAGATTTCGCAAGTCCAGGATGGGGCGTAGGCCTCCTCTTCTTTTTGGTATGAGGAAACACTTGGAGTAGAAGCCTTGCCCCTGCAGGTGGTGGGGCACCGGTTCCACCGCCTGATCCTTCAGCAGACCTGTCAACTACTGCAGAAGGAGGTTCCTGTGAAGAGGGGGCCTGAGAGGCTCTCCTGGGAAAAAGGAGGAGGGCACCTGATTGAAATGAAGGAGATAGTCCTGCTGGACTACTTGCAAAACCCAGGCATCGGTAAAAATGTCTGGCCATCTGTGACCATAAAGGGCCAGCCTCCCTCCTGTGCAGGGCCAAACCACTGGTGGGAGAGGAGCTATGCGCTGGGAGTCAAAAAACCCCTCCCAGCTGGGTAGGAGCCGGAGCTTGAGGGTCTTCGGCTTACGTGGGCCATGCCCCTGTCCTGCTGCCCCTGTTGGGGAGCTGGGGTGGCCTGGTAAGTGGGGTAGTTTCTATAAGCCGTACCCTTCCTCGGGAAAAAGGGCTTTTTCCCCGAGGCCGCCTTCTTGTGAGAAGGTGCAGAAATCTTCTTCGACAACCTTGTCCGGGTCAAGTACTTGGACTCTATTTCTGCAGCTTTCTCAGTCATGGGTTTGCCGAAGAGGTTGTCTCCTCTGCACGGGACATCGACCAACTTGTCCTGAACCCATGGCTTTAGGTCCGACGACATGAGCCAGGCCTGACAGTGTGGGCCGAAGCCTCAAAGCCGTTGTAAGCTGCTCGAGACATGAACTTCGAGCACTCTCTGATCCCCATGGACAGGGCTTTGAAGCGCTGCAATGGTTCCTCGGATAGGCCAGCCGAGAACCCAGCAATCTCCTTTGCCAGGTCCCGTAAGTACATGCCCATGTACAGATGGTAAGTTTGGACATGGCATGACAGCATCGAGCCCTGGTAGCATTTTCTGCCGAGGGCGTCCAGGTTCCGGGCCTCCTGGCCGGGACGCACCAAGGAGTTTGTCTTTTGGCTTGTCAGCTGTTGCATGGCCAATTCCACAACCATGGAGTTATGTAGCAGCTGCGCTTTCTGGAACCCAGGACACTTGTGGACTCGATAGATGGAATCGACCCGCTTGCTGAGCACCGGCATCGAGGCCGGGGACTCCCACATGCGGAGCATCAGCCGTTCCAACATCGGAAGCACTGGTACAGTAAGGGTCTCCTTCGGAAGAGAGTCATACTGGAGGGCATCGAGCTCTTCGGCTCGAGGTTCCTCCTCGGCATCCGCAGGGAATGCCAAAGCCTTGGCCATGTCCCTGACGAAATCTGAGAACCGAGTATCCTCCGGAAGGGACCTATTCCGAGGCTCCGAACCTGGAGAGTACAATGGGATACACCGGGTCCGGAAGGTGTCTGGGGAGTCTCCCTCCTCAGTCTCCCTCGCCGAGTCTTCCGAGAAGGACTCGATGGGCTCTGGCCTCGAGGGCTTCGAGCCCGACTGCCCTGACACCGAGGGCACAGGTGTCGATGACCTCGGTCCTGAACGGGAGGTCGAGGGGGACCTTGGCCGAGGATCGACTCGAGACCTGATCGACTCGGCCTCCAGCGTCGACTTTGACGTCCCGGTGGTCGGGGCGGATGGACAGGCGAGACTGGCCATCAGTGCCCGCTGCTGCTCCATGAAGGCAGCCATGCTGCTCTCCAGGGCCGCCAACCTGAGACCGAGCTCAGAAGGCTCCGCAGCTCCCAGTTTGGGTCCTGACCTTGTCAGGCCCGAAGCCGGCTCTCCTGGAGGAGAGTCCACGTGGACAACAGAAGTTACCTTGTCCGACATCTCCAGCTCCCTGCGAGGTTGCTTAGCCGGCCGCTCTGACTCCGAGAACCCGGGGCGGTGGTCCGGGCTCCACGGCCTGGAACCCGAGGGCCCAAGCCTATCAAAGGCGTCCAGTGATGCCACCCTAATGAGTTTCTTCTTCCTCCGGTGTTCCCAGGAGGGAGACCCCCGCTCAGAAGACCCACGACAGTGCTCGGGCTCCGATTCCCGAGATGTCGAGGCTTCTGACAAGGTCAGGGCCTGGATGGATGCGAACACAGAAAAAAATCCTGTCACACTGCTGCTGCCTGCTCTTCAAAGACTTCAAAGACATCTTACCACACGGCCCACAGACCACCGGGTCATGGACGGGGCCGAGACATCGGAGGCAGAAGTCGTGTGTGTCGGTGAGAGACATCAACTTCTTACACCGATCACATTTTTAAACCTGCTGGCAGCCATCGGGGGAAAAAGGGTCCCTGCGAGGTCAAACAACCGGGCTGCCAGTGAAAACTAAAAAGAGCGCGAACGTTAGTCACGAAGGACAAAAACGAAAAATATGACCGGACTCGGTACCGGTGTACCGAGCCGAGGCGGGAAGGGGAACTGGTGTCGAACCGGGAAGCTGAAAAAAAAGAAATACATCAACTTTTCTGCTTTTTCCACGGTTAAAACAGGACCATGTCCGTTGGGCTGCATGGAAAAAAGAAGACTGAGCAAGATGGCACCCTTGGGCGGGAAGGGGACCGCACATGCGCGATGCAATCCCAAAGGCTTTCTTTGAAAGCCGGGGATTTGCTCCGCACGAGGGCTCTGTTGGCACCGACGTCACCCATATGTGAGGACTGACTTCCTGCTTGTTCCTGGAGAAATACCTTCACCACAAATGGAAACACTCCTTCAGATCATCCAAATGCATCCCTGCAATGCGACATACCAAAAGATAAGATATAACGCGCCGTGTAACGTACTGTGGTGTAAGGCACGCTCTAACGTGCCGTAAACAAGGTTGCCGTAAAACGCGCCACAGGCCCAGATGGCTGAAAGGTGGATACGCCGTTACGTAAAAGCCAATTCACACAAGATCATGGTCCCTCTGAAAAATATCACCTGGTCTGTGTAGTGCAGTGGATAGGCAATGTGCCTAGCAACAATGGAGCTCAAATCCAGGAAGAGAGTATCACGAAATCAACAGGATGGGAACATGACACCTCACACACACACACACACACACACACACACAGAGGACAGTCGTGTTTAGACATGCTGATATGTGTTGCACGTACAGAATCTACAACATACCTGAAATGTGACAAAATTATAACAAACGCGCCAGAGCTAGAGTTATGCGTGTATGAAATGCACGTGAAGACACGCCTACCAAACCCACGTAACGAATGCGTGTTAAAACGCGCATGCTCTGTTTTAGTACGCCATGAGGGCATGGACAACAAACACCTGTCAAAGATGGCGTCTCAATCTAGAAACCCAGCTTTTACATCTGGGGATCTCCACCTCCTGGCAGAACAGATATGTTTCCGCTAGGAGCGCCTGTTTCCAGGGTCCTCATACCGGCAGGACCTCAGAAAGGTGAGAAAGGCCTGGCAGCGCATCACAAGGCGGTACAACAGGGTGTCAGACTACCCACGTGAGGTAAGTGAATGGGGACCGGTCACACAAATCCAGGATTGCAACACAATAGTCTGCAACCCACACACATATCAGACACACACAACAAGGTGAAAGGACATGTCTGTGGTTCAACTTGGGATCAATGTAGGTTCCCGTGTTGATGTGTGCAGGTCTGCCATATCCCCAGGAGCCCTCAGGCCTGTTTCCAGAGGTCTCTCCAGATCAACCAACAGTAAGGATTTAAGGGTTTGTTTTATTATATTAAGTTGTTAGCTCTCTGACTGGGAGCTCTTAAAAGGGATTTTTTTGTACATTTTTAAAGCAAGGTTACTTTTTTTGGTGCTTTAGTGGGACTTTCCTTGAGCACAGTGGGTGGTTGAACTCCAGTAACCTCCTCAGCTTTGGGAACTGCTAACACCTAATCAGGAGTTAGTTCCCTCCCTACCCACCCCAACTCCCACCCACCCCTAGCAAGTAGTCTTGCTTTATAGGGCACCTCCCCATTTGACAAAGCACAGAGAATTGGACCAGCACATTTTGAAAATAATTAAGGAGATTTAACTGCTTTTTCTCTGAAAGGACAGCTGGGAAACCGGCTGGTACTTGGTATATCTCTCTCTTTTGCTTTAACAGATACCTAAGCTCCACGAACAGAACAATGGCTGGGAAAAATCGTATCGCTAAAGCAGTTTTATTTATTTTATTTATTTGCATTCTCTTATATACCGCGCTATTCTGCATCAGTGCGGTTTACATTGAGCAAACTGAAATTACATTGAACAGGGTATTATAACTTGGAGATAACAGTTGCCCCCGTTACAGCTTCTGCCTCGGTCCAGACAGAGGTCCTAATGCCAGCTGAAGGACAGGTTCCATGTGCAGGGTGCCTTCATGCTGAAGCTTTGAGGAAACAAGTGGAGGAACTCAGAGAGGAGGTGGCGAGGCTGAGGGGCATTCAAGACAGTGAGAAGTACATTGATGAGATGCTTCTTGCAGCAACCAAGCTCTCCAGCACAGGAGAAGATGGGTGCCAACAGAATGTCGATGGTTGGACACAAGTCACCAGGGCCTGCAAAATCACCAATCCAACTTCTCCAGCCCTTGAATTGAAGAACCATTATGCAGCCCTGGAAGTGGAGGAGGTGAAAGCATCCCTGGAAAGGGAAGAACCAGAGCTCAAGTACCCCAAAGTTGCAGAATCAGTAACAAGGAAATGAAGGGTAGTGGTGGTTGGAGACACTTCTGAGGGTACTGAGGCGTCCATCTGCCGACCAGACTTGATGTCCAGAGAGGTATGCTGTCTGCCTGGTGCCAAAATCCAAGATGTTATGGAGAGTTTGCCGAGACTCATCAAGCCCACTGACTATTACCCAATGTTGCTAATCCATGTTGGAACAAATGATACTGCCAGGTATACCTCAGAACGTATCAAAAGTGACTTCATGGCTCTGGGACAGAGGGTGAAGCAGTTAGGTGCACAGGTGGTGTTCTCTTCAATCCTCCCTGTTGAGGGTAAAGGCCAAGGCAGAGAGGCTCGCATCCTGGAGATGAATGCATGGCTGCATGGATGGTGTCATCGAGAGCGTTTTGGTTTCCTAGACCATGGGATGCTGTCCCAAGTGTTGCAGAGCAGAGATGGCATCCATCTGTCCAAGAAAGGTCAACGCATCTTCAGTAGTAGACTGGCTAATCTACTGAAGAGGGCTTTAAACTAGATTCGTTGGGGATGGGTGAAGAAAGCCCCCAGGTAAGTGAAAGCCCCCAGGTAGGTGATACATTAAAGAGTAGTTACTCACCTGTAACAGGTGTTCTCCAGGAGCAGCAAGAAACAGTCCTCACATATGGGTGACGTCGGCGCCGACGGAGCCCCCGTGCGGAGTATTTCCCCAGCTTTCAAAGAAAGCCTTTGGGAATTGCAGCGCGCATGCGCGGTCCCCTTCCCACCCAAGGGTGCCATCTTGCTCAGTCTGATGACAAAGCTAAAAGACAGCAAAAATAGCAAAAAATAAATCACAGGACTGCAACTCCAAGGGGGGGAGGGAGGGTTGTGAGGACTTATTCCTGCTGCTCCTGGAGAACACCTGTTACAGGTGAGTAACTACTCTTTCTCCAGGACCAAGCAGGAAGTCAGTCCTCACATATGGGACTCCCCAGCTTAAGGCTATTGGAGACCCCAAGCTGAAAAAATGAGCTCCCTCTAGAGCGTCAGTACGTAAGGAAGGAATCTTCTCTGAGAACGCCCCCGACCGGTAGCCCAACATCAGGGCCGGAGGGAAGGAGTTGCCTAAACCCCAAAGAGATTATGGAGTACTGCCTGTCCGAAAGCACTGTCCCTACAGGACTCCCTCTCAAGGCTGTAATGGGCCGCAAAAGTCTGGCTTGAAGACCAAGTAGCGGCCCGGCAGATGTCTGCCAACGGAACAGAGCGGAGATGAGCCACTGACGCAGCCTTCGCCCTGACACGATCAGCCGTGACTCGACCCTCCAACGAGAGGCCGGCTGCCCCATAAGCCCAGGCAATACAGTCAGCAACCCATATGGACAAAGTACGCTTGGAGACAGGTAACCCCAACTTATTGGGGTCAAAAGAAACGAAGAGCTGAACAGCCCTCCGGTGCTCCCGTGTACGGTCAAGGTAGAAGGATAACACCCTCCTACAGTCCAGGGTATGCAGGACCATCTCAGCCCGGTTGGCATGCGGCCTGGGAAAAAAGGTCAGAAGAACCACCTCCTGACTGAGGTGGAAAGAGGAGACAACCTTAGGGAGAAACTTGGGGTGAGTCTGTAAGACTACCCTATTTCTGAAGAACCTAGTGTAAGGGGGATCAGACACCAGCGCCTGAAGTTCACTTACTCGCCTAGCAGAGGTAAGAGCTACCAGAAACAAAGTTTTCCAGGACAGAAAACGGAGAGGACAGGTAGCCATAGGTTCAAGGGCAACCAACCTTTTTGTTAAAATGGTAAATAAAGGCAAAAGGAAAAGGAGACCGCTATGGTTTTCTAAGGAAGTAGCTGAAAAAGTGAAGAAAAAGAGGGAGGCCTCATGAAATACAAGAGATCACAGAGAGAGGAAGACAGGCATCTGTATTTGGAAAAACTTAGAGAAGCTAGCAAAGTAGTCAAGAAGGCAAAGATTCAAAAGGAGGAGGAAATAGCCAATGCAATAAAATGGGGGGATAAGACATTTTTCAGATATATTAGTAAGAAGAGGAAGGGCAAGAGTGGAATTGTCAGACTCAAGGGTGCAGGGGAGGAATATGTAGAAGCTGATAAGGATAAAGCGGAATTGCTTAACAAATATTTTTGTTCTGTGTTCACAGATGAAGAACCAGGAGCAGGACCTCAGAAAACACACACAAATAGGAACAGAAGCAAAGGACATCTTGAACAATTTTCAAAAGACTGTGTTCGTGAGAAACTATCTCAACTTAAAGTAGACAAAGCGATGGGACCGGATGGGATACACCCGAGAATACTGAGGGAACTTGGGGACGTTCTAGCAGCTCCACTGCTGACCTTTGCAATGCCTCGTTGGAGTCTGGAGTGGTGCCAAAGGACTGGAGAGAGGCTCATGTGGTGCCTTTACACAAAAGCGGAAGTAAGGATGTGGTTGAAAACTACAGGCCGGTTAGTTTAACTTCGGTGGTGAGTAAATTATTGGAAACGCTGCTGAAAGAGAAAATAGTGAGGTTTCTGGAGTCCAGCGGATTACAGGATCCGAGGCAGCATGGATTCACCAGAGGCAGGTCTTGTCAGACAAATCTGATTGATTTCTTTGACTGGGTGACCAGGGAGTTGGACCGAGGGAGAGCCCTAGATGTGGTGTATCTAGATTTCAGTAAAGCTTTTGACACTGTTCCTCACAGGCGACTTATAAACAAACTGAGCACCCTAGGGATGGACCCTAAAGTTACTGCTTGGGTTAGAAATTGGTTGGGTGGGAGGCGACAAAGAGTACAAGTAAATGGAGCTCACTCTGAGGAGAAGGATGTTATCAGTGGTGTGCCCCAGGGATCTGTCCTTGGTCCGATTCTTTTTAACATCTTTGTTAGTGATATAGCGGAAGGGCTTTCAGGTAAGGTTTGCCTCTTTGTGGATGATACCAAAATCTGCAATACAGTAGACACCCAGGAAGGGGTAGATAACATGAGGAGGAATCTAGCTAAGCTTGAAGAATGGTCTAGAATTTGGCAGCTGGGATTTAATGTTAAAAAATGTAAGGTCATGCATTTGGGCTGCAGCAATCCAAGGGAGCAATATAGTATAGGGGGTGAAGTACTTTTGTCCACTAAAGAAGAGCGGGACCTAGGCGTAGTTGTGTGTGATGATCTTAAAGTAGCTAAACAGGTAGAAAAGGCGACGGCAAAAGCTAGAAGGATGCTTGGGTGCATACGGAGAGGAATGGCTAGCAGAAAAAAGGAGGTGATAATGCCTCTGTTTAAGTCTTTGGTGCGACCTAATTTGGAGTATAGTGTGCAAATTTGGAAACCGCACCTTCAAAAGGATGTGAACCGGATGGAGTCGGTGCAGAGGGTGGCTACTAAAATGATTAGTGGGCTTCATTATAAAGCATATGAGGACAGACTGAAGGATCTTAATATGCACACCTTAGAGGAAAGGCGGGATAGAGGTGATATGATTGAGATGTTTAAATACCTCCGTGGCATAAATGTTCAGGGAGAGAGCCTCTTTCAATTGAAAGCAAGTTCTGCTACGAGGGGACATGGGATGAGAGTGAAGGAAGATAGATTCAGGAGTGATATGCGGAAATATTTCTTTACGGAAAGAGTAGTGGATCCGTGGAATAGTCTCCCAGTGGCGGTGGTAGAGATGAGGACAGTAACTGAATTCAAAAAAGCATGGGACAAACATAGAGGATCTCTAAAGGTAAAAAGGGGACTGTTGTAGTTGTTATGGAAGGACAGACTAGATAGGCCATGTGGTCTTTTTCTGTCGTCATATTTCTATGTTTCTATGTTTCTTCTTCATCCTGGTGCCATGGTAGTTGCACTTGTTGAAGTGTGCAGGTATGCCATATCCCCAGGAGCCCCCAGGCCTGTTTACAGAGGTCTGTTTTTCATCCTGGTGCAATGGTATGTGTTCCACCTGTTGAAGTGTGCAGGTCTGCCATTTCCCCAGGAGCAGTCAGGCCTGTTTCCAGAGGTCTCTTCTTCATCCTGGTGCCATGGTAGTTGCACTTGTTGAAGTGTGCAGGTATGCCATATCCCCAGGAGGCCTCAGGCCTGTTTACAGAGGTCTGTTTTTCATCCTGGTGCAATGGTATGTGTTCTACCTGTTGAAATGTGCAGGTCTGCCATATCCCCAGGAGCCCTTAGGCCTGTTTCCTGAGGTCTCTTCTACATCCTGGTGCCATGGTAGTTGCACTTGTTGAAGTGTGCAGGTCTGCCATATCCCCAGGAGCCCTCAGGCCTGTTTCCAGAGGTCTTGTGTTCATCCTGGTGCCATGGTAGTTGCACTTGTTGAGGTGTGCAGGTATGCCATATCCCCAGGAGCCCTCAGGCCTGTTTCTCCAGAGGTCTCTTCTTCATCCTGGTGCCATGGTAGTTGCACTTGTTGAAGTGTGCAGGTATGCCATATCCCCAGGAGGCCTCAGGCCTGTTTACAAAGGTCTGTTTTTCATGCTGGTGCAACGATATGTGTTCCACCTGTTGAAGTGTGCAGGTATGCCATATCCCCAGGAGGCCCCAGGCCTGTTTCCAGAGGTCTGTTTTCATCCTGATGCAATGGTATATGTTCCACCTGTTGAAGTGTGCAGGTCTGCCATATCCCCAGGAGGCATCAGGCCTGTTTACAGAGGTCTGTTATTTATCCTGGTGCTATGGTAACTGTGCCTTTTGAGGTGTGCATGTCATCCCTATCCCCAGGAGGCCTCAGGCCTGGTCATACTGGTCTGTCATCCATACTGGTGCTATGGTACGTGCACCTTTTGAAGTGCGCAGGTCAGCCATGTCCCCATGAGGTCACAGGCCTGTTTACAGATAAACATCTGTCATCCTGTTGCTATGGTAGTTGCACCAGTTGATGTGTGCTTGTCTGCCCAATCCCCATGTGTCCCCTGGAGTTGGGATCGCATGTTGGGCCACATCCCCCTGGGCCGACCAGGCCGCTGCCGTGCCCAAGGCACAACAGTGATGCACATGATCACCGCTCAGGCCATGGTGTCCTGGTGCAAAGACACGTGCAGTTTGGGAATGTCTGACACGTGTTGACGGCAGGGTGATAGGTGTCGGTGAAATGCTGCTACAGGGCGCATGGGTGGGACGTTGCGCATGCCCCACCCCTCCCTGACACCCCATGCACGTATAGCATCAACATGCATCACCGCTGGTGTGTCACGTGACTGGCAGCATAGCAAGCATAAAGGTTATGCATGAATAGGCCATTGGGCCTGTATGGGGTGGAAGGAGCGCGGCACACAGGGGACATAGGGGGCAGGGCAGACCAGCAATGCCCGACCCGCAAACATGCGGGTGACAGAGGAAACGGCTAGCAGCCGACAGACAGGGCAGTGTACAGGCAACCACCTGCTGACCTAAAAAATGTGTGTAATGCAACAAACGATGGACATGGTTGTCTGTCCCTTAATGGTCCCATACCTTGCTGTACACAAAGGTGGAGGACCTTCAGAAGACGGCCAGGGAGCTGCGTGAAAAGTATCCCCGCTTCATTGCGTGTCTACAGAGAGAACAGCAGGCACTATGCGACGGTGAGTGAAGCAGCCCATTGCCTGCTCCACGGAACCTTCCCCTGGCACAGCAGGCTGAGTGTCAACGTTAGATGTGTGCATGACGTGCATGATGCATGACAATGGTGGTAATGTTTTAATTTCACCCACAGCTGACGGAGCTGAAGGCGAGGGCAAAGTCCGGCCGGATGGCCACCAGCAGCCAATGCAGGAGGAAGAGGGGCCCGCAACGGATGATGACTCTGACCGGCCAGAGACGGAGGAGGAGGGGGGGCTGGATCCACGGGGGGAGGCAGGGCAGGAGTGGCCCATGTTGGCTGGCAGCCTGCGGAGGGTGGGGAGGGGGAGGCGGGGGTGTTGGGGGAGGTAAAGGAGGGGCCAGGGGGTAGGGGAGTTGGATGGTGTGGCCAGTCCTGAGAGACACATGCTGCCACAGGGCACTGGGGGCCCTTGCCACCTGCCCCACAGTGCCGGTGGATCCACCCTGTCTGGGCGGACTGCCACACATTGCCACAGACATGCAGCAGGCACATGCACACAGAGAGACCACTGGTGACGTGTGTCTGTGTGGGTGCATGTGTGGCCTCCGCATGGCTGCGGTGATGCGTGAGATTACCGCCGCACAACGGGTGACTAACACCACTGTGGGACATATGGTAGTGGCCATGGGTGTGCTGGCTGACCGTCTGGGCATGCTGTGCGACCAACTCACAACAAGCGCAGATGTTCAGCCACCCGCACATGGCGGCCCCCAGGGGGTGTGAGTGTCGGCTGACACCTCTGACACCAGCCCTGTGCCCAGGACTGCCACCACCACCGTGGATGGGGGAGGGAGTGTCTATGCCCTAACGGGGCCTATGACCCTCCACATGTGTGGAATATATATATATATATATATATATATATGTAAATAAATGTTTCAAGTCTTATTCTAACATGCTATGCATATGTGTCTCAATGCATGACATGGCTGTGGAGTGTGAGCGGCAGGTGTGAGCATCTCCCTGTGTGTCTGTGTGCATGACAGGGGTGCCATATACATGGCAATGTCACAAGGTCAGGGGATGGCTGGGCATGGCCGCAGGCAGATGTCACCACACAATCACAGGCATGTGCCAGTGCGCGCCATGGTTCACCAACATGGCACACCCCATGGTGGCATGGAGCTGCCATCTGTGCGCACATGCCACCGGGCATGGCATGGGTGCCACACAGTACAGACATGCATGGGACAGGGCAGGACAGAGCCCACCGAGCCTTGTGGTGTGTGTCACGGACGGTGGATGGCGCACCAATGGGTCTATGTGCCATGTCCATGTTTATGTTCTGGTAATCAAACACAATATAACGGCCATCAGCAGTGGCACCTGGCTGGTGTACAAACAACGAACACAAACAGGGAGCTGAACAACATACAGGAAAGGGAGCCCAGGGTTCCCACCAATAATGGGTCAGCACCAAAAAGGATCACAAGTGATGGTAAGTACAAGGGTCCATACACCTGAGGATCGAGGTTACATACAAAACAGACATAACAAGATATGTTGCCGTGGGAGAGGTGAACAAGGGTGAAAGATATGTTGCCGTGGGAGAGGTGAACAAGGGTGCGAGGAAGGGGGAGGGGTAGAGGGTTACCAGAGCTGTATCCCCAACGTGCAGGAGGGGATAGGGGTGTTGATGGGTAAGGGGCCCCAAGGTGGAGCAGGAGACGAGTGTCTGTAGATTAGCAGCTCTGGAGGGAAACTGGGACTACAAGTGCAGTGCACGGAGGTGTGTCCCCCAGGGTCTCTGACCCAGTATGTAGAGGGCTCTGGAGCGGGTGGCCCCCGAATGGGACCAAAATGGGGGCGGGGGGATGGCCTGTGAACAATGTGAATGGCTCAGAGAGTAGGGGGAGTGGTGTGAAGATGACCCTGGCCAGTCAGATGTGGGGACCAGAATGAATCCGCCTGGACCATATATGTGACGTACCACATGTACACTGCAAAATAGCAGATGACAGTACAGGCCTATTTGCAGCTGGGAGATGTGATGGAAACATGCAGTGTGAGTGAACAGACGTACAGCTGCACATTGACGATGTTGAAGCCGATGGATCTGTGACTGAGGGATCACGGCACATCAGGCAGCACAACACTGTGGAACAGAGGAAGGCAAAGACGCAGTGTAGCCATAGAGGGGGACGTGAGGAAGGGACGGACAGTGCGCAGCTGTGTCAGGGCAACACCGAACGCTGGACACCTGTGAAGGTGTGGACGTCATAGGAAGGAAACGAAATGGATGCTACAGGTAAATTGCACCACGCTGGGATCATTGGGCTAGGTGACAGAGAGAGCAGAAGGACAAGGGTAGGGATGATTGGGGTGAACCACATAGTGCATGGTATGGAGAGAGTAACATGAAGAAATATTGTTAAAAGGCAGGAAGATTCAGCGGAGGAACATGTAGTAACGGGAGTGATATCAGGAGAAGACAGATGGGTGTGCTGCGGAGGGAATATGACATCTGAGTAGTAGTAAGCGAAAATACCGTGTTGCAGGACTCTACCAGCCTGAGGAGACAGGATGCCGTAAAGATGTGGACGAACAATAACAGACCCCCGGGGGACAAATCAGAAGACGGGTGTAGAGGTGGGAGTCGCAGATGGTGTCAGTGTCGAATAGGAGCGACATGACAGGTGTGCACGCACTGCGTGACAAACCAGAACGGAGAGGATGACATCATGCATGCGACAAGGCCAAGTACAATGATCAATCAGGTCTGCAGCAGCATGGATGACAAGGGAAGCAGTAGGAGACCGCAAGCCGCGAACGTGTGTAGCATGCAGGTCTCAGAGAAGGGACGGAGGGACAGACATAGCGCTGTGTGCAGGATGGAGCCCAGGGTGCTGTGGGGGGAGGGCTAGGGAGGCCACCAGGTGGGGTGAGCACCGTGCGAAAGCCAGTATACCATATGAAGAGAACGGGTAGGATGATTGGGGATGGGGCGCCAGCTGGGGAGGGAGGGGGTCTCCAGATAACATATCCCACGGCTGGTTGCAACAGAGGTGTGGTCCACGTGGGTGTGAATGACACCAGAGGATGCATCAGGGGTTTACAAAGCAGGCATGCCAGGGTAAGGGGCAAGGGCATGTCCCAAAAACAAGCAGGATGTGATAAGGCTGGTGGGGCAGGTAGGCCAGCGGATGGAAGCAGGGACGTCTGAGAGAGTAGGGAGAGTGAGTGTTACAGGTGTAGACCAATGATGGGAGTGGGATAGAGCAGAGGAAAAAGAGGGGGATGGAGGGGAGGGATGAAGGCTGGGTGAGTCCCTGCCGAAGACAGGGTGAGGGGTGCAGGGCATGAGGGACAGGACACGCAATGTGGACAGACCCTGGAAACAAGGTGAGATTGTAGGGAAGCATGAACAGGTTTCGATGGGGGGGGGGGCGACATGGTGTGGGGGAGGAATGTGGAGTGGCGTGTGAACGGAAACTGTGCTGTAACACGCAATGGGAGCTGTCAGAGGTACTGACATTGACATATCAAACTATGTTCCCCATGGTGAATAAGCGAATGGTAGTGACGGTGAGTCACACCGAGAATAGGTAGATTAGAGAACCAGGGTTGGCCTCGCCACAGACGCTCAAACCAAAAGAGGTTGCTTCGATGACAGATATGACCAGGGTGATACCACGGGTGGCGGGTAGGGCAGTGGTGTGTATGGCGAGGGTGAAGAGGTGCAGGAGTGTGCAGATTGGGGAACATATGGTATTCCAGGTATGTGACTGGAGGTCAGGGGGTGCTGAATGGACGTCCGAGTGAATACAACCATCCATAGTGTGGATCTGAGGGAGGGTATCAGCACTGTCGCACACGGCATAGGTGGATGGGGCAGGACCCCAATGTGACCCTGGAGAGGGGGGTCAGGGGAGGGGATGGGGTGAGGGAATGGGCCAGGAAGGGTGTATGTGTGGGGGGGAGGGTGAGTGTGATAGTCTGTGCGGTGGGATGGAGGGGTGGCATGGGAAAACGGAGATCTATGGAGCGCACAGCAGAGTGGGCATGGAGTGAGACGAGCGGGGTGAGGGAGAGGTAAGGGAAAGGAGGCCATGGTGTCCACAGGTGGGACATGCGGAACGTGGGCCGGTGAAATAGCCCCATAGAGCGACTGTCATATAGCCCCATGATATGGATGGGCAGCCTAGTGGTTTGTGCAAGTTACCACAGGGCAGAAGGTAGGTGGTACATAACAGCAACCTGGAGCCGGAAGGACTGGGGTTTGTAGTCACACAGATGCCCCTTTTGGCCCTGGCAAAGCCACGTAACCCAACATTGCCCATGTTCCCTGTAACAAATATATCACCAGGTTATCATGCCCTATTTGGTGTAATATCAAAGTGTGCATTGTAAACCACCTAGCTATCATGAACAGTGGTATGTAAGCAATGTAAAATATAGACACAGGACATGTGGGCCACAGGTGAAACCATCTGCTCAATCTTTATTTTGGGAGACCCCATCCGCGCTTCCCACGTCCCCTCCCACCCCTTAGCGCTGGTGCTGCTGCTGATGGCTGCTGCCCACGCCCAGCCATGGCTTCAAATGCATCAGCAATCTGATTGATCCCAGCCACCATAGCTTCTGCTGTCCCATGCAGCTGGCTGACCTCCTCCTGCAGGCCCTGCATGTCCTGGCACAGTCCACTTGACACCTCAGTGTGGGCCTGCCACACCTCACGCTGCGCACATTGGTCCTCACGCAGTGCGTGTAGCTCCACACGCTGGCCATGTAGCTCTTCACGTTGGACATGTAGCTCCTTGATGATGGCGAGTAGGACCTGGTGAGTGCCTGTGGGTGACATATGGTGCAACCTGTGAGACATCTGTGACACCCACCATCCTGATGCATGCAACTGGTGCCCTGCCGGACTACCTAGGGTGACAGCTATGTATGGCATGGCAACTGCATGTGTTGTTAGAACACTGTGTAGTCCTGGCAGGTGAGCAGGGCCATTGTCTGTATACGGCCCCGCGTTTCAGCGCAACACACACAAGGACATATTGGCCAAGAGGCCAGGACAGACGCACCATAAACAGACAGACCGACTGCAGCTGCTGGCAATGCAGCTGTGCCAGTGCCACAATCTGTGACCTGCGTAGCCCACCACTGCCTGCCCATCGGTGCCCCCTGGGGTGCAGCATATGTCTCCATGTGGGTCTATTTTGTCCGCCATCGGTGATGGCACACAGGCATTTCGTGTGTCCCATCAGGCCCGACGGCCCTACGAGAGTGGGGCGTGTGACCAACACCCATCATCTCTGTGATGGACGGCGCCAGGTGAGTGGATCGGGTGGCTCAGCTGGGCAGGGGTGGGGGCAGCAGACACATGTGTCTGCCACAGCCACAATGCCAGCTGCAGCAGCCGGTAGGTCTGTTTCCAGCATGCCATTGCCTGGCCTGACAGGGGGTGCGGGGTAGGGGTGCTAATGGGGGGGGGGCATTGGTGGGCTGCTGGAGCACCTGGGACTGATGATGTGCTGGGGGGACCACAGGCCATGTAAGGTGCAGGGGGGCCGCAGACCCCTAATGTGCCGAGTGAGAGGGGGGCATGACAGGTAACCAGCTGATAGGGTGAGGTATATGGAATGGTGATGTCCAGAGTGGGAAGGGAGCTAAGGGTCGCCATGGCTGGGGGGGGGAACCCTGGGACAGGTGGTGGGTGTCAGGCTAGGAGGACTGGACATGGGATGGTGGGGGATGAGGACTGGACATGGCTTGCTGCATGGACATGCTGGGAGCGGATGCCATCTGTAGCTGGAACCATGGGGATGATAATGTGGGGGGGGGGAGTGGTTTGAATGGGATGGGGCTGTGTGAGTGTGATGGGGGGCACATACGTATTGGCGTAGTGAGGGTCTGTTTGCCATTGGCCAGGCATTGAGAACGGTAATGGGGATTGGGGTTGGTGGGGTTGGATGTGAGCTGCAGAGGTACGACTGTGGGTGGGGAAATTAGGAGACAGATTAGTATGTCAATGCAGATGTGATGACAACATGGGCCTAACCCTGAGTGGTGGCACCAGAACACATGGACAGCAGACGGCGGAGAGCTGCTTATAGCACGGGTTATCCAGCTGACAGGGGCTACAGCAGTTGCTACGGGAACAAACTGGCAAGAGGGGTGGGACATTACTGCTCTACCCTGCACCCATTACCTGGACCTTGACGCCCACCCTCAGCATCTTTGCGTGCCGATGCGGTATGGCCACGCAGCTCCTGCAGTACCACACCCAGGCCGGTGTTTGCTGTGCTCTCTGGCCTTGGTGCTGCCAATGTGTCCTCTGGCCCCTCCACAGACACTGTGCATGTGCAGCTGGTCCCCGATGGTGGGTTGAGGTGCGGTGTGCCGTCCGTCTCCTGAGGCACATCGCTCTCTGGGTACTCCGAGTGGCAACTGCCATCTCCATTGGCATCTGCCACCCCTGCCACTGCTCCATCCTCCGGCATATCCCCCACCTCCACCATGTCCCGCATGTCACCTGGGGATGGGAACATGATACACTGGGTAGTATGTGGTTGGGCAGGACACATATATATGGCTCCATGCTCTGTCCTCACGTACAGCAATGTGTATATCGCCAGTAACCGATGGCAATGCAGTCATAATGCCGCCAGCAAATGCCTGTCCACGAGGTGATGGTCACTGATGTAACCAGCTACACATTGCCTGGAATTTGGTTCATGACATTGATATGGCCCGTACTATGTGTGTACATGGACAAACACCCAGGTACCTGTCCTGACCATCCCATATTCCCAGTAGCCACCCTTTGATGCGTGTGTGGCCCCCCCTGGCTTTGTTGGCCCATGCTTCCTCTCATCCCCCTGGGTCATGCCCTGCATGTGCCTGTTTGATATCTGCACTTGGAATGCATATCTCTGACCTACCTGCCTGTGGATGGGCGGTGTCCAGCGCTGCTGGCAGTCCATACAGGTACACAGGGCCAAGACATTCTGCAAGCTCCTGCTCAAGGGGTGTCAGGCCAGGTCCACTGGGACCACCCCTGTTGGTGCCCATAGCATGGTGTCTCTCGGCTGTCATTTGTTTACGGACCCCATGCTTTATATCATTAAAATGTTTACGCAGGCTGTCCAGGTTTCGGTGTGGGCCCCCTGCCTCCGCCACAGCTTCCTGAACCCCCTTCCCACACCATGGCATGGGTGCTCATTGGTGTCTTTGAGCTTAGCCTTCCATAGAGAACCTCATAATGCTCCAGGACACTGGCCAGCAGTAGCTCATTTTCCTGTGTTGTGAATCTGTGGGCCCTCCTCCTCTCCTCAGCAGGCACTGGCCTACGCTTCTGCTTTCCCCCTGCTGCCATCTCATGCTGCTCCTATGTGGGCTGCGACCCACACGATGGCCCAGCCACTGCCACCCCTGCCTCTCGCATCCCTGCAGCCTCTTGGGGCTGCTGGTGAGGCCCTGCCCCACCCTCCCCTCCTGTTGCCCCCTCTCCCTGGCTATCCCTACTCACACAGTCGTCTCCCTCTAGGTCACACATGTCTCGCCTGCTCTGCACTCCTGCCCCACAACCCACCTGCCCTTCACAGCCACCTCATCTGCCCCCTCCCCTGCTCCTCACTGCTCCCACGCCTCACCACTCCTGCCCCACACCTCTCCTGCCCCTGCCCCACACATCACCTACTCCTCACCTCTCCCACACCTCACCACTCCTGCCCCACACCTCACCTGCCCCTCACCTCCCCCCTCCTCGCCGCTCTCACACCTCACCACTCCTGCCCCACACCTCACCTGCCCCTCAACCGCACCTCACCTGCTCGACACCTCTCCTATGCTACACTCCTCTCAGGCTCACCTCTCCAGCTCCACACCTCACCAGAACAACGCCTTGCATGCACAACACCTCTCCAGCACTACACCCTCGGCACCCAACGCAGTTGCAGAGGCATTTATGCAATGTCACGTAGTGTGTATACGCGTGTTGCGCATGCGCACGGTAGGTGCACACGTGCGTGCAGCGGGCAGACCTGCCATGCACCGTGTGCATGTGGAACGCTTGCCACACTGTGTGCGCAGGCACGCGTTGTGCATGGGTGCAACGTGCAGCCTTAGGCGCAATGCGCTCAGGCATACAGTGTGGCATGTGTTGGGTGTACGGCCCTATGCCAAGCCCATGCGCACGACGCATGGTACTATGCGGCAGGCAGGTCCGCCCGCGGCACGCACGTGTGCAAGTACCATGCGCATGCGCAACTAATGTAACAACGCACGTATATGCTCTATGTGACATTGCATAAGTGTTTCCTCAACTGCGTGGGCCACCATGGGTGTAGTGCAGGAGAGTTGTTGAGCAGACGAGGTATTGAGCTAGAGATGTGTGCAGCGTGAGAGGTGAGGCATAGATGAGGCGAGGAGCAGGGGAGGTGAGGTGTGGGGCAGAAGTGGTGAGGAGAAGGGGAGGTGTGGGGCAAGTGAAGTGTGGGTGAGGGGCAGGTGAGGTGTGGGGCAGGAGTGGTGAGGCGTCGGGGCAGTGAGGAGCAGGGGAGGTGTGGGGCAGGTGAGGTCTGGGTGAGTGGCAGGTGGGGTGTAGGGCAGGAGTGGTGATGCGTGGGGGCGGTAAGGAGCAGGGGAGGTATGGGGCAGGCAATGCTGAGGCGTGGGGGCGGTGAGGAGCAGGGGAGGTGAGGGGCAGGTGAGGTGTGGTTGAGGGGCAGGTGAGGTGTTGGGCGGGGGTGGGGAAGAGGTGTGGGAGAGGTGAGGTGCCAGAGGGCTGAGGTGCAGGAGAGGTGTGGGTATGGTGAGGTGTGGGCCAGGTGAGGTGTGCAGTAGGACAGGTGACACACAGGGGTGGTGTTGGGATGGGGGGGGGTGTTCATAGGGGTCTGTCCCTGCTCTGTCTGCCATAAATGATGGCTGGGTTTTGAGCTGCGTTTCACGGAGGAGGGAGATGGGGTCCATGGGGCTGTGGCACAGGGCATGGGTAAGGGCCCGCTGCAACTCAGACCTGCAGCTGTGGAGGATCCGCAGGCTGTGGCTGTGCCGGAACGGCACAGGAGGCAAGCCGAGGTCCACCCTTGGCAGCCTCGCCTCTACTGTCCAAGGGCCCAGCTCCAGGCGATCCGCGAGGACCAGGTCATCTCCCTCTACTGTCTGAGCACAGGAGCTATTAGGGAGCTCTCTGAGGATCTGAGACCTGACCTCGCACACCTGACTGGCCGGTCACATGTCATACAGGGTTTGGTCAAGCTCCTGGGTGCCCTACATTTCTTTGCCTCTGGCTGTTTCCAGTCATCAGTGGTCGCAGTTGGTGATATGAGCCACCCAACCGTCTCACGCTGTCTCCATCAGGTACTGCAGGGCATGGTCAGCCGGGTGAGGAATTACATTTCGGTTCCTGACAATAGGCAACAGTGGGGGACCCTGAATCATGCTTTTGAACATTTTGCTGGGATACCACACGTGATGGGAGCTCTCGATTGCACAAATGTTGCCCTGGTCCCGCCCAGAGACAGGGAGGTAGTGTTCCGCAACCGCAAACACTACCATTCCCTAAATGTTCAGGTTGTATGCGATGCAAATATGCATATTCTGAATGTGGTTTCCAGTGTCCACCCATGACTCCTATATCCTGCATCACTCTGCACTATTGCAACAATCTGAGGCGGGCCAATACGAGGAGTGTGTCCTGCTGGGTGGGTATTTGTCATGGGTGACATGCACATGTTGTTGCTTTGAGTAACCGTATGCGCACCTGTCTGTCTTTGTGGTGTGTCACCTGTTGTGTGTGTGAGTCATCTGTGTGTGTGTGCTGACATGGGGGTGGGGGTTTAGAGTTTGTGGCATTACATTCATTGCAGCAGCACTGTGTGTTTAGAGCAATTTCATGGTTGACCCAGTTGCGCATTGTCCATTTGGTGATATCTGAGGGCAGGTAGCAGCACACATGTATGCCTCTGGTCGAACAACAGTATATTGCTGTCTGTGACATCCTGTTAGGCCTCCTCCAGGCCTGGTTCCTGTAACATCTCCTGTCTGTGTAACTAGGACCTGTCCTCCAGGTGATGTAAAACCCTCTTGCACTGAGGAAGTTTCTCCAGGGCCATGTGCCCATGAGGGAAGGGTTAGGACAGCCGTTATAGTTGGTGATTCGATCATTAGGCATGTAGATAGCTGGGTGGCTGGTCGACGTGAGGATAGCCTGGTAACATGCCTACCTGGTGCGATGGTAGCGGACCTCACGCGCCACCTAGATAAGGTCTTAGATAGTGCTGGGGAGGAGTCTGCTGTCTTGGTACATGTCGGTACCAATGACATAGGAAAATGTGGTAGGGAGGTTCTGGAGGAAAAATGTAGGCTTTTAGGTAGGAAGTTGAAATCCAGAACTTCCAGGGTAGCATTCTCCGAAATGCTTCCCTTTCCACGTGCAGGACTCAAAAGGCAGGCAGAGCTCCGGAGTCTCAATGCGTGGATGAGACAATGGTGCAGAGATGAGGGTTTTGGATTTGTTAGGAACTGGGGAACATTCTGGGGAAAGGAGGGGCTATTCCGAAGGGATGGGCTTCACCTTAACCAGGATGGAACCAGGCTGCTGGCATTAACTTTAAAAAGGAGATAGAGCAGCTTTTACACTAGATAATAGGGGAAAGCCGACATTCACCCAAGAGCGGATGGTTCGGAAGAAGGTATCTTTGATGGACACTACCAAAAGCAGAGAGGTTTCAAAAAAGAGTAAAGTAGCCCAAATGCCCTCGAGTATGGAGCAGACAGAGCTTAAAGATTCCAAATTGCCCATGTCTACCAATAGCCAAATTAATATGAATAAAATAGTCTCTAAAATACTTGCATGCAAATGCTAGAAGTCAAAAAAATAAGATGGGAGAGTTAGAATATATAGCACTAAATGAGAGGTTAGATATGACTGGAATATCAGAGACATGGTGGAAGGAGGACAACCAATGGGACACTGTGATACCTGGGTACAAACTATATCATAATGATAGAGCTGATCAAATTGGTGGAGGGGTTGCGCTCTATGTTTGAGAGGGCATTGAGTCAGAAAGGATTAAAGTTTTGCAGGAAACAAAATTTGCTGTAGAATCTCTATGGATTGAAATTCCATGTAAAAAGGGGAAGGCGATGGCAGTGGGGGTGTACTATCGACCACCTGGCCAGAATGAACAAATGGATGATGAAATGCTCAAAGAAATCAAGGAAGCTAACAAAAGTTACAGCGCAGTAATAATAATGGGTGATTTCAATTACCCCGGTATCGACTGGGTCAGTGTCACGGCAGGACATGCTAGGGAGATAATGTTCCTAGATGAAATAAATGACTGCTTCTTGGAGCAGCTGGTTCATGAACCGACCAGAGGGGAAGCCATATTAGACCTAGTCCTTAGTGGAACACCAGGTCTAGTGCAAGAGATAAGGGGGTTGGGGCCACTTGGCAATAGTGATCATAGCATGATCGCCTTTGATTTAATTAGTGGAGCAGGGATAGTAAGGAAATCCACAGTACTACCTTTTAACTTTCGAAAGGGAGACTATGATAAAATGAGGAAAATAGTTAAGAAAAAACTAAAAGGAGCAGTTGCAAAGGTTAAAGACTTACATCAAGCTTGGGTGTTGCTGAAAAATACTAACTTGGAAGCCCAAACCAGCTTTATTCCATGCTTTAAGAAAAGTGGAAGGAAGTCCAAAAAACTGCCAGCATGGTTTAAAGGTGAGGTCAGAGAGGCTGTTGTTGCCAAAAAAGCATCTTTCAGGAAATGGAAAAAAGAGCCAAACGACGAAACCTGGAAACAGCACAAGCACTGGCAAGTCAAATGCAAGGCATTGATAAAGCAGGCAAAGGGAAAATTTGAGAAGAATCTTGCTGCGGAAGCAAAAATGCGAAATAAAGATTTTTTCAGTACATTCGTAGCAAAAAACCTGTGAGAGAGTCAGCTGGTCCATTAGATGATAGAGGAGTTAAAGGGGCACTAAGAGGAGACAAGGTGATAGCGGAGAGACTGAATGAATTCTTTGCTTCGGTCTTTAATGAGGAAGATGTAGGGATGTTTCCCATGACTGAAGTGGTATTTAAAGGTGTGGAAGAATTGAAGGAAATATCGATACATCGGGAAGATGTATTACAACTATTAGATAAACTGAAAAGTAGCAAATCACCTGGGCCGGATGGTATACATCCAAGGGTGTTGAAAGAACTGAAATATGAGATTGTAGACCTGCTATTAGTAATCTGTGAATGATCATTAAAATCATCTCTAATACCTGAAGATTGGAGGATTGCCAATGTAACACCAATTTTTAAAAAGGGTTCCAGGGGTGATCCGGGAAACTACAGACCGGTGAGCCTCACGTCAGTACCGGGAAAAATGGTAGAAACCATCATAAAGAACAAAATTACACAGCATGTAGATATAGTCATGGCCTAATAGGAGACAGCCAACATGGCTTTAGACAAGGAAGATCTTGTCTTACTAATCTGATATGTTTTTTTGAAGGTGTGAATAAACAGGTGGACAAAGGTGAGTCGGTTGATATAGTGTATCTGGACTTTCAGAAAGCCTTTGACAAGGTCCCTCATCAGAGACTTTTGGCAAAACTAAAGAGTCATGGTATAGGAGGCAGTGTACTACTGTGGATCAGGAACTGGTTAAAAGATAGAAAGCAGAGGGTTGGGCTAAATGGCCAATTTTCCCAATGGAGAAAGGTGAATAGTGGAGTACCCCAGGGATCTGTGCTGGGTCCGCTGCTTTTTGACATATTCATAAATGACCTGGAAAGTGGAATAACGAGTGAGGTTATCAAATTTGCAGATGACACAAAACTATTTAAAGTTGTTAAAACCCAAGAGGATTGTGAAAAATTGCAAGAGGATCTTGATAAATTGGCAGAGTGGGCATCAAAATGGCAGATGAAATTTAATGTGGACAAGTGGTTACACGATGCAAGGTTCCACATTAGGAACCACCACCCAGGAAAAAGATTTAGGCGTCATTATGGATAACATGTTAAAACCCTCGGCCCAGTGTGCAGCGGCGGCCAAGAGAGCAAATAGACTGCTAGGTATCATAAGGAAAGGAATGGAAAATAAAACAAAAGATATTATAATGTCTCTATATCGTTCCATGGTGAGACCGCAACTTGAATATTGTGTGCAATTCTGGTCGCCGTATCTTTAAAAGGATACAGCGTTATTAGAAAAGGTTCAGAGAAGAGCTACCAAAATGGTAAAGGGAATGGAAGGATACTCCTATGAAGAAAGGCTAAAAAGGTTAGGGCTCTTTAACCTGGAAAAGAGACGGCTGAGGGGAGATATGATAGAAGTCTATAAATTAATGAACGGAGTGGAACGGGTAAACGTAGATCGATTGTTTACGTTATCAGAATATAGAAAGACTAGGGGACATGCAATGAAGCTACAGGATAAACTATTTAAGACTAATAAAAGAAAATATTTTTTCACTCAATGTGTAATCAAACTCTGGAATTTGTTACCGGAGGATGTAGTAAAGGCTGTTAGTATAGCTGCATTTAAAAAAGGTTTGGACAAGTTCCTGGAGGAAAGGTCCATAAACCATTATTAAGAAGAGACCCAGGATATCAATGCTTGACCCAGTACAAGCATTGCGGTACCTGTATCTTTTGGGGAAACTGCTAGGTACGTATGACCTAGATTGGCCACTGTTGGAAACAGGATACTGGGCTTGATGGACCTTGGTCTGACCCAGTATGGCATATCTTATGTTCTTATGTAAGTATCATGACCATCACATGCTTGCATAACTGTGCATCTCCACCATTGTCCTGGGTTCTGTGGCATGTGTCTTCATGATGTGTTCAGAACTGTCAAAACCACCTTTGCATTAATGGTGTTTTGGCTGTGTTTGTTGTGGGTACAGATGATGTGTTTTGCCCTCCACACCCTTCCCCAGTGGTCTGTGTGTCACTGCTCCAGACGCTTACGCATAGCTGTTATGTGATATCATGTTGTCTGATGATGCTTTGCACATACATGTTTGTGTGCATGTGTGTGGACATCAGCTCCTGACTGACCTTACCACATTTCCTTCTGCAGGTGATGCGGGATATGGGTGTCGTGCCTAGTTGCTGACCCCTGTGCGTCTACCATGGACACCTGCAGAGATGAGGTACAATGAGGCCCATGCCTCCAGTCGCTCTGTCATCGAGCGCACCTTTGGTGTTTTAAAAAGTCGCTTCAGGTGTCTGGATAGGACAGGCGGGGCCTTACAATACCGAACCGTGACAGTAGCACAGATTATTATGGCCTGTTGCATCCTGCACAACATTGCTCTCAGGCACAATATCCCTGTGGACATTAATGTTGATCTGGAAGACAATCCTCTGTGGCGTCCTGCACGTGCCCATGGTGACACATGTGAGGGCACGGCAATCAGGCGACAGCTGACAGAGGAGCTCTTCTCATGTGAGTACTGCATATGTGAGGAGAGGCATATGGGCCTACATGACCACACACTATACAAAAGGGCACAGTTCTTCAATGGTTTCACTCTTTTTTATCTTGCCGTACTTTCTCAGTTCACGCCGGCTCTTCGGTCTCCCCCCCTGCCCCCGCCACCTGTGGTGTTCCTCAGGGTTCTATTCTTGCCCCTCTTCTTTTTAATGTTTTTCTGGCTCCTCTAGCTTTGTTAATCCAGCAATCCACTCTCTCTTTTTATATCTATGCTGACGACATTCTTCTGGTTCATCACACATCCCCTTCTGCCCCTGATCTTGCTCCACTTAACCCCTGTCTTTCCTCCATCACATCCTGGTTTGAGTCAAATTTCATGCATGTTAATCCCACTAAATCTGCTGCTCTCTGGGTCACTTTCGGTCGTCCTTCCCCTTCAGTGTTTCCTGTTATGGGTCCCCATTCTATCCCTTCCACCCCCACCCTCCGTTATCTGGGTGTTACCTTAGATTCATCTCTTTCTTTTCACGACCATATCTCTTCTGTTGTTCGCTCCTCCTTCTTTCATCTACGCCGCATTAAGGCTGTTCGCTCTTATTTTTCACACTCTTCTATTATCACTCTGGTCTTATCCCTAGTTATTTCGCGACTTGATTACTGTAATGTTGTTTATGCCGGTCTTCCCTCTCACCAACTTCACCGTCTTCAACTCGTTCAAAATGCCGCTGCCCGTTTTATTACTTTATCCCCTCTTCGTTCTCATGTCTCTCCTTGTCTTCTTTCCTTACATTGGCTCCCTATCAAGTTTCGGTTCATGTTTAAATTACTCATCCTTGCACACAAGGCTCTTTTCTCTGACTCCCCCCAGTATTTAGCTAACATTATTCATCTTCAGCCCTCTCCCCGCCTTCTCCGCTCTGCCCATGGTAACCGCCTCTTTCTTCCCTCACCCACTCAGGCCCGCCTATGTGTGTTAAGTCCTCATCATGCACTGGCTACTGTCTATATGCACACATATGTGACTACGGCATTTGGCCACTGTGGCTACATGTGGGGGCTAGGGGACGTCTGCATGCTGCAAACCATGAAGCTACTGGACATTCTCTGCGCTGATCATCATCTTTCAATGGGCCAATGACTTTCATGTGACATGTGTGTTGTTGCCATGCTCAATGTTATTTCAGTTTGTTCACTGTACACCAACCGCCTTGATATCATGAGTGGGAGTATACAAGATATGTCAACTCCTTAACATAAATGAATATACGGTGTTGGACGCACATTTGTGTTTCCTGCTGCTTGACCACACAGACACACATCTATTTTGTGAATTATGCTGGTGTACATGGCCCACCTGTGCTCACATCCTTAGATGGGGGGCAGGTGTATATCTGCCTGCCCTCTGCCCATATCACTGTGTGCTACGGGTTTCCTTACACACATTCCCTTTGAGGGACCATATTTGCATTGTGCTTGTTGTGGGTGTTTGAGATAGTGGTTACTGATGTGTGTTGGGGTACCAGAGGTTGCAGGTTTGATTCCCACATTTTAATTTTATTTTTCCTGTGTTCAGCTACACTGACCAAAACCTGTCTACATCTTCGTCACCTCTCCACACACCCGTCCATCTCTTCACTGTGGGGCACAGTGTGCCCCCTATGCAGCCTATCTGTTGCATTTTAGCAGTTACATATGGCTCTTTCTTTGTACTGTCCATGTGATCTGTGGGCTTGGGGGATTGCTATTCCTGTTGTCGAGCTGATCGGCGTGACGTCATTTTACAGGTTTGTTTTATCGGGTGGTCCTTTTCCGGCACGTTCCCTATCTTTCCCTGGTCCACAGACCGTCCCGTGTGTCCCTTTGGTTTTATGTTCCCAGCTCCTTGCATGCTGTCCACCACTACATAACAAATCATTCTGTGTGTGCATGTGTTTATATCTGTCTCTCGTCCCACTTACACATTGTGATATGGGCTGTGGACAGCTGTTCTGCATGTGCGTAGCATCATGTTTTGTGTTGTGGTTGCCCTATCCTGTCTGACAGCAGCCTTTTTGTGTGTTTCCCAGCAGTGTTCTTCTATGCTGTCATTGCTATGGAACGCACCTTGGTGGTTTAGCCTACTGGTTTCTGCACCAATTTGTTAGCTGGTGGTCAAGGGTTCAATTCCTCTCAGTGCTGACTTTTTTTGGTGTCTGTCCCACACAACTACCTTTCATTCCTGTAGTTGTCATGTCTGTGCAGATCAGTGCAGATGCCACATTTTACCGGCAGCACTGTTGTCAGTGCAACCACTTGGCTCAGTGGTTTGGTATTGGTGTCCGTTAGCTGTGTTTTGGCTCCTCCGTATACGCGTTCGATCCCCTCTCCCTCCTCTGTTTCTCTTGGCAACACACGTCACATCCTGACCCACGGATACGTGACACATGTACACATGCGCGTACATCACCTAAGCGCATCGGTACGTGCCGCACTACATTGATGCATATTTTATGCATCACAAGCTCAGGGACTGCAAAGATGGATAGCATTCCCAGAGGTGCACAGTCTCGCCATCTGCTGCTGGGGCGCATCTTCAGTGCCTATGCTGTCAGGCACCTGCTTTCCAGGGCCAGGGGAGCCTGGGTGTGCCTTACCAGGCGATACAATCGTCAGGCTATGCACCCATGTGAGGTAAGTGCATGGGGGTTGTCCACACAAACCAGGGTTGCCAACACTGGGGCCACCTATCATCACACATATGATGCAGGTACAACATGGGTGAGGGACAGGCCTGTGGTTCGCCCAGGCAACAATGCAGGTGGAACTGTTAATGTGCACATATCTGCTGTTGCCACAGGTGGCCTCTGGCCTCACTACAGAGGGCTGTGTTTGCCCCAGATGCTATGGTAGATGCGGCAGTTGATGTGTGCTGGGCTAGCCTGACCCCAGGTGGCCCCTGGTCTGTACAGCGGGGTCTGTGATACATCCCCTGGACCTTCATAGGTGAGTCTGCTACTGTATGCATGGCACATTGTCTACCACAGGTGCAGCACTGCTGCCATGGACACCTGTGGCACAATCATAGGCCAGCACAGCATACGCTTGACACATGTCTCTGGCAAGTCGCCAGGTGTCAGGGACAGGATGCTCCAGCACACATGGAATGCCCCCATACAGCACTGCTGATAGGATGCACATGTTCTGCAACTTGACAATGCCACGATTGGCATGGGGCAACCATGGCATGCAGAGGCACGCCATCTGGTGGCCACACGGTGCCTCCGTGGTTGGACACAGTATGCAGTGGGGCAGACCACACATCCCGAACCGCACAAGCACACATGCAGGTGGCATTGCCAACAACTAGCATTGGACCAACAGTGTACAGTAGGTGGAGCACCCTGCCGTCCACAACTATGTGTAATGTGCATCAGCCGATGCCCATAGATGTCTGTCCCCTAACGGTCTGTCTCCGTTGCTGTACCCACATGTGGTGGATTTGTGCAGGATGGGGCTGTGGCTGCACCGGCCACAGCTCCTGCGCCGACTACAGCGGGAGGCGATGATCCGAAGACACGGTGAGTGTGGCAGGCTGTGTGTCGCACAACAGCATGAACATGTGGACCATCATCCTGTGGTGCCACCTGCTATGTGTCCATGAGCACGGTGTTGATGCTTTTTCTCCCTCCACAGTGGAAGCAGATCCTGGCAGCCCAACCTTTGCCATTGCCACGGTAGGTGGTCCCAGCCAGCCACAGGGTTGCATGTCATGGTGACGGAGACCTCGGAGACCAGCGCCATGCCAGAGGAGGAGGCAGTGAATGGCAGCCCAGCGGGGGGGAAGGAGGGACAGGATGGGGGGAGAGGATGGGGGGCCAGGGGGGAGGTGGTTCAGAGCATGGGGCTGGGGGTTGGAGGTGAGGTTGATGTGGGGGAGGGGGATGGGGAACTGGGTAAGGTGTTTGGTCTGGGAGAGGTGGTGGTGGGAGGGTTGGGGGCTGCGGTGAGGGACTGTGTGGCCGGTACTGCACACCACAGGCCACAGGATGGCCCTGCCACCTGCCCCACTGTGCCAGGGATGTCGCCCGCCTGGACGGGGGCCGGGCACACATCGACACCTACATATGGTCTGCCGATGCCACCACACAGACAGCGTGTACAGTGTATCTGTGTGGTGACATGGGTGTGCGCCGCCTGTCGGTGGCGATGTGTGCTGTGTCCCACGAACAGCGGGCACAGATCCAAGCCCTGGAGCAGGTGATCACCACAATTGTTTGTATGGCTGAGGAGCTCCGCCTGCTGCATGAGGGTGTCCTGGGCAGTGCAGCTCCCCATCCATCTGGACACGGTGGCAACCAGGGGCTGTGACTGTGCAACACCTGGCATTCATATTTGGGGCACCTCCAACCTTGACATCATGAGAGACTATATGTTCCACATGTGTTACCATGTACATATGTCAATAAATATAGTATACCACACCTACTGCACCTGAGCTTTTGTATGGCACTACCCCTCATACGCAGCACTGCACAGACATATAAGCGACAAACCCTGCTCATCAGTGCCTCCCATCTAGTTCAACAAAAACTGTGATTGTGCAAGCAGGGGTAACACAGGGGGAGGAGGAGGGATGTCAGGGGAGTTAGGTTCCACAGACAGCAGCGAGTAGGTGAGCTTTAAACCTGGAGTTGATGAGGGTTTGAGAGGGTGCCTGCCGCACAGACATTGGAGATTTCTTCCAGGCGTGAGGTGCAGCAAGGTGAGGGGAGCGGTGTCTGATGTTAGCAATGGAGCAGAGGGGCCTTCCATCTCTGCACTGTGATCCACAGTGTGCCCTTTGTAGGAACCTGTTTACATTGTGCTTGTTGGGGTTGTTTGGGATAGTGGTCACAGACATCCGTTCTGAGGTCATAGGTTGCAGGTTTGATTAGCACATGGTCCATTCCTTTTTCTTTCCTTTGTTCTGCTAACCTGCCCATGCAATGGCTGCAGCCTCATCACCTCTGCCAGCCAGAGACAGTCTCACCTCTGTGCCCTAACCTACAATGCCCTAACACGCGCTTTGATATCGCATTATATGACGCCCTAAAACGCGATTTCACTATGCGTTTTGGGCTCCTTGGGTTAGGCACTGGGGTGAGGGTGTTTTTGGCTGCGAGCACAGAATTTTCAGATGTGTCTATTACAGGCAGGAAAAGGAATTGCCTCGGACAGCCTTCTTATGTGGGCCCACTGAGGGATTGAACTCATGACTGCTGTCTCAGCAGTCATTGTATTAACCTGTGTGCTACACCTCTATTGCTTTGATGAGAGGTCACGGCTAACAATTAAGCGTACCGCGCGATAATGTGCCAAGGTGCCCTCTCTCGCGCGATGACGGTCGAGGCACCCTCTATCACGCGATGACGCGTTTTTGCTACCTTAACGCCGGTACGCCCACTTCCTTATATGGCATTCCTCACGTTATCGCTGCACCTAACGCCGGTAACATTAGGACGGTTTAGTAAACATACCCCTAAGTTTTTCCAAATATAGATGCCAGTCTTTCTCTCTCTGTGATTTCTTGTATTTTATGAAGGGCTCCCCCTTTTTTGCTACTTCTTTCGAAAACCATAGCAGTCTCCTTTTCCTTTTACCTTTATTTACCATTTTAACTAAATGGTACATATGGACAGAGCTTACAACAGCCAAATTACATTTACCCGAATCATCTTGCACTAAAAAGAAGCGACTGAGAAAATATCTTAAACATAAGAATGAAAGATATGGTCACTATTATACCCCAGAAGGCAGTATGAAGCTCTGTCAATAATATTGGGCCTAAAAAATAGACTTCTTAATGGGCTCCTATAGTATTATGGTCTCCAAAATATGTTATGCTGAGGATAACAGTATGTTTTAGAAAAACCACTAAAGATGAGTTTAAGAACCTTGTGCCCGTTGTAGACAGTATGTCTTCAGTCCAGACAAAGGAGAGGACAATGCAATGTGTGCCTTTGAGTCAAGTCCTGACTCCTGGTGACCCAGAAGCTCCTGGGTTTTCTTGGCAGTGTGACTGGAATTAGATTGCCTTGGAAGAAAGACCTAGCAATGGAGGGTTAAGTGAAAATCCCCCAATAAAATCACCATTCTCAAGAGCAGATTTTATGGTGACGTTTTAAGAATTCAAGCTTCTCAGAGGTGGTTAGTGAAATAAAATAGGAGATTTGGAGACTGGAAGATCAAGTCACACAAAATGAAATAAATATTGGTGAACAAATTAACACTTCAATGATTTTTCTATCAAAATTCAAAAAAGTAAGGAGCTAACTAAGGAAATGAGAGAAAAACACCATTTTAATTTAATTTTTTGTATCCCACCCAACCGGTAGTTCAGAGCAGCTTATAATAAGCAAATTAAATTAAATATTACAAAAACATCAGTATACTTAGAGGGAAAATATAAAACAATAAGAATCAAATAAAATTAATCAGTACTAGAATATTTTCTAAACCACCAGGTTTTCAAAGATTTGTGGAAATTAACATATCTTTCTTTCCTGAGCCTAACAATCTGAATTCTGATACTGATGGAATGTTTAATTTATTCCTATGAACAGATAGGTAGAAGCAGTAATTGAACATAAACTTATATAAGACAAGTAATCAGGGGAAAAAACATGCATGATTTTAAATGTTAAACAAAACAATTTAAAATCTAGCCAGGCAAACACTAGTAGCCAATGTAATGAAAATAATAACTGTTGCAGAATCAAATTTTGATAGCCTTAATAGTAGTTTTGACGCAGTACTCTGCAATAATTGAATCTGAGCTAAAGCCTTCTTAGACAAACCTAAATAACAGAGTTACAATAATTTATGTGAGATATAACTGCCAAAATGACTTTATGCACATTGTCTAAGGTGAACAGATACTTTATTTGCCATAACATCAGAAGATAAGAAAAAAGTCTAACAGCATTTCCCACGTGTTGTTCAAAATCAAGATGTGAATCTATTATCACTCCCAAACTGTGCAAAGACAGTTTTTAAAGGGATCTGAATATCCAATAAAATTGGTCCACTTAATGGCATTGATTTAGTATGCACCAATGTATAAGCTGTATAGGGGCAAAAACAACAATATCCACAAAATACTCCTAAAACAATAAATATATATACAAAATACTAGACACAAAAAGTGGCAAAGGCCTCAGAAATTCTTACACTCCACAAATAGCGCCCAAGGCACTTTACGGAGTAAAAGACGTTCGCATCACCGGTCTTAATGCCACCACTCAACCACCACTAATAATCACTCATATCATTCAACAACACCCAATCACAATGGGAAAGCTCTCAACATTAGAAACTCTTAACAATTATAACATTAACAATAAATACAAACACATACAAACACATACACACAACCTCAAACATACAGCAGCTGCTAATACCACTCACGAACCACGTCTTAAAGAAAAGACTCAAAGGAGCCTTAACCATGCAGAGGAGGACCAGGACCACTTAAGGTCAAAAAGACCTACAAAAGAATGAAAACAAATTATGTCTACAATGTAGTATTACAATGTCAAAGAAGTCTCAAGCACTTAACTTGATAGAAGTAACGTAGCATCCAAATCGCCTGTACTCCACAGCAAAGAAGTGTCGATTCACATAGGATCACAAAGATCTCCACCAAAATGAAGCGGGAAGCAGACCACTCACAAATATCGCGAATGCAAATAAACCCTACAGAAGCTCCCGTTTCGCCTATAAGGCTTCATCAGGGGAATATTGAAAAATTAGAGAACACTGCAACGCGTTCTATTCACCTTCCCACCTTCCCTTACAGGTGAATAGAACGCGTTGCAGTGTTCTCTAATTTTTCAATATTCCCCTGATGAAGCCTTATAGGCGAAACGGGAGCTTCTGTAGGGTTTATTTGCATTCGCGATATTTGTGAGTGGTCTGCTTCCCGCTTCATTTTGGTGGAGATCTTTGTGATCCTAAGTGAATCGACACTTCTTTGCTTGGAGTACAGGCGATTTGGATGCTACGTTATTTCTATCAAGTTAAGTGCTTGAGACTTCTTTGACATTGTAATACTACATTGTAGACATAATTTGTTTTCATTCTTTTGTAGGTCTTTTTGACCTTAAGTGGTCCTTGTCCTCCTCTGCATGGTTAAGGCTCCTTTGAGTCTTTTCTTTAAGACGTGGTTCGTGAGTGGTATTAGCAGCTGCTGTATGTTTGAGGTTGTGTGTATGTGTTTGTATTTATTGTTAATGTTATAATTGTTAAGAGTTTCTAATGTTGAGAGCTTTCCCATTGTGATTGGATGTTGTTGAATGATATGAGTGATTATTAGTGGTGGTTGAGTGGTGGCATTAAGACCAGTGATGCGAACATCTTTTACTCCGTAAAGTGCCTTGGGCGCTATTTGTGGAGTGTAAGAATTTCTGAGGCCTTTGCCACTTTTTGTGTCTAGTATTTTGTATTTTGTATATATATTTATTGTTTTAGGAGCATTTTGTGGATATTGATTTAGTATGACCATCCACCCAAAGCAAAGTTGTTTTTCCAACATTAAGTTTTAATTAATTAGTAAAATAAAATCAGTCAATTTGTTGGGTAAGGGAGGGAGGAAGAGAGAAAACAAGCTAGAAAGAGGGGGTATTGGGTAGTGTGGGGGATAGGCTGGGCAGTGGTAGTGTGTCCAAAGAGTTTACAATCTAAGATACTGA